>CM061541.1:44872621-46122621 GCA_030864215.1 Capsicum pubescens
ACGAATTTGCCCCTATTTCAACAAAGAAAATTTGTCAGTTAAAACTTAGTGGTGGCTTGCAGCTCTTGGCTTCTCAGGTATCTTCCCCAGCACTCGTTCCTTTTATCTTTGTTCTAAATCGCTGACACTTGCCCTGTCTTGCCGCATTATTGCCCCGGATCCAGATTGAGGGAAATGATTTCTGACTCGAACAATGGGTTTCCATTTTATCATGCCTCTGAGGTGCACCCTTTTCCCAAATCTGAATGCTTCCACGAATCCAACAGCCTGTCGGTTGATAGACTTCCTTTGTTTCGTGTTGAATTACGATCATATTTCTTTCATGCGCCAATCCTTGGCTTTTCCTCATATAATTGGAAAGACTGGTAGTAAATTTTGAAATCCTTTCTCGCTTGTTTTGACATAGACTTGACTTGAAATGTAAAGAAATGATGGTGACTTTTATTTTGATAAATGACATAAAAAGACAAAAATCTTGAATATGTAAATGAAAGAAAAGGCAATGTCCCATATTCATAAAGAAAACTTATCTGAATACGACAACCAACTCCAATGAGTATGACATGCATTTTGGATTAAGCTGCCTGATCTTTCTATCCAAACTCCCCATTTGTTGTTGAGTTCGTGCATTTTCCGTTGAGCCGCTTCTTCAAATCCATTGGACTCATACATCACATTCAACTGACGATATCTTAAAAGACTTTTGCCAACAAATCTCTTTCTTTTCACTTTTCACTTTTCTCTTGAACTCGCCATCGCCTTACGGTGCCCATGAGGGTTTTCACCAATAAGACTCTCTCATTTTCATTTCTCTCAACTCATCATCGCCTTATGATGCCCACGGGGGTTTTCATCAATAAGACTCTCTCATTTTTGTATTTTTTTTATTTCTTATGCTGAGGGAGACAAGTGGTACCTCACAATGTATCATCATATCCATTGCATGCTTAGCCTTAACATTATCAAAAATTGATCTGAAGGACTTTCTTTGGTTGTAACTTGGCTTTTGAATGGGTTAGAAAAGGATGGCAAGAGGTTCAAACGACACTTGAAGTGGGGGTGGGACTTACAACTTTTGGAATCGACTCAAACAACACGTTAACTCATGCCCCAGTTTTTGTTGACTGGGTGAATCTTAAATCTTTATTTGGTTGGACCGAGCCCGAAATAGGGTAGCCTACGTATCTCACTCCCGAGAGAGGAGAATCTGGTCGCACATAGTTCCATCAGCTTGTTCTTTATTTTGATTTGATTTTTTTTCTTTTATTTTCGAACTCTTTCTTTTATTCTTATTTTCTTGACATTTATCTTTGACTCTATTTTGATTCCAAAAGAGGGATATGAAAGAAAAATGAAACGAAGCTCAAACGGGTAACAAAGGATGACACAATGTTTGGATAGAAGAATAAAATGCCTTCATCATATCAATCTTCAAAAATACAAGTACTAAACATGCAATAAAATCAACAAAGGACAAAATATCATACATAATATCTTTTGACCGCATCAGCATTGATAGCCATTTCTGCCATTTTGCCTTCAATATCTGTCAAATATAAGGCTCCATTGGGCAACACTTTCTTCACAACGAAAGGACCTTGCCGGTTAGGGGAGAACTTGCCTTTCGCTTCAACCTGGTGAGGAAGGATATGTCTCAATACCAACTGACTAACTTTAAAATTCCTGGGACAGACCTTTTTGTTATACGCTCGAGCCATCCTCCTCTGATATAACTGGCCATGACACACAGACGTTAGCCTTTTTTCCTCAATCAAACTCAAATGTTCCAGTCGGATTTTGACCCATTCGTCATCATCAATCTCTGCTTCTACAATGACTCGAAGAGAGGGAATTTCAACTTCCGCAGGGATGACTTCTTCTGTCCTATACACCAATAAATATGGAGTTGCCCCTGTTGAAGTGCGAACAGTGGTATGATAACCTATCAATGCAAATGGCAACTTTTCATGCCACTGTCTAGACCCTTGTACCATTTTTCGCAGTATCTTTTTTATATTCTTATTGGCGGCTTCTACAGCACCATTGGCCTTTGGGCGATATGGAGTAGAATTTCGATGTGCAATCTTAAACTGTTGACATACTTCTTGCATCAAATGACTATTGAGATTGGCAGCATTGTCTGTAATGATCATCTTTGGAATTCCAAATCTACAAATGATATTGGCATGAACAAAGTCTACCACAACCTTCTTTGTCACTGACTTGAAAGTTACTGTTTCTACCCACTTTGTAAAGTAGTCAATGGCTACCAAAATGAATCTATGTCCATTTGATGCCTTCGACTCAATCGGTCCAATCACATCTATTCCCCAAGACACGAACGGCCATGGAGCGGCCATTGCATGCAACTCAACAGGAGGAGAACGTATCAGATCACCGTGCACCTGACATTGATGACACTTTCAAACAAATTGAATAGAATCCCTCTCCATAGTAAGCCAGTAATAACCTGCTCGAAGAATCTTCTTTGACAAGACATGACCGTTCATATGCGACCCGCATACTCCAGAGTGTATTTCAACCATGATTGCCAAGGATTCTCTTGCATCTACACACCTCAAAAGTCCCAGATCTGGGGTTCTCTTATATAAGATTCCCCCACTTAAGAAAAATCCACTAGCTAAACGCCTAATAGTCCTCTTTTGATCGTTGGTGGCATATGCCGGGTATTCTCCTGACTGAATGTATCGCTTGATATTCAAGAACCAGGGTTCTCCATTGAGCTCTTCTTCAACTGCATTACAGTAAGCATGCTGATCACGACTTTGTATATACACTGGATCGATATAGGCTTTATCAAAATGTTGGAGCATTGAAGACAGAGTGGCTAAAGCATCAGCAATTTCATTATGAATCCTTGGAATATGCCTAAATTTTACTAACATAAATCGTTGACACAGATCCTGCAAGCATTGTCGATACGGGATGAGCTTCAAATCTCGCGTCTCCCAATTGCCTTGAATTTGATGGACGAGCAAATCCGAATCTCCCAACACCAATAATTCTTGGATTCCCATATCAACAGCTAACCTCAAACCAAGAATGCAGGCTTCATACTCTGCCATATTGTTAGTACAGTAGAATCGAAGTTGTGCTGTTACCGGGAAATGTTGTCCCGATTCAGAGATAAGAACCGCACCTATTCCGACTCCTTTCATATTGACAGCTCCATCGAAGAACAACTTCCAACCTTGATCAACATATATAACGACTTCATCGACACACGGCACTTCTTCGTCAGGAAAATATGTCTTCAATGGCTCGTACTCTTCATCGATGGGATTCTCAGCAAGATGATTTGCCAAGGCTTGGGCTTTCATGGCGGTTCGAGTCACATATACAATGTCAAACTCGGTAAGCAATATTTTCCACTTTGCCAATCGACTTATCGGCATAGGCTTCTGAAAGATATACTTCAAAGGATCCATGCGGGAGATGAGATAAGTAGTATAGGATGAGAGATAATGCTTCAGCTTCTGTGCTACCCAAGTTAGGGCACAACACGTCCTTTCAAGAAGAGTATACCTGGCCTCATATGTGGTGAACTTCTTGCTAAGATAATAAATAGCCTGCTCTTTTCTGCATGTGACATCATGTTGACCCAGGACACAACCGAAAGAATTATCCATAACTGATAAATATAAGATCAAAGGCCAACCAGGCTCCGGGGGTAACAACACTGGTGGATTTGACAAATATCTTTTGATTCAATCGAACGCTTCCTGATATTCTTCAGTCCATTTTACCGCAACACTCTTTTTCAGCAACTTGAATATGGGCTCACAAGTGATTGTGAGTTGAGCAATAAACCTGCTAATGTAGTTCAGTCTACCAAGCAAACTCATCACCTCCGTCCTATTCTTGGGCGGGGGCAAATCCTGAATGGCTTTGATTTTTAGGGATCCAATTCAATCCCCCGACGGCTGACTACAAACCCCAACAGCTTTCCAGACGGAACTCCAAATACACATTTTGCCGGGTTGAGTTTGAGATTATACCTGCGAAGCCTTTCAAAGAACTTTCTTAAATCTTTAACATGGTCGGTCAGACTTTTTGACTTAATAATCACATCATCCACGTATACCTCAATCTCCTTATGTATCATATCATGAAACATAGTGGTCATGACTCTCATGTATGTTGCTCCAGCATTCTTCAAACTGAACGGCATCACTCGATAACAATAGGTCCCCCATGGTGTGATAAAAGATGTTTTCTCCGCGTCTTCATCATCCATAATGATTTGGTGAAATCCGGCATAGCAATCCACAAAAGAGGCAACCTCGTGTTTAGCACAGTTATCAAACAAAATATGAATGTTGGGCAGTGAAAAATCATCTTTCGGACTTGCTCTATTCAAATCACGGTAATCAACACACACTCGAATTTTGCCATCTTTCTTTGGTACGGGAACAACATTGGATAACCACATGGGATAACGAGCCACTCGAATTACTTTGGCTTCAAGTTGTTTCATGATTTCCTCTTTGATTTTAATACTTACATCAGTTTTAAACTTCCTCAACTTCTGTTTGACAGGAGGAAACGCGGGATCAGTTGGCAATTTGTGAGCCACTAATTCAGTGCTTAAACCAGGCATATCATCATAAGACCATGCAAAAACATCCTTATAATCAATTAATGCTTGAATCATTCTATATTTTAGTTGTGGCAAAGCATGTACACTGATTTTAGTTTCCCTAACATCTTCTTGATCCCCTAGATTTATTGGCTCAGTCTCATTCAAATTAGGATTCGGTTTGTCTTCAAACTGTTCCAACTCTTTGCTTATTTCTTCTAGTGCTTCTTCTTCATCATATTCCCCATTCTGCTTCATTACATCTTGATTAGTTTGGATTTTAAGATCAGGCTGAAAATTTCGCATGCATGCCATGTCATTAGAATCAGCATAAAGAGAATTGTATATAAAAAAAAAAGAAAAACAAAATATATTATACACGAATCAAAAGGGACATAGCATTTCATTAAATAAAAAGATAGAAGGGTTTAAACATAGATGCCAACATAACATAAACAAACTAAAATCTGAATTACAACCCTAAAATAACTCGGATAAACGGAAAGAAAAACAAAATAAACTACCAAAACTCCCTCCTGACGGGAAGAGGAGTGACTTCCCAATTATTGAGCCGGATAGCTGGGCCTATGAATTGCACATCTGCCATACTGGTACCTTCTCCTTCTTCGACCATATCAACATCAATAAAAAGGTTCTGGCAGTTATCAACCAATTCAACTTCAAATTCCACATGCTTCGTGACACCGCTCTTAACAAATGATTCACTGAGTAGTGGCATTGGGCGAGGGAGTAACCATGTTTCCTTTTTCCTTCGCTTGGCTTTCTTCAGATCTTCAGCCGTAGGCTCAAATCCCAGACCAAACGTGCCCACATTCTCACTCAGACATATGAGACGAACTATACCGTGCAGAGATGCTCCCAAACCCTTTTCTGGATCAAATCCGTATTTCCAAAGTTCACTCACCATCATGATAGAAGCGGAAGACAATTGCGGTCCCGGTATAACCTGTCATTCAAGGATACGATTCACTGGCACTGTATTAAAAATTTGATAGACAAATGTCTCCTCTACGTTATTTGCTTCAATAAGAGACAAGGGAGAATCTTCGCAGGCGAACAAATCTCTTTCACCGTGAATAACCACTTCTTGCCTGTCATGCTCAAACGTAATCATTTGGTGCAGTGTAGATGCAACCGCCTTGGCCTTGTGGATCCACGGCCTTCCCAATAATAGATTGTAAGAGAAGTCTATATTCAATACTTGAAACTCTATGGCGAACTCAACAGGCCCTATGATCAATATTAGTTTTATTTCGCCAATGGAGTTTGATTTTGCACCATCGAAAGCCCTAACACATACATTGTTGGGCCTGATCCTCTCAGCACCAATATTCAACTTTTACAAAGTAGAAATAGGACAGATATTTGCACTTGAACCTCCATCAATCATAACAGAGTGACGTAGAACTCTTTACACTTCACTGTAATGTAAAGGCCCCGGTTATGCCCTGTACCTTCAACAGGCAATTCATTATCAGAAAAGAAGATCCGATTCACCTCAAAGATTTTTCCAACCAATTTCTCAAGCTGATTTACTGTAATCTCCCTAGGAACATATGTCTCATTTAATACCTTCAGTAAAATATCACGATCCTCCTTGCAGTGCAAAAACAAAGATAAGAGGGAAATTTGAGCATCTGTTTTCTTCAACTGGTCTATTATTGAATACTCTGACAATTTCATCTTTTTCAAAAATTCTTCAGCTTCTTCTTCGGTGATAGGCTTTTTGATAGATGACGGTCCACTCACCATTGGCTTGGACTTTCTTAAGCCTTCAGGCACGAAGCATCTTCCTGACCTAGTCACACCCCCTACCTCATCTATATCTTCCACTACTTCTTTCCCGTGATAGGTCATCACAGTCCACCCATAATTCCAGGGAACCTTTTTCGTATCAACTATCGGAGGTTGGGTCACCGGTTTGAGGGCAATAGGCGCTGCCAGTGCTCCTTTAACCGTCAAGATGGGCTGACTCAAAGCTCCTACCACTGTCAACTTAGGTTTATCCTGACTTAAATCAACATACCTTCTGGCGCCTTGTACTGTGATCAGAGGTTTCTTTGTGCTTTCTTGAGCTTTATCTTCTCCCATTCCTTACTGGCTCAATGACATTGCTTTCAAAGACTCTACTACATTCACCGATTTCTCCTCAAGGGTCTGTATCTTGACAATAGGCTTATAACACCTTGAAGACTCTTGCCCATCATATATCAATTCTAACATATTGGCTTCAGCATGGGTTGGCAGCGGATTCTGGTTAATGTTTGGACCCTCCAGGGCCTGGACCAGCATCTAATTTGTGTCAATTAAATCTTGGACAGCTCTTTTTAAATGCCAGCATTTCTCGATATCATGGCCTGGCATGTCAGAACAGTATGCACACCTTAAAGAATAATCAAGATTCCTCGGCGGTCGATTTGAAAGCCTTCCTTGAATTGGGCTTAAGACCTTCAACTTTCTCAACCTATCAAACAAGCTAGCATATGACTCCCCAAGAGGTGTGAATTGATTTTTGACCGCCTTCTCTTTCTTATACTCGGGCCTAGGTTAAAAACCAGGTCTGGAGGGGTTTTGGTAATTCGGTGGAGCGAATGGGCGATTTTGTGGAGCTTGCGCGTGCCACTGCGGGTAAAAAGAGGTTTGGGCATATGGTTGCACGCTATATACTGGGTACGGGGGTGGTGGAATAGAATATAAAGGGTTTTGTGGAGGGTAGTAATGGTGGGGTGGAATATATGGAGCTTGGGCGTAGAGTTAGGCTTGGGATTGGGGATAGGGGCGAGGTGGTCTTTTAGGATAGGAATGGGTTCTAGCTACGACAGTCGCCACGTCCACTTTCTTCTTTTTACCTCCGAATGCGCCAGATCCACCTTGAATCGCTTGTGTGGTGGCTTTCAATGAGGTAAACCTCACTATTCGGCCGGTCTTGATTCTGTCCTTCATCATCTCCCCCATTTTGAGGACTTCAATAGAAGACTTTCCCATTGCCGGGAGTAAATGTTGAAAATAAGTCTCATACTGTGCCTGAATGAAAACCTCTACCAACTTACTTACTTTCATTGGAGGCTTTACCCTGGCGGCCTGTTCACGCCACCTTATCGCGTATTCCCTAAAACCTTCAGTGCTTTTCTTCTTCATGTTGACCAAAGATTTTTCGTCCGGAATCAGGTCGATGTTATACTAAAAATATTACACAAACTCAGAAGCTAGGTCGTCCCAACTGTTCCACTTGTTGATATCTTGATCGATAAACCATTCTGAAGCCAGATCAAAAAGACTCTCGCCAAAGAAAGCCATGAGCAGCTCTTCCCTTCCTCCTGCAGCCCTCAACTGGTTGCAATAATGTCTCAAGTGTGCCACGGGATCACCGTGTCCTGCATACTTCTCGAACTTGGGCATTTTAAAAATGAGGGAAAGGTTGATGTCTGGGAATATGCACAGATCTTTATAAGAAACACTCTTATAACCTCCAATTCCCTACAAATTCCTCATGGCCTGTTCTAAACTTTTCAACTTCCGCGCTATGACTTCCTGTTCCTCTGTTGCGACAGGTTTCTCCGTATCAAATGGAAATGCAGGTGGCTGAGTGTACCCATACGGTTCATTCATTCTCAAAGTCGGCTCCGGCGCATAATACTGACTATCTGGAACCTTCAATACTGGCTCACTGGCAGATCGAGGAAGTCCCATTGTCGGACGTACAGCATATACGGGAGCTTCAGGTAGTGGTGGAGCCACGAATACCAGTGTGATCGGTGGCACCGGCTGAGCAGCGGGTCTTGATTGGGGAGTTGCCAAAGGCACACTAGAATTACCAGGATAATAATATAGCGGAGTAAATCCTGGCGCGTGCTCAGGTGACTCAGTAGGAGTAGAGAATTGCGCCTAAGAGAGCGGTGGGCAATTAGAGATATTCCCAAGACCTTCAGGGAGCGGAGGAGGAGGCATTCCGCTGGCCCATGCCCGGTGCAAATCTATCAATTATTGCCTGAGCCTTACTACCTCATCATTGTATTCTGAACTTTCTTCCCTGTGATCCTGATCCGGGTCAATGAGCGAATTTTCAATCTCCCTGCTAGCCATGGCGGGCTTTGCTTTGGATTTAGTGAAGTATGGGTGACTAGACAGAGTGCTACAAACCTTCCACTGTTATCTGAAAGAACATGCTCATCAAAGACGACATCCGTTAGGATTAGGGCACACAACAAGCATGGGAATCACATTGGTAAAATTATCCTAAATTCATGTTCATGAGGGTAGCGAGGTCATTTTAACATCATCCCAATTATTATTTATTATTATTATTATTATTATTATTATTTCAATTTTTTTTCCGTATCCATCTCCGTTCTTTCCACTTCTCTCGTTATCTACCTTTATTTTATCATTCTTTATGACTTTTGTTTTTCTTTAAAAGAGGAAAAATAATGAAAAACAACAAAACAAAATGATTACATCGAACCCAAAAGTAGGTTGCCTACGTATCATGTTCTACATAAATCAGATCTTGCGTAGTTCGGGCAGCTTATGCATAAACATCACACAATTTTTTTTATTTTTTTTTCACGAAAAACAAAAACAAGTAAACAAAAGAAAGATGTAACATCCTAACATTTCGATGACAGATAGCAAAACATACAACGAATTTAGGACCATTTTAAAACTAAACAACAAATACAAAACAACATTCTAAACCCCTAACGACATGCGTGCAATAAAGACTCGAATATCAAAAACAACTTGACTCCGACTTAAACACAGACACCAACCTACAATGACAGAAACATAAAAGACTCAAAACTGAATAAAGATAAGAAATGTTTTTTCAGACTGGTGCTCTGCGTGATGACCCTGGCTAAGATGGACCTGCCTGTGAAGTTCTCTTTCTCCCATTCAAACTTTGTAGCATATCCTGTAAAGACACCCTGATATTAGGGAAGAAGCTTCGGGCCCGTATTTCTTCCTCACGAGGAGTGCACTTGGAAAGATTATTCTGACACCTTTCTACCATCTTGAACAAATCTGCTAACTGAACTCTCAGTGTCTCCACTTTGGACCCCGTACTTTCATCCTGATGGTCGTCAACTATGCATTCTTCCTATATTCTCCCTCTAAGCTGCGCTGGTAAGGGTTGACTGATACCCCGAGGGACAGATTTAAACCAGACCCCATATCCCTGAGTGTACCCCGGATTATCCAAACTATCTTTGAGAGTGTACACACCTAGCTTTGTTACATGCTTCCAGAACTGCTCATATTTGCTTTCACCCAAGGCTTTGTCCTGTAAGTACTCTACATCCTTTAGAAGATCCACTACTGGTGGCACGTCCTGCGGCCTACCCAACTGGCGCATTACCCTAGAAGGACTGTATGGTCTAGTTCAATTAAGCCCTAACATAAATAGAAGGAGCTGCATTTGACAACCAAACAAGATTATCTTTGGTCGAAGCAACAGACAAGTCCACAAAACGTTATCCTCGGTTCTTGACTCAAGAAATTCAATCCAAGCATCGACTCCCACGGGTAGCGAGAATTTATCCAAACGCACCCTGAGGTCCATGGCTTTCACTCGATTGGGAATACAACGATCTACCACGTCTGGTCTAACTAAAGAAGGTGCATGCAAATGCTCTATCATCCATAACTGCAATATCAGGTTACTGCCCTAAAAATATCTCATCCCCCCCTTCACTTCGGTTAAAGCTTTATATATTTCTGTTAAGATCATGGGTATGAGAGTGAACTTGCCCTTTTGATTAATGCCCTTGTCATTTTGATCCTTATGAAATAGAGTCATCACCACAGATTGCAAACGGGTATTAATACGTCTTTCTTCTAGTGGAAACACTAAAATATCTAACAAAGCGAGGGTGAAGACTTCAAGACGCTTTCTTTCCCACTTCTCCTTAGTTATATGAAATTCATCCCAAAAGCAATCAAAACCTTCCGAGGGCCCGAATCTAGCGAACAAAAAATCAAAAGAAACCCACGAATCACTTAAACAACCCAAATGCATACCCTTACTTTTTAAACCACAAGACTGCAAAAATCTCACGCCAGTAAGATTTCGTGCTCGGATCATATCCTTCTCGATATAGGGCAAATGCAACAAACCGGATATTTCTGCCAAAGTAGAAGTTATTTCACATTCCCCAAACCTGAACACCAAACTACTTGGATCCCAAAAGTTCAACAAAGCCTCTATTAAATCTGGACGAGGGGTAACATGCAGAAGTTCCGTAAGATCACCTAATATTTTAATCAGTTTCTGCTGATCAACATAGTTAAACATTTCCCACCACTTGATTAACTTTTTGGGCACCTTGACAACCATCAAGACTCTAGACTTGGTGAACAAATCCATCCTGTAATAACACATAAGACGTTATCTCAAAAATTCGACAGGAGTAGAAGATTCCCAACCCTTGGGATTTTTGACGCAAGCATATGTCGATGAGACAGACCACATTCATGACTCCAATTTGCCGAATAGAAGTACTGAGCAAAATCAGTCTACTTGGCTAACAACTCTAGATTACGGGGGGAGAGACCTAGGCTAATAATAAGACAAAGTCCAACACAAAGATTACCGGACCCATCGAGGATTGCCTACGTATCTCAACCCAAGGGAAGGGAATCAGGTATGCGTAGTTCATCCAAATTGGACAATTAACGATTAACTAATAAATTGACCCTAACTTAAGAGAACCAAAAACAAACGAATGAAAACTTTTGGATTTTCAACCTGACATTTCAACTAAGACTGACACCACCAATTATGGAAAAAATCTTTTTGGTATTTTATTTTTGACAAATAAGTAGAAAAGGCAAACAAACCCCCTTTTTTTCATCATTTTTTATTTTTTTAAACTTACGGTACTTTGAGAAGATGAATGCAAAAACGTAAAAAAAAAAGTCTTTTTGAGTTTTTGGATCGTGAAGAACAAAAGCCATAAAGAACTGTAAAATAAACTACGACACTACTTTTGATTCATTTTTTTGACTCACCTTTTCTATTTTTTTTTTTCCGTTTTTGCCTACGCACCTTACTCCTAATAATTTTTTTTTTCAAATCAGTCCGTCAAATGACCATGTTACCCTCAAAGATGCAACAGTTAGCACGTAGGGATGCTTTAGAGGTGAGTTTCCTACAAAGGTCCATGTGGGTCCTGCTAGGTCTCAGTATGATGCACATAAGCATGACCTAAAGGCTGACCTATGGTTCACTAACAAGGCTGTTCGGGGAAGCGTATGGTCGATAGTGACTGCTTTGCTTTCCACCTACTCCATAACACCGATGGCTCCCCCCTAAAATAAGGGTGACTCAACTAGAGGTCGTGTACAACACGTGTACTACAGACTTGTTGCAGAAAGAAGGCCGGGGGGTGGACACACGATGCCAGAAATAAAAGCGGTAACACATAGGATAAATACTGTACACAAAGAGCATGAAAACAATCCATAATGATAAGAAAATATCACAAAACAACACAAACAAAATTTTTATACACCCATAGTGTCAAACATAGCCGATACGACTCCAAAATAAGCTCGAATTCTGAACAAGTCCCCAGCAGAGTCGCCAGAGCTGTCACATCCCTTTTTTTCGTACTCCAAAAAAAAGATTTATATTTTTATGGTTCGAAAGGGTTTTATTACTAAAGTGACAAAAGATGAAAATTGTTTCGAAAAGAATTTATTAGTTTCAAAACTCAGAGTCTCCACTTGGCATAAATCGGTGTGCCAAGTCACCTTTGGGAAATCCTTTTTCAAAACTGTTTTTGACTCTTTTAAACTGATCCGCAAATAGAGATTCCGACTAAGAAATTCTGTTAACCGCGGGGAAGGTGTTAGGCACCCTTCGGTCCCGTGGTTTGACCATGGTCACTTGGTGGAGGGTATCGGCTAATTTGGCACTACGATGTACAAACCACACAAAAACATGTAAAACAATCAAACAAACAAACAAAACAAAAGGGATCCAAAATATAGTGTCCAGTCCGAGTTATACAGTCCCGAAATAAAAAAAATACGAAAATGTAAATCCTATTCTAAACTAATCCTAAACTAAGCTCCAATACCTCACCCGATGCCTCGGGCCTTCCTCGCGAACGTCCTCCAAGTACAAGATACTTCGGGGCATTCCCCGGATAAATCAATACAAATCCCTCGAGGCATTCCCTGGCCAAATGAATACATTTTTAGTGCGGAAAAATAAAACTACTCAACAAAATTTCAACATTCCACAGAATTTCCAACATTCAACCGAAGCCACAAATTCTAAACTTTGCCTACCCAAACTATGTTTGCCTAAACCAATCGACATATCAAGATACTACCAAAGTCATCAACATCCATCAATTAACTGAACTGAAAAATATTAATCTTTTATCAATTTCTCCCTTCCGCCCCAAATTCATTCCCAACCAATGATTAACACATGCTTCGATTATTCAATTCACTTTTCAAAGTCCAAAACCAACATCAACCAACACATAACAAATATTCAAACATACCAAACATGCAAATTATTCATGATTACGTAAAATTAAGAGGAGCAAGGATAGATTTGGACCTTCCGAATATCGATTTCCGTTGATAATAATATTTAAGAAAACCCAAATCCGAAAGCCCGAATAGAAAACCTTAACAATAACAACTCCAACTCGGTAACGCAGAACTGAAATCCGTAACTAACCAACCCGATTGAGACGAATACGAATCAGTTCCCAAAATATACGAGCAACTGAAGCGTCCGAAACAGAAATCGCAACAAAGAACCAAACCCGAACGTGATTTTGTAGGAAAACAATTCGAACAGGCCGATTCTACTAGAAATTGGGTGTTGGTTATTATTTTTAGACGGATAAGACTGAAATTCAAGCCGGCAGTGCTTGAATCCATCGAACAGTAGTAGTCTCCGACGAGTTTTAATGGAAAACTGGGAAAAGGAAGTGATTATCGGCTTAAATTCGGATCGACTTGGGGTTGAGGTCGTTGTTTCACGTTGCCAGAGCTCCGGCAATCTCAGACAATGGCAAGAACCACGAAAGCAGACCGGATTCAGGCCATACTCAGGCGAAATTCGCTGGAACAGTACCCCTTTTCGATTCTCTCCTTCGTTCTCAAATCATCTCTCTCGAGTCTCCCTTAAGTTCTCTCCTCTCCCTCGCGATCTCCCTATTAGTCTCTCCGTGTGTGTGATTTTTGTGTGGTGGTGTGTTTCTCCGGTGTGAATGGATGAAGGTGAGGTCTGTGGGACCTTTTTGTGAGGAAGAAGAAAGGAAGCCCCTCCCCCATTTGGAAGCTTCTGTGTGTATATATATATGTAAAAAAAATGGAAATGGTGAATGGATTTTCTTTTGATGTGGGGCCCGTTTTTTGTGTATATCTATTTTTTTATTTATTTATTTTTGCCTTTGTGGACAAGAAATGGAGGGGTGGTGAGGTTTTGTTTTTTAATTGGAGGGATAAGGGTTAGGTGTCTATTTTTGTTTGGGTAGGTTGTTAGGATGAGATGTAAAGGGGTTAGGATAGGATAGAATTTGTTAGGGAGTTTGTTATTTTTTTGTATTTTGTGAGGGTATAATAACATTGATGAGGGTACACGGTAGGATAAGGTAAAATTGGGTAAATTAATCTTTCGGAAGGACAAAATTACGTGTCTACATTGTGTTGTTGCCAACTTATGATTCGTAATGCACCTATTATGTACAAAGTTATATTGTTACATTATGCATCTATTGTGTTGTTGCCAACTTATCATTTTCTTACGGAGAAGCCAACAATAACCAAGAAATGAGAATATATTCCTTTAATCAGCAAACAAATACATCATATCCGTCAAAATACACAATCTTATCAAATTAAAGCACCATTACATACGCTAATCAATCAATGACTCAAAATGTAAATTAGCATCATCACATTACATATCAAACTAATGAACAAAATTAGTTTTAACATCATTTTGCGTTTCAACTCTTTTTGTTGTTTGTTGGTCTTCTTCAACAAATCAAAAATGACAATATTGGCTTGACGTGAAAATTTTGCATCATACCAATCAAAGAAGCTGCAACTAGTTCGAAATCGAGACTGCAATTCATAGAATAGAAAAAAAAGTTATCAATTTAACTTGTTACAAAACATAAACAAAACAAAAAAGATAATATAAAAAAAGAATTACATACTCCATAATGCATACAACCGAGGAATCTACGACCAGGATTGTCATCCGACCATGAAATTCTCCCAATTGGAGGAGACCCACATGCACACACAAGTCTCCTATTATAATTCTTGGAGTTAGAAATTTTTTTAAGTAGAAATAATAAAATGAAATTGAGAGAAGCAGATTGGAAATGATGGAAGAAGATGATAGAGAAGATGGATAATAAATAGGAGAAGAATAATTAAATTTTTATTGAATAAATTAAAGAGAAAATGAAATTTTTTGTTTTGTTACCGTTGGAACGGATGACTTGGACAAAAAAAATACTCCATCACGCGCGTGATGGAGTTTGTAGTCAAACAATTATCCACATCGGATAAGAAGGGTCAGTTGAAGTTGTGAAAAAACAAGTTTGAGGGAGTATTTAAGACGATTAAAAATTCAGATGTACAATGAATAAAAATCAACAAGTTCAGGGGTAATTATTACTTCTCTCTTTTTAAAACCAAGAAAGTAGTAATATTTGGTCAAGGGCTTCTAGACCTGATAGTATTATTATAGCTGGATGGACTAGTTTTTGTGGAAAATTATGAGGCCGTTCCTTGGAAAATTAAAAGAAAGATGAGTGGGAAGGAAGAGGGAAAGAGAAAAAAATGCATGGTCAACTACCCTTAAATAAGATGATCTGGATCCACAAAAAATAGAAGATTTAAGGAATATAATAAATTATGTTTTATGACCAGGAGGTCACGGGTTTAAGTCTTGAAAACAGCTTCTGACAGAAATGCAAGGTAAGGTTGCGTACGATACACCCTTGTGGTGGGGCCCTTCCCCGGACACCGCGCATAGCGGTAGTTTTAGTGTACTGGACTGCTCTTTTTTTTTATGGATGAATAAAGACCTAGTGCATGTCTACCCGTAAGAGTGATCGAGTTGGTTGAATAGATGATTTGAGAATCTGTGGTACGAAATCTGCATGCTTAGTTGATCGAGTTCGTCGCATAGCACTTGTATAGTGCAGTTTACTTCTTCTCTATGATTTGCGGCTACTACATTAAAATAAAATTACTCTACACGCACTCAAAAGATAGCAACTGCGAGTTTTCTTGTCAACAACAACAACAAAAGACCTCAAGTCTGAAAGTGACACTGTTTTTAGTTGCTAAAAGTATCGAGCCAACTTGACCAAAAACGTGCTAAAAAATATCGATATACAACTTGGAGGTGTTGTCATATTAAAGAACATAATATATTTATAACAGAATAGTTGGTTTCATTTTTGACCTAAAGTTACCACTAATTTTAATTAAGTCTTAGGTAGAAGAAGATGTTATCCATTATGTACCGTTTTTATTTTTCTAAAATAAATGAAGTTGCTTAGTTCTTAGCTTATTCTTATCTTGACTTAATTAACTCGTAAATAATCTTAGTTTCAACTTAAAACAGATGAATATGATAGAAAGTTATACCGAAAAAGTTCTTGTCAGTACTCAAACAAAAAAGTAAGAAAAGATATATTGGAACATGGTTTTAATTTTACGACAATTCTAGTCCTATGTGTCTTTCCATCATTTACATGTTGATTTTCAAAAAGGTTTAATTCAGCTTATTATCAAAGATATCCTTTCTTAAATGTTCATTCTTTGAGAGTGAAAGTAGAAGGTCCAAGGAAACAAGGACACTTTGACTTGTAAACTTTGTTGCTATCAGTGTGAACATGACCAACATGCATGCCTAACTTTGTCTAGAACTGTAGTCTGTTTGGTCAATCAAAAAGTGATGAGTAATAATTTGTGTTGGACTAATAATTAAATTTTGAAAAGCACTTTTAAGCGATAATTAGTATTTGGTTAAATTTTTTTAAAAAAATTTAAGTGTATTCGTAAAGTTGTTTTTTCAAAAAGTACTTTTTGAATAAAATTACTTTTTTTAAGCTTATGCTACTCTTTTATTTTCTCCCAAAAATATAACCAGGCGCCTTGCTTTTTAAAAATAAGCACTTAGTTATAAAACAATAAAGAACAAGAAGAAGAGTAAAGAGAATAGAGAGTTATTGTTATTTCTCTTATTTGAGGGATGAGAGATCTTATGATTGAGAATATAATGAACAAAACCCCTCAATTTAAAGGGAAAATTTACTCCTAGTCTGGGTAAAAGATAGATGCTTCAAATCCTAATAGATATCAAAGAAGATCTTGATAGACATTTACTATAATGTAAATACATTTATAACACTTCCCTTTGAATGTCTAATTAGTAGATAATGTGCCTCGTTAAAACCTTACTAGAAAAACCCAGTGAAAAAAAATTTAGTGAAGGAAAAAAAGTACACATCTCTAACAATACGCATATAGGCTGTATCATTAAAAACCTTATAAGGAAAACCCAGTGGGACAAAACCTCGTAAGGAAAAAAAAGTACAACGCGTATTAACTCCCCTAATGAGATCATCCTTGAACGTTTGCATCCCGATCTTGTGCACCATCTTCTTGAAAGTTGCAATTGGAGGAGACTTGGTGAATAAATCAGCCACATTGTCACTTGAACGAATATGTTGCAACGTTAAGATCACCATTCTTTTGTAGCTCATATATGTAGAAAAACTTTGATGAAGTGTGCTTCGTTCTATCTCCTTTTATGAATCCTCCATTAAGATAAGCTATGCGTGCTGCATTATCTCTGTATAAAATTGTGGGTACATTGTCATATTTTAAATCACATTTTTCTCGAATGAGATGTATCATGGACCTCAACCTTACACATTCTCGGCTTGCTTCATGAATAGCTATTATCTCAGCATGGTTCGATGAAGTGGCTACGATAGACTGTTTTGTATATCTCCAAGATATGACAGTATCCCCACATGTGAACACATAGCTTATTTAAGATCGAGCTTTATACGGGTCAGATAAGTACCCAGTATCAACACAACCAACAAGATTAAGATTGCAGGCTTTAGAATAAAATCATGTGTTTGATCTCATTTCGATGTCTCCTAATAGGAGCAGAACTATATCTAGCTAACAAATTAACTGAAAAGGCTATATCAGGCCTTGTAGTATGTGATGCCCCAGAAAAAAAAATTCCGTTAAGATCTCGGACGAAAATGTGTTGAATTCTGTTCTTTATCGTGATTAATAATTTTTCTGTGTGGAATTTATAGTTATGCGACCCGTCATCGTGTAGAGCATCAAATAATCTTTCCAACGATATGTGGATCATCCAAAACGGACACTCGAGCGATATGTTATGATCATTCCGATCTAACCGTGAATAGTGGTGAACAGTAAATGTGCAGGAAAAAAATACTGAGGCCAGGCAAATTTTAGGGTCAACTTCAAACGATCATAACTTCTTGTACATAATGATATGGGTGAGCTACTATATATCAACAGAAATCTCTGAAAGTCCTCTTTCCAATAAAATTGGCTTCATCCAATTTGGCCATCGGAGCAAATAGTTATGGTCGATCTACTTCAGCCTATCAAAACAGTCCACCAAAGGACAGATTTGACATTATTTGATTTTTAAGGGTATTTTGGTCATTCCCACTCCAATCCATCCGGGTAAACCATGGATTTAAGTCCATTAAGAGCATTCAATAGCTCATTTTTCTCCAAAATTTTCTAAGGCTCAAACCCCAACCCTACTACTCCAAATTTCATCCTTCTATATCTCTTGATTGAACCGTAGAAATTTCAAATTGATTTGGGATTCGAGTTGATCATGTTAAGGGCTTCGAGAAGCACCCTTTATTTTCGTGAATAAAGTTCCGGAGTCGAAAGTTCATATTCATCTTCCATTTTTAGGTATGTGGGGCTTTGAACAAGATTATCCTTTCGATCTTGTGCCCGGTACTTTTGTTGAATTACATTGACATGAGATTTTACATGTTTTACCATGAATTGGAAATATGGTTTTATATCTTATATTATTGTCCATGAGCTATGGGATTATGTCATCCGATATGTGTATGATGCTGAGATGGAATTATGTCCAAAAAGTATTTGATTATGAGAGTATGATGATTTAATTTGTTAAGCCTTGATTTATACTATCATTCCACTATTTCCTTATTATGAATTTATAATTGATATTGGAAATTCTATATCCCTACTATGGGTTGATGTCTCAAGTACCTTTAAATGAGAGTTGGATGGCAAATTGAGAAATGTTGATATTGAAGTTGCAATGAGTCTTGGTATTTTCCGGATGGTTTTGATGAGTTAAATTGTTGAAAATATTATGTATTGAGTCTTCATATCCTTTTCCAAATGTCGAGTTGGTTATGGTTCAATGCATTGATACCTTGTTGATGTTGAGGAAGATTAAAATATTTTGAGATAAAATGTGTTGAGTTAGGAATCCACAAATTGATATGATTTGATAAATGAGAAAGAGATTTGATTTGGTCTTTATGATAGACCCTTGTGATGTTATCGTGGATTTCCTAACGCGTTCTGAACTTGTCGGGGAGTAGTACTTAGCACCGAGAGGGAAATTTGGTATTTCTCCAAACCTATGTGCCACCGTAGGGTTATTTGATGAATATATTATTGGCCAGAGAGCCCGATTGTGATTATTGCAGTTTTAAGGTCGTACTCCCTGGCAAAGAGTATGACGCTCCCACCAACGGGGGTTTCAAATGTTGGTATTCCACGTAGCTCACGTGGGGTTATCGGTTATAGGAAACTCCCCTGTCCATAAGAGTCATATTTATTGAAATACCGAGTCACTCCGAGTATTGATGTGGTAAGTCAAGTTGCCTATGATGATCTATAATGATTTATGAGGTTTTTCTCCTAAATTTCCTATCTAAGATGTTATGAGTTGCATGATTCAATGTCACTCAAGCCAGGTATGTCATTATGGTCCATATGTACGTTTTTACGAAATTTATGATATTATTTATATTTTGCATGCGCCCCCACATACTCAGTACGTATCTTGTCCTGACCCACATATTTCTCTATGGGCTACATTCGTACCATGATGTAGGTTCAGGTACTCAACAGCAGCCGCGACAGTGATATCCGAGTGTCGCATCTACGTTCCTTCAGTGGTGAGTCCTCATGGTTCGAGGACCAAGTTGCTAGTTTTGGTGTTGTTGTTTTTTTATCCCTTTGGTCTGTTGAGTCAGTTGGGGGTTTGTCCCAATGGCTCGTTGATTTTGCTGTAGAGAGGCTATGTCAAACTAGTGTATTGTTGGGTTGGTTTGTGTATAGACATTCCATATATGTACAGTCTAATGATATTCCGTGCCATGTGTGATATGATATGATATGTACTTATATATATATCCTTAGCATAGTGTGTATGTTGTTTTGTTGGAACCCAAGGGTATTGTTTTGGCTTAAAGGGTTAGCTTGAGGCTACGTGTAGCCTTGGGCACTGTGTGGCATCTCGGGATGATATTTTGGGGCGTTACAAACTTGGTATCAGAGCCTAAGGTTGTGAAGAGTCCTAGGGAGTCTGACAAGCCGCGTTACGTAGAGTCCTGAGCATCGGTATGTAGCGCGTCACACCTATAATCAAGAGGCTACGGGGCGTTCTAGGAAAAGTCGTTTCTTTCTTTCTACAAGAGTCTATCATGCTTACAACTATGTCCTTCTAATGTTAATTCGTGCGTTCTTACGACAGAAAATGCCTTCACATCGAGCTCGCAAAAACAACAACCAACCTCAACCCGTTGATCCATTACATTAGACGGTATCCCATGCCGAATTTTGGGAAGTTTTTTAGACGCTAGCCCAGGCAGTTACAGCCAATACTCAGGCCAACGCTCCACCTCCGCAGGAAAATAATTCGGCAACAACATGAATTCGTGATTTTATGCGGATGAATCCGCCAGAGTTTCATGGGTCGAGAGCAGGTGAGGACCCGCAGATGTATGTTGATGAAATAAAGAAAATTACATAGATTATGCACGTGACCGAGGAAGAAAGTGTGGAGCTGGCTTCTTATCGGTTGAAGGATGTTGCCTATGACTGGGTGCAGATGTGGAATAAGGGTAGAGAGGAAGATACCGCTCCGGTGACGTGGCAATTATTCTAAGATGCTTTCTTGGATAGATTCTTTCCTCTTGAGTTACGGGAAGCTAAGATAGAGGAGTTTATGAATTTGAGACAAGGCTCCATGTCGGTTAAGGAGTATTGTCTTAAGTTTAATAATCTATCGAAGTACGCTCCCAATATGATGGCTGACTCGGAGACTAGTATGAGCAAGTTTCTAACTGGGGTGTCGAGTTATGTGGTGAAAGAATGTAGATCAACTATGATCAACAGGGAGATTGATCTTCCTAGGTTAATGATTCACGCCCAACAGATTGAGTCAGACAAGATAAAGGAAAAAAAAAGAGTAAGAGAGTCAGATCGGAGCAACATGGGTCTGGTCAGACTAGATTCTCCATAGGGAGTCGCCCTCAGTTTCAGAGAAGTCCATTTATACCTGCGCCTTCCTCAGCTAGTGCTCCCGTATATCGGGGCAGGCAGGATCTTGGGAATAGGTCGGTACCTTCCAGGTCTCAGGACAGTGTAAGTAACCGGCTTCATCCTCCTTCGTGTGCTAAGTATGGTAAAGACCATTTTGGGGAGTGTTATATGGGGAAGCAGGGCTGTTTTGATTGTGGCAAGTTGGGCCACATACTTAGAGACTGCCTGTATGCCAGACAGCAGAGTCGTGATGCCCGTCCCCAAAGTCAGGCTACTAGTGCCCCGTCTCCCGCAGCCTGTCCAGTTCCTCCTCAGGGTGCTTCATCTAGTACTGCTGGCGGTCAACGCCAGAATTGTTTCTATGCTATACCACCTCGTCAGGAGCAGGAGGACTCTCCCGATGTTGTCACTAGTATGCTCCGTGTTTTCTATTTTGATGTCTATGTGTTGATGGACCCCGGTTCAAGTTTTTCTTATGTGACACCTCTGGTTGCGGTAAATTTTAAAACTAATCCTGAACTAATTTCTGAGCCTATTTTGGTTTCTACTCCGGTAGGAGAGTCTGTCATTGCTAAGCAGGTGTATAAGAAATGTCCTATTACTGTCTTTCATCGGGTTATGTATACTGATTTGATTGAGCTAGATATGGTTGACTTTGATATCATTCTGGGTATGGATTGCTTCACTCATGCTATGTGTCTATTGATTGTCGTGCCCATGTGGTCAAGTCTCAGTTTCGTGAGGAACCTATCCTCGAATGGTCCGGGAGTTCTGTGATTCCTAAGGGTCGTTTCATATCCTATCTCAAAGCTAGGAAGTTGATTTCCAAGGGTTGCATCCACCATTTGGTTCGGGTTAAAGACACTAAGTCTGAAACCCCGACCATTCAGTCAATTAATGTTGTTAATGAGTTTCTTGATATCTTTCCAAAAGATCTCCCTGGAATACCTCTTGATAGAGAGATAGAGTTCAGGATTGACCTTCTTCCCGATACTCAGCCTATTTCCATTCCTCCGTATCACATGGCTCCCGTGGAACTTAAAGAGTTGAAGGAGCAATTGAAAGATCTTTTAGACAAAAGCTTTATCAGACCTAGTGTGTCCCCGTGGGGTGCACCTGTCCTATTTGTGCGTAATAAAGATGGTTCTTTGTGGTTGTGTATTGATTACCGGTAGCTTAATAGGGTTACTATCAAGAATAAATATCCGCTTCCTCGAATTGATGATTTATTTGATCAATTGCAAGGTGCGAGCTACTTTTCGAAGATAGACCTCAGATCCGGTTATCACCAACTTAAGGTTAGGGAATGTGATATCCCCAAGACAGCCTTCCGAACCCGTTACGGTCATTTTGAATTTCTAGTGATGTCTTTCGGGTTAACTAATGCTCCAGCGGCTTTCATGGATCTTATAAACCGTGTATTCCGGCCATATCTGAATTTATTTATAATAGTGTTCCTTGATAATGCTCTTATTTACTCCCGAAGTGAGGGTGATCATGCGGATCATCTCCAAATCGTGTTGGAAACTCTTTGAACTCATCGGTTGTATGCTAAGTTCAGTAAGTGTGAGTTCTGGTTGAACTTTGTAGCCTTCTTGGGTCATGTTGTTTCTTCCGAAGGTATTACAGTTGATCCTCAAAAGTAGAGGCTATAAAGAGTTGGCCTAGACCTATTTCTCCTTCTGATATCCGAAGTTTCTTGGGTCTAGCTGGTTATTATCGTTGTTTTGTTGAAGGGTTTTCATCTATTGCGTCTCCTATGACCCGTTTGACCCAAAAGAAAGTGAAGTTCTTGTGGTCCGAATCTTGCGAGAAGAGTTTTCAGGAATTGAAGACTCGACTTACTTCAGCTCCTGTGTTACTTTGCCTGACGGTGTTGATGGTTTTGTAGTGTATTGCGATGTTTCCAGAGTCGTTTTGGGTTGTGTATTGATGCAAAAGGGCAAGGTTATAGCTTATGCTTCCAGGCAGCTAAAGCCTCACGAGAAGAATTATCCTACCCATGACCTTGAATTAGCTGTCGTGGTTTTTGCTTTGAAAATCCGGAGACATTATTTGTATGGTGTCCATGTCGACGTCTTCACGGACCATAAGAGCTTGCAGTATGTATTCACCCAAAAGGAGTTTAATCTTAGGCAGAGACAATGGTTAGAACTGTTGAAAGATTATGATATGAGCGTGTTATATCATCCGGGCAAGGCCAATGTAGTAGCAGATGCCCTTAGTCGGAAGTCCATGGGTAGCGTAGTACATATGGAGATTGGAAAGAAAGAGTTGGCCTGTGAGGTACATCGTTTGGCTAGATTGAGGGTTTGGTTGTTTGGTGATGTTGAGGGTAGTATAGGAGTGCAAAGCGGTTCTGAATCCTCTTTAGTTTCGGAAGTGAAGGAGAAGCAAGACAGGGATCCTACCTTGGTCAGGTTAAAAGAGTCAGTTAAAGACCAAAAGGTGGAGGTTTTCTCCCAAGGGGGAGATGGTATTTTGAGACTCCGAGAAAGATTATGTGTTCCTGATGTTGATAACTTGAAGTAGAGGATTATGGCGGAAGCGCATGGTACGCGATACTCCATTCATCCTGGTGCTACCAAGATGTACCATGATTTGCGGGAAATCTATTGGTGGAACGGTATAAAGAGGAACATAGAAGAATTTGTGACGAAGTATTCCACGTGTCAACAGGTTAAAATAAAGCATCAAAGGCCAAGTGGTGTGATGCAAGAGTTTAGCATTCCTACATGGAAGTGGGAAGAAGTGAATATGGACTTCATAGTTGGTTTGCCTCTTTCTCATCGCCATCATGATTCGATTTGGGTTGTCGTAGATTGGCTGACGAAATCAGCACATTTCTTGCCTGTGCATTCATCTTATACAGCTGAAGATTATGCTAGAATATATATTTGGGAGTTTGTCAGACTTCATGGAATCCCTTTGGCTATTATTTCTGACAGAGGTACTCAGTTTACCTCCCAGTTTTGGAAATCTTTCCAGAAGGGTCTCGGTACCCAAATTTGTTTAAGTTTTGCTTTCCATCCGCAAACAGATGGTCAGGCCGAGCGGACCATTCAGACTTTAGAAGATATGTTGAGGGCTTGTGTGCTTGATTTTAAAGGTAGTTGGGATGAGCACTTAGCATTAATCGAGTTTGCTTACAATAACAGTTTTCATGCTACTATTGGAATGGCCCCATTTGAAGCTTTGTATGGTAGAAGGTTAGATCACCCAATGGTTGGTTTGAAGTTGGTAAGGCTACCGCGACTGGACCGTATGCGGTGTTCTAGGCCATGGAGAAGGTTAAGTTAATTCGGGAAAGGTTGAAAACAGCCCAAAGTCGTCAAAAATCATACGCAGATGTAAGGAGGAAAGACCTTGAAATTGATGTTGGTGATTTAGTGTACTTGAAAGTTTCACCCATGAAAGGGGTGAAGAGATTTGGGAAGAAAGGAAAACTAATTCCCCGTTACATTGGTCCCTATAAGATTGTGGATCGCATTGGAAAGGTAGCGTATAAGGTTGAATTGCCCGCGGAGTTATCTAACATCCATTCGGTTTTCCATGTTTCTAAGCTTAAGAAGTCTATTGGTGATTCTGTTGTGATTGATCCTTTCGAAAGCTCGGGTATTCAAGATAGTCTTTCATATGATGAGATTCCGGTTGAGGTTTTTGACTTTCAAGTTTGTAGGCTAAGAAACAAAGAAGTTCATTTGGTTAAAGTGCTTTGGCGAAATCAATCCGTGGAGAGTGCTACTTGGGAAGCCGAAGCGGATATGCGCACCAAATATCCCCACCTCCTTCCTAAGAATCCTGAGCATGTCAAAGGTATCGTTCTTTTTTGATTTAATCCTTATTGCTATGTTTATTTTGGCTTGTGTGTTTTCTACGATATCCAAAAAAATCTAGAATGGAGTATATGCTTGGGCAAGATGATTTTTTTCTCTATATACTCATTTTTATAGTATTCTTGACCTACCTATCAATATTCGGGGACAAATGTTTCCAAGGAAGAGATGATGTGATGCCCCGGAAAAAAAAATTCCGTTAAGATCTCGGACGAAAATATGTTGAATTCTGTTCTTTATCGTGATTAATAATTTTTTTTGTGGAATTTATGGATATGCGACCAGTCATCGCGTAGAGCATCGAATAATATTTCCAACGATATGTGGATCATCCAAAATGGACACTCGAGCGATGAGTTATGATCATTCTGATCGAACCGTGAATAGTGGTGAATAGTGGTGAACAGTAAATGTGCAGGAAAAAATACTGAGGCCAGGCGAATTTTAGGGTCAACTTAAAATGATCATAACTCCTTGTACATAATGATATGGGTGAGCTATTATATATCAACAGAAAGCTTTGAAAGTCCTCTTTCAATTGAAATTGGCCTCATCCAATTTGATCATCGAAGAAAAAAGTTATGGTCGATCTACTTCAGCCTATCAAAACAGTCCACCAAAGGACAGATTTGACATTATTTAATTTTTAAGGGTATTTTGGTCATTCCCACTCCAATTCATCCGGTTAAACCATGGATTTAAGTCCATTAAGAGCATTCAATAGCTCATTTTTCTCCAAAATTTCCTAAGGCTCAAACCCCAACCCTACTACTCCAAATTTCATCCTTCTATGTCTCTTGATTGAACCGTAGAAATTTCAAATTGATTTGGGATTCGAGTTGATCATGTTAAGGGCTTCGAGAAGCACCCTTTATTTTCGTGAATAAAGTTCCGGAGTTGGAAATTCATATTCATCTTCCATTTTTAGGTATGTGGGGCTTTGAACAAGATTATCCTTTCGATCTTGTGCCCGGTATTTTTGTTGAATTACATTGACATGAGATTTTACATGTTTTACCATGAATTGGAAATATGGTTTTATATCTTATATTATTGTCCATGATCTATGGGATTATGTCATCCGATATGTGTATGATGTTGAGATGGAATTATGTCCAAAAAGTATTTGATTATGAGAGTATGATGATTTAATTTGTTAACCCTTGTTTTATACTATCATTCCACTATTTTCTTATTATGAATTTATAATTGATATTGGAAATTCTATATCCCTACTATGGGTTGATGTCTCAAGTACCTTTAAATGAGAGTTGGATGGCAAATTGAGAAATGTTGATATTGAAGTTGCAATGAGTCTTGGTATTTTCCGGATGGTTTTGATGAGTTAAATTATTAAAAATATTATGTATTGAGTATTCATATCCTTGTCCAAATATCGAGTCGGTTATGGTTCAATGCATTGATATTTTATTGATGTTGAGGAAGATTAAAATATTTTGAGCTAAAATGTGTTGAGTTAGGAATCCACAAATTGATATGATTTGATAAATGAGAAAGAGATTTGATTTGGTCTTTATGATAGACCCTTGTGATGTTATGGTGGATTTCGTAACACGTTCTGAGCTTGTCGGGGAGTAGTACTTAGCACCGAGAGGTAAAATTTGGTATTTCCCCAAACCTATGTGCCACCGTAGGATTGTTTGATGAATATATTATTGGCCAGAGAGCCCGATTGTGATTATTGCAGTTTTAAGGTCGTACTCCGTGGCAAAGAGTATGACGCTCCTACCAACAGGGGTTTCAAACATTGGTATTCCACGTAGATCACGTGGGATTGTCGGTTAAAGAAAACTCCCCTGTCCATAAGAGTCATGTTTATTGAAATACCGAGTCACTCCGAGTTTTGATGTGGTAAGTCAAGTTGCCTATGATGATCTATAATGATTTATGAGGTTTTTTTCCTACATTTTCTATCTAAGATGTTATGAGTTGCATGATTCAATGTCACTCAAGCCAGGTGTGTCATTATGGTCCATATGTACGTTTTTACGAAATTTATGATATTATTTATATTTTGCATGCGCCCCCACATACTTAGTATGTATCTTGTGCTGACCCACATATTTCTCTATGGGCTACATTCTTATCATGATGTAGGTTCAGGTACTCAGCCGCAGCCGCGACAGTAATATCCGAGTGCCGCATCTACGTTCCTTCAGTGGTGAGTCCTCATGGTTCGAGGACCAAGTTGCTAGTTTTGGTGCTGTTGTTTTGTGATCCCTTTGGTCTGTTGGGTCAGTTGGGGGTTTGTCCCAATGGCTCATTGATTTTGCTGTATAGAGGCTATGTCAGACTAGTGTATTGTTGGGTTGGTTTGTGTATAGACATTCCATATATGTACAGTCTAACGATATTCCGTGCCATGTGCAATGTGATATGATATGTACTTATATATATATATCCTTAACGTAACGTGTATGTTATTGTGTTGGAACCCAAGGGTATTGTTTTGGCTTAAAGGGTTAGCTTGAGGCTACATGTAGCCTTGGGCACCGTGTGGCGTCTTGGGATGATATTTTGGGGTGTTACATAGTATTTGCAAGATACATTAGTACATCAATTGGACTAAGATATAGTACTTTAGGACCAATTCAATTCGGTATGTTTCACATTTCAGCAAACAATCTTATTGCTTTTGAAAACTCTCCAAGAGTTTTAATGATTTTCAAGATATAAGGTTATACAATATAAGGATTCTAAATAAGTTTCCCAGAAACTTTTATATGCTTCAAACATTTTGAATCCTTAGAAAGTTTCATATGAATTTTTTCAAGTGATAATATTCAACATATCATATGTGACATATTCAAGTGTCTGGACTGCAAATCAAATATGTTTTACACTTACCAAGATGCATCCTTTCATGTCACTTGATAAATGTTTCTACGTCAGCATGCTTAAATAAACGTAGAATTCAGATCCTTGTAATCTTTTACAATATTGCGTCAATATCATATCAAAGATATCGTTAATGATATATCAATTTGTATCGGTTCATAATGCGACATAACATTTTGAGATCTCATCACTTCATTATTTTCAGGTACCTGAACCTTTCATAAGGTTTTATGAAGTGTTATGTCGTCGACTATTCAAAAGCATATTGCCTTCTTATTATGATTATTTGCTCCTTATCCTTTTTAAGGATTATTTCATTTGGAACCGATTAGTCTACCACGCTTCACGCATGCATAGGACTTTATCATTTAGGAACACAAAATAGGAGCATTTGCAGCTTTATTATGAGATGCTTTCGGCATTTGACTTGAATTATCTTTTGAATGAGGATCTGATGATAATTCCAAACATATTTCATATCTGAATATAATCTCCCCCTTATGTTAGGAAAACTAACATACATCCTCCATTTTCTTTGAGGATTTCATCTTTGTGCATCTTGGTATATTCATTAATCGTATACCACACATCAAAATTATTAGATGGAATAGTTGGTTCTTGACCTTGAACCAATTAAGAAGGAAGAAATAATCATAATTTATTGGTCTGATACATACAAGTGGTATTGTATGCAACATATCATAATTCATATCAACACATGAAGCTTTGTTCTCATTAGCGATGATTTAGCTCTTTATCGAAGGTATTCAATGCCAAACCATCATCATCAAGATAACTTTCTTGATTGCACAATCTATAAATTATGTTCTTAACTCAATTTTATTGAGCAAGTAACTTTATGGATGCCAAACTACAGGTTGACAAAGAATGTACATGTGATCATCTTATTTTTGCATCTTTTCAACATATCACATGATAGGTGAACATGCCCATATTCACCTTTTATATTTTCCAGATTTAAGGAATTCAATCCCAACATTATTTGGTCCAACCAACTTCTCATGAGAACAAGCGACATAAATAATTCTCAAAGAATCTTTTAGTTCTTCAGTACATGTCTAATATTCAATATGCACATCTTCGAGAAGTCACAATTGTTCATATCAATTTATGAACTTTTATTCTAGTAAACTCCAAATTAACCATGACATGTACTTTTTTTTGTAGTAAATTTCAGATTTACTATTACATGAATAAATTTTAGATTTACTACTTTAGAAGTAGATTTCAAAATAACTCTTCTAAGTTATTCTGCCTCATTCGGAGGTGAGTTGTGATACTATCACAATCAAGTACACATTTGCATTAATAAGCTTCTTATTCCCTATTAGCATGCCTTAAGCGTATCAAATTATGATAGCTACCACAAAAGCAAATTGAGGCATACATATGATTTATTGCTACCACATTCAATTCAGGGAATAGAGCATATCAATGGGATATATTTCATGACTTTTCATCAAATACCCATTATTTTGCCTTAGCCATCATAATATCATCAATACATGCATTGAGATCCAATCTCAACGTATTATCCATATAAATGCGTCTTAGGCATAAATTGATGGGACTTGAACCCAACATATTATCATCCCTTTTGATAATATTGTTCTTGAGGAATAAATCTAAAGTATAAATGGTTCCAAATCAATAATTTTTTCTCAAATCCAATAATAATTATATTAGTAGTAGCAAAAGAAAGATAACATAAAGAATAGTAACCTTAAAATCCTTCAGATTTATAATCTCACCTTGTTTGGCAGTGTCTCGTGTTAATAATGTGTTATGAAATATAAAGAAAAAACAAGAAGAATAAATAGAGAGAGAAGAGGAAGACTTCTTTATTTCTCTTGATGGATGAGAGATCATAAGATTGACAATACAATAAACAAAACCCCTCTATTTAAAGGGAAAATTTATTCGTAGTCTGAGTAAAAGATAGATGCTTCAAATCCAAATAGATATCAAAGTAGATCTTGATAGACATTCACTATAATGTAAATACATTTATAACACACTTTTAATACTCCTATATTTTTCCAAAAGTTGGTCACTACTAGAGTTATTTTGGTGTGAACATGGCCAAACGAGCCACCGGTGTCACTAATTAGAGTAATTAAGCTCATACTGGAGTTGTTCATATAAGGGCTAAAATTGCACTAGGAGTTCAAACACAAAATAATTAACAATTTAAATGAGGATAAACCTTATCTCCAGTAGATCAAATTTACTCGGAATCAATAGAAGTAGAGAGAAAAGTGAAAAACTCACTTAAAGTATTTCATTTTTTTGAGTTTCATATCAGAACTATCAGGCATGCGAGTTCTCTTCCTGAACTATCATAAACTATTTATCAAAACATACCTAAACTTTTAATTATTTGAGTTTCATATTTGAACTTGCAAATAGGAAAAATGAACAATTAATAGTAAAAAAAATGATACTTGAACTGATAGTTCAGGCATGAAACTAAAAAAATGAAATATTTTAGATGTATTTTTAACCATTAACTCATGAAAGTAAGATATATGTTATTTATATATGTAAAAAATTATCACTTAAAATAATAATGTTTATTCTCACTTTAATTTGTGTCTTCTAAGTATTTTCCAGAGGAGGAAAAACAACTTACGAGGCATTGGCCACAGCCCACATTCAATAATGTTTGTAACAAACATATGTTTCTCGCATATAAACTTTTTGTATTTAGTCGTGATCAAGATTCAAGTGCATGGCCGAAGGTGCGAAACCACATTAGGTGAATGGCCTTCACCGAAAACTTATATGATATACATTGATTAATGGTTAGTTAGTTGTTATGAATGTATATTTAATTTTGCACACTCTTAATAAAACTGAAAAGAAAATTTCTACATTCTTTGCAAAGTTTTTAAAGTTTCATTTTAATATTATTATTTTGCATGATTTTTTGGAAGTTTGGCAGATAGTGGGAGTTTTAATTATTGTCATTATGCAACCTTTTTGGTTAGCTTCTTTGTCAAATGCATGCAACAATTATCAATTCAATTGCTAATTACTCTTGAATGAGTTAATGGTAAGTTGCATGACTGATTATTCATCGTTCAATTCCCATTATTTTATCTCTTTAATCACAATATTTAGTGGAGTAGAATGTGGACATAAGTTTCATGTAACTCTTGTAACTTTCACTCTTTATTCCTCCATTACCCTACTCTTTTATATGGTGTAACTCTTGTAACTCATGAAACCCCTAAGCCATTGATATTCCATCTTTACTACCCCTATTCATTCATATATTCATTGCATGGAAGACTTTCTCTCCTATAAATAGAAGTAGTCTTGCATGGTTTTGGAAAATACATACTCAATATAATAGAGAGTTCATAAATAAGTTGGTAAAAAAAAAAAAAGTTTGCTAGTTGAAGGGAGGTGTTTCTTTTGTGGAGCTTTGAACTCAACTTTTGTCCAGAGTTGTTGAATTATTGTGAGAAGGTTGTTGTATCATAGAAGGGACAAGTCAAGAAGATTATTTCTGGATCGGTGAAACATTTGTTGCAGTGGGCCTGAATCTCCTTAAAGAGAGCGAAATATCCGCGCCTCAGCCGAAGAAGAAGAAGAAGACATTCTTTTCTTTTTTCTACACTTGTAATTTTCAGTTGTATTTTTATTTTAATTTCACCAACAATTTTAAGGAGATTCAATGGCAACAACTGAAAAAACCATGGATGTCAAGATGGGAGATCTTAACAAGCCATTCCGATTCAACGGTACTCACTTCAAGAGGTGGAAGGGTAAAGTACTTTTCTACTTGAGTCTTATCAATGTCTCTTATGTTTTAAACGAGAAGAACCCAAACAAAGTATATAACTCTTCCATGACCGATAATGAACTCATTTCTCTTCAAGAGAAAGTGGAAAAATACGATGGTGACTCCTACAAGTGTCGGTATTTTCTTCTTAATTGTCTATCTGATAATTTTTATGATTATTATGATAGAACTTACTCTAGTGCAAAGAAAATTTGGAAAGACTTACGGAGTAAGTATGACACTGAGGAGGCGGGAGCAAAAAAATATGTGGCTAGCAGATTTTTTCATTTCCAACTGTTGGACAACAAATCAGAGGTAAACCAAGCTCAGGATTTCATAATGATTGTTGGCGAGCTCAGGTACGAAGAAGTCAAAATTGGAGATAACCTTATTGTTTGTGGCATAATTGATAAACTTCCACCTTCATGGAAGGAATTTCTAAAAATTATGCGCCACAAGCAAAAGAAAACTTCTCTTGAGACTTTGATAATGAGAATCCGCATGGAAGAAGAAACAAGGGGCCAAGATGCATTTTTGCAAACAGAAGAGAACAACATCACACCGAAGGTAAATTTAACTTCTTCAAATAATGCTACCTCTGAAACTAACAAAAATACTACTTTGAAGCCTAAGAAGAAAAAAATTAAGAAAAATGATGGTAGACATTCCAAGAACAATAATGGTGAAAACAACCAAGCAAAAAATCAACATGTACAACAAAAAGGACTGTGCTTTATCTGTGGCAAGATTGGGCATATTGCTAGATTTTGTAGATTTCAAAAACGTGGGCCTACACCTCAGGCAAACATGATACGGGTCAAAGAGGCACCTTAACACTCGAGGACATGAAGACGTGAGTAACGACCCAAGATTGTGGGGCTGCCCATCCAAGGAACAAGACTTGAAGTGTTGAGAACAAGTACCAGCACTCAAAAACCGTCCAAGGAGTACACTACAAGGACACCCCATTGTTTGGGCTCATTAAGGGCCTTTTGATCATTTTTGTAATAAGTGTTGCCCTAGTCTATAAATAGAATATTTAGGTCATTTTTTCATTTAGAACTTTGATGATATATCTTGTAAACTCATTGAGAGTGTTTGGCAAGGTGGAATCCTTGTGGCAAGGTAGAATCCTTGTGTTGTTAACTTGCTTAGAAATGGTGGTTGCTTAGAAGTTTCGATTCTCTTAAGGTCTCCGTAAAAGTGTAGGTGTTTTGTATTCATGTTGTTTGTATTTTGATGTTGAATATACATCTTAGTGCCTATAATGTGTATCACATTATGTATCACTATCTATCCTCTTAGTTATAGTCATCTTATTTTCCATTTTATGTTGCTTGTTCATCTCATGATAGTGGACTGTTTTGTGCCATTTTGTGGGTTGTTTTAGCACTTCATAGGTCGTTCTTGTATCATTTGGTATCAGATCCATCATTGATTTCGTTCCCACGAGATCAATCTTGAATTTGTTCACTCAAAAATAAAAAAAAGTGTTGAAAAGCTGAAAAACTCAAAAATAGTAATTTGTCCATATTTTTGTGTTTAGGCCAAAATTTGACGCCTAGTTTTCTTGTGATTTTTGTGTGTTTTTTGAGTTCTTGTGTTATATCTTTGTTTCCTAACAATAGAAGAGGTGTCCAAGGTCGAAAATCTCACAAAAAAAGTCATTCAACGGGTTTGGTGTCTTGGTCTAAGTGGTGTTGTTATTTGACTGAATTTGTGTCTAGAGTTAGGTGTTGTTTTGATTGTCTTTGTTGTTTCTTGAGTTGATTTTCTTTCTCTATAACACTACTTGAGTCTAACACAAGTTCTTGAGCCAAAAAAATTGCAAGTTGTTGTGGGAAGAGTGGACGGTTTTGTTGTTGTTGTTGTTGGAGTTCTTGTGTTGTGTTGAAGAAGTCTTGTAAAAGGTTGTTGTTTGATCCAAATTCAAAGGTAAGAGAGTGTGGGTTATTGTTAGTATTGAAACAACTTTCAAGACATTACCAAAGGAGGAAATGAACAAAAGACCTCCCAAAAGTCTTCATACCAAAAGGGAGTAAATTCATTTTTTCTAGACAAGCCAAAAGAGGAAACGGGGACAAGACCTCCAAAAGGTTGTCTTGCCATTTTGGTGAAAGTAGGTGAAATACTTTATGAGTCTTGAAAGTGGATTCTAGACCTTGTTTGTCCCATACCTTGGCCGAAATTCTCCTCTTTCATACATGAAATTGAACAACTAGTTTCTTGAAACAAAAAATTTTCAACTTCAACCACATTCCAACGTCCAATAGTTAAGTGCCACGTCATCAAAGAGATCAAGAACATTGGATATTCTAGTTTCAATTTCTTATTTCCATTAGTTTCAATTTTTTTGATTCTCATGCTAATTAGCAAACTAGTAAATAACTATTAGGTTGTAGATTAGTTTTTGAGTACGTTTTCTTCCGTGTTAAGCGTTGTATTCTGTGTTTTTCTCATTTTTAAGTCGTAGTATTTTCTTTGGTCCAAGTTTGAGCATCATTTCTTGAGTTGTTTCAATCAAGAATCTACTCTGACCTCGAGCCATAATTGGGATCAAGTAACCTCATTGGAGTATAAGCGAGTTATCAACAATTGTGAGGCCAATAGAGTGAATACTTCAAAAGTGTGAGCTTGAGAGATTGCAGACTGTTTTGAGATGAATTATGGACTGATTTTTGCTAACCTTTAATGTGTTTACTATTTTTGTGTTGTTTGTTTAGTAGTTCTTGATAGGTACAATGACGGATGAAGGTGAAATGCCTAGTTGGTTTAAATCCATCGTGGCAAAGCTTGATGTCATGGATAGCCGCTTAGGATCTTTTGAAGGTAAAATGGAGAGAATGGAAGGATGAATAGAAAGAATGAAATGAATAATGGATAGAATGGAAGGACGAATAGAAAGGACGGAGAGCTCTATTTGCAAGAAGTTGGATAACTTGATAGAGCATCCAAGATTTCCTAATCCAATTCTCGTGAGTGGACAAACTCCACATGAGCATCTAGGAAATCAAACTAACTCTTTCACTCTAGTGAATAAGGCTAATAACCAACTAAGTATTAATTATTGTTTATCTTTAGGTGAGCCGAATGTGTCTTCATTTTGTGATGATAATGTACAACTTGAGATTGTGGATACACTAGTTGATCCACCTAGTGTTGAAGCCATTGTGGAAAATGATAGTACATTGTCTTATAGAAGTCATAAAGACCAACTTGTTTATGAAAATGGTGATGTTGAACATGTTGGCCGATTGACTAAAGATGGCCCTCTTGTTGTTTTGTTGTAGATCATGGGAGTATAAAGGAAATATTTTATCGTAATTGTAGTAGTATTGGGATAGAAAAGTGCGTCCCCAACCCGTTCCCATGGACACTCCACCCATTTGACCCCGATGATCATTTCAAATACTATGATGATGTCTTTTGGAATGACTTGAATGTGCATGGAATGTATGGTTTTCCTATCTCGACTTTCAAACGTATTTGTTATTCCAAGAAGAGTCTAAGTTTTCCACTTGATAAGCAACTTTTGTTCCTTATTTTTTGTCATACTTATGTGGGTTGCCTAATTTATTCTTTCTTAGGAGGGTATTCGGGTAAGAGGGATATTTGGTTGTATGTGAAGTTTGAGCCACCTTGGCAAGATGCTATGATTGATTACACTAATACTAACCCTCATACCTTGAGGAACTTATTTGCTTGTCCTTCCTATTATTTTGCAAGGTTTAGATTCGAGGACGAATTCTTTCTAAGGAGAGGAGGATGATACGGGTCAAAGAGGAATCTTAGCACTCGAGGACATGCAGACGTGAGTGAAGACCTGAGCTTTTGGGGCTTCCCATCCAAGAAAAAAACTTTGAAGTGTTGAGAACCAGTCCCAACACGCCAAAACCGTCCAAGGAGTACACTACAAGGCCACCCCTTTGTTTGGGATCATTAAGGGCCTTTTGGTCATTTTTGTAATAAGTATTTCCCTAGTCTATAAATAGATAATTTAGGTCATTTTGTAATTTAGAATTTTGATGACATATCTTGTAAACTCATTGAGAGTGTTTGGCAAGGTGGAATTCTTGTGGCAAGGTGAAATCCTTGTGTTGTTAACTTGCTTAAAAACGGTGGTTGCTTGGGATTTTTGATTCCCTTGAGGTCTCCGTAAGAGTGTAAGTGTCTTGTATTCATGTTGTTTGTGTTTTGATGTTTAATATACATCTTAGTGCCTATAATGTGTAGTACATTATGTCTCACTATCTATCTTCTTAGTTATAGGCATCTTGTTTTTCATATTGTGTTGCTTGTTCATCTCGTGACAGTGGATTATTTTGTGCCATTTCATGGACTGTTTTAGCACTTCATAGGTTGTTCTTGTATCACAACGTTACCGAAGAACCATTTGTGGCAGTGATAATAGACATAAACATGATGGAGAATGTTGCTGGATGGTGGGCTGACTCTGGTGCAAACCGTCATGTCTGTTATAACAAAGACTGGTTTAAAAAATATATAAATTTTGAGGAGCCCAAAACCATCATGCTTGGAGATTCATACACAACTCAAGTACTTGGAATGGGAGATGTCGAATTGAGTTTTACTTCTGGAAGGGTATTGATATTAAAAGATGTACTTTATACTCCTTCTATGTGAAAAAATTTAATGTCTAGTTTTCTTCTTAATAAAGCAGGCTTCAAACAGATTATTGAATCTGATCAGTATGTAATTATTAAGAATAATATTTTTGTGGGAAAGGGGTATGCATGTGATGGTATGTTCAAGTTGAATGTAGAAATGAATAAATATCTACTTCTGTTTATATGTTTTCTTCTACTAATTTTTGGCATGCTCGTTTGTGTCATATAAATGATCATTATGTTGGAATCATGAGTAGTTTAGGATTAGTTCCATTGATCAAAAAGAACTTTAAAAAATGTGAGGCTTGTAGTAAAGCCAAAATCACAAAGAGCCCTTATTTTCAAGATGAAAGAAAAACTGAATTGTTAGAATTAGTGCATAGTGATATTTGTGAACTTAGTGGAATTTTAACTCATGGAGGAAATAGATATTTTATCACTTTCATTGATGATTTTTCTAAGTTTACATATGTTTACTTAATGAAAAATAAAAGTGATGCATTTGAGAATTTTAAAACTTTTCTCCATGAAGTTGAAAATCAGTTTAATAGAAAAATAAAAAGAATAAGAAGTGATAGAGGCTGTGAATATGAGTCACATGAGTTCAATTTTTTTGTTAGATCATTGAGTATAATTCATGAAACTACTCCTCCTTATTCTCCTGCATCTAACGGTGTAGCGGAAAGAAAGAATAGAACTTTGATTGAGTTGACGAATGCCATGTTAATTGAGTCTTGTGCACCTTTAAGTTTTTGGGGTGAAGCTCTTTTGACTGCTTGTTATGTGTTGAATCGGGTGCCTCATAAAAAGACCAAACTAACATCTTTTGAGTTGTGGAAAGGTCATAAGCCAAATTTGGGATATCTTAGAGTTTGGGGTTGCTTATCCTATGTAAGGTTAATGGATCCTAAAATCTCTAAGTTGAATAAAACAGTTACTACTTGTGCTTTTCTTGGTTATGCTTCAAATATTACAACCTATAGATTTTTTAATCTTGAAGATAGTGCGATAATAGAATATGGTGATGCTATTTTTCATAAAAATAAATTCCATTTTGATTCTAAAAATAATGGGGGGTCTAAGGACTAAAGAAAGTATTTCGTCACTGCCTAGTTCTTCTACTTCTACTTTAAAATATAAAGAAAATGATGATTTTGAGTTAAGAAGAAGTAAACGAGCTAGAGTAGAAAAAGATTTTGGTCCTGATTATTATGTTTTTAACGTTGGAGATGACCCTCTCACTTTAAAAGAAGCTTTGTCTTCACATGATGCTATTTTCTGGAAAGAGGTTGTAAATGATGAAATGGAATCACTAATTTCCAATAAAACTTGGAAGCTAGTTGATTTACCACCGGGTTGTAAAATAATTGGATGTAAATGGGTCTTACGTAAAAAGCTAAAACCGGATGGATCTGTGGATAAATATAAAGCTAAGCTTGTGGCTAAAGGTTTTAAACAACTAGAAGGCCTAGAATTTTTTGATACTTTTTCACCGGTAACTAGAATTACATCCATTAGACTTTTAGTTGCTATTGCGCAATTTTTTATTTGCAAATTCATCAAATGAATGTAAAAACTACTTTTTTAAATGAAGACCTAAATGGAAAGATTTACATAGAACAACCTGAGTGTTTTGTTGAGGCTGGAGAAGAAAGCAAAGTGTGTATACTTAATAAATCCCTATATGGCTTAAAATAGGCACCAAAGCAATGACATAAAAAGTTTGATTCCTGCATGACTGATAATGGATTTAAAACAAATAAGTGTGATAAGTGCATATATCATAAGTCGTGGAATAATTTGCATGTCATTATTTGCCTATATGTTGATGATTTATTGATCTTTGGCTCTAACATGAATATTATTGATGAAACTAAAGATATTCTTAGAAGCCATTTTGATTTGAAAGATCTTGGTGAGGCAAATTTTATTCTAGGAACAAAAATTACTAGAACATGTGATGAAATTTTTCTTGACCAGTCACATTATGTTGAGAAAATATTGAAAAAATATAATTTCCTTGATTGCAAGCATGTTGTAACTCCATTTGATTCTAGTGTTCACTTGTTTCCTCTTGAAAGTGAAAATGATGTAATAAATCAAAAGGAATATGCTAGCATGATTGGAAGTTTAAGATATGTGACTAATTGCACTAGGCCTGATATTGCATATGCAATAGGTGTACTTAGCAGGTTTATTATCAAACCAGGTAATGAACATTGGCATGCTATGACGAGAGTAATGAGATGTTTAATTGGAACGAAAAATTATGGTTTATTCTATAAAAAATATGCTGCTATACTTGAAGGCTTTTGTGATGCGGATTGGAACACTTTATCAGGTGATTCCTTATCTACTACTGGTTATATTTTTAGTTTGGGTGGTGGTTCTATTTGTTGGAAGTCTAAAAGAAAACCATAATTGCTAACTCTACCATGGAAGCTGAACTAATTGCTTTAGCTTCAGCTAGTGAGGAAGCGAATTGGCTGAGAGATTTATTATTTCAAATACCTTATTTTGAAAAATCAATTTCTCCTATTTTAATTCATTGTGATAGCACCGCTGCAATTGATAGAGTTCAAAACCGTTATTACAACGGTAAAACCAGACCTATACGAAGAAAACACAGTAATGTGAGATCATATTTGACAAATGGTACCATTAATATTGATCATGTCAAATCTTGTGATAATCTTGCAGATCCGTTGACTAAGACCTTAGCAAGAGAAAAGGTCTGGAGCACATCGAGGGGGATGGGATTGAAGCCTATTAAATCTTGAGTCATATGTGTGGAACCTAACCTGGGGACTAGAGATCCTATAACCAGGTTCAATGGGAAAAACGAATCACATGATGACTTGTTGTGAAAAATGCACTATTTCTTTATCCCTCCCTATGGTGTGAGTGCATTTTCCTGTAATGATTGTGAGGTTGAGTTTATAAAACTCTTAATGAAAATTTGTAGCTTGTATGAGTGGGGTGCTAAAATTACAGGAGCACTTTCGACATATTTCACCTCTGTGAGTGTAGAGGTAGGCCGCTTCCTATGAGAATTAGGCTCATTCTCAAATGACAGTCATTAAAACCGAGATAGCACAAGACTGTAACGTGCTGGCTATAAATTTCATGTCAACACCGTTACTATTATATGTAATCGGTAACTTTTTATTTTCCTTAAGCAGTCATAGTTCAAATCTGAAACCACTAAGACTCTGGAGTAAAAAATACTGTTTTACTAAGTGTATGTTCAATATAGAACACACCTTCATTATGCATGGTAGTCTTTCTTCAACTAGTAGACTCTCTTATTAATATTAAAATGAGTGGGGGGTTGAAGTTGCATTTTAATATTATTATTTTGCATGATTTCTTGGAAGTTTGGCAGATAGTGGGAGTTTTAATTGTTGTCATTATGTAACCTTTTTGGTCAGCTTCTTTGTCAAATGCATGCAACAATTCTTAATTCAATTGCTAATTACTCTCGAAAGAGTTAATGGTACGTTGCATGGCTAATTATTCATCTTTCAATTCCCATTATTTTGTCTCTTCAATCACAATAGTGGGGTAGAATATGGACATAAGTTTCATGTAACTCTTGTAACTTTCACTCTTTATTCCCCCATTACCCTACTCTTTTATGTGGTGTAACTCTTGTAACTCATGAAACCTCTAAGCCATTGATATTTCATCTTTACTACCCCTATTCATTCATATATTCATTGCATGGAAGACTTCCTCTCCTATAAATAGAGGTAGTCTTGCATGGTTTTGAGAAATACATACTCAATATAATAGAGAGTTCATAAAAAAAATTGGTAAAAAAAAGGAGAGTTTGCTAGTTGAAGGGAGGTGTTTCTTTTGTGGAGCTTTGCACTCAATTCTTGTCCAGAGTTGTTGAATTGTTGTGAGAAGGCTGTTGTATCCTGGAGGGGACAAGTCAAGAAGATTATTGTTGGATCGGTGACACAGTTGCTGCAGTGGGCTTGAATCTCCTTAAAGAGAACAAGATATTCGCGCCTCAACCGAAGAAGAAGCCGAAGAAGAAGAAGAAGAAGACATTCTTTTCTTTTTTCTACACTTGTAATTTTTAGTTGTATTTTTATTGTAATTTCACCAACAGTTTTGAATACCACCACTCATAAAAAATTCTTTTGAATATGTAAGCTAACGTATGAGATGGGTAAGGAAAAATCAAAGGTATAGATGAGTTAATAAGGAACCATCCATGCAATTTTCCTTAATTGACATTAGCTAAAGGATATGTGATGCCTATTGGACTTTAACTTTTCTTCTTTTCTATTTGTATTATATTGTTATTATTTGTTTTTCGAGTAGTTCTTTAACAAATTAGTTTTTGGTTTATAATCAAGAAACAAAATAAATATTGAGACAAAAACGTAGAAGCAGCAGAAAAATATTCCAAATTTACTAGTTGTTTGTGTGTCTTTAAGGAACTATAGCCTTCTCTCGTTGTTTTCAAGGATTTGAGTATCTCCCTCACATGGAGCGAAATTATTTTTTTGTAGTAGCGGCAATGCGAACTATAGAACTTCGATGAACTCAAATGGTGAAGCAACTCACATAATAGTACCTAGTTTTGTTTGAGAATGATGACAAAAAAGGAAGAGAATAATTTCTGGTTTTCAATAGTGAAATATAATAAGGCGAAACCTCTGAAAGTTTATAATATTTAGTAGTTGGAGACTTAACATGTGCAAAAATGCATGATGAGAAAGGTTGTGTATATTCAGAATGTGAATAAATTAGAAGCCGAGTCGAGCGAGAACAATCGACAACACAGAGGAGAGATTCTCCTCTCAACTCTTTAGTAGCTAGAAGAAGTGCGAGCTTATATATATATATATATATATATAAAGCACATTGATCTTGCTTTCTCTTATTAACTTTGTTCAAACTCATTTCTCAATTTACACTACACTCATCTTTAAAGCCCATATATAATCTGATAATAATAGGGCATGATGGTGTCATGGTTTCACTGTTGTCTCTATTATGTGGTCATAATACAATTTTGATTATACTAAGGAGCCATTTAACTACTAGAATTAATTTTGCACCTTTTTAAAAAAAAAAAAAATCACTTTATTTTAAAACTTTTTGGTTATAAAATTTTCGAAGTCAACTTAGAGTTGGATTCCAAATTTAAAACAGTGTAATAAGCCTGTTTTTCCAATTTATTTTTAGAAATTCCAAATAAAATGTTTTTTTCTCTCTTTTGCAAAAAATATAATCAAACATAATTACATCTTCAATTCTATCTTCATAAATTCCCATAAGCATGAAAAATGATTAAAAATCTATAGTCAAACGCCTGCTAAGTGAGGTTAACATAAGATTTTGGCAAAAATCAGTTGAAGAATTAGTTTAGACTGTACAATCAAAACAATTAGCAGTTCATAGCCTTTACAAGTAATGGGCCAAGTGAAAACTTACGGACCTATCACACTTATGGACCCCTTTTACTTTGGAAAATGGACAAAGTCTAAAAGCCCAATTACCGTAATGAGATGAGATTTTCGGTACTTAGTATTATTTTGAAAATGATTTCTTATGACCCGTTACAAGTTGAATAATGTATTGCCAACACTATTTTTGACTGTGAACATTCTTAGTCGAACGAGTTATGAAGCTAGCTGACAAGTATCACCCAATATAAAGATGATTTCATTCCTCAATTATGGATTTTATAGCTCGATATTACAGAAGGCGCTAGTCAAAGAAAAAATTTCATCAGTATTAAAAATTTAAGTTGAATTGAGTACTGATTGATTGTAACTAATGAACGTAGACTGCAAGAAAATCAGCAAGCAAAATCAATAACGTGGTTTGAAAGTCTAAACAAATCTGATGAAATATTTTGAAATTTAATGATACTAAATGAGAAATGAAAGATAGTATTGGCAGTACAAATTCAACAAGAAATTCAATGTCTTAGCTGGCTTAAGTTTGATTTCAAATTAAATATATTTGGAAAAGGCCACAATAATTTGGCCACAATGTGATGCCCTTGAACATTCACACCTTGAACCGGTTTCATTTTGGACTTCTCTACCGTCCCTTTCCAAATTTAAAATTCTCTTATTTAGTATGTTGTATGGATTTGTCATAAATCACTTTGCTTAAACTTTTTTTGTTATTAATATGACTTTTAATTAACCAATTTCATTAATTATTATGTTTAAGTAAATTTTATATATTTAAATAAATTTTTAAATATAATGTAAAAAATTTCAATAATAATATTCAAAACTTAAAATACTTTAGACATGATTGAGCAATCACATTATACAGATCATAAAAGTTATATATAGTCCATAAGTGTATATCTTAGTTAACAACAATTCAAGAGAGTCATGCAATGTTGTAACTATAGCTTGCGAATCATTACTTATATTTATTATTAATATGACCTTTAATTGAGTATCTTTTATTAATGATTATATTTAAATAACGATAGTCAAAATTCAAAACACTTTAGATATGATAAACATCGATACATTAAAAATAATTAAAATCATATAATCATAATCATCAACCGTAGTTAACATTCATCAAAGCGAGTCACGCATTAATGTTGTAGTCTTATGCCCTATCTTATGCTGATGTAATAACTTGCGAATCACTACTTATATTTGTAATTAATATGACCTCTAGTTAAGTAATTTTATTAATGATTGTGTAAACATAAATTTATACTATATTCTTAGATAATTGTCTATATAATTTGAGAATATTTCAACAATCAAAATTAAAAAATATGTTAGACATGATAGACATCGACACAGTATAGAAATCACAGAATTCATATAGTTCATAAGTATTGACCTAGTTAACAATAGTGCAAGAGAGTTACATATTGATGTTATAGTCTTGCGCCCTTAATGTTATACCGATTTGATAACTTGAGAATCATTATTTATATTTCTCTTCTATTAGTTACTATGTTTAAATAAAATATTTAAATAATTTTTTAAAATATAATTTTAAAACATTTCAATAAAGATAGTCAAAACCCAAAATACTTTAACATGATAGACATTGATATACGTTATAGAAATCATAAACTTTACTAAATTGTGTATTCATGAGTAATTAGTATAATTTTAATTAGAGAATATATTTATTTATGCTATTACTAAACTTGAAGTTCAATTGTCTCCTTCAAAACTATATTAAATGAAGAATAATGTTTAAAAATGTATATCCTAATTATATATTCTAATTTATTTTACATACATTAAAAATGACGTTATTTAAAATAGTATCCAAAATAGATATAAAATAAAATATATCTATTTTTGAATATTATAACTGATATATATTGAATGATTTTTATATTCTTTTTAAAACATCCTCTTGACTAGTATTGTTGAAAGAACTGATTTTTTTTTATTCATAGTTAATCTCTCTTTCTCTCTATCTATCTATCTATCTATCTCTCTATATATATATTATTCTTGTTTGGAACTATATAATATAAAAAAAAATTGATGTATTGTTCAAGGTATAATTAAAAACGTCTCATTATCGGTTAGTATTTTATTTAAAATATCTAATCTCACAAATTACATTGTATTTTTTCTTGAAAAACATTTATCATATATACCATACACTAATCATTGAAAATATGAATATGATTTTATTTACTCGGTTATATTTAAAATATAATCAATTATAAATTTTTTAATCCATGCTTAACTACTATTCTAAGTTGTATAGTTAAAAACATCTCATTATCGATTAAACTTTTAATTAAAATATCTAATCTCAATAATTACATTGTATTTCTTGAAAACATTTATTATATATACAGTACATTAATCATTGAAAGTTTTATATATAATTTTTATGTACTCAGTTATATTTTAAAGAAATTCAATTATAAATTTTTTAATCCCCGCTTAGTTACTATTCTAAGTTGTATTACTAGGTAATTAAGTATAATTTTAAGTAAATAAAATATTTTTTTTATAGTTATCATTTACGTGAAGTTCAATTGTCTACTTCAATAGAGAAATTTATTTTAAGCGAAAAAATATTTTTTTAGAAGTAGTCATTCGTATATTCCTAACATAATTGGGCGGGGTTATGTATATATTCAGAACATAATTTGTATTGTGTATTAATAAAAAATACTATTAATTTGTAAAAATGAAATTACAAAAGTGTTTTTAACTAAAGAGCATAATCTCTTTTTAATCAACTAAAATACATTTTACAAAATTTCACGAAAATGCTTAAAATATCCTTTTTCCCTGAATGTTGTATTAAGTAAAATTTTAGTAGTACATGAAAAGATAATAATAACTCAATGGTCCAATTTATGGATATATGAAAGTCGTAACAATCAAAAGTCAAAGCTTTTGGAGAATTAAACATAAATAGAACCGCATGTGGTACTACTTTGACAAAATGGAGAGTGTTCGGATAACGTCTTTGACAAAAAGCTTTCCTTTTTCTGTTTGTGCAAATACTCGTTATTATGATAAAAGGAAATTGGTAGTTGCAACTAGAAAAATAACAAGCACATCTTGTGATTCTAGTTAATGAGCATGATAAGATAGTCGCTTTCTTTTTACTTCTCGTTAGGTTTTTCTTCGTTACCTTTTCTCTTGACAAAACCCCCAACTAAAAATAGGAAAAGTAGTGAGATTATTGATTAGTACTTACTTTCTTCTTGCCAAAAAAAAAAAATATTAATTGACCCCTATAGACTTGGCACACTTATTAAGAAGAATATTTATTATTTATCTATTTTATTAAATTAGTCTTATTAATTATGCTTTGAAATTATAAATTTGAATAGATACAACTTGTTTAGTCATTTAATAATAAAGATATTATTGAAAGAACATGCATATTAAAATCCTCTTGATTTCATAAATGAAACAATTAAATTGAAACAAATATTTTAAAAAAAGGATCAACTAAAACGAAACACAGAAAGTATATGAAAAGTTTTCAAATGGTGAAAAATCACATGTTAAAAGATGTGGGTCAGCGTTCATGTAGTTGGAATCTCAAAGCCTAGTGTATACATATGTACGCACACTTTCGAAACATAGTACTCCTCCGTTTCGTTTTAATTGATCCTATTTTTAAAAATATTTATTTCAATTTAGTTGTCCCTTTTGATGAAATCAAGATTATTTTATTATGTTCTTCCAATACTATCATCAACATTAAATGACTAAACAAAGTATATTCATTCAAATTTGTATTTTCAAGACATAATTAATAAAGCTAATTTGATAAAATAAACCCCTAATAAATACTTTCTTAAAGGAGTGTCAAGTAAAAAAAAGTCAATTATTTTAAACCGGAGGAAGTATATACATTGTATGCGGTCACACACAATATCTGTACTCTTGTATATAAGCTGATAGAATATATACAGTATGCATCCATACAAGTTGTGCCTGCAATATGGGGTATGTATATCGATTAGGCGTGTCAAACGGGCCGGGCTGACCCGGCCCGGTAAGCCCTAGGGCTTTAGGGTTCCGGGTCCCGGGTCGGTTATTTTGTTAAAATGGGCCCGGTTAATCCGGCCCGGTCCAGGCCCGCCGGTTAACCGGCCCGACCCGGCCCGGAAAATTAAAAAAAAAATGGATTTTGGGCCAAACTAGCCGTTGGCCCAACGGCTATATAGCCGTTTTTGGGTCCAAACGGCTAGTTTGGGCCCATTTAGTAAAAAAAAAAAATTAAAAAAATACTTTTTAATCCCCCAAAAAAATCTATAAATACTCTACAACTTCAAATCATTTTTCACACAATTTTTCACTCTCTCAAATCTCATTCTCTCTCAATTCTCAAATATTCAATATATTTAATTTCTTAAAGTGTTCACTTTAATTTTTTAATTTTTCGTTTACAAAATACGAGCGGAAGTTTCTACAGTCGCAATCTTCGGATACTTCCAAAATTTGGTATTGTCGTTCCATCTCTTACGTTTAATTTTTATTTATTGTATTAATTGTTTAATATTTAATTTTATTATATTTGTGTATTTTGAATATTTTTAGTTTAATTTAATTTATATTATGGATAAATTAAAAAACCTCGCTACTAAAGGTGTTAAAATTTTTTGTCCCGAAAGCGGTAGTGGTAGTAAAAAGTGAATTACTAGCGGTAGAGGTAGTTCAAGTAGTAGATATACCCGTGTGTCTTCGCCTCCGGTACCGCTTGGTACACCTTTTGAGGAAGAAATAGGTGTAGGTGCTCACGATATGGATTATGTAGAAGCTCAGGAAAATTACGGTATAGAAGAAGAAAATGAAGTAGATGTTGTTAATTTAGATGAAGATAATGAAAATATTGCTGAGACACCCGCAGTAGGAGATGCTAACGTTAGATCTGAATCAGTTAATCTCCCTTCCCGTCCTCCCAGTGCCCCAAAACCTCGTAAAAAAACTAGTATTGCATGGCAATTTTTTGAACGTATATCAGATATTGAGGTGCAATGCAATATTTGTCAGCAAATATATAAGCATAGAAGTGGAGGCAAGTAAGGGGGTACGGGTACGTTAATGAGACATGTAGCTGAAGATCACAAAAGAGAGTTAAATATTGCAAAAGGTGGTGGGGATATTGGTGGGTCAACGCAAACTAGAATGGACCCAGCAACCGGTCAAGTAGCGAAAAAGTATAATAAATTGAGGGACAGGGAAGAAATAGCTAAAATGGTAGTTGTGGGTTGTTTGCCTTTTAGTTTTCCTTCTTCTGATGCCTTTATTCGTTATATACAAGCAATTTATAATCCTATGTTTAATGGTATTCCTATAACTACTTGTCGGTCTGATATTTTTAGACTCCATTCACAATATTGTTTTTATTTGTCAACATTGTTAAAAAAATATTCAATGTAGATTGTCCCTAACTTCTGATCTTGGTCGTGCTGTAAATAAAAATGATTATTTAACCGTTACTTGTCATGGGATGGATAGTAATTTCGTGATGCAAAAACGTACTCTTGCTTTTTTATATGATGAAGATCGTAAACATACTGGACAATTTATTGTTGATTCTATTGTTAAAATTGTCGGATATTATGGTATAGAAAATAAAATTTTATGTATTACTTTTGATAATGCTTCTAACAACAAGACTGCTATAACAAAAATAAAATCTACGCTATCTCCGCCCTTGCCTGAAATTTTTCATATTAAGTGTGCATGTCATATATATAATTTAATTGTAAAAGATGGTCTTGAGTTTTTTGAGCTTTATATTGAAAAAATTCGTCTTGCCGTTGGTTTTATTCAAAGAAATAATTGTAGATCGAGAATTATAGAATTTAAAGTTAAATGTCAAGAAAATGAACTTACACCGATTTTGATGCCTGAGGAAATTGATACTAGATGGAATTCTACGTATGAATTTTTAAAAACTTCTTATAAATATAGAATTCCTATTACACTAGCTTTTAACCAACATTGCGGTTCATTTGTTGATTCTGCTGATTGCATGCTACATAATTCTGATTGGGTTGTAATTAATGATCTTGTTAATTTTTAGAAAAAATTTATGTAGCTACGGTTGAATTTTCCGGTGCTTACTATCCTACTATTTGTAATATTTTGGCATATATAGCCGATATTTCTGGTTTGCTCCAACAATATAAAAATAAAGAAGGTTATAAAGAAGTTGTTGACGCCATGTTTACGAAATTTAAAAATTATTTTTTTCCGATTCCCCCTATTTACTTGGTTGGTGTTATGCTAAATCCGTGCATGAAATATAATCATATGTGTCACTTTAGTACTCTTATTTATACTAACTTAGAAATAAATACTAACCATGATTCTGAACAAGTACAACCTGATTTGTGGACGGCTACGGCTGATGCAAAGGATTACATAGAAAAATTATATAATCACTATGCTGATTTATTTGATTCAGCCGTACCTACAAATATCACTCCAACTGTCGCTCCTCATCCTCCCGAGGAGCCATCATCTTCTAAAAGGCCGGCACATAGTGGTTTTTCTGATTCGTTTTATGATTTAAATTGTTGGAACAGTGTTGATGAGAGAACTTACACATCAACTTATCGGGAAGAGCTGAAATATTATCTTCGGACGGCACCAGAGTATCGCAGACGACGGATCAATACGTTGGATTGGTGGAGGAATAATGAATCACAATATCCTGTGCTTTCAAGATTAGCTAGAGATATCTTGAATGTTCCAATGTCAACCGTTGCATCAGAGAGCGCCTTTAGTCAGGGACGACAGCAGCTTGGAGACAACCGACACTCATTGGGAAGCAATGCAATGAATGTTCTAGTTTGCCTCAGAGATTGGATTTAGAGCGGAAAGAAGAAACCAAGGAATGGAACCAGAGCCGAGCGACGAGCTGAAACTTGAAGAAATTATGACTTCACGGGAGAACTCAGCAGAATCAAGTTCAATGCATGGTTTTGCCCCCGTTGACTTCGACTATCCTATGCAAGTTCCCATTAATATTAACATGAATGAGTTGGAAAAAATGATGCATAATTTATAGATTTTTCATTCATGTAAATTATAAATTTTGGATAATTTTGCAATCAATAAAATTCGTCAAATTCATTCAGTCCTTAGTCGTTGTTTTTTATTTATTTTTATTTAACGATTTAAAATTTTAAATTGAATTTCTAGTTTTCTACTTTAAATTAAAAACTTACTTCTAATATATTATCAATTTACTACCAAATATTATTAATTTATTATATTAAGTAGCATATGTTTTGTATATTTGTGCATATATCTTCTATAGAAGTGTATATTTAACGTATACATGTGTATATGTTTTATAAATTAGTATATAAGTATATCTATACATATTGTAATGTATATATAATGTAGTATATTTTATAAGTAGTAGTATATATACATTGAATGGTGCGTATACACGTGTATATATCTTCTATAGAAGTGTATATTTAATAGATACATGTGTATATGTTTTATAAATTAGTATATAACTATACAAATATATATTGTAATGTATATACATTATAGTATATTTCATTTAAAGTATTACATAAACATAGAATAGAGTGAATGGATCTTCTATAGACGTGTATATTTAACGTATACATGTGTATATATTTTATAAATTAGTATATAACTATACAAATATATATTGTAATGTATATATATTGTATATATCTCATTTAAAGTATTACATATACATAGAATAGAGTGTATATATGTGAATAGATCTTCTATAGACGTGTATATTTAACGTATACATTACTTTATGTTTTATAAATTAGTATATATATTGTAGTATATACTTTTTTTAAAGTAGTACATATATATTGAATGGTGCGTATATATGTGTATATATCTTCTATAGACGTATATCTTTAAAGTATACAAGTGTATATGTTTTATAAATTAGTATGTAACTATATATATATATATATACATATTGTTGTATATATATATATGTATATCACTATATTGTAGTATATATTTTATTTAAAGTAGTACATATATATTGAATGGTGCATATATATGTGTATATATCTTCTAAAGTAGTATATATTTAACGTATACATGTGTATATGTTTTATAAATTAGTATATATATATATTGTAGTGTGTATATATATATATATATATATATATATATATATATATATTATACTATTATAGCATATGTTTTATTTAAAGTAGTACGTATAGTCATATATAATTATATATTGAATGGTACGTATATATGTGTAATTGTTTATACTTTATATATTTTTTTAAAAATATATATTGTATATTGGAGTGTATATAGTGTATATTGGAGTGTATATAGTGTATATTAGATTTTTTATTTATTTTTTAAACGGGTTTGATCGATTTTTAACCGGGTTTGACCGGGTTTTGGTGGGTTTGACCGGATTGGGTTAAGTGGGCCGGGTTCGGGTGGGTTTTAATTTTTTTACTGTTTGACTCGGCCCGGTTAACGCCAAACCCGACCCGTAACCGGCCCGGAACCCGGGTAAAATGGGAGGCCCGGTTTCGGATTGGCCCGGCCCGGCCCGGTTGACACTCTTAATATCGATACATATGCTATACTAAAATGTAAAATATAGCTATGTTTTGTAATAATTTAAAGATCAAATACATTGTCAGGTTAAACTGGACACCAACTTTCACATAGGAATCTTAGCTATATGTTATTCATTTTAAACACCTTAACTAGTGTTTCATAGTGTCATTTTGACACTTTTTACACCATCAACAAAAAATACAAAGTGTGTGTATTACACTTATTGGTGACGTGACATGATGATTAATTAAAAGATAACACGTGGCATTTGAGTCTAAAATAATAATTAAAAAATAAATTATAAAAAAAGTAAAAAAAAACTATTTTTCATCAAAAATAAATAAATAAGCTATTTTCTAACCCCCCACCCCCACCACCCCCAAAAAAAAAAAAAACCTATCAATCCCTCCCCCCAAAATTTTCCCACCATGCCCATTACAATTCCCTCACCAGTAATCATCGTCTACACAATTTCTTTTTTTATAAATTCAATTAAGCTTCGTAGACAGAATTTAAGAACAAGAAGCTACAAATACATTATATATCACAAATGCTAATAATAGCTCCAAACCAAAAAAGTTGCTACGAAAAAAATCAAAATGAATGGCTAAAATCTGAAATTTAGGACTAAAATATTGGATGTATATTTTGCAAATGAACTGGAGTATTAGATTAATCACTTCGTATGAAATTTTTGAAAAAAATAAAGTGGTTGTCGAAATATTTTTGATGAACTTCTTTCCCTTTCTTTTGTTTCTGTCAACATTGATCAATATTGGGATAAAATTTTGAACGAATAATGAAGTTTAATATGATTCTTTTATCGGCAGATTTTTGTTAAGAATTCAAAATTTGATTTCGATTTAATTTTACACAAAAAATGTCACATGTTCTTAGAGATTGCCTTCATTTTTTTTAATGAACAGGATAACAATGGTGAAAAATAGTAAGTATAAATAACATAAATACTAACCCTTTTGGAAGTAATTATACTTTCTTCTATTTTTTTTAATTATTTTACTCTCTTCTTATTAATATATATAACATAGCCGACATAACATTCTGTGTTATATGTTAGAATTTTTGTCATATATTTAGGGAGTTGGGATTTTTTATAATATTGAAAATATAAGTTGTGTATTTATGTAATTTTTAGAAATATTAATGATAGAACTAGAGTTGTCAAAATGGGTTTGGCTTGTGAGACCGGCCCAATCTAACACTTTAATTAAGTGGGGTTGGACTAAATTTTTTCAGCCTATTTAGAAACGAGACTTATAAGCCCAGCCTCAGTTGGTCCGTCGGCCTCAGAGGCCTAACCTGTCAGCCTCAGATGCCAGCTCATGGGCTAGGACAGTAAAAATAATTATTAAATATTTTTAAGTTGGTCATTTATTTATTAGAAATTAGAATTTTGTTAATTTTTTCTAACCAGCTACTTATTTTTTATTCATTCTTTGGTTGATACTAATTTTTTAAAAGTTATTAGTGTGTGTTTGAAATGACCGCTATGTTGCTTTTATTTGTGAACTTCAAAAAGTTGTTTTTACTCGTGATGATTTAGTAGTTGTTGCCTTTGCTTAATGCAATATTTTGTTCTTTAAATGTAGGCTTTTTTTGTTATAATTTTGTTGCTTTTATGTAGATACTTTGTCTATCTCTATTTTTATCATCTTAACCATATTAGAATTTCTCTATGAAATTTGTAGCTAATCATCATTTCTTTGCTTATTACAATAAATGCCATGAGCTAATTACAACTGTAGACACCTAATTTCGTCCCTCCCCGATATCGTTCTTACCTATTGTTTACCCTATCCTACCGTATACCCTCACCCGTGTGATAATCCCTCCACAAAATGACAAAAATAACTAACCCTATCTTATCCTAACCACCCACCCAATAAAAAGATAATACCTCACCACTACCCCCTACCCCACGTTACCCCACCCCCTCTCTTTTTCTTGTCAACAAAGAAAAGACTCAACACAATATATACCCACACATACACACAAAAAAGGGAGAAAAAAAAAAAGAGGAGGACCATCAGCATTTGGCTCCCTCTCTCTCTAAACTCACTCTCCCTCTCCTCCAAGAAGTCACCGACGCCGGAATAGTGCCGTTTTCAGCCGGCGATAACCACTAACACCGACGCCGGCGATAACCACTAACACCGACGCCGGCGATAATCAGCGACAACACCAGCGCCGCCGTCTCCGATCAATCGCCATCACGCGTCGGCCAGCTCCGACCGCCTTTCCTCCTTTCTCTCTTCGGTCAACGACAGTCGCCGCCTCTCCGTCACCGGAACTCCCCGGAGCCTGATCTACGTTGGGTTTTGGTTTCCTGTTGTTTGTTGGTTAATCTTGGTTTCGTTTATTTCGTGGATTCGTCGTCGATAGTGGATCTCGATTCGTCTTTATCGAATTGTGTTGTCGTTCTCGGTTGCGGGTGTCGTATAGTAAAGTTCTTTTTTTTTTTTGTTATTCGTGGATTTTGGAGCTGTCCGATTATTATTTTAATACCGAGTTTGGTTGGTTCGTTGTGAGGATCTCCGATCGAGTATTTTGGTCTTCGGATTTCCTTATTATCGACACAGCGTGCTATCGAGGTCCATTTCTTAACTCGTCTTTTATATATATATATATATATGTGTGTGTGTGTGGTTGTTTTGGTTTTGATTAGCTGCGATTGCGAGTGGTGATTATGGTTTTGTTGGATTTTTGTTTATGTTGATGTTGTGATTGTGATGCTTGGTTGCTTGGTTTTTGGTAGATTAAGGCATAAACTTGATCATGTTCTAATGGATGAATAGAGAGAAAGTCGGGGGATGAAATTGAAAAATTGACAAAAGGATAGATTCGGTTAATATTTGATATATTGTTGGTATGAATCAATGATGGAATTATGTCTTTAGTTGAGAACGCATAGGCAAACGTAGGCCGGGTAGGAAAATTTAGGAATAACAATTTGTTGGAGTGTTTTGAATATGTGCTTGAATGATATTTTCTACTTTATTGCACGAAAAGTTTAAATTGTACTCATTTGGCCGGGGAATGCCCCGAAGGATTTGTATTGATTTATCCGGGGAATGCCCCGAAGTACCTTGTACCCGGAGGACGTCCGTGATGAAGGCCCGAGGCATCGGGTAAAGCATTAGTTTAGGATTAGCGTAGGTTTATTTCCAGTCCCTTTCTATTTCGGATTGTAATAATTGGACTGTATTTACATTTCGGTTTGTTTCGTTTTGTTTTGTTTAATTGTTTTTTGGCGTGCTTTTTCTGTAGTTTATACACTTCATAATGCCAAAATAGTCGATACACCCCACCAAGCGACCGTGGTCGAACCACGGGATCGAGGGGTGCCTAACACCTTCCCCTCGGTCAACATAATTCCTTACCCGGAATCTCTGTGCGCAAACCGGTTTAAGAGTCAATTGGTTTCGAAAAAGGGATTTTTCAAAGGTGACTTGGCACACCGGATTATGCCAAGTGGCGATTCTGAATAAAAATGCAAATAATCCTTTTCCGAAACAAAATTTTATTTCTTGTCACTTAAATAATAAAACCCTTTCGAACTTTAAAAATATTCCATGTTTTTGGAGTACGCGGGTAAAAAGGGAGTGTGACAACAACTAAACGATCATTTAGTGAGAGGTATAGGGGATAAATAGTTCGAGATAAAATGAAGGACTATTTTATCCCATATTTGGTGTGAGGTATTAGTTAGTATCAACATTATTTATCACACCATTTACACCATAGTAATGAGATAAATTATCCGTATAAATGGTGGAATAACTAATTTCGAGATTAATTATATCGAGATAACTCTTTCCCAACCTAACGATCCTTAAAGGTATTAATAAGATGCATGTAACATGCTAAAAAATAGTAGGAGACATATTGAAACCATAAAAGTTGGTGATAATCTAGTACTTATAATATTTTAGTTTATCATATTTAAGTTGCTTTTATTTTTCTGAAGGGTCAACCCGTTCCAACCCGCGGCTCGCTTAAGGCTGGGTTGGACCGCTATTATAAAGGTTTTTTAGTTAAAATGGTTAGTCCGTTCTAGTCCATTTAATTCTCTAACCCGCTAGGATTGAATTGAACCAGCCCATTTTGACAACTCTAGATAGAATATTAAATGGAGAAGAAAGAAAAAAAAAACAAAGAAGATGAAAGTTGAAGGAGGAGGAGAAAATAAAAAGAATTTTAAAAAATAACAAATGACTTTTTTGGCTATTCATGCACCTACTTGAAGTGAAATTTAGACAAGTTGCCAACTCAAGTGAAAGTTGTCAAACTGACATAGTCCAACATTATTTTAGATAGGGCTGAACATAAAATGTTGAAAATCAAATTACCAAATTAAATTAAAAAATTTGGTAATTAATATTCGGTAATTCGATATTTGGTACGGTATTTGAGAGTAAATTTTTTTAATATTTTGGTATTCGAGATTGAATTTGGTACAAGATATTAATACCGTTTGGTATTTGATATTTATCGAATACTGATATATATATATATATATATATATATATATATATATATATATATAATACGATATGTTTAACAAACCCAATAAACAATAGTATTAGTCATTCCAAAGAATCTTTTGGACCTTAGTAATATATTCGTAAAAAACACAAAAAAAATACTAAATAGGATTTTATTAAATATACTTTTTGAAGTTTAAACGTTGTTACACATCTTCAACTTTAATATAGTATTACCAAATATCATACCTAATTGAAGTTTAATTTACCGACTACCGAATTAGATCAAACCGATGTTTAAAAATATGGTATGTGCTATCTACTCTCAAATACCGATTATAAAAATTTTCGAATTTGAATTTTGAAAATACCGAATCGAATTCCAAACGCCACGCCCTAATTTTAGATGTTCAAAATGTACAAGACTTACTTGAGGTGCCTAAATAAAAAATGTGCCAACTTTTAGAATCTGTCTATGTATTCTGCCTGATTCAAGAACATCACTCTAATGTGTTATTATAAAACATAATCCGTTACATTAGTTAATTTTTCCTTAAAAATACCCGTTTTGAAAATTGAAAATCCTTTAACATTTCAATAGGAACAATATTATATTTTCTTTTTCTTTTTATAACATTTTAATAGAAACAATATTGCTTCTTTTTTTCTTTAAAATGAGAAGAGAGTCAAAACTTCCCCTAAATTGGTTTGAAAAATTGCTCTGTTCAACTATTGGATGATTAAAAAGGTTAAAAAATGCCCCACTCTAAAAGTTGTGTGAGAGTATATTTGAAATTTTCTTTTTTTTTGTTGGTTATTTAGAGTATATTTGGATTATTTCATGTCTTCAAATTATTACTGTTTGTCAGAAAATCATTATTTCATGATAACAATTAAATTTGTGAAATGGGGATAAAGACATGTGATTTATGATTGATCAATCTCCTTTATTTTCTAGTTAAATTGACAAAAATTATTTTGTCGATTATCTCTCATCTCATCAAGAGTTATCACTCATTTCATCGGGAACAATCGCCTTGTCCAAATATCTTCTTATAACATTTGTCTTTGACCTCGAATGCACCATTGATATGCTTAACCACTAAGAGAGAGTCATATCTTGCTTCAAGAGTTTCTTCTCCTTGGTTTCGAGATATATCCAAACCTGCAATCAATGCCTCATACTCGACTTCATTGTTAGTAACATGAATAATTTTGATGGCTTGCCTGATGACATCTATGGAAGGAGTCTTTAGGCAACACCTAATCCAAACCCTCATATGTTAGACGCCCCATCCATATCTTGGGTTTATACGCCGAGTTTTGACACCCAAAGTTCTTACATATTCTTTCTCAACCTCACGTATTATTTTTTTAAGCTAAAATTAGCTACAAAGTCGACTAGGACCTGTGATATTACAACAATTCATGGTTTGCATGTCAAATCATACCCACTAATTTCTTTAATTAACCTATTTGGTTGGACTTTGCAATAACTCGGATTTATACATGATGTTCCTTAATGGATATATATGGAGTTGTGACACTGATAGGATGACACTGAAAATAGGCCTTAGCTTTCTAGAAGTTATTACCAATGCTAGGGATAGTGTTTCCAAATGTGACCCACCTTATTTCCACACTTGCCAAGGTTATACTAACATAATAAATTGAAAATTACCTACCTTTCTCCTCCTGGGCTAGGACAACACAAATTGCTACTTTTGACATCGCAAGGCATACGAGTAGGGATTCTCCCTATTTGGATTTGACTAGCAGTGGTAGACTTACCAGATATGTGTCAGTTGGCATTTTAGAGTCCATTTAAAATCATTCTTCTTCTTGAGTGGAGAAAATAATTTGCGACTATTCTCCCGAGGATCGGAATATGAATTGACTTAAAAGTACAACTAGACTTCTAGTGAGACACTGCACTGTTTTTACATTACCAAGGGTCTCAGGAATTTCTTTGATTGCCTTGAAATTGTATTGATCGACTCAATATCTTAGAGACAACGAAACCTAAAAATTTTATGACCCAACTAATTTGAAGGGGCATTTTTTGGGTTCAACTCCATGTTGCACTCTCAGAGTATCTTGAAAGTTTATTGTAAATGCTACAAATGGTCCTCTAAATCTAGAGATGTGACCAATATATTATCTATATGCACTTCTATAGTTTTTTTCTATTTGTTCTTAGAATATGTCATTAACTAACTATTGATAGACTGCTCTGGTATTTTTTAGTTGAAAAGGCAATAGGTTATAGCAACAAGTATCATATTTGGTGTTAAAAAAGTTTTCTCTTGGTCTTTTACGTTCATCTTTATTTTATTACAAAAGGAGTACACATCGAGAAAACTAAGCATGTTGTGCCTGGTCGTTGCATTGATCATTTGATGTATGTGAGGCAGAGGGAATAAGTCCTTGAGGCATGGTTTATTTAAATCTTTAAAATTAATACACATTCTTAATTTGTTACCTTTATTTAGTATAACCACCATGTTGGCTAGCCATTTGGTGTAGTTAAATTCTCTAATAGAGTCGATATTAAACTTCTTATCATTTTTTTATGAATTTATTCTTAAGTTCTAACGTTAGGCGTCTTTTTTGCCTCACTGGTGGGAAGTAGTAACGACCTAAAAATTTGATGCCTCACTGGTGGGAAGTTGTAACGACAAAAAAATTTGATGAAATATGTGAAATTTGTAATTTTGTGTGATTTGATTGTTTTACCCCTCCCCGTAGTTGCATTATGGTATTTTTGGGGTGTGAGAGTGATTGACATGATTTTTTATGCATTTTATATCATTTATGTGCTATTCTGGTTCTTGATGACTTCGATAGCCTTATTTTAGACTTATGGGGATATCTTTTGATCCGTGCGACGGATGGCCGAACGGACTGCGTCAACAGCTTCGGAATGTCAATTCTAGTTTGGTTCAGGTCTTGGTGTACCCGAGCTCATTTCGACCTATTATCGAAAAGTTGAAAATTAAAAATATGGGTGTGGGACCCACATTTGATCGAAACGACCTCGGATGGAACATCAGACTTTGCCAGGAAATTCGAAATATCAATTTTAGGGTGTTAACATGTTTGGGATGATTTTACGACTTTTAAATCTCATTTTGATCCTCGATTTGGAAAATTGTGATTTCGGATTTCGGGGGTCAACTTTGTAAAAATGATATTTTTTTTGAAAAAATTGATATCGCCGTCGCGTTCGAAACGTCGAATTTAGTATGGTTGCATAGTTCATTTGCAAGTATCGGACTCCGAACGAATTTCGGGCACCCCGTCGAAGTCCAAATTGGACTTTAAAAAAAATGCAGTTTTTTGTGCAGTTTTTTCGCAATATATATATAGCAGTTTTTGGCTCATTTTGCTCATTTTTCATATTGTCTCTTGAGAGTTAAACCCTAAAATAGTGTGGGAGCTTAAGTAGCCGTTTAACCATGAAAATTACTTTTTTCCGGAGTTGGAGTTGGAGTTGAAGATGAAGTTGGAGTTGGAGTTGTGTTTGACCATGCCTTTTTGAATTATTTTTTTTAGACTTTTGATTTTTTTTTTTAAAATATGATTTTATGCCCTCAACTTTTAAAAATTATCAAAATCACCCAACTACTAATTTACCTACTAACATACAACCAAATGTTGAGAAAATAATTTATATGTCTTCAATTGATAAAATAATTAACAACAAACTAATTATTATGATTTTTATTCTTCTAAAATTTGAATAAAAATATCATAAGCACGGGTTAAATAAGTTTATCTAACTATAATCAATTAAATAGAGAAAAGTATATTTTGATAAATATGATTGATAGATATAAATATATTTTATATATTCTTAAATTTGTTGATGAAAATTCTTAATTATTTTCACTTGAATTTGGTCTTTTTAAAAAAATTACGGAATTTAGTTAATAAGAGGAGTTTGTGTAAAAATTTAAAGATTGAGGTTATATGTAATAATAATGGAAGATGAAATTGGAAGTGAAAAAAAGGGAAAACAATAAAAAGTTGTTTTCCATTTTCGGAATTTTATTCCGGAATTGTTTTTCAAAGTTTCATGGCCAAACACCATAATTTTCAAGTCCGAAAAAAAGAGAAAAAAATCCATGGCCAAACGGGCCTTAAAAGTGAAGCTTGTGGGAGCTTGGATAGCTAAATTAACATCTATTTCTTGGTTTTATTATGAAATTAAGGTAAGAATTCACTTTTTTCTTAGCAATTTCTTGATTAATTTTTCAAAACCCCAAAAATCTTAGGGCTTGATTTTAAACCCCAATTTCATTCCTTTTCACTTGAATAATGTTTTTATTTTATAGTTACTAGTTTTTCATCAATTTAACCCTTAAAACAACCCCGATTCTTAGTTTTAACCGGATTTTAAAGATTTTACCCGATAAAGCTCAAAAATAATTTTTCTTCGATGTGAACCTCGTTTTTTACTCGATTTGATTTGAGTTTTCAGCTGTAGGTTCCTAAAAATATGGAGAACACTTTTTTGAAGTAAAGTTTTAATTTTCCCCTTTTTTTCGGAAATTCATTTCGGAGGTCCATTTTGACCACGAACCAAAAGTAGTCAATATGGGTATCGTTGGTTTTGTTTTGATGCGTAGATTTTATATGTGATGTTTTAGTGGAGTTTGAGATTGTTCGTGAAAAGTAAGGTCGCGGGTTTGAAGTGTAGCGGACTGGTTTAGGCTTTTGAGGTAGGTTATGGCTTAACTCTTTCAGACTGGGTTAGGTAGTAAATGATGATACGAAATGCATGTTAAAGGTGGGGACTAATCATGAAAAATAACTATCTTTGTGTTGTGCTCGTGTGGGGCCTATATGTGATATAATTATCAAAATTGAGATATTATGTGATATGTGTGACCGTGTGGGGTCCTATGTGATATTGATAGCCTTGAATACATGTGAATAATTGTATTGTGTTGTTAAAATTCTTAATGTGGTACCATTGGTGTATTGTAATTATATTCATATTTTATTGACATATGAGACATGTGGAAATTCATGAATGAAATAAAAATACTGAGTGGATATTGGCTCATGTGGTTGTGAAAATGTATCATTGTGGTTGGTTGTGGAAATATATCATATGGTTGGTTGTGGAAATATATCATGTGGTTGGTTGTGAAAATACTTATTGTAATTGGTTGTGAGCATTACATCTTCATATCATACTCATTCATGAAACACTGGTACCATCGTGACAACATCTGAGAAATACTGCAACACCTGATAAAACCTATCCAAGGGGTGTGCCGAAAAGAAGATATGATATATGTGGATTGTATACGGGTTGACGACCCCCCCATGGGTCCTGCGTTGAGAGACTTGCCTTCGTAGGTTTATACGGGGATTGTGCGATGATTCCGGAGGTTATGCGATGACATCGTGCATCATCATCATCATATACATTGCACTTACTTTATTGTGTTTATCTTGTGTTGTATTGCCATATTACCTTGCCATTTATGTAATTGTCTTATCTTCTTTTACTTGTATTTGATGATATTATATATGCATGTTCCCTCTTGTTCTACTTATATGTGATATAATGTATGTCTGTGTTCTATCTTGTTGTGATGTTGCCATATATGTGATATATTAGAACTATTAGTAAAAACGGTGTGGGATACCGTTGTGGAACATTTTCTGATTGCAGGTGACGTGCCCTTAGTTTATATTTTGTATGCTTTATTTACTGCTTTACTTGGTCGACCTATGATACCTACTGAGTACAAGTGGGCCGTATTTATGCCTACTGTGCCCTTTCGGTGCAGATCCTAACTTGAGTGCACCTCAGCTTGCTTGACTCGGGCAATTGTTGGAGCATCCAAGGTAGCAGTGGAACATTCATGCGTTTGTTCACCTCTATCTTTCTATAGTAGTTATGTCTTTATTAGTATTCAGAGACATATATTATTTCTTTGTAGTTATTTTTCTGATGTATTTGACTCCTGGATCGTATTAGTAGTTCTTACACTATTGACACCTGATTTTGGGCATGATTGATATTTTAGATAAGTTCTTTACGCATTATTATGATTACTTATATGGTTCGGCTTCATTCTATAAGCCTTACCTTGGGATATTTCTTTTTTTCTCTTTTGTATCAGTTTGAGTGATAGGCTTAGTTATCAAGGTACGCCGCGACAAATGCCATCATGACCCTCGTTTCTGGGGTGTGACAGAAGTCGTGGTCTATGATCAACTTGTGAGTAGCGACCTATGGTATAATACATGTAATATATAAATGCAACCATGCAAGATAATTGAAGTTAGTTTTAAGAAAAATATCAGTTTAATCCTGAGTTCAAGAGTTAATCTGGTCCTATCTGTACCTTTTTTTTCAGCTAGTAGGCAAGCATGGGTACATGCTCGAGCTCTTCCGTTGTAGATTTTATGGCATCATATTCTTTTCAGACTAAAATTTTCTCAGGATCTAATATATTTCATATTCTGATTTTTTTTCTATTGAGTCCTCAACGTTTGAATGGAGATTATGCAGTGATTCTAAAATTTCTCTGCATTTTGATGGATCTTATGTCCTTGCCTCATGCTGGTAGAATGATTTTGGTCGTTGTGTATTGCTATTTGATTTTGTTGTTTGCTTTCTTGTTCGGGGTTTCATCTACCACAAATATTTCCTTAGTAGATGATTATTTTTCTTGGATCTGCTTGATTCCTTAGAGTGGGAAATTGCATCAGAAGGTGAAACAATGATGGGATGGTCCTTATATCATGTATCCAAGGTCTTTCAAAGAGTACTTTGCATCACATAGATCTATCTAATACGTACAAAGTTGTTTCTATAATCACTCATTCTATATTGACTGGGAGCGTGATTTCACTAGCTATGTTGAATAGGATGTTGGGATGACTTTATCTAAAAATTCTATTTTTTCCACCACCGTCCAACGGATCACGTTGGTGGAACTTCGTGGGTCTACCAATATGCGTTCAAATTTTAAATCACAAATATTAACAGTGATTACCAGACCATCATTGCGAGGTCATATGATTCCTTGTAGACTGTTTTCATTGAAGTTAATTACTTTTTCTTACCGCATTTGTTTTTACTCTATGACTATTATCTTGGTCTTTTTGGATGTAAATGTGACTCTATTTACCTTTGTTTATTTAATGCATGTTAATAATATGATCAAGTTCCACTACTAAAAAAAAAAGGGAAAAATCGACCACATATGGTCGGTTTTCCTCAATTTCTGACCACAAAACCGACCAAACTTTGTGTTCGGTAAAGTAGTGGTAGTTTTTAAAAAAACGACCACCAGTGGTCGATTTTTTTTAAAAAATATATATATTTTTAAAATTCATTATTATTTTATTAAAATTAAAAAAAAAAATAGGAAAAAAAACCCCACCACAAGTGGTCAGATTTTTATTAAATTAATTAATTAATTTTAATATTAAACCGACCACAAGTGGTCGGTTTTATATTAAATTTAATTAATTAATTTAATAAAAACCGACTACCTATGGTCGGTTTTTTAATATATTAATTAATTTATTAAAAAATCAACCACTTGTGGTCGGTTTTTTGGAAAAATAATTCAAAAACCGACCACAAGGTGGTCGGTTTTTTTGAGATTTAAAAAAAAAAAAAAAATCAAAACCCAAATACATCATGCAACAACAACAATTCAATACAGCAGTAACCAAATCAAATACAACAGCAACAACAACTAAAAACCATATTGTAAATACTTTCAAAATTGTACAACACATACAAAATGTCCAACAAAAGTTAGTATGAAAAAAACACAACAATAGTTTCAAACAACAAAATGTCTAAATTCAAAGTAGAACACATACAAAAATAAAAAAACTAAAAGTCATCATCATTGAATTCGTCCTCGTCTTCTATATCATCATCCAGGCTGAAAGCATCCAGGGGGACTAGACCTTTTGCAGCCCGAACTGCATCGCCAGGACACGGAGGAATAACCCCCGCAGTCTGAATGAAAAAGCTGAACTGCTGCTGCAGCATCTTGATTTGTGATGTTGTTTCCTTCTCCGTCTTCTTCTGCCTCTCTCTCTCTGTTCAGCAAACCTCTCTCTCTGTTCAACAAGCTCTTCAATGAGTTGAGAAATCGTATTTTATAGTCTTTCAATGGTTTCTCTATCAACTGAAGAGCTAGAGTATGCAGCGCCGGACGAACACCTACTATTATCGCCAAATTATTTTGTGTGGTATCCGTAGAAATGACCTCTATTTGTAGGACCCGCAACTTTTGTCCATAACTCCTCCTGTACATGCTGTGGTATTGGGTCACCCTGACTTTCAAGAGGATGACTACTACAATACTCACCAACAAGACGCATATATTCGTCCTATATTCAAAGTAAAGTTAATACTAAATCGAATGTTTCGTGGCTCAGCTGCAAAATTATTTTTTTTTTAATTATTTTGTTGAAAACTGACCACATGTGGTCGGTTTTCTGGATATTTAATAAAAACCGACCACACGTGGTCGATTTTCAACAAAATAATTAAAAATAAAAATTTAATTACTACAATTAATAAATCAATAAATTAATAAATTAAAATTAATTTTAAATAAATAAATTTTTTAATTAATTCCACAATATTTATAACAATAACACTAGTAGTATATTTCCTCAATTGTATAATAATATCAATGAATAAAGTAATTTACGATAATTTTTTGATTAATTAGCTTTTAATTACGATATTATATATATATGTATGTATGTATATATATAATATCGTAATTAAATGCTAATTAACCAAAAATTTATCGTAAATTGCAAAATTCGTTGATATATATATACCTCTTAATAGAATATGTTAATCAAATAAATTATTGATTACTTGTCTTACGTTATTACAACTTCAACAATATACGCGTATCTACATATTGATACTATAAATAGTATTTCTATTTCCTCAATAGTATGATATCAATGTATTATTCAAAATATTTTGATATATACATTCAGTTATCGAGCTTTCGATTACTGCATACGTCACTACACGAAATATAAATATATATACATATATTCAATTGTCCATCAACTTTCAAATAAGGACTATAAACATCACATACACGATTTTAATATACTACCCCATAATAATAATAAATAACGTATTTCACATATATAGATCAGATGAATTATCTGTTAGTTTTATTTTATGACATTAACATACCTTCAATATATAATTAATATGTATATACTATATATATATATATATACACACACACACACACACACTATCAACTATATCAAGTTCTAAATACGTACTATATATATCATATACGTACACAAGTATATAATCCAATAATATAATGCGACGTGTTTCATATACATACTCAGATGAGTGATTGGTTAATTATATTTGATTAGCTTAATATACTAGGTTTTGACTAAATCGTTCATCAATCAATCACTACATGATATGTGTGTGTGTATGTGTGTATATATATATATATATATATATATATATATATATATATATAAAGATATTTATATATATGAACTCTTGAATGCATATATATATATCACATCCACAAGTGTATTACCTTATAATAGAACACGTTCATTATATTTTGATGAATTATCGGTTATATATTACATTATTACGACTGAAATAGTAACATAATATCATTATCTCAACGGTATGATATATATACACACACACACACACACATATTCATTATACAAATTATGCATGTTTAACGTCATTTAACGTATATACGAAGGAAAATATTATGTTTTGAAACATAAGTAAAAGATAAAGATTATGTTTAACGTTATTTGTTGATTTTATTTGATATATATTTTAAGTGTAATTTTTTCAAAAATTTAAAGAGTGATTGATTTTTATTATTATTATACTGATTATCGGCTACGTGTGATCAATGTAATTTTAAAAAATTATTATACTGATTAAGAATAATTCTTTTTTATGAAACTAATAATATATATTTGATTACATACATATAGTTATTGATTACATATAAAGATTATGTTTAAAAGTATTTTTCTTTTTAAAAAAAAAATAAAAACCAACCACAAGTGGTCGTTTTTTTGAAAAGTATTTTCTTTTATTTTTTTAAATTAAAAATTGACCACAAGTGGTCGTTTTTTTTGAAAAGTATTTTCTTTTAAAAATAAAATAAAAAATAACCACTGGTGGTCGATTTTTCTAAAAATAAATTAAAAAAGAATTTTTAAAAATCGACCACCTGTGGTCGATTTTTAAAAATATTTTTTAACTTTTTTTTAAAAAACGTCCGCATGTGGTCGGTTTGGTTATTTTTTAAAATTTTTTATTTGTAAAATAAATTATAATTAATATAAAAATTATTGAAATAATTATTTTGATTTTTTTAAATATAAAAGCGACCACATGTGGTCGCTTTTTGAAAAATAAATAAAAAATCAACCACGTGTGGTCGGTTTTTTCCTACCACATTTTGTGGTCGATTTTTCATTTTTTTCTAGTAGTGTACTACTGGCTGAATTGAAGCTTCAATATCCTTGCTTATTCCATAGATGTTCTTTTGTCGGTCACTTAAGAATTCTCTAGAATGTCCTTCTTTCAGTAACCGCATCATTTCTTCTCAAAAAATAGCAGCTGTCCGCAATATGATGTTTTTAGGACTTATGAAATTCATAAATTAGCCCTAGATCCATATTTTAGGATCGTACTTGATGGGTTTGGGCAACCTTACATCTTTGATTAATCTAATTGCTACTACCTGATCGACCACATCCATGTTGACACAATATTTATACAAATATGGTGCTTCTATATTGTTGATCCTTGACTTTGATGGGCCTGCATAATTTTTAATCACCATGCTTTGTCTGTGGTTCTGGTCATTTTTTTGTCGTATGTCTCTAATATCTGGGAGAAATGACCTTGGAGTCCTATTCTACCCGTTCTTAATTTTTTCTGAGGGAGTGCAGGGTTGATACTTTTCTTTCAATGACTTTAGGTAATAATTTATGCTTTTTATGGTGATTCTAGATTATTGATCCTATGTATAAGAGTGGAGAAAATTGATCATCTTTAACTCCAATTTTAGATTGATACAAAATTCTAGCAAGTTTTCGTTTAGCTATAGTTAAGCACTTGAGTTTCTGGGGTTGAGCCCTTTGGTAAAAGCCTCTGCTGGCCACTCATTTGGAACAGGAGGTAGAAACATTCTCTCTCTTTGGAAGCTTATCACAAATTCCTAGAGTAGCTCGAAGTCTCCTTGAGCGATTTTAAAGATGTCAACTTTCTTTGGTTTCTCCTCCTTTCATCAGTGTGTAGTTGCACAAAGGAATCTATAACATGTTCAAAAGATTTGATGGAGTGTTATGATAATATGGAGTACCACTTCATGGCTCCTTTAGTGAGTGTTTCTCTAAATTTTTTATGTAGAATTGATTCCACTTTGTTCATTTACATATCATACAAAAATATAAAATTTTGTTAGACAAGATGTAAAATGACCAAATTAATACCACACTTATTACATAACCCCACGGAGGGTGCCTAATAGTTTACCCTAAAAAAGGTATAGTTCAATTTGTCAGTGAAGTTAAAAGATTAGAGGCCCTGATTTGATTTGGTGTAGTAGATGATCTTAGACGTATTTGTTCTCCTAAGTGTCATTATTTATACGTGATTTGCCTAGTTTTGAGGATTTCTTGATGTGCTTAATGAGTTCTTAAGGGTGTAATTGTATGTTTATTGGTAAAGTGACATGTTTATAGTAGTTAAGGTGTAATCAAAACAAGGTAAGAATCAAAATGATCACATAGAGGTTAGACGAGAAAATTAGTGTAGCTAACTTGAGCTATGTTTGGTTCTAGTTTACTTTGATAAACTCTATTGTATCTGTGAGCTAATATTTGTTACTTATATTATAGGAGACCATTGAACGGGTTAGGATCACTGCCGAAAAGCAAAACAAGTTTTAATGGAGTTGGAAAGGCAACTATAAAGTGGAAAACTATAAGGCAAGTGGAAGGATTAAACTGCAAAGGAAAGTTAGCGTTTGGAGCACAAGGACGTGCCTCGCTCTTAGAGATCGTAGATAAGGACGTGCCACGCCCTAGGATAAGAAGTAAATGTCAATTTCCAGTAAGTGTGTGCATTAAGGGCGTGGCACGCCTAAAGACATGCGCGATAAGGGCATGCCACGTCCAAGGGTGTATTCGGCAAAAAATCCTCCTACACTATAAATAGAACACTTGGATCCTATCCTAAGCATCTTGGACGGTTTTGGGAGAGAACAAACACACGAAAGAGGCTCCACTTAGGGGTTTTTATTCTTTACTTTGGTTTACTTTTAATTTTTACTGTTGAATTCCAATCTTGTGATTTTTTGTAAGACTATGAGTGGTGAAACACCCGCTTTCTAAGATTGAGGCTATGAACATGAATACATAGCTTTCAATTAAGTTGGTTTGATTATCATATTTGGTTGTTCATATGTTCTTGTAATTACTATTCTATAGATTCGCGACCTCTAAAATACAACCATATTTCTATTGTGACCCCGTAAGGAGGAACTTTAATTAGATCGTGGAATATATGGAGTGGGTTTTTGTCTTTTAAAAGAATTGAAGATAGAATTTTTTGTTAGGATAGTAATATACCTAATTCACTATTTGACTCAAATATAGGAAAACATACAAATACGTTTGAATTAGTTCTCAGATCTTCACTCAATCATGTAGTTATGGGGCGAATATAGATAGACGATTAGAGTCACGAAAGATCATAATGATGTTATCAACCCCGTGAACCAACAATCAAGATAATTAACTTAACCAACAAAATTAGATAGCTCCGTAGGAATGTTCAACTTTCATTGACCCTAGATTTGTCCGCACTATAATTTCAAACACTTTATAATATCGTATTGTTTATTGTTACTTTTAATTCTCAATCCTGAACTCTCTTTGGTAAAGATTTGCACGTATTCAATCTTCTTAGTAATGCTTGAATTGTTTGCCAAACACAAGTCCCTCTAGGATTGGTATTCATCTCGAAAGGGCCATTTTATTACTTGTACGACCATATACACTTGCCTGTGCGGTAAGATCATAATAAGTTTTTGACGCCGTTGCTGGGGACATGAAAGATTGACAACAATGCTATTTTTTGCTTTGCTATTTTATTTTATAAGTACTGACAACTTGATCTTATCTTCTAAACTTGTAGGTATAGGTCTGAATCTCAAGTAAGCTGGCAAGGGAAAGGGACTTTTTTTACCCATATCCAGAACTTGAGCGATGCTTACATCAATTAAAGAGAGAAACAGTACTTCTTTATATCATTTTTCAAGTTCAATAGAGCGAAACCATTCCTGCAGTCATGGCTGAGGACCAATTATCCTGCAGGACAGTATACAAAGTGGCAATTCCACTTATGACTAATGTTACCTCCGTCATCTGTAGACCAAAACCTTGAGGTAGATTTGAGCTCAAACAAAATATGGTGCAGGTTTTGCTCAACAGTTGGCAGTTCATAGGCTTTTCACAAGAGGATCCACAAGTTCATCTATAGAACTTCTTGGAGATCAGTGACACTTTCATTCCCACTGGAGTCTCCACAGACTCGTGAGGCTCACTCTCTTCTCTTTCTCACTATTGGGGGAAACAAAGAAATAATTGAAGGCAGAACCTTCAAACTCAATCACTACTTAGGATGATTTGTCGAAGAAGTTTCTCATCCGATTCTTTCCATCTGATAAAACTGCAAAGCTTAGGAGTGAGATCTTAAGTTTCAAACAAAATTCAGATAAGAACCTATATCATGCATGGGAAAGTTCAAGTCTTTTCTTAGGGGCTGTCCATACCACCAATGAGTTATTAGCTCATACTGTCGTTGAAGGACTTAACCATAATACAAAGATTTTATTAGATTCAGTTGAAAATGGTCAAGTGCTGGAGAAAACTTATGACGAGCTATACACTCTTTTGAATTGAATTGCATAAGGTAATCCCAAATGAAATGGTGATATGTCCAGAAGTGTGGTAAAGAAGCTTGCTAGTATGATTGATGTAGATAACATCATAATGTTGGTTACTCAATTGGCATCCTTTCAGAATCAAATGATGGCATATTTTAGTAAGTTGAGTGTAAATCAACCTCATGCTCAAGTAAATGCAGTCCAACAGGCTCAAATATGATGTGAGATTTATGGAAATAGTGGGTCACTCTGTAGACATATGTGAAGCAAATTCAAAGTCGGTTAAGATTGTATGCAATGTACAGAAGGAAAATCTGAACTACAATAATGCCTACAAATGGACTTGGCAGAGTCAGCCCAATTACTCATTGGGAAATAACCAGGCTCAAACTCAGCAATTTCTATAGCAACAGAATGTTCAGAATAACACTCAGGCTAGTCATATTGAAGAGACTTTATAAAATCTTGGTCGATCAAGAATAAATGGCTGCAGAGATAAAGAATTGACAACTTTTTCAGAATAATTTAGTGACACAGTTGGGGCAATTAGATCAGTCTCAAAATGTAATACCTCAAAGGGATTTGTCTAGTGATATAGAGAATCCAAAGCAAGTGATAATAATGTAGAACTCCAAAGAAAAATTAGGAGGTACAGACAGAGTCAGTCCCACAGTAGGCAAAGGAGAAACAAGTACAAATCAAAGAAGCTGAAAATTTGGGAAAGTCTGAGTACCCAAAAGAAAATACGGCTGAGCAATCACAAGAGAGACCACCACCACCGTTTCGACAAATGCATAAAAAGGCTAAGGAGGATGTTTGCTTTAATAAGTTCTTTGACACGTTCAGAGGACTTCACATTAGCCTTTATTTGGTAGATATTTTGCATAGAATACCTAAGTACACTAAGTACTCGAAGGATGCGGTAAACAAACATAACAAAGTTGGGTGACATTAAGACAGTAGCACTCACTGAGGAGTGCAGTTCAGTGGTGATGAGAAAGATGCCAAAAAATCTTAAGGACATGGGGAGTGCTCTCCCCGTATAAATTGGTGAAAGTGGTGCGGTCCATACTTTAAGTGACTAGGGGCAAGCATAACTTTGATGGCCCTTTCAACGTTTAATACCTTTGGATTGGAAAAGCTGGGTCCATGTTTTGTGGCGCTCCAAGTGGCGGATAGAACAAGAGTGGTTCCATAAGAAATCATAGAGGATGTTCTCATAAAGTTTAATAAGTTCATTATTCTTGCTGATTTTATTAATCTTGATTATGATGCAGATGATAGGGTATCAATCATACTAGGACGTCCAGTCATGGCAATTGGAAAAATGAGATTGAATGATGAAGAGGCGGGATTCAGAGTGTATAAAATGCTTAATACACCGTCACACTACAAGAGTTGTGTATGATTACAACTATAAAAATGGATGAGTGTGGGGTGGTGGAGTGCGAGCATCTAATGACATTTTTGAACTTTCTCATAGAGTTGCTCGAATTAATAATTAAGCCCAAAATTGGGTAATTTGAAGAGGATCCTGAAATAAAAAGTGTGGAAAGAGATGCTGGCCTTGAAAGTAATCACTCAAGAGGTCAAAAATAAAATAAAAAGGTGAGCTCCAAGTGGGAGAAAGAGAATGAGAGAATATGATTGAAAGTTGTGATGAAGTAGTGCCGCGATAATAAATCAGGCGTTGCTTGAGAGGAAATAAACTTTGTTGGTGATTCTGATGATCTTTTTGAGTCCAAAGATATCAAAGTTATTCTAATAGCATTATTGGTTTATTTCTGTGGGGCTCCATTAAATTTCAAAGGTCCAATCGAGACCCTTTATAAGCTTAAATTTCTATTGACGCAAGCCGTTAGTGTAAATGACCATCCTTCTTCTTGTTTGCGACCCTCCCATTGCGTTCGTAGAGAAGAAATTTATTGTATTTTATGATCGCAGCTGTGGAGATTGCAAATGCGAAGAGTTGGATCAGGATCGGGTCAAAACTAACACTTTACGAACTTGGTGGGTCTATCGTGCTAATGGTAGTTCTGGACTAATAACATTCGTGAATGCTATGGGTTATCGCGATCACAGGATACTATTCATAGAACAGTATAAATAGACCAACTCTATCCTAAAACCTTACTTTCACTATTTTCAAAACTTGGGAGTTCGATTTTGGATAATTTCAAAGGCATTTTTTCAAGGATTTTCAAGTGGGTGGGTTTCTAAATTTGTATTTGATCAGTATCCTTTTATTAAATTATGAAATGGTCTTTAAATTATGATTTTGAAACTTGAGATTTTGAAATTTACTCGGTAAAGAAGAATTGATATTTCAAGAATTTCTAACTTGACAACTCCATTTTCATTGAAATTTTAGATTTGAGACTCTTAAACTATGGATAAAGTAATTTTCTACTAAAATTTTAGATTTTTCATTTATTCTCGAGGCAGATATTTGGACTCAATTTTGAGTCCCAACTAAAATAAGCCAATATGGTCATCAATAAACTCACATTTACGTGTAAAAATTATTTGATAGATTGAGAGAATCACTACAAGAAATACAATTTTTTGTGATGATTTTCAGTGGCGACACAAACAGTTGCCACAAAAGCTAGCATTTCTGTGGCGACATATAAGGGTTGCCACAAAAGGTATAAGATTTAGGGGCGTCCGTCAAAGTCGCCACTAATAGTGACATATTTAGTGGCGACTATACGTAGGTCGCCACAAAAGATATAAGATTTAGGGGCGACCGTTAAAGTCGCCCCTAATAGTGACATATTTAGTGGCGACTATGCGTAGGTCGCCACAAAAGGTATAAGAATAGTGACATATTTAGTGGCGACTATAAAGTCTCCACTAATAGCGACATAGGTCGCCACAAAAGGTATAAGAATAGTGACATATTTAGTGACGACTATGCGTAGGTCGCCACAAAAGGTATAAGATTTAGGGGCGACCGTTAAAGTCGCCACTAATAGTTACTATATAGTGGCGACTATGCATAGGTCGCCACAAAAGGTTTAAGATTTAGGGGCGACCGTTAAAGTCGCCACTGATAAGACTCTCAGTTCGAGATATTTTACAAAATTAGTTACAAATAAAAATTATTTACGATAATAATAAAAATATAGAATAATTAATGATATAAATTAAAAGTCCGAAAAGTTCAAAATGTAAACCAAATCAAAAGTTCAAATTTTCATTTTGCATTATTTTTTTCTTAAAAAAATAAATTAAGTTATTTGTAAATATATTTTGGATATATATTTTATATATAGACAATCCACATTCATGATTTAAAAATGTACAAATTATTCTGGTAGTTTTAAGTATCATTTTTTAAAATTTATTAATTCAAATACGATATTTTACATAATTTTATTAATATTTATTAATTTTTTTCACGTAAATGATCACACTCATAATTTACAAATATATTGTCTATTATTATTATATTTACTATAATTTTTATTGTTCTTGTTATTATTATCAACAGTTTTATAATAATTTTGACGTAACATTAATTTATTTTAATAGGACATCTCATTATTATTATTATGATTATTATATTTATTAAACTAGCAGCCACTTTTATCCAATTTTTCTTTCTTGTGTTTAATTTTTGTAGAGAAGTATTATGTTATTTATTATTTACCTAAATTTTGATGAATACAATTATTGGGTATCTAGTAAAAAATATTTTCTTTGTCCTACTTTATTAAAATTATAAAATGGGAAAAAAGGTCAATAACATACAAGAAGAAAATAAAAAGTGTAGTTACAATAGGTAGCAACAAACTCATATAATCTTTTCATTTCTTCTACATCCAGAACAAAAAAAAGAGTGGATAAATGGAGATTTGAGAGAGAAATTGAGAAAGAGAGAGGTACAAAGAGAACAGTAGGGGGGGGGGGGATCGGAGACAGAGAGAGAAAGGGGTCGGATACCGACGAGTCTTCGCCTGAATCTCACCGGAAAAGGGGTCATCCACCACCGAGAAACACCACCAGACCTCTTCCCCACGTTTTTTGATCGAACCATCGCTAGAAACGTCCCTTCTCCAAAATCCGATCGAAACCAGCTTCAACGCACGCCAAATTCCCTCAAAAAAAACCTGGCCAGTATTCAACAAGAACAGTCACCCCGTTCCTTTTTCGGCGACTATTCATAAAAAATCCATCGAAAAACGACACGGGATGGATTCTGGTCTTTTCAGTTTGTGATTCTTGGTTCCATTTTGGCGAGGCAATGCAAAGGGAGTTAGATCGAAGTTGGATTTGTTCGTTTGGTTGACGTTTGTTCGAGATTCCGGTGGCGACGTCGAACAAGTTGGATTTAAATAAATTGAGGTCCATTTCTTATCTCTCTCTCAATTAATTTTAATTTTTTGATATTTTGGTGTGTTAAATTCATATTGTGTGGATTTTTTTTTCATTGATTTTGAGATAGTATCACGATAGGTTGAAGTTGGTAGGCAAACAATAGGTTGGGTAGACAAACGTTAAGTTTTGCTAATTCAGCTCGCTTATACAGATTCTGTTGCACAAGGCGTGCAACCAGATTAAATTATCTTCACAGATGTTGCAATGAAACAAGAGCCTAGCGTTCACTGGACACTGATGGTATCTTGGGTTTGAATGAATTATAATGTATACCTTTTTCTGTCTGACCTACAGAAAGTTATGCCCGCACTTACATTTCTCGAGCTTAGGAGTTGTGTCCGTTTGCAGTCTTTTATGTGATTTGGGTGTTGTTTGATTCATTTTTGCATTTGGGGTTTGCTTAGTTTTGCCATATTAAGGCCTAAACACACCATCAAAGTTTTGTTGTTTCTATATTTTTCAGTAAGTATTGTTGAAGTTGTGAACTTTATTTGATTTGGGTGTTGTTGAGGTTTACTTAGTTTTAGCATGTTAAGGCTTAATCACACCATCAAAGTATTTTTGTTTCTATATTTTCAGCATTAAGTTGTGAACTTAATAGGATTTGGATGTTGTTTTAGTGTTGTTTTGTTCATTTTGTCATGTGGATTTTGCTTAGTTTTGGCTTTGAACTTTATGTGATTTGTTGGGTGTTTTTTTAATGATATCTAGTTCATTTTGGCATGTCAGATTTAGTTATTTTTTGGCTGTGCACTGATTCAGTAACTGACCAGAAAAAAAGATAGCATATTAAGGTCTAATCACACCATTAAAGTCTTCTTATTTCTATATTTTTTCAGCAGGTATTCTTGAAAGTTGTGAACTTTTTGTGATTTGAATGTTGTTTTAATGTTGTTTTGTTCATTTTAGCATGTGGGTTTTACTTAGTTGGCTACATTACTAATTTCATTGAAAAACGGCTTTCGCTTTGGTTCTTCATTGAACAATAGCTTACCTAGAGAAGGATTAGCTACAAGGCTAATTCTCAGCTCTTCACATCTGCTCTGCTGCTACTGGTTTAGTCTGGAATGAGCAAACCAGAACTTCATTTTTGGTTGTGGTTGGAGGGGTGTGGAGGGGCTTCTTATTCTTTGATAAACATATAATTTTCGTTTGCACAGATTGTAAAAGTAAAGCAGATTCATATCTGGTTTAAGAAATTTTCCTTATTTTTGCAATCAATTTGCATAGAATAATAATATATGCACAAATTTTGGTAGCCTTGTCAAGTTTATTGCCCCACTGAGTTTTATCTCGTTTCAGTGTAAATAACTTAATACCAAAGAAGATGGATCATATGTTAATGCAGTGGCAAAAGAGATTTGTGTAAGTACTCTGTTGAGCAATTTTTATCGTTTTAACATTGTGTTGTTGAATCTATAGTCTAGTGAAGCCATGTGAGACTCTTTCGATTCACTAGCATTGTTGCCTTGTTATAATCTCATTTTCGTATTCAAAATACAAACTCAAAGTCTAGTGCAGCCGTGTGAGGCCTATTTCGATTCACTAGCATTGTTACGTTGTCTTTCATCTAATTTTCTTGTTCAAACACATAAACTCAAAGTCTAGTGAAGCCGTGTGAGGCCTATTTCGATTCACTAGCACTTTGTTGTTCATCTTGTTGTTATTGTGTTGGTTGGAATCTGTTGATACACACATAGTCTTGTATCAATACTGCATTACAATATCCATTGTTGTAACGCTTTGTGCTGCGTATTTATATGTATTATGATTAGCTGACAGGTTTTTGATAGGCCTATTTACAAAGGAAACTCTGGCAAAAAATTTTAAATTTTTTTAGAGTTAACAGAATTTTAGGACCACATAATGGATAAAATGAAGTGAAAGTTAAGTAAATGATCTCATGAGTGTCTTAGATAATTCTTAAGTAAATCCTTAAGAAAAAATGTGTTAGGAATTGATATGCCTAGCATGAATAAGTTTGGTGGTGTTAGCTGAATTGAGATTTTTCTTTTTAACTGGCCAGATCTTTTTGTTAGTTTCATTGTCCTTTTAGTCTATTTTGGTTTAACTAAGAGTAGTTAAAAAAGAAGTTCATTTCCTGGAAAACAGAAAAGGGCAGAATGTTTATTGAGTCAAAGTTCCTAAGCTTTCTTAATGTAATTCATCATTTGAGGAATTAAAAGTCTTATCATTTTGGAAGAGTCAGTCTGATAAGTATGTTTTTATCCCCATTTGTAAGATGAGTATTGAGGGAGATTACCACAGGGGGCAAACTAGTTTGTGCATTCTGGAATCTTTAATGTATTCCGTAGTATTTTAATTCAAAGATATTGTTGTCATCTCTTTTACAAAACAACATTAAGATTTCTCAAATCATTTCTTGCATTTTAACAAGTTAGAATTGAAACCTCGCTTTATTTTTTATTTCAGGGACAGGTACTTTCATAATGAAAATTGTTAGCCATGAGAAGTTTGAAGAATTTTGTGATTTTCTTTCTCATATGTATATTACATTGATTTGTTACCCATTAAAAATTATATAATTCTCTTCTGGAGAAATATATTTTAATATCGTCTTTGTACCTTTAAGTACTGTAGTTGTATTATTGGCAACGAAGTAGACAATATATAATTTATATTTTTTTTGGGAAAAAAAGTGAGTATTAGTGGCGACCCATAGTTGCCACAAAAAAGTGAGTATTAGTGGCGACCCGTAGTTGCCAAAAACAGGGAGTATTAATGGCGACCCATAGTCGCTGCAAAAAGTCATTTAAAAAAAAAATTCAACCTTTTGTGGCGACAAAATATCGCCAATAAATCATTGTTTTGTGGCGTATTTGCTTGCTTTTTTATGGCAAATTTTATCGCCACAGAATGTATGTTTTGTGGCAACTTACATATGTCGTCACAAAATACTTTTAGTTACGGAAGTAATTGCTATGACCCTAATGTCGCTGCTAAATATATTTAGTGGCGACTTTTGGTTCTTTTGCGGCGACTTTTGTTGCCACTAGAAACCAGATTTTTTGTAGTGAATTTTTAGTTCACTTGAAAAGGGAAGACTTTGAGTTGAGTATTTTCAAGCTTATGGTGATGCCTTGAGATAAGTTATGGATTAGCTTTCTTCAAACTTAGCTAGGTAGAGAACTTATCATGTAAAAATATGTTATGGGTTGGGTGAAATCTCGTAGTTTATATTATTTGGGGTTGATTATTATTATTGTGATGCCTATATGGGAGCTTGTGTTGACTTTATTTAATGACTTTGTTATTAATTTTAAAGTTTATTATTTTTGTGATGTCCGAGTGGAGTCTTGTATTGACCTCATTGGTGTTTTATTTGGCTCTTTTACTATTATGGTGCTCTCGTTGTGGGTTTGTAGGGAATTTTGTCAATCCCTTGGATTGATTTTTATATCGTGTTGCCATGAGGGGGCTTGTATCATGATATACTGAGATTTTGATAACTTGAGTTCATTTATACATTGTTGAGCTGATTAATGTACATTACTGATTTTGTCATAATCATGCAGAATTATTCATCTCCTATTTTCTGGAACTGGTGCTATTATAAACTTAAATTCTTTCTAAAAAATACTATTTATAAAACGATTGATCGAGGAAAAGTATATACAAAGTATTTGGTGCTATTGTGAATAGTATTTGGGTTGCTAACCTACCATGAGTCCAAAGGTATATACAAAGAGTACATTTGGCCATTGCATTATTCCACATCATTGTGTTGCATTGCATTGTATTTGTTTCATTTCGTTGATATTGTACTTTGGATATCTTCATACGTGGTGCATATATTGTTGTTGAGATTTATTCTTATATTATATAACTGTGGTGACTTGATTCGAGTGGGACTTTTCTGCTTGCAAAAGCATTTACTTCACTCATAGTTTACTTTACTTGATTTAGTTGTCTAATCTGGCTCAGTCGGTTTATGATGTCTACTAAGTACAAGTGGATCGCATTCACTCCTATTTTCTGTACCTGTTTGGTGCATATCCTAGTCTAAGTGCTACCCGCAGACAGTGATCGTGCATGTATGAGTTATTGAAGTTGTGGTGAGCTCCCCATTACGGAGCATGTTTTTAGCTTCATCTATCCTACTTATGTCTTTATTTCATTTCAGAGACAGATACTTTATGTACTAGTATTTGATGTAGTTTTGGAGTCGCTCTGTACCGATGATGCTACTTCTTGTGTTTTTGAGGTGTATTTCAGGATATTGAGTTGATGTTGATTGTTGGTTCAATTTTATTTAAAGTCTTGAATTTTATTTCATTATTTGATCTTCAAATTCGATTTATTCTATCCAGTGAGTTAGGCCTATCTACTAAGATCAGCAGGGGTGGCTCAAGGGTAAGACTACTAAAGCGTCTGCTTTAGGCACCCAAACTTTTGAGGTCCCAAAAAATTTAATATGAATTTTATGATTTTAATTTCACTTCAAATAATATTAAAGATTGAAAAATATAAAAGGTATAAAATTTAAACTAATGAAAAAAGAAAGAAGAACTATCTATTGTTTATTAAAAATGTTTTAGAACTTTTTATCAAATCTTGACATTAATAAATAAAGTTTTTACAATAATATTCAAGGTAATGTATTGCAAACAAATGACTAATATCTTATTAATTAAAATTAGTCCTTACTTTTATAAATAATAATATTACTATGTTCTAATAATATTACACTAAAAAAAGTAGTACGTAAGAATAAAAAAATAACTCTAAATTATTGATAATACTTTTGTTATGTGCATATACTTAAGACCTCATATTAAAATTTATTTTTAGGCTACTAATTTTATTGAGATGACCTTGAAGCTCAAATCGAAATAGTGTCATATTAATTCTCTTAAACTTATCACCTAAAAATATAAATAAATAGCAAAATATTTTTAAAAAAAAATCAATTGAACATTAAAAAATTAATTGGTTTTAAACATTAAAAAAAATTTAAAAAAAATTAATTTTTATAAACCAGAGGGAGTATGTAAAAATATAAAACTATAAATATTGTGGAACTTTGTGGGACAAGTTGCTATAGATTTGACAAATAATGAAGAAGAAGTCAAAGCTTCATGACCTGCCTAATAAATGAGCTCAACCCAAAGATTGCTATCTGCCTCTTTATTCGGTAATAAGTCTCAACAATAAAAAGATTGCCCCATCAGTATCTTTAAATACCATCCAATGTGTAATTTTTTTAGTCATATTTGTTTTGTTTTCCCTTTAAAAGAAAAAAGAATTCAGCATTTGCTAATTTATTGGAAATGAACTTAGTCACACTTAATGCATATACTTTCTCTATTTCAAAATAAATAAATTTTTAAGCTATTTTTCAATGAATAAAATAAGTAAATTGTCATTATTCAAAAAAATATGCTGAAAATTTCTTTTAATTTTACCTTTCATTTACACTTTTAGGTTATTAATTTTAAGAAACTTAATTGACTTTATTTTAATGTGACTGAAATTTAAAGAGCAGTTTGATAATATTTAAAAGATAATATGAAAATTAAAATACAATGGATATCCTAGTTACTTTTCATTGAAGTGTGCATTAAGACATGTTAGGATTTGTCCTGAATTTTTCACCTTACTTGGATTCTACTATAAATAGGATTTCTTAGTATAAAAAGTTTACTAGTAGGAAAAGATCCCTTTCCTATTAGATTTCTATTAACTTTATTAATAGAACAACTCTCTCCTCAAGTCATAACACAATATCATCAATAATGTAGTCTTTAAAGAGTCTCGTTTAGGAGAGATTTTCTCCCAATAGTTTTTATATTTCTTTAATATTAGTTTGTTGTGTAGGCCAGTTGGCCAAATTATATTCAATAATATGTTCTTTAGTACGTTTTTATTTGTCATCCGAATTATCACTGTTTTGATTTGCAAATTTTAAACTTCCGCATGATGCCCTCTCAATTTTGAACCCAACAAGACAAACATTTATTTACTTTACGCTAGAAGAAGTATTAATTAAGTTTAGTTAATTTAAGTGTATGAGTCAACACTAAATAATTAGGAAACTAGTTTTACATGATATCAGACAAATGGGAAAAAAAGTTTAACTTTTGTAGATCATGGTTTAAGATTGATTATGTTTCCAAACCTCTATATAATAGCAGTGTTTCTTTGAAAATTTCATTGTGTTGTTATATATGTATATCGGTATTTATCGTTTAGATCTTATTTAACTATTATAAATCAAAGTGTGCAAAATTGAAAAAAGCATGAATATAAAAAAAGATAAACATTAGTAACATTTTCCTTGTGGAGTTGTGAAATAATTGATGTACATCATTAAAATACAATTTTTTTCTTTAAATTAGATATTCATATTTGAAATTTACTGTGTGCATCACATTAACGATGATTACAGTAAATATTTTAAAATTTTATTTTGTACATAATATTTTTTTTGCAAAACATTATTATGTAATATTTGAGTAAAGTGTATATCACTGTAATAAACGTCATTAATGTTACAGGCAGAATATTGTTATAGAGAAGTAAAATATAACATGAAAAACTAATTCTGAAAAAAAATCAGACCGCTATAGTAAAATATTGTTATAACAGGTAACTAATACAGAGATCTAACTGTAGTTAAGTTAACTAATACAGAGATCTAACTAATACGGGTAAAGTGTTGTCATTCATTTCTTTTCATTTGCTGTGAATTTCAAAATAAAAGTTTTAATGTGTTCGTTTTAGCGTTTGATTTTTTCTCAATTCTCAGTTTACTTAACTTTAAATTGTTTCAAATGAATGATATTTTTTATTTATTTAATACTAACAACTTAATTTAGACTATATCTTATATGAAAGTATTTATAATAATATAAATGTCTTCGACTTGCTTTTGACATGTTTGATTTTTATTTTTTTCATTTTAAAATTTTACATCAATTGATCAAATATTCTCACATAAATTAAGACCAAAAAATGTATCATAATATCATCTTCTTAATTTCTCTGGGGCATGAATTAGTGTGAAAAGAGTGCAGCACAAAAATCAAGAAGCTAGTAGGATCGGAATACTCCTGTCAAATAATGTGTCTAATTTTTATATTGGTCATCTTAAATTAAGTACTTATCTGTTGCTTTAAAGTTCAAACTAAATCAATTATTATTTGTGTTGCTTTAGTTTTGACATAATTTTTTTTTAGATTACAAATATCTAATTACCGAGTGATGCTATACTAGTAGAGTAAATACTCAATAAAGAGAGATTATATCCTAAAATATAAAAAAGAATAAGATAATTAAAATCTTTCTTAATTAATATTTCTTTAATTCACTTTTACTTGTTCAAATATAAAAGCAAACAGAGAAAATATTTTTTTAAGAAGTGTGTAAAAAAGAACATGATAGATTGAGACGGAGGAAGTACTCTTCCTTTTATTTTTACTTTTACTTGTCCACTTTGAACGATGCATGATTTTAACGAAATCATGATTGATATGAAAATTTAATTGTAATGTCCATATCAATTGAATTTTAGTAATATTAGGTGTGGAAAAATTATTTAGGAAATAAATAATTAATGCTAAGACTCAAAAATATAAAAAAATAATTACATTTCTTAATATGTTTAAAGTAACTAGTAAAAACAAAAAAATAGTATTTTAATTAGTGGGCAACTAAAATTTAGTGGAGAGAGTAGTATTTTAATTTTGAGATTGAAAAGTGAAAACTTGAATGAACATGGCTTCATTTATTAGTTAATCCACAAATCTTGGAGCCAGCAATGCAAATCCCAAGTTCCCATCTCCATTATTGGATCTTTGATTCCCCTTTTAAGTGTTTCTATATACTCCCTCCGTCCCATTTTATTCGTTTTAAATTTTTTAATTTGATGTCAAATTTTACTTGTCCTTTTTTACTTATCAAGACAAGACAATTTTTTTTTCTTCATATTTTACCCTTTGCATTAATTATTTTTTCTTTAAATTAAAATATAAACATCATTTAATAGGAATACTATGATAAACTAGCTATGTTATTTATTATTTTTCTTAATAGCTGTATCATCCCAATTTGAGACAAGTAAAATGGGATAGAGGGAGGAGTACTCACCTAACAGTAATTTCCCACGACCGCGTTCTTTAGTCCAACAATAACATTGCGTACAAACTTGTCTATTTAAAATTAGAGCAGAATAGCCTGTATTAAAGGTAAAATTATTAATATATTATTTCATCTCAATTTATATGTTATTTTTATCTCAATTTATATGTCATTTTTCAAATTTTGAGATTTAAATAAGTTTTTTGTTGATCATAATTTTTTCATATGATCTTTTAAATATTTTAAAATATCAATAATTGTTATTTATAGTACTTTTTAATAGTTTTAAATATATAAATTTTATTTCAAAAATCTTGAAGATTTCGTGCCCAAATTTAAGGTCCAATTTAAATTATTTGACTATCGAAAAAATAAAGATGCCACATAAATTGAGTCAGAGGAAATATAATAATAATAATAATAATAATAATAATAATAATAATAATAATAATAATAATAATAATAATAATATTTAGGAGTAGTATACTTACCTAAATACTGAATGATTTCTTTTGTATATAAAAAATATTGTATTATTACATGTTTATTAATAATAAATTACTACTTCTCGTGAAGGTAAAAAATTGTAGGTATTTAATAAATATTTTTCTCAATTCCTTTTTGCTTGACTCATATTAACTTTACATCCATCCTACAAAAATATTTATTAGGAAATATATTTTGTTAAATTAATTATTTTAATATTCTTCAAAAACTTTAATTTATTATTAGTATTTTATGAAGTTACTTAATCATAAGATTAATACTAGAAAAAAATAATAAATCTTTGTTATTTGCTAAAATAAAGAAGTCAAAAAGTCACATAAAAAAATCTTTAACAAATCTTAATTTTAATATTTATTATAATTAATTAATATGAATTATAATTTTTAAAAATTATTTACTCGTATCAAATTTAAATGGTTTGCTAAGAATCTGGGTATAAATAATACTCCTATCACATTCAAATGAAAAGTATGACAGAAAAAATTATTTACCATTCAACATTTTTAAATGAAAAATAATGGAGGAATTAGATTGGACATAATAAAGGAGGCAAAAAAAAAAAAAAAAGCCGGAGCACAGGTTTTATGTTATATGTTATATCACTGGCCCCACCACTAGGGTTTGGTTTTCTATTAAAAAAAAAAAACAAATCAATTATGTCGGTTTATGAAAACTACAAATCAAATCAAACCAACATAAAATTGATTTTTTCGGTTTAGGTTTTAGTCGGTTCTTTTATTTTTTTTTGGTTTTTTTCTTTTTTTCTCATTTTTTTTATAATATTTTTTTTTGATAATTATATTGTGATTGAAGTTTAAATCAAATATGTTTCACTCATGCGCTAATGAAAAATCACAATTATGAAAAATCGAGGAGCGAAAAATTCTCTTGAAACTAAAAAATAAGATGAAGAGTGAAAAGTTTAGGTTTTAAATTTATATTGAATTTTGGAACATTTTATTAGCAATTAATGGATAAATATTACAACGTAAAGACCTAAATATGAATATATATATATATATATATATATATATATATATATATTTATATTTATATTAAAAGTGGGAATATCCGTAAAAAAGTGAATTGAAATTTTTGCCCTTCATTGAAATCCTTGCTTTAAACAAAATCGTCCTTTTCACTATTTTTTCCTAATATTTAAATAAAATCGTCTTTTTCACTATTTCGTCCTAATATTTAAGAGTTGAAAATTAATTAAATATATTTATGGTAAAAAAAATTCCTTATTAGAAGACATCAGAATTTCTATATCTTTTTCTGATTTAAGAATTGAAAATTAATTAAATATATTTATGGTAACTCTTTCCTTATTTGAAGTCATACAACTGATACATTTTTTATTAGTTTAAGAATTCTAAATCAACTAAATTTGATTTTAAGAAGATTTGAAAAATCTAAAAATAAATATAAAACTATTAGAATAAGAAAAAAATAAGAAGTTCCAGATTTTTAAATGTTTTAAGTACGTAATAGAATGTAATCAATAAATTTGTAAAGATTTGATTTTAAAAATAAGGAACAATTATATATATATATATATATATATATATAAAATAATCGTAACACAAATATAGTTTAAATTGATACGTCTCTCTTATCCTGTGGCAACAAGGGAAAGAGGTATACAAATGTAAAAGTGATACCATCAACCACTTGAAATTGGAAAATATATATGTGTATATGTTTATGTTTACATTATTACATTAAAGTGTGAAAGATTTTTGAAAAGTGATTTGAACTTTTACACTTTATTAAAAATCTCCGCAATGGATAAAATTATTTAATTTTAAATAATCAAATGTTACACGTGCGAGGCACGTGTGACTAAACTAGCATATATATATATACACACACATACACACACACACACACATATATATATTATGTCGGTTTGATTTGAGTTCGGTTTGACTTTTTTTTGGTTAACGTCAAATCAATCAAACCAAATCATAAGTCGATTTTTTTTCTCGGTTTAATTTGATTCTTCGATTTGATTTGACTTGACGATTTGGTCTGTACACCCCTACCCACCACAGTTGACGTCAATATAGGGCATAATTGGGTAAGGATGAATTTTTTTATTAACTTGTTATTAAAGTCTAAATAAGAAAGCAAAAATGATAATCACACTCATCAACTTTATCTGACAAAATAACCATAATATCTTTACTTTTAAATTTATTGATACTAATCTAACATGTCGAAATCATCCCTTATTACACAGAGAAAAATCTTTCCTCTGATCCGCAACATCAATCATCTTTGCACAATACTTTCATCATCTCAATTTATCTCAAAATAATTATAGCTTTAAAATATTCTAGTAAAAGATAGTACTTTCACTAATTCAAAATAAATAAATGTTTGGAGTGTGACACACCCTTTAAGAAAGTTATTGAATGTTTGTCAAATATTAAAAATTAATTATGTCTTGAACTTTTAAGATGCCGACTACATTTTTCCTATTCATTTTTACATGTTCAGTATTGACTTGACATAGCTTGTACACAATAAAAATAGAATGACAGTTTTACTAAACCACTCCTTGAATATAATAAATTAAATGTTTGAAAATGTATCGAGAAATAACTATAGCTAATTTAAGGATAATTAGAAAATTAATAGATAAATTATTTCTTGATTTTCTAAAAAAGTGAACTTAATTTTTGATATATTAAAAAGGTAAAAACAGAGAGTATTTTGAATCAATTATTTTTAACAAGTACGACACAATTAAAATGGACGAACTTTCTTATCATCAATGGATGTGGTGTAGTGAATGAAGTTGCTCCTTTCTTAACCGGTTTCAGATTCAAACCCCGAGTATGAAAAAATTCTTGATAGAAAACACTACCTCGAATAGGACTTTTGAAAAAATTCTTGATAGGGAGCGCTACCCCGAATAGGCCTTTCAATGATACTTCTACATTCTGCGGACTATATAAAGAGGGTGAAAAAGTAGAGCTCACTACTCTTTAAATTATTTCCTAATCATAAAAGGCCTACTCCTTTAACTAAGATCTGTCGCATCGTTACATCTAGAAGTAGCAGTAACATATATAACAAATTAAATACTTAACAAAAACAATTAATTAAGAATTGACTCTTTTCATATATTTAATAGTAACAAAAGAAGATAGGTTGGCAGTGGAGGTTGGAGTAGTATTTATAACCCACATCCATGCACACAATTTTAGGGAAAACGCATTAAACACTTCCAAAAACCGCAACTATTTTAGTTTCTCCCAAATATGGCTTCTCATAATGTTTTAGGTGATGAAGAAAGCCAGCTTTCTGGTGGGACTAATAGAGTTCAACCTTACTCTACTACACCAAAAAAGTAAGTGAAACTAATTTCTTGTTTGATTTATTTTCCTTTAATTTGTCCTAGCTAATTATGTGTACTCGTATTAGCAGGGCTATTGATGATGATGAGGAAAAGAAGCAAACTTCTCTCTCACTGTCCCAAAGGCTGGGCATTCCTGACTTCTTTTCTTTGGATGTTAGTAATACATTTCATCACTAATAGCCTTGAGAATAAATAATTCGACGATTGCCATGAGTGCATAAAAAATGATAAGAGTACTTTTTTCTTGTGTGTGTGATATAGGTATGGAGAGCATCAATGGGGGAACTCCTAGGCTCAGCGGTTCTTGTTTTCATGTTGGATACTATAGTGATCTCCACCTTTGAAAGTGACACGAAAATGGCAAATTTGATCATGTCAATTCTCATAGCAGTTGTTGTAACAATCCTACTACTAGCAGTTGTTCCGGTGTCCGGAGGCCATATCAACCCCGTTATCTCCTTCTCGGCCGCGCTAGTCGGAATTATATCCATGACAAGAGCCATAATTTACATCGTGGCACAATGCCTTGGTGCTGTTTTAGGTGCACTAGCTCTCAAAGCAGTGGTTAGCTCTACTATTGCGCAAACTTTCTCACTTGGTGGTTGCACCATCACAGTTATTGCACCGGGCCCAAATGGACCCATCACAGTGGGCCTAGAGACGGCCCAAGCCTTGTGGTTAGAGATCTTTTGTACATTTGTTTTTCTCTTCGCTTCAATTTGGATGGCTTACGATCATCGACAAGCTAAGGCTCTTGGCCATGTCACTGTATTGTCTATTGTTGGTCTAGTTTTAGGTCTTCTAGTGTTTATCTCGACCACGGTCACCGCGAAAAAGGGCTACGCCGGGGCCGGGATGAATCCGGCTAGGTGTTTCGGGGCAGCTATTGTTAGAGGAGGTCACCTTTGGGATGGACATTGGATCTTTTGGGTTGGACCTACTATTGGTTGTGTAGCCTTTTATGTGTACACAAAGATCATTCCACCAAAGCATTTCCAAGGAGAATATGGATTCAAGCATGATTTTCTTGGAGTTGTCAGGGCTTTGACTAGGTCCGATGTATGATGAAATAATAGGCCTATGGTGATGTATTAGCGCTGGGCTTCCCTTTCCTTTGTGGGTCCATTCATGGGCTGATAATAAACTAATGTGTAATAGGCCTAGCCTAATAGGACTTGAGCACTAAGTAAATAGAAAATCAGATCATATTTTCCCTACCCCACTACCCCCTCTGCGTAAAAGCTTAAACTTATCAATGTTTCAACAAGTTTCTCTTTTTCTCTATCCTATAAGATCTGGGTGTTTTAAAATATCTGTCTTTATAGTTAACTATAATCAACTTGTGGTACTTGATCTTGTGATCTAGAAATTAAATTGTTAATTTAAATAAATATGATCATTTTATAAGTACCAACATTTAAATGAAAAAATTAAATAAAATGTCCATTGACTTAAAGTTTTTACACAATAAATAGCACACTTAATCATCTATTACCAAAAATAACCACTCGGTCAATACTATTAATTTGGCTAGTTGGCCAAAGTTCCTTCTTACAATGAAGTATGAGATGCTATAATTACTCAGTCAGGCGGATCCATTTTCAAAACCTTAATTGTTATTTTCATTATATTTACTTTGTTTGTAGGTAATATTAATTTGTTTAAAAGTTTTTGTTCTATTGTGAAAGATTTTTATTGAATATAATAAAATGTAGTAGTCATTGATGGATACATACGGTGCTTTTGATGAATGTCATATTGCATAATATATATATATATATATATATATACAGATGACTTTCAAATCTCATAAAATGATCTACTGCTCCTTTCTCCAAACCACAATGAAAAATGACGCGCAGGAAAGCCCCAGACTAAGAGAATCTGAGAGCCTGTTAAAGTGAAACATCAGTTTGGGGTTTGAGTCATTTTACCTCTATCAGACGCAAAAAAGTTTCCAAGTTTGAGACTCTGTGTACTTCGACCAGATCAGAAATCTTCAAACTTGAGGCAAGGGGTAATTTTCATACATGATCTCACTCATGGTGAGAATGCGCGTTTCATAGTGTAATATCATCCAGAAAGAAATCTAGAATCCAGCCACTGCCAGATATTTTTACGAAAAATTCTCCAACAAGAAAACAGAAAAGGAATGGCATGTAAACGATTGGATTATAAGATTAGATTAGCTTTATATATATAACATGTGAATCACAAACAAAGCATGCAAAATTTTTGAGAAAATTCAGTTGCCTGTGGTAAAGCACCAGTTCATCACGGGCGTTTTCCGAAGAAATCCTTAGTCCTCTTCCTCACGCATGTGAACAAGATACAGCAGCGGCCAGGACCCATGGCGGGATATTACTACCATCACCGAGGTTAAATTTATTTTTTTGCTCATTCTGGAGATTCTTTCATCACCATTACTAAATATCAATTAATATTAGTATTGTAGTAATATACCATTATTTCTTAAGAGGTGTGCAAAGTTTATACTGAGCAAATAAAAAGGTCATTCTTTCTGAAACGAACTAAAAAGAAAAGTAAGTTATTTTTTTTAAAACTAAGGAAGTAATAATGTTTGGTGAAGGGCTTCTAGACCTATGATATTATTATAATTGGATGGACTAGTTTTGTGGAAAATTATGAGGCCGTCGTCCCTTCGAAAATTAAAAGAGAGATAGGTGGGAAGGAAGAGGAAAAGGGAAAAAAATTAATGGTCAACTACCCTTAATAAATAAGATGACCTTGATCCACAAAAATTAGAAAATTTAAGGAATATAATTGATTAAAGTTTTAAGGATGAATAAAGACACCTCGCGCATGTCTATTCGTAAGAGTTGCCGGTTGAATAAGTGATCTCCCGGTTTGAAAATCTGTTGTACGAAATCTGCATGCTTATTTGATCGAGTTCATCGCATAGCACTTATGTAGTGTAGTTTACTTCTCCTGTATGATTTGTGGCTACAACATTAAAACAGAACTACCTTATGCGCACTCGAAAGATGGCAATTGTGAGTTTTCTTGTAAACAACAACAAAAAAAACCACAAGTGTGAAAGAAACACTATTTTTATTTGCTAAAAATAGTGTGACAACATGACCGAAAACGTGCTATAAAATATCTGTTAAGTCCTTAGTTTTGATGATTGACAAATTCATAGTTTGGGACCTGTTCCTTGGAGTTTTTGTGATGACAAAAGCTACTACACATTAGGAAATATGTTGGGCTCACTTGTCGTTGTCACAGTCAAACTGTCGCGGCTAACACATAGTATAAAATTTGGTGAAAATTTGCTGCTACCTTTTTACCTCAACCAATGAGATCTCTCCTAGGTTTTCATGTGTCATAACATATATTGCTCATTTTCCTCAACAAGAAAATCAACACTTCCATATTCTCACAATTAAATATCTTTCTGAAGTAAAAATCAAAGGCTGCAGCTGCAACAAGGAACTGGTCACTCATAGAGTTGTATTTTTATTTCTTTGTTGCAATTGAGTCTATGTAATATTATACTTAAACTATTGCCTACAGTAGCTTATGAATGTAGTAGGTGTTGAGATGGGAACCTTCTCTTTGTAATCATCTAGAGTTAGGTGATTGTCCAAGCTAGAGTTAGCTCGAGGAGTCCAGTTAGAGTTAACTGGAAGTTAAAGCAGTAGAGTTACTGCTTATGTTTTCTTGTAATAGATTTATTGCTAGGAAATGAAGGATTAGGAGGTTAATCCTTAGAGTCTGTATTCAAGAAGTTGCTTGAGTAAAGTGGAGCTTAGAAATCTTGGAGACAGGTCGTGGTTTTTCTCCCTTGAGCAAGAAATTTTCACGTAAAAGCCTTGTGTCCTTTAATTTATTTTACTTTATCTCTGCACTTCCTGCTTTATATATCTCCTAGTCTGTGTTGGGCGAGTGTATCAGTGTAATATCCCGTACTTTTTTCTAGCTAATTTCATCTCAAGAATGTCTAGTATTATCTTCTAAATTTAATGATGGTTATTCTATGAGGAATTTTCAAGATTTTCACTTTTTGTCATGTGGAAAATTCTATAAGCTTTCCATCGATATAAGATTCGCCCAAATTCGATAACCGGGTCAGAAGTTACGACTATTTCAAGTTACCATCGTAAAACAACGCCATATTAGTCAGTGGCGCGCCGCGCCACAAGAGAAAATGGTATTTGGAAAATTCCAGTAGGGGTCCGCGATTATGGCGCGTCGCGCCAGGGCCCAAATTCAAAATTGTCAATTTCCAGTGTCTCAGCGCGATTTCCTCCGCGCGTGCCAAAGTTCCAGGTTGCAAAAGAAGAGGCAACGCGATGGCTCCGTGTCACACATCTCTTAGTTTCCCAATTTTCAAATTTCAGTGACACGACGCAATAGCGTCGCGCCGCGCCAGGGGTCCAATTCGAGAAATTTTTACTGAAATTACAAGACGCGTCCAGGGTTAAAAGGATCAATTTTCCACCCCTATTTAAGCCCTTTAACATGTGATTCAGCCACTTTTCACCCAAAATACACTCTCTTCTCTAAAAAACCTCTCAAGAACAACCTAGGGCTTTTCATAGAAGATTCAGAATCAAGAATTTCCTCCGTCAATCTTCACGAAATCACGAACTAAGGTATGCACAGTGTTCATTCATGGACTCCTTACGTCCATGAAGCCCAAGAATCCCTTTTCTAAATTCAAGTTTATGGATTTCCTTATGAATTTCATGATTGGGCTACTCTTGTTCATGTGGATAAGGAGAAATTTAATTCTACTCCATGTTGGGTGATAAATTCTATGCGGGTTAAATTATTATAGATATAGATTCATGCAAACCTATGACTAAACCCTTGAATGATGAAATTAGAATTGAACCATTATGTTTAATTATTGTACAATGATGTTTACATGTACCATGCCTACAATATGTTTGATTAAATGCCTAGATGAAGGAAAAGTGCCTAACTAGCATGATACCATGAAATCCCCATGTATGTACAAGTTATGCCTATCACATGTTTTGATGGAATGCTTCTATAAATGTATTATGGATTATGATGTTAGTTATATGTTCAAGTAAGTTATGCTTGGTCAATTTCCTTCCATCGAGTCCTAGGGGTACTTATACCCGAAGTATTAGCTTTGTGCCTAGAGCCATGTCATGTTTCCACGATACTCTCAGTCAAGCTATGATCCTTAGACTTCAGACAATCTTATGACTCAGAAAATCTCCATGATCTCATGAACTCAGTCAGTTATCAGATATCAGTAGTATTCCGTCAGTTAACAGAAGTCAGTAACTCAGTCCATGTTCAGTTTTGTAAATCATGTTCAGTATTTATTCAGATGGGAGTAGAAATTAGCACCGAGCGAACCCAAGGATGGGAACTCACCTGTTATATGAGGGTGTGATTCTTAAAAGCAATTCTTGCATTTCAGAACTATGTAGCCAACATAAGTTGAGACATCATAGCCTGCTATATGAGGGTAGATGAGGTGGCTTAACTTGCTATATGAGGGTTCCCACCATTCTCATTAGAGTTATCTGTTACATTAGGGTCACTCACATGTTGTCCTTACCAGTGGCGCGATATTAACACCTTTTCAATCTGGGCACAGATTGGACCCCAATTCAGCTATAATGCGTTATTTGGGTCATGTCGGTTAGATGACTACCTCCCACAGTCTCAGTAGCAATCTCAGTAAAAGAACTCAGATAGTTCTTCAGAATTTAGGACTGTCAGATACAGTCAACTCAAATACAGTACGGAAACTCAGCTAGTTCCATCAGATTTAGGACTGTCAGATATAGTCACTCATGTCATCAGTTATCAAAATTCAGTCATTAGTCATGTTAGTCATCAGCATACTTATGTTATCACAATTTCAGATATAGTCACTATGTATGCATGTATGTATTCTTACGTTCATATTAGTCAGTTAGCCAGTATTGTTCATACATATGAACCCCATACATTCATCCTACCTTACATGCATACCAGTACATTCAAAGTACTGAAGCATTTGCGCTATGGTGTCTTATACCATAGGTTCAGAGACACGAGCTCCAGAGTATCAGTAAATCCAGATATCAGCAGTCAGAGTTAGCAGTGAGTCCTCATCCTTCGAGGACATGATTATTTCTTTATTATCTCATTAATTAGTTTATTAGTTGGAGTTAGTTGGGGACCTGTCCCATCAACTCCTTACTCAGACAGTTCAGTCAGTTAGAGGCTTTCTAGACTATCATGTTTCAGACTTCAGTATGTTTAATTTTGTTTTGGTATTCTGTTACCCCGCACAGATGTTATATCATTCAGATCATGTTCAGTATTGAACCTTATGGCCTTTCAGTGCATATTTCCGCATTATTATGTCATATTATGCAGTGTACAGGTACAAATATCAGTCATGGGTTAGCTTGTGGTCCTTCGAAGTCATGAGCATCGTGTAGCATTCTGGTACCAGATTCGGGGCGTTACAATTAGGGAACAGGTCCCTGAGCTGAGGAGCAACCCACCCCAACCCTTTATTTGGTATCAGAGCAGATATTTCTTAAAAAGGCTAATACCTTAGAAGGATCTCAAATAGAAAAATGACAACTCCTTCTTATCTAGAAGAAGGCTAGTCAACCCCCAAACCCCCAAGATTTAACGGTGAATACTATGGATGGTGGAAGACAAGAATGCATGACTTTATCATGGCTGAAGATTGTGAGCTATGGGACGTCATAGTGGATGACCTTTTTGTTCCTACAAGGGTAATAATAGTTGATGATGTGACCTTTCAGGTTCCTAAAACCAAGAAAGAGTATGATGATACTGATTGAAAGAATATAGAAAAGAACTACAGGGCCAAAAAAATACTGGTTTGTGGCATTGGTCTTGATGAGTATCACAAGATCTCAGCTTGTGAGACTGCAAAGGAGATCTGAGACTGTCTTTAAACATCCCATAAAGGAACCACTCATGTCAAGCATTCCAAGGTAGATATGCTAACCAGTCAGTATTATACCTTCATTATACAGGAAAGAGAATTTATTCAAGAGATGTACACTAGATTCACTGCTACGACAAATAAGCTGCACTACCTGGGTAAGGTATTTACAACACACAAGAAGGTCAGGAAGATCTTAAGCATTCTTCCTAAAAATTGGGAAAGCAAAGTGGATGACATCTCTAAAGCCAGGAATCTGAATAAGATGGCTATGGATGAACTAATTGGCAACCTCAAGACCTACGAATTGCTGAAAATATTGGAAAGTTAAGAGTTGAGCCCAGGATTGAAAAAAATCTAGTTCTTAAAGCTGCAAAGGAAACCTTCTATGCTGAAGGAGAGGAGACAATCTATATTGTAAAAAGAGTTCTCAAAACCTTGAGAAAATCAGGGGCTATCTCTAGAATAAAAGAGTCCAATAAACCTATCAAAGAAGGTAAAGAAAGTGACACTTGTCACAAATATGGGAAGTTTGGTCACTACATAAAGGATTTCCCAATGAATAAGTTGGAGTACAAGGATCTCAGAAGGCACACTGTTGGGAAAAAAAGGGAAGGAGAAGATTCCTATAAAGTATGGCAAAAAGGCTGAAGCTGATAAAATTATCAATCAAGTGTTGGCTGCATGCTGGGGTAACTCTTCAAGTGACTCAGATAACTCTGAACAAGGGAAGAATGTCTCCATGTTAGCAATGGAAGATGAAGAAACTATTCTCGACACTCTTTTTGCTCTAATTTATGACACTGAGAATGATAATGACGACCTAGTAACTTTTCTTGGCATCAAGGAAAACCTGAAGGACTACTTTCTTAGTAAACTGAGATCTCTTGCATCTGTGTTACTTGATTCATTGGATAATCTTGCTAAGGAAAAAGAAATATGAGGGAAGCACTAGAAAAATATTAGAAAGAAGTGGTGGAACTGAGTGTGCAAGTGGCTGAGCACACTAATTAGAAGGTCAAGCTAAAGGAAGATCTGGCAAAATGTGATGAAGAAATGATAGAGCTACGTGTACAATTGGCTGGGCATCAAGCTTCTTACAAGACACTCTCCTATGAGAATGATCTTCTGAATAAAAGACTAGATAAAATTACCAAGAAGAATTGCAACGAAAAAAATCAAAGAAAGTAGGATATAGTTACTGAAACCAAGGCCAACATGATATATTCACTTGAAAGAAATCTAGTGCTTGAAAGGGAACTCACTCAAGTGAAAGCAGATCTTAAGAAAACCCTCAAGTGGACCACTCCATCACTGGGACCAACTCATTTCGCACGATAAAATTCTAGCAGCAAGCAAGGCTCAGACCATTACTGTCAAGTTGGCAAGGGTCAGAATATTCCTTTCCCTGTCATGCCTACAAAGGGTAGGGATAATCTTCTATGCCTCCATTGTGGAAAGGATGGCCACAAAGAGAAAAGTATCCATCCAAGGCTTAGTGGCGGATCTAGGAATTTTCTTCAGGGGGTTCAAAACATAAAAATATAAATGTGTGAAAAAGCCAATAAAATACAATTTCAAGAAATGTAATAGTATATAATATATAGATATAAAATACTTAAACTTAATTTCTTTTATATATTTTTTAATAATAAGAGTTGTGTTGTACATCCACAGGATATATTTTTTTTTTAAAAGAACAGTCAGCACACCTAGTAGGGATCAAACTCGCGCAGTAGGCCGAAGTAAGTGCCCAAGAAATGAATACTACCACTGGGCTATCAAAGTTCCTTATTTCAGATGGTTCAAAATTAATGTATGTAGATAAATATAGATTTTCTACCTTATATATACAACGTAATTTTTTGCCGAGGGGATTTAAGTGACCCCCCGGGCAACTACGTAGGTCCGTCCCTGCCAGGGCTCTAACTCAGAGAGGAATAAGGGATTCCACTACCTAAAAAAAAAGATACCTGCCTAGCTGGGAAAAAAGGAATCTAATCTTTCCCTTATCTCCTTATTGGGAACCAAAAATAAAGTGGGTTCCCAAGACTAATAACTGTCCATGTTGTAGGGCTTGGCAAGAGAAGGCAGCCAACAAGTATGATGATAGTAGCTGTTCAGAATATGCATTTCAAGGCTTGAAGGTCATCTCTTGCTAAATGCCCTTAGTGGAGATATGTCTTCCTAGAAATAGAATAAAAAATAAAAAAGTGATTAATGTTGATAATACATGGTTAAAAAAAAGGGATGTTCTTAAGCTCTGAAGTAGTTGTCCTTGGTACCTCCGTTGTAAAGAAAAGTAGGGAATCGGTCAGGTAATGCTTGAAAGAGAGGATGTTGGAATCCACATGGATAAACAAGACACTCATGATCCCCACTCATGATTATAAATTAGTGAGAAGGTATTTGAGTTAGATAATGCCTTATATATTTAATTCAGTTCCATATCTTGACATATATACACCCATGGTAAGGAAGGAAAGGATATGAAAGGAGTTGTGAGACAGTACAAAGTCATTGAATTTTATTTTTGTGTAGGGATCTAGTTCCTAATCAGGTCAGTACCACTTATCATTCCTAAATAATAACTTTTTTATATTTGATGACTATGTCATGTCAATTTTCCGCCACTTTCAAAAGCCTGTCACCTGTATTTTAAACTCAACAGTGGTGTCCATATATTCGGATACGTTCCCTCCGATACATCATATCCTTTAATACGAGCCATTCTCTTATGCCTCATATAAATCTCAAGGTCAGATTATTTTTTTACTTCTTCTTAAAAAAATTCTCTCATTAAATTTATCAGTTCCCCAAACTATTCAAATATCTTGTTCCTTTAGTCATTCTATGATACTCATTCTCCAAAAAAAGCTTCTACTTCAACCATATGTAAAAAGGTAAGAGCTTCAAGTCACACTGTCTCAAGTACCAAACCTCCCTTTTCGGAACCTCCCTCTCCAACACTATCCACTAGGAGGTAAAATGATCCACTTGAAAGTACTGACGATGAATATGTTGGACTTCTGCCCGGTTTTAAAGAATCAGAAGACGATATTATGAGCGTGTTTAATATTAGCAAGGATAGTGAGATTGAGGGCATGTTTGAAGGATTGAGTGATTATGAGGATAGGTTATTTAACTCTGATTATAAGGACTGCATTACTGGTGTAAGGGAAGACATGGAAAGAAGAGAGGATGTTTTTATAAAGAAAGAAAAGAGAAAAAGATCAAAGCAAGTTAATGTCAAGGCACCAGGTTCCAACTCTAGCATGTCATAGTAGCAAGGAAAAAGACTTTTGAGAATCAGAAAGTTCTAAAAGAAAGAATTTTTGAACCTGCAGTGGCTAATATACCAAAAATGAGGGAGCTGTTTGACATGTTGAAGTTTCAGAATTGAGAACACTTATTCAAATTTGATATACCTTACTTATTTGAGGAGGAAGTAAAAATATTCTACAATAACTTGGAAATCTCTAACAATGGCCTGTATCTAACCTCTCAGGTACATGGGGTGGCTTTGAGATTAGTTGAAGAAACACTCTCTGAGATCCTTAGTGTTCCAACTTTAGGTATCTGACCCATAAAGTCGAAGAAAGGGTCTGATGAGTTCTTCAAAAGGTGTGGTACACTTGATGGCCTACTCACAAAAAACTTTGACAAAAAGGTTCTCAAGGAAGAATTTTAGTTGTTACCTGAGCTTCTGACAAGTGCACTTCTTCCTAGGTCTGACAAGAAAACTACTCTAACAGGTGAAGATCTGTTTCTGATGGAAATGGTGTATACATACAGAAGGGTTAACCTACCAACCATTGTTATTGAGTGTATGAATACTGCCATCAATGCCAAAGCTGGAAGGCATAGGCTACTCTATGGTCTTTGGATGAATAGGGTGTTTGCTTACTTTAACATTGAGTGTGGAAAAGTGAAGGTTGATTCAGTGAAAGGGATATCTGGCATCTTAACTCGCGGAGAAAGTGATTTCATTCTCAGCATGAGTGACAGAAAGCCCGAGTCTCTAGTGTGTGACCTCATGTATGAACAGAATCGGTTGAAGAAAGAAATAGTGACTCTAACAGCTCTACTTGCTCTAATGGATGCCGAAATAGTTGTGTTAAAAGCTGCTTCTGCAAAAGGTACATGAAATGGGAACAAACATAGAAAAGTATGTGTGCTCTGTAATTGCTATCCTGCAGGAAAGGGCGGAGGATCCGAAAAGTAAGAATGTTTGTCTAAAAGCTCCTTCCTAGAATCTAATCCTACTTGGTTCCCTCTCCTTTTATTCTTAAGAAACCTTTTGAGTCCTATCAACTTTTGTTTCCTAAAGTATTGTGTGACTGACTTTCACCCTTTCTTGAAAATGTCTTTTGATACAGTTGTTTGAATATTTATTGGTTATTATTTTTGTGAATAATTTTTGGTACTGACTTATGCATGAATGAATAAAGTTTTATTTGTGATATCACCTCTCTTTACTAACTGATCTTTCTTTTCTCATGTAAGTGTTGTCTCAATGGCCATGAATTAATATGTATATATATATATCTATGTGTGGTTTACTACTTAACCTCTTTGATGATGCCAAAAGGGGGAAAAGTTGAGGCAACTTACATTTGTATTGAGTTGAGGTAGCTTGTAGTTTTATTGATATAGCTAGGTGGGGGGAGGGGGGGCTATGTGGTATTGTTTTATGCTAATAAAGATAAAGGTTCTCTCATTCAGGGGAAACTTGATGCTCACTAATAGGGGAAATAAGGTATAGGATGCTTATACTTTTATAGGCATTAATGATAGGAGGAATTGGTTGGGCAAACTGGTTTGTCATAAGCTTGTGGCTTATGGTGTGTTCCTGAGGTAAAGACTGTGCTGATGGTAATTTTTGAAGATGTTGAGTATGCTGAATTGCTGATATGGGTTTGTCATCATCAAAAAGGGGAAAATTGTTAAGTCTTTAATTTTGATGATTGACAAATTCATAGTTTGGGATGTATTCCCTGGATTTTTTGTGATGACAAAATCTACTACACATTAGGGAACAGGTTGGGCTCACCTGTCGCTGTCACAGTCAAACTATCGCGGCTGACACATAGTACAAAAGTTGGTGAAAAACTATTGCCACCTTTTTGCCTCAACCAATGAGATCTCTCCTAGGTTTTTTTGTATCATAACATATATTGCTCATCTTCCTCAATAAGAAAACCAACACTTTCATATTCTCACAATTAAATATCCTTCTAAAGTAAAAAAACAAAGCTTGCAGCTGCAACAAGGAACTGATCGCTCATAGAGTTGTAATTTTATCTCTTTGTTGCAATTGAGTCTTTGTAATATTGTACTTAAACGATTGCCTACAGTAGCTTACGATTGTAGTAAGTGTTGAGGTAAAAACCTTCTCTTTGTAATTATCTAGAGTTAGGTGATTGTAATTATCTGGAGTTAGGTGATTGTCCAAGATAGAGTTAGCTTGAGGAGTCCGGTTAGAGTTAGCTGGAAGTTGAAGCAGTAGAGTTACTGCTTGTGTTTCCTTGTAATAGAGTTATTGCTAGGAAATGAAGGATTAAGAGGTTAATCTTTAGAGTCTGTATTCAAGAAGTTGTTGGAGGCAGGTCGTGGTATTTCTTCCTTGAGCAAGGAGTTTCCATGTAAAAACTTTGTGCCTTTATTTTACTTTATCTCTGCACTTCTTGCTTTATATATCTCCTAATCTGTGTTGGGTGTGTGCATCAGGGAACGGCTAAGACCCTTCAATATCGATATTTAAAAACATGTTCTTTTTCTCAAAAAGAACATCTTTTTGCAACTATATATTTATAACATAATCGTTAGTTTCACTTATGATCTAAAGTTACCACTAATTTTAATTAAGCCTTTGGCAGAGGAATATGTTATCCATTATGTACGGTTGAAATGAATTTGCTTAGTTCTTAGTTTATTCGTATCTTGACTTAACTAACTCGTAAATAATCTTAGTTTCAACTAAAAACAGATCAATATGATTGAATTTTTTACCGAAAAAAGTTCTTCTCAATACCCAAACAAGAAATTAACAAAAGATATATTGGAAAATGGTTTTAATTTTACTACCATTTAGTTCTATGTGTTTTTCCACCATTTACATGTTGATTTTCAAAAAGGTTTAATAGTGAAGCCTATTATCAAAGATATCCTTTCTTAAATGTTCATTCTTTGATTGTGAAAGTAGAAGGTCCAAGGAAATCAGGACACTCGACTTGTAAATTTTCTTTGCTATCGGTGTTAACATGACCAAATTAAAATGCATGCCTAACTTTGTCTCGAATTCTAGTCTGTTCGGTCAATCAAAATGTACTTTTGATCAAAAATAATTTGTGTTTAACTAATAATTAAATTTTGAAAAGCACTTTAAGCAATAATTAATATTTGATCAAATTTTTTAAATGTTTTTAAGTGTATTCTCAAAAGTGCTTTTCAAAAAAAGTAATTTTGGAGAAAATTACTTTTTATAAGCCTATGTTTTTCTCTAAATAACATAGCCAAACGCCTTACTTTTTTGAAAAATAAGCACTTTTAATACTCCTATATTTTCCAAAAGTTTGGTCAAATAGACAACTGTAGTTATTTTGGTGTGAACATGGCCAAACGAGCCACCGTTGTCACTAATTGAAGTAATTAAGTACTAGTTGTTCATATAAGGGCTAAAATTGCACAAAGCGTTCAAACACAAGATATTTAACAATTTTAATGAGAATAAAACTTATCTCCAGTAGATCATATTTACTCGTAATCAATAGAAGTAGAGTGAAAAGTGAAAAGTGAAAAAATACACTTAATTATCTCAATTTTTTTAATTTCATATATGAACTATCAGACATGCGAGATTCATTCCTGAACTATCATCAATTATTTATCAAGACATACATAAATTATTAATTGTTTGAGTTTCATACTTAAACTTTCAGGTAGAAAAAATGAGCAATTAATAGTTAGATGTCTTTTGACAAATAGTTGGTGAGAGTTCAGGTATGAAACTCTAACACCTGATAGTTCATATATGAAACTCAAAAAATGAAATACTTTAAATGTATTTTTAACCATTAACTCATAAAAGCAAGATGTGTTATTTATATATAATTTTTTTTATCACTTTGTTGGGAAACATTAGTAAGTTTCACTCTCAATTGTGAAAATAAATAAACTGCAACAATAATAATATTTCTTATGTAGTAGTATCAACAAGTTATGATAATAATAATAATAATAATAATAATGATAATAATAATAATAATAATAATAATAATACTGAAATATAGACAAATATTATTAATAATAATATTTACAATAATAATAACAAGAAGAACAATAATAATAATAATAGTAATGATAATAATAATAATAATAATAATAATAATAATAATAATTAAATAATTATTATAATATTTTAACTAACATATAAAATACTTGAGTCGTGCTAGGCACTGTCCTAAGAAACTATTTCCGCAAAGTGAAATGTTTCCCCAGGATTAAACAATCATTTCCCTGATTAATTAGAGGATATCAAGAATTATATAAGTCTTCCCTAATTAATCATAAACCAACAAGTTAAATGCCAAATAAAAAATGATTGGATAAAACAGAATTAAGGTAAGAAACTTTAGGGAATGATAAGAGTAATGAAAAGAGAATGTGTTAGTTTATTTTTGCTTGGAAATAATATGCCTATTTAAAGGAGTAGTGAGGAGGTATAATACAAAATTAATACACATGCACAATATTTTTCTTTGGGACAAAGATATACTCCTTCAGTTTAAAAAAGAATGACCTACTTTGACTTGACACAACATTTAAGAAAATAAAGAAGTCTTTTGAATCTTGCGGCCTTAAATTAAAGTTGTGTCAAATGTACCAAAACACCCTTTAATCTTGTGGTCCTAAACATGCTATGTGAAAAGTTGAAATTAAAGTATTGCCAAAAAAGAAAAAGGGTCATTCTTTTTTAAACGGATTAAAAAGAAAAGTAAGTCGTTCTTTTTTAAACGGAGGGAGTAATACTTGGTCACCACTTAAAGAAAAATACTTGGTCTCCAAGTACTTATCTTTCCACATGTCAAAATTGAGCACCAATAATTATTATTATTATTTAATTAAAAATTTTACTTTCTCTCAAAGTAATATCATTAAATTATTTTAAAATATCTAACAATACCCCATATATTTTAAAATAATTTATAAGTAAGAAGAATTTAACTTGTTGGATTTATATGGACAAAATGCAATAGGTTTGGTGTCTTTTGGACTATGAACCAAACTTAGACCGATAAAATTTAAATTACAAAATTATTGATGAAATATAATATTTCTATGAACCAAATAACTCTTATTGTAAGCCATAAACTTTATCAATCACATTTTGACCGTAATTTTGCTATTCAACGCGGTTTTGCGCCAATAGGCCGTGCGCGCGCCTGGTATTCATGAGAGCTCTAGAGACTAGGCCAAAGTCTCATAGGAATAGCCTCATTCCACTTCTCATATAGGTGAATTCATCAAGTATACACTACTTTAAATACAAATCTGTAAGGACTATGAATTCATTAAGAGTTAATAACTCATCCCTCAATTTTGGTAGCAGTTCAAGCACTCTCAGTAAGTGCGCAGTGTCATTATCCACTTGTTATTACCCATATGAACCTACTTCATGGTATATCTAATCACATAGGTTGGGTTACCATCTCTATTGACAATCATATTGGCTTTAACCCCATCTCTTTTGAGGTTTGAAGAATTAATTTTCTTCCCATAAATTTAGTCAGTGAATCTGACGAATTCAATTCTGACTTCACATAATCAATGGAAATTATTCCATCTCTCAGCAGTTGCTTAACAACATCATGCCTCAATTTCATATGTCTACTCTTACAATTGTAAGATTTATTTTTTGCAATAGCAATTGCGGCTTGACAATCACAGTGTATATAACTAGGAGACATTAGATCATCCCTTTTTAAAGAGATATTAGACAACAAATCATCTTTTTTCAAAGGGATATTAGGCAACAGATCATCCATTTTCAAAGGGCTATGGGGCAACAGATCATCCTTTTTAAAAAGGATATTTGCTAAGAAATTTCTTAACCATTCAGCTTCAGTACTAGCTAACTCCAAAGCTACAAATTCTGATTCCATAGTTGATCTAGCAGTAATCGTATGTTTAGTTGATCTCCACGATATTGCACCACCACCTAACATAAACACATAACCACTAGTGAATTTCGTCTCATTTGAATCAGAGATCCAATTTGCATCACAATATCCTTCTAAAGTAGAAGGAAATTCACTATATAGAACACCGTAATTCATGGTTCCTTTTAAATATTTCATTAGTTTCATTAATGTAGACCAATGCTCTTTATTGGGGTTATGAGCATATCTACTCAATCTACACACAACATACGCTATATCATGCCTGGTAAAATTCATCAAATACATTAGACTCCCAATAATCTGTGCATATTTAGACTAGGCAACCGAGTCACCATTATTCTTTTTTAATTTAGAGTTAGCATCATAAGGAATGACTACAGGAGTTACCTCCCAACATTCAAACTTCTTAAGAATCCTTTCAAAATAATGTACTCGTGTTAACATTATTCCATCGTCACTTCTTATAACTTTAACTCTCAATATCATATTTACTTCACCTAGATCTTTCATATCAAAGTTAGTAGACAAAAATAATTTGATATTTTGCATAATATTTAAATTTGTACCAAATATAAGCATGTCAGCAACATATAAGCAAATTATCACATAATTATTATCTACCACTTTAGTATAAACACATTTATCCACCTCAATAGAAGAAAATCCCTCTTTTATTAAGACTTGATCAAAATTTTCATGCCACTGTTCAGGAGCTTGTTTAAGGCCATAAAAGGATTTATTTAATTTACAAACTTTATTTTCTTGTCCAGGAATTACACAATCTTCAGGTTGAACCATATAAATTTCTTCTTCTAAATCATCATTTAAGAAAGTTGTGTTTACGTCCATTTGATGGATAAAAAGCTTATGAATCGATGCCAAAGCAATTAATATTCGAATAGAAGAAATTCTTGTCACTGGTACAAATGTATCAAAATAATCAATATTTTGTTTTTGAGAAAATACTTTAGCTATTAAAGGAGCTTTATATTTATCTATAGATCCATCAGGATTAAATTTCCTTTTGAAAATTCATTTTCAGCCAATAGGTTTTGCACTTGGAGGTAAATCAGTTAAAACCCATGTATTATTTTTCATGATAGAATCAATTTCAATTTTTATTGCCTCTTTCCAAAATTTAGCATCAGAAGAAGATATAACTTCAAAATAATTTAATGGTTCATTATCGACAAGGTAAGTTTGAAAGTCATTTTCATAAGAAAAATATTCTTTTCTAGGTCTTTTACTCCTTCTCAGATTCTCAATGTTAGAGGTAGATTCATTTTTTTTTTTCAACAAGTCCATGAGACATTTTATCACTAAGTGGGAAAATATTTTTAAAGAATTCAACATTCTTTGTCTCAATAATAGCTGTACTATCAAGAACATCACTTTTCAAAACAAGTAATCTATATGCAACACTATGTTCAGCATATCCAATAAGCATGCAATCAGCAGTTTTAGAACCTATTTTTCTCTTTTTAGGTTCAGACAAAAGAACTTTAGCAATACACCCCCATACTTTTAAATATTTCAAATTAGGTTTATAACCTTTCCATAATTCATAAGGGGTTCTACCTGTTCTTTTAAGAGAAATTCTATTTTGCAAGTGACATGCAGATAAAATAGCTTCACCCCACAAATTATCAGGTGCATTAGAGCTAATTAACATGGAGTTCATCATTTCTTTTAAAGTTCTATTTTTTCTTTCAGCTACACCATTAGACTCAGGTGAATACGACGGAGTTACTTCATGAATAATTCCTTCTTTTTCACAAAAAAATATTTAAAGATACATATTCTCCACCTCTATCAGATCTAATTCTCTTGATTTTTCTACTAAGCTAATTTTCAACTTCAGTTTTATAAGAAGTAAAAGCATCAAATGCATCATCTTCATTTCTAAAAACATATAACTTGGTGAATCTAGAAAAATTATCAATAAAAGTTACATAATATCTTTTTCTACCTCTAGTCATAGTCTGTTTTAAGTCACCCAAGTCAGTGTGAATCAAAGATAATAATTCAGTTTCTCTATTAACTGAAAAACACGTCTTTTTAGTAATTTTAGCTTCAACATATATTTCACATTTATCAAAATTATTTGAATTTAAACCAGTTATTAAATCAAGTGGTTGCATATTCTTTATATAAGAGAAATTAACATGTCCTAATCTACCATAACATAAAGAAATAGACCCAATCAAATACGTAGAAGTAGATACATTTTTAAAAATATCATTATGAGTATTAAGCATAAATAATTCATGATTACAACGTCCATTTCCAATAAGAATATTATTTTTAGTTAATATGACCTCATTGTTTTCAAATATAATCTTTATTTCAATTTTTCGTAATAATGCCACAAAAATCAAATTAATTCTGATATTAGGAACATGCAACACATTACTCAATGCCAAAGTTTTATCAGATGTGAGTTTGAGAAGAACTTTTCCTTTTCCAAGAACTTGAATAGTTCTCGAGGTCCCAAGATAAACAATTTCTTCTCCTTTCTCAAGTTGGGTGTATGATACAAAATTATTTTTATTTATACAAATGTGCCTAGTAGCACCAGAGTCTACCATCCAATTTCTCACGTTGGTCTCAATATTCATTTCTGAAATGACCGCAATAATTATATCATCCGTTTCAGTCAACTTTATTTTTGACTTAGCGGGATTGTCATTTCTTTCACATATTTTCTTGCATTTAAATGCATCATTTATAAATATTTTATTAATAGCATTAAGCATGTAACTAAATTTATTTTCATACCTGTATTTTGCAGTACCATAATCTTCTGACAAACTGACTGGAATGAAAGCAGCCAGAGCAACACCAACATCAGTATTGTCAACAGTCTTAGGACCAATATTATATGTCATAGTTTCTTAGATTGTTGGGAAACATTAGTAAATTTCATTCTCAATTGTAAAAATAAATAAATTATAGCAATAATAATATTTCTTATGTAGTAGTATCAACAAGTTATGACAATAATAATAATAATAATAATAATAATAATAATAATAATAATAATAATAATAATAATAATATAATAATAATACTGAAATATAGACAAATATTATTAATAATAATATTTACAATAGTAATAACAACAAGAACAATAATAATAATAATAATAATAATAATAGTAAAGATAATAATAATAATAATAATAATAATAATAATAATAATAATTAAATAATTATTATAATATTTTAAGTAACATATAAAATATCTCAGTCGTGCTAGGCACTGTCCTAAGAAACTATTTCTGCAAAGTAAAATATTTTCCTAGAATTAAACAAGCACTTCCCTGATTAATTAAAGGATATCAAGAATTATATAAGTATTCCCTAATTAATCAGAGAATACATGAATAAGCAAAGTTAATTATAAACCAACAAGTTAAATGTCAAATAAAAAAATAATTGGATAGAATAGAATTAAGGTAAGAAACTTTAGGGAATAATAAGAGTAATGAAAAGAGAATGTGTTGGTTTATTTTTGCTTGGAAATGATATGCCTATTTATAGGAGTAGTGAGGAGGTATAATACAAAATTAATACACATGCACAATATTTTTCTTTGAGAAAAAGATATAATACTTGGTCACCACTCAAAGAAAAATACTTGATCTCCAAGTACTTATCTTTCCACATGTCAAAATTGAGCACCAATAATAATTATTATTATTTAATTAAAAATTTTATTTTCTCTCAAAGTAATATCATTAAATTATATTAAATATCTAACAACTTAATCACTTAACAGTTGTTTAATAATAATGTCTATTCTCACTTTAATTTGCGCCTTCTAAGTATTTTCAAAGGAGGGATAATAACTTATGATCATGGACCACATTCAATAATGTTTGTAACAAACATATGTTTCTTGCATATAAACTTTTTGTATTTAGTCGTGATTAAGTGTATGGGCGAAGGTGCAAAACCACATTAGGTGAACGGTAGTTCGATACATACTCTTCACCGAAAACTTATATGATGTACATAAGTTAATTGTTAATTAATTATTGTGCGTGTATATTTAATTTTGTATATCCCTAACAAAATTGAGAAGAAAATTTGTATATTCTTCGTCAAATTTTTGACACCACCACTAATAATAAATTCTTTTGAATATGCAAATCTCATGTATAAGATACGTTTAGAGTCGTGGTTGACAAGAAAAAATCAAAAGTACATATGAGAAAATAAGGAACCATCCACCCAATTTTCCTTAGTTGACATTAGCTATAATATATGTGATGCCTCTTTAAACCTGTCAACTGGGACTAGCTGGCCTGTTTCGGCCCGTTTAGCCCGACTCGTTTAAACGGCTTGGCCAGGTCTGATCCGTCCTTGATGGGCCTCCGGGTTATTGGGCCGCTGGTCCCGGGATGGGCCGTCTCAATTGACAGGCTCGGTGGACCGGCCTAGTAACAAAATCGGACCAGGCCCACCGATTATTCGGCCCGATTTTATTAATTTTTTTTATATTAAGGGAGTTGGTGGGCTGGCAGATTTCAACGGTCAAGTGTACCATTGTCCCAACGGCTATAATGACGCTTGGGGTTCAAGGTCCATTTGGCCAAGTTTCAATTATTTTAAAAAAAATAATAATTCAAATTTTTTTCTATAAATAACCTAAAATTTCAAATCATTTTCACACAATTTTATTCTCTCAATCTCTCTCAAATATTCTAATTATCTCCTAAAGTTCTCAATTTTATTTTTTATTTTTGCGATTACAAATACAAGTGGAAGTTTTCTAAAGTTGCAACTTTCGGATACTTCTAAAATTTGGTATTGCCGTTCCATCTCTTACTTTTAATTTTTAATTAGTGTATTAATTGTTGAATATTTATTTTTATTATTTTTGTGTATTTTGATTATTTTTTAGTTTAATTTATAATATGGATAAATTAAGAAACTTCGGTAAAAGTGTCAATTTTTTTGTCTCGGAAGTGATAGTGGTTGTAAAAAATAAATTGGTGGCGGTTCGGGTAGAGGTAGTTCAAGTACTAGATATACCCGTGTGCCTCCGGTACTAGTTAGCCAATCTTTTGAGGAGGAAATAGGTGTAGGTGCTCACGATATGAATTATTTAGAAGCTCGAAAAATTATGGTATAGAAGAAGAGAATAAAGTAGACGCGGTTAATTTAGATGTAGATGATGAAAATATTGGTGAGACACCGAAGTTGAAAATACTAATGTTAGATCCGAATCGGTTAATCTTCCTCCCAGTCCTCCCCGTCGTGCCCCTGCAAGATCTCGTAGAAGAATTAGTGTTGCGTGAATTTTTTTTTTTTTCGGAAATAGAAGGAGAAAGTAAGGTGCAATGCAATATTTGTAAAGTTATATATGTGCATAAAATCGGAGGCAATAAAGGGGGTACAGGTTCGTTGATGAGACATTTAAAAGATAGACACGCAAGAGAGTTAAGTATTGCACAAGATGGTGAGGTTGTTGGTGGGACAGTACAAACTAGATTGAACCCAATAACCGGTCAATTAGTTAAGATTATAATAAAATGAAGGACCAGGAAGAAAGAACTAAAATGATAGTCGTGGGCTATTTGCCTTTCACTTTTGCTTCTTCGGATGCTTTTATTCATTATATTCAAATAAATTATGATCCTATGTTTACAGGTATTCCTAGAAGTACTTGTCGGGCCGATATTTTTAGACTCCATGCAAAATATATTTATTATTTATCTGCGTTATTAAAAAATATTCCATGTAGAATTTCTCTAACTTCTGATCTTGGTCGTGTTGTTAACAAAAATGATTATTTAACAATTACTTGTCACTGGATAGATAGTAATTTATTATACAAAAACGTATTCTAGCCTTTTTGTATGATGAAGATCCCAGACACACTGGAAGATTTATTTCTGAATCTATTTCTAAAGTAGCAAAATATTACGGTATTGAAAGAAAAGTTTTATGTATAACTTTTGATGATGCATCTAACAACAAGGCTGCTATTGAGTTGTTGAAAGTTGAACTTTCTCTGCCGTTACCTGAAATATTTTATGTTAAGTGTGCTTGTCATATATATAAATTAATCGTAAGAGATAATCTTGAATTTTTTGAATTTTATATTGAAAAGGTACGGCTTGTTGTTGGCTTTATTCAAGGAAATAATCGAAAATGTAGAGTGAGAGAATTTAAAACCAAATGTGAACAAAATGGACTTACACCGATATTTATGCCTGAAGAATGTGATACGAGATGAAATGCTACTTATACTTATTTAAAAACTTGTCTTGCTTATAAAGTTTCTATTACAATGACTTTTAATCAATATTCAGGTTCTTTTCCTGAGTGTATGCTACATGATTCTGATTGAGCTGCAATTGATGATCTTGTTAAATTTTTGGAAAAAATTTATATATAGCTACTGTTGGATTTTCCGGTGCTTGTTATCCTACTGTTTGTAATATTTTAGCTTATTTAGCCGACATTTCTTGTTTGCTTAACGAATATAAGAATACAGAAGGTTACAAAGAAGCTATTACTGCTATGATTGCTAAATTTAAAAAATATTTTTATCTGCTTCCTCCAATTTATTTGATTGGTGCTATAATAAATCCATGTATGAAATATAATACTATGATCGAATTTAGTTCTATTATTTATAATGCTTTAGAGATACAACCTGAAGAAAAACCTTCTTTGTTTACGGCTATGAGTAATGAGAACAGTTACATGAAAGCATTATATAACTATTATGTCGATTTACTTGATGAAGCCGTACCGACAAATATCACTCCAATTGTCGCTCCTCAAGCTCCCGAGGAACCATTATCTTCTAAAAGGCTGGCACATAGTAGTTATCCTGATTACTTTTTTGATTAAAATGTTTGGGACAGGATGCAGCCTTCATTACACAAAATAAATTCTCGGGAAGAGCTTAAGTATTTTCTTCGACAGCCGATAGAGGATCGTAGAGAAAGGATCTGCGCGCTGGATTGGCAGAAGAATAATGAAAGACAATATCCGATGCTTTCAAGATTAGCTAGAGATATATTGAATGTTCCAATGTCAACCGTTGCATCAGAGAGTGCTTTTAGTCAGGGACGACAACATCTTGGAGACAACCGATACTTATTGGGAAGCAATGCTATGAATATTCTAGTTTGCCTTAGAGATTAGATTAGAGCGGAACAGAGAAATCAAGGAATGGAGGAGGAGCCGAAAGACGAACAGAATCTTGAAGAAATTATGACTTCAAGAGAGAACTCAACATAATCAAGTCCAATGTATGGTTTAGCCTTTGTCCCTGTTGATTTTGACTTTCCTATGACAGTTCCCGTTAATATTAACATGCATGAGTTGGAAAAAATGATGCAAAATTTGTAGATTTTTCATTCATGTAAATTATAAGTTTAGGATCATTTTGCAATCAATAAAATACAATATTCATTCACTCCTTACTTATTTTTTTTTATTTAAATTGAATGTCTAGTTTGAATTGAATACTTTTAATATATTACTATCAAACTTTACACTAAGTAATAAACATAACAAACATATATATATATGCTGAAAAAATAAAAATAATGTTGGCAAATATTACTTAGACAACTAGTATTGACATATAAAAATACTATAAGTTTATCTTTTAAGTGTTGTATGTAAAATTGTAAATTTTTTAATATATTTTCAAAACTTCAAGTATTATTATATTAAGTACGGAAAAGGTTCAAAAATACCCCTGAACTATCTGAAATAGCTCAAAAATTTCCCTCGTTAGATTTTTGGCTCAAAAATACCCCTCCGTTAAATATTTGGCTCAAAAATATCCCTCCCTCTAACGAAATTTGGAAAAGGATCAAAAATACCCCTAAACTATCTGAAATTGGTAAAAAATACCCCTCTGTTAAATATTTAGCTCAAAAATATCCCCCCCTTAACGAAATTAAATTATTTCGATTGAATTAAACCCTAACTTTAACTTTTTAACCCTAATACTTTAATTTTTTTTTTACATAAAAGTATTTTTTTAATTTTAAAAATAAGATAATGAAAAAAAGTATTTGAATTATAATATAAATTGGTTGAATTTGATTTGAAAAATAAACATACATTTATTCTAAAAAGGTATTTTCACTTTACATCCTTTTAGTCTTTAAAGAAATTAACGAAATTAATGAAATATAAATTTTCACTTAAAGAAATTAACGAAATAAAAATTAAATGATGAACTTTATATAAATTAGCGAAATAATCTAAATAATTTAATTTCGTTAAATACCCCTCTGTTAAATATTTGGCTCAAAAGTACCCTTCTCCTTAACGAAATTAAATTATTTCGATTGAATTATACCCTAACTTTATTTTTTTAATCCTAATACTTTAATTTTTTTTACATAAAAGTATTTTTTTAATTTTAAAATAAGATAATGAAAAAAAGTATTTGAATTATAATATAAATTGATTGAATTTGATTTGGAAAATAAACATACATGTATTCTAAGAAAGTATTTTCACTTTACATCTTTTTAATCTTTAAAGAAATTAACAAAATATAAATTTTCACTTAAAGAAATTACCGAAATATAAATTAAATGATGAACTTTATATAAATTAACGAAATAATCGAAATAATTTAATTTCGTTAAATACCCCTCTGTTAAATATTTGGCTCAAAAATACCCCTCCCCTTAACGAAATTAAATTACTTCGATTGAATTAAACCCTAACTTTAACTTTTTAACCCTAATACTTTAATTTTTTTTACATAAAAGTATTTTTTTAATTTTAAAAATAAGATAATGAACAAAAGTATTTGAATTATAATATAAATTTGTTGAATTTGATTTGAAAAATAAACATACATTTATTCTAAAAAGGTATTTTCACTTTACATCTTTTTAATCTTTAAAGAAATTAACGAAATTTAAATTTTCACTTAAAGAAATTAACGAAATATAAATTAAATGATGAACTTTATATAAATTAACGAAATAATCGAAATAATTTAATGTTGTTAAGGGAGGGGTATTTTTGAGCCAAATATTTAACAGAGGAGTATTTTTGACCCATTTCAGATAGTTCAGGGGTATTTTTGATCCTTTTCCGAATTTCGTTAGAGGGAGGGGTATTTTTTATCCAAATATTTAATGGAGGGGTATTTTTGAGCAAAATATCTAACGAAGGGCATTTTTGAGCTATTTCGGATAGTTCAGGGGTATTTTTGAACTTTTTCCGTATTAAGTATTATACATTGTAATCTTGTATGTATATATGTGTGTATAATGTATATTTTCTAAAGTACTATAACATGTAATGTATATATCTTTCAACTTGCAAGTGGTATTTTAAGTAGTATATAACTATATATTCTACATATATGTGTATATATTTTCTATAGACTCTAAAGTAGTATATATTTGATGTATACATGTGTATATGTTTTTCAAACTAGTATATATGTAGTGTATATATGCTGTATGTATGTTATTTCAAGTAGTATATATATTATATTATACATATATACGTGTATATATTTTCTATAGACTCTAAAGTAGTATATATTTAATGTATACATGTGCATATGTTTTCTAAAGTAGTATATACATAGTGCATATATGTTGTATGTATATTATTTCAAGTAGTATATATATTATATTATACATATATATGTGTATATGTTTTCTATAGACTCTAAAGTAATATATATTTAATAACGTATACATGTGTATATGTTTTCTAAAATAGTATATATATAGTGTGTGTATATGTTGTATGTATATTATTTCAAATAGTATTTTAAGTGGTATATATATTATATTGTACGTATATATGTGTATATATTTTCTATAGACTCTAAAGTAGTATATATTAAACGTATACATATGTAGACAAATAGTATTTTAAGTAGTATATATATTATCTTGTACGTATATATGTGTGTATATTTTCTATAGACTCTAAAGTAGTATATATTTAACGTATACATATGTATATGTTTTCTAAAGTAGTATATATATAGTGTATATATATTGAATGTATATTATTTCAAGTATTATTTTAAGTAGTATATATATTTTATTGTACGTTTATATGTGTATATGTTTTCTATAGACTCTAAAGTAGTATATATTTAATATATACATGTGTATATGCTTTCTAAAGTAGTATATATATATATATATAACATATATATGTTGTATGCATATTGTTTCAAGTAGTATTTTAAGTAGTATATATATTTTATTGTACGTATATATGTGTATATATTTTCTGTATGGAGTATAGACTAAAGTGTAAACTCTAAAGTAGTATATATTTATTTAACTGTATACATGTGTATGTGTTTTCAAAAGTAGTATAATATGTAACGTATATATGTTATACATTTATTGTTTAACGTATTTAAAATGTATATATTATAGTTATAGGTGTATATGTAGTATATATTGAAAAAAAAATATTTCGAATTTAATTTTTTTTTTTTTAAATTTGACCGGTTTTGACCGATTTGAATTGGTCAAAATCGATTTTACGTTTAGTGAGCCGGTCACGGGCTAAATTGGGATTTTTACTATTGGACCCGACCCGTTAAGACATGAACCGGTACCAGACCGGCCCAAAACCCGATATCAATAGCTGGGCATTTTCGATTTGACCCGGCCCGGTTGACAGGCTTCTGCCTATTGGACTTCAACTTTTCTTCTTTTCCATTTGTACTAGTGAAATTTACCTTAAGGAGGTCCTAGGGGCTAATATGTTCAAAATGATTTTTTTAAAAAATTCAACATCGTCATCGAGTCCGAAATGCCGAATTTAGTCTAGTAGCATAGTTTGTTTGCGCTCATAAAATTCTGCATGAATTCCGAGGGATCGATCTATAACTTCACTATGATGCAGCTAAAGCTGGTGCAGCCCTTTAACGGTAGCCGCTTATGCGGCAATGTACAACTTTAATAGTCACTTAACCAATCGTAAAGTAGGCATTTTACCGCTTTAGCGGGTGCCACTTTAGCAGAGCCACCCATGGCGGTCAGGCCTCTTTAGTGGTCACCAGCCACTTAAACTGTGACCACTTTAGCAGTCATTTAGCCGCTAAAGCGGCCAACGCTGCAAATGTATATATGGTCCATTTTTCGCATTTTTTCTTCATTTTTGAACCTTTGAGCTTCGGGCTTGGATGGGTTTTAGGGTTTTCACCATCATTTGAGCTTAGGTAAGCTCCAAAATCTTATTTTCATTACTTTACATTGATTATATCATCGATTTCAAAGTGAAATTTTGAGGATTTTGCTGGTAAAATTTAAAATAATTTTTCTTTAATTTGAATGTCGTTTTTAACTCATTTTCACGTGGGTTTTCAATTGAGACTCCTATAACCTTGGAGAATTTTTTTCAAAAATAAAATTTGTCTTAATCCTTTTATTTTTGAATCCATTTTGGAACCGACTTAAATATGATCAATATGGGTGTCATTGGTTTTTTTTTAACACATAGATGTTATAATTGATTCTGAGGTCAGTCGAAAGGAAAATGATCCGTGTTAAAGGACTTTAGGCTTGAATTCGATGCTTCGAGGTAGGTGATGACTTGATTTTTTCAGAATTGGTTGGGTAGATAATAAATAAGTAATACATGCTATGGGTTAGGAAAAATAACTATCGAAATTATTTTTTGAGCCATTATATATTGTGTGATGCCCGTGTGGGAGCTTATATTCTATTGTTGTTGACTTGTGATATTATACATTGCGTGTTGCTTGTGTAGAAACTTTATTTGACATCATTAGCCTTATTTATGCATTTGAATGTCTTTATTCTTAATGTGATGCTCGTGCGGGAACCTGAGTAGATATTATAGGCCTTATTGAGCATTGTTTGCCTTTTTCATGATAGAAATCCCTGAGTTTTGAGTTTATATGTTATTAATGATATCTTACATGTATATTTATTTCAATGGTGCCAAACTAGAATTGATATCATAAAACGTTGTATTGAATGAATTTGTTGTTTTCATACTCATTTGATTGTGAGCATTATATCCTCATCGATGATACACAATCATGAGATATTATACTATTGAAGAATCCGGATTTAAAAGAAAATGAGACACTTTTAAAAATGCTTAGATCGATGGATGTGTCTATCAGGTGGAATTGAGATATGAGCTTGAGATTAGTTGTGATTTGAGATAGGATACGAGTTTCAAACCGCCATGGGTCCTATTTTGGAGGCATTGAGGCTTGATAGATATATACAGAAAGTCATGCAATGCCTTTCAAACTATTCACTTCATCATTCTCTCTGTTGCATTTGCATATGCATATTATGTGTTTTCCTTTATGTGTTACTTGACGTGTAATCATTTTCGAAATATATATATATATATATTTGAACTGTTAGTGGAGACAGTGTGAGCTATCGATTGAAAACTTTTCAGCTTGCATGTGACGTGCTCATAGTATTTTTCTTGTATTATTTTCTACTTTACCCTAGTCGGTCTATAATACCTACTGAGAACAAGTGGATCGTACTCACTCTTACTGTTCCCTTTTGATGGAGATCCTAGTTAGAGTATGAGATGCGACAGCTGATCGTGCTATTTGATGGTTGATTCTAGGTACTAGCATGCTCTAGTGTCTAGAGCAAATTCCTGGACCTTCTCCTATTTTAATTTTTTCATGTCTTTATTTCATATTCGGAGATAGACTATGTATTTTTAGACTCGGTTATGTTTTAGATGCTCTTGTAGTTACGACACCAGATTTTTGTAGTGTTTATATCATTTACTTCAGACTTCACTTGATTTTGAATTTGTGTTGACTTGACTTCACTTTTGAAGTCTTGTTTGTCTTACTTTGTTTATTAATTCGATTTCCTTTTTCTTTGGGTGTTTGACTTAACTATCAAGGTTGGGTCAAATAGTTGCTATCATGACCTCAATTTTTGAATCGTGACAGTTTTAAGATTTGACGTCAAAATGTTGAAGAATAAATCATCTACTAGGGGATTAGACAACCAAATCTGTATATTGTGTCTAATAAAGGGGGAAAAATGTGCTTCCATAAATTATATGGACTAGAACTAGAATAAGCAATAATCTATGGCCAAAAATTTATTACTTTTCACTAAAATGATAATCTTAAAACATGAAATTACTGCCTAATTTGCATTTGAACTCTTGACTATACGTATAAAAAGACTAGCATTCAAATGTACAACGACATTGAGTAGTTCCAGTTGCTGCTTCTTCACAAAATGCAGAAATAATAGCCCTTTTATAAAATGCAGTGCAAAGCTGGAAACATCCATGATCTGGTCCAAAGCTGCATTGATTTACTCCTGTGAAGCCATTGCATATCTTTGGTGGATCGTCTAACGGAATAATTCTCCCATCTATAAAAAAAATAAATCATAAAGATTAGTGTTAAATTATGTGACAAGTTCAAATTAGACAAATAAATCGAAACAAAAAGAATACTAAGGATGAAATGTCAAAAAATTAAAAAAATCCAATAATGAGTTGTTATTTTGATTTCTAAGATCTTGTGGAATATATGATCATTCCCTAAATCTATTGGATAGGTGAAAGTGATACCTGATGTAGATGTAAGAAGAACAACAATGATAGCAAATAAAAATAACTGAAAGTATTTCATCTTTAATAAAAACCAAAAAGCAATCCTAATGATTATGTGTTTCTTGGGATAATGTTTCTTGAATAGACATTTTATAGCAGTAAGTTGATTTTAAAATAAGAAAAAAATTTAAAACAAGCACTAAATTTAGAAATTTCAGTATAGGTATTTATTTCTCCCACTTTACTTTCATTTTTAGTAAATCATTACAGTTGAGTCTAAAATTTGAATCTTTATTAAGATTATTTGGTAGTCTTTGAGTCAAAGAGACTGGCATTTTCAATAAATCATTGTTAGTAGTCTAAAACTCGAATTTTTATTAGGATTATTTGGTAGTCTTATAGAGTCTACTGGCATTTTTAATAAATTATTATTATTGAGTCTAAAACTTGAATCTTTATGAGGATTATTTGGTAGTTTTAGAGTCAAAGAGAGTGCCATTTTTAGTAAATCATTATTATCGAGTCTTAGACTTAAATCTTTATTAGGATTAAGTCTTAGTCTTAAATCTTTATTAGGATTACTTAGTGTCAAAGAGCGACATTTTAAGTAAATCATTGTTAGCGAATCTAAAACTTGAATCTTTATTAGGATTATTTGATAGTCTTAGTGTCAAAGAAACTGACATTTTTAACAAATCATTATTATCGAGTCTAAAACTTGAATCTTTGTTAGGATTATTTTGTCATCTTAGAATCAAAGAGACTGACACTTTTAGTAAATTATTATTATTGAATCTAAAACTTGCATCTTTATTACGATTACTAATGAAGTTAGTCGCACTAAAATTATTATTATTGAATCTAAAACTTGCATCTTTATTACGATTACTAATGAAGTTAGTCGCGCTTCACGCGGTCATAAAATTGTTTGTGCTTCATATGCTCATGAAAGATTTCATTAAATTTATGACTTAATTCTTTTAACATATAATTAAATTTAAAAATTAAACACATTTAAAGCCTTTTTTTGACATGAAAACATTGAGGTACTTTCATGTAAAATATTGTAAACTCTTTTGGGTAGTCAAACAAAACAACTGATGTCAGACCCGATTTCTCAAGTCATAATGGGGGAAAACTAGAAAAAGACTATAATTAATGATAACAGTAGTAATGTTAAGTGACAAACAAAAAGGAATCATATGTAGTATATCAAAATGAGAGAGAGAAAAAGGATCAAATATACAAATGAATTTCTCCCGAGACCTGGTAAGGTTGATACAAGAGGCACTACTAAAAGATACCCAGAGTACTAGACATAATTCAAAATATGCACAATATATTAAGCAGTCTCGAGTAGAAAAGACTAAATTGGAATAGATAGAGGAGGATCAGCCTCGGACGACAACAAGCTCACCCTACTCTGAATCAGTATTGAAAGGTAGGAACCACATCAACGCCAGCTGCTAGCACTCGAATTTGCATCAGAAAAAAATGCAAAAGAACAGTATGAGTATCAATGCAATGAATACTCAGTAGGCATCATCGGTCGACTGAGCTCAATACATGAAAAGTATAACTAAAATGCCAGGGTGTAATCTAAGTCAACAGTAAACAGGGATAGAAAGGCAAACAACTACCAAGCTACACAAATGAGATAAAGAAATAAATATAAGCGATGTAAAAAATAAATAACCCAGTAATTGCAGAAAAATCAAACATAACCTAATTGGGCCCTCGTAAGCCTGCTAGACACACTGAAGAAGATAATTAACCCAACTGTACCCCCATAAGATGGTGGAACACACAAGAAATAATTAATAAAAATAAACATAAATAATCTGTACCTGAACCCATTTCGCAAAATCACAATCGCCATCCAGATGTGCACCGAGCTTGAACCAGTACCAATGGATAGTAACGAGAGGCCAGACATGGCTTGAACCTGTAGTGATGGATAATAACTAGAGGTCATATGACAGATTCAAACTGGAAATAGTGGGTAATAACGAAAGGCCACATATATGATATACAACAAAACTCATAATCAGATGCCGGACTCGAACCGGAACTCAGAGGAACCACAATTCTCAGAACAATCATAATTAGTATCAGAATCCAAAATCATCATACCCAAATGTCGGAATTGAATCGAATCTCATAGTAACCATGCCCAACTGCAAAATTAATGCCCAAACCATACCATAATCAATGTCAAATTGTTACCAAAATTCACAATCAATGATAGAAATAAAGTGTACGCTGAATCTAAATCGAAACTAAAATACATTTAAATAACCAATCACATATCTTAATTAAAAAAGAAATGAATTTAAGGTTCTGCAACTTAATTTCACGTGTTAAAGTGATAGATGCTATACCATACTAAAGGATAAGGTTGTAACGACCTAAAAATTTGATGACATATGTGAAATTTATGATTTTATTTGATTTGATTATTTTACCCCTCCCCGTAGTTGCATTATGGTATTTCTGGGGTGTGGACGTAATTGACATGATTTTTGATGCATTTTGGTACCATTTATGTGATATTGTGGCTTTTGATGGCTTCGATAACTTTATTTTAGACTTATGGGGATATCTTTTGATCCGTGCAACGGTTAGCTGAACGGACTACGCCAGCTGCTCCAGAATATCAATTTTAGACAAGGTAGACCTTTGGTTCGGGACCCAGTAAACCCGAGCTCATTTCGATCTATTGATCGAAAAGTTGCAAAAATTAAAAATATGGGTGTGGGATCCACATTTTGTCAAAATGACCTCGGATTGAAAATCCAACTTTGCCAGCAGACCAGAACGTGGATTTTAAGGTGGTGACATGTTTGGTGTAAATTTACAGCTTTTAAATCTCATTTCGACCCTCGATTTAGAAAATTATAATTTTGGATGTCGGGGGTCGACTTTGTGAAAGTAATATATTTTTTTCAAATTCTGATATTTTCATTGAATTCGGAGCATCGAATTTAGTGTGGTTACATTGTTCGTCTGCGTATATCGAACTTCGATCGAATTTTGGGCACCCCGTCGAAGTCCACTTCGAATTAAAAATATCTGGTGCACCAGGTTGCTGGTGCAACCAGATACATAAAGGGTAAATCGCAATTGAGGAAAGTGTTTTATGTGTTAAATGTCTGGTAACCCGGGTACAGTACCCTTTTTATCCGATTTTTGCTCATTCTTTCACCTTCCTCTTGAGAGTTAAACCCTAAAATAGTGTGAGAGCTTAAAAGTGAAGCTTGTGGGAGCTTGGGAAGCCAGATATACATATATTTCTTGATTCTATTATGGATTTAAGGTAATAAATCACTCTTTTCTTAGTAATTTCTTAATTAGTTTCTCAAAATCCCAAAAATCTTAGGGATTGATTTTAAACCTCAATTGCACTTCTTTTCACTTGAATAATATTTTTATCATATAATTACTATTTTTTCATAAATTTAACCTTCAAAACAATTCCGATTCTTGATTTTAACCCAGATTTCAAAGATTTTACTCGACAAAGCTTAAAAATGATTTTTCTTCAATTTGAACCTCGCTTTTGACTCGATTTAACTTGGATTTTCAGCTGTAGGTTTCTAAAAATCTGTGAAACATATTTTTTAAGTAAAGTTCTAATTTTACCCTTCTTTTTCGAAAACTCATTCCGGGAGTCTGTTTTGACCCCGAACCAAAAGTAGTCAATATGGGTGTCGCTGGTTTTGTTTTGACATGTAGATTCCATATTTGATATTTTTAGTGAAGTTTGAGATCGTTTGTGGAAATTAATGTAGTGAGTTCGAAGTGTAGCGGACTGGTTTCGACTTTTGAAGTAGGTTATGGCTTAACTCTTTCAGACTGGATTGGGTAGTAAACGATGATACAAAATGTATGTTAAGGGTTCTATCATGAAAAATATCTATCTATGTGTTTTGCCCGCGCGGGGGCCTATATGTGATGTAATTATCGAAATTGAGATATTATGTGATATGTGTGACCGTGTGGGGTCCCATGTGATATTGATAGCCCTGAATACATGTGAATAATTGTATTGTGTTGTTAAAATGCTTAATGTGGTACCATTGGTGTATTGTGATTATATTCATACTTTATTGGCATATGAGACATGTGGAAATTCATGGATGAAACGAAAATAGTGAGTGAATATTAGCTCATGTGGTTGGTTGTGGAAATATATCATGTGGTTGGTTGTGGAAATACTTATTATGATTGGTTGTAAGCATTACATCTTTATATCATACCCATTTATGAAACATTGGTACCACCGTGGCAACATCTGAGAAACACTGGCAACACCTTTTAAACCTTCCCTCCCGGGGGATGTGTCGGGGAGGAAATATTGTAACAACTTATAAAACCCTTTCTGAGGAATATGCCGAAAAGGAGATATGAGATATGTGGATTGTATACGGATTGACGAACCCCCCATGGGTCCTACATTGGGAAACTTTAGCTCCGCCTAGTATACGAGGATTGAGCGACAATCTCGGAGGTTGTGCGACGACCTCGTGCATCATCATCTCATATACATTGCACCTACTTTATTGTGTTTATATTATGTTGTATTGCCATATTGACTTGCCCTTTATGTAACTGTCTTATCTTTTTTTACTTGTATTTGATGATCTTGTATATGCATGTTCTCCCTTGTTCTACTTATATGTGATATAATGTATACTTGTGTTCTATCGGGTTGTAATGTTGCTATATATGTGATATATTAAAACTATTAGTGCAAGCGGTGTAGGCTACCGTTATGGAATATTTTCTGATTGTAGGTGACATGTCCTTAGTGTGTGTTTTGTATGCTTTATTTACTACTTTGCTTGTTCGGCCTATGATTCCTACTGAGTACAAGTGGATCGTACTCATGCATACTGCGCTATTTCGGGTGCAGGTCCTAGCTCGAGTATGCCTCAACTTGCTTGATTCGAGCGATTGTTGGAGCTTCCAAGGTAGCGGTTGGACATTCATGCGTCCGAAATTCACCTCTATCTTTTTATAGTAGTTATGTCCTTATTAGTATTCGAAGACAAATATTATTCCTTTATGTTTATTTTTTTGATGTATTTGACTCTTGGATTGTATTAATAGTTCTTACACTATTGACACATGGTTTTGGGCATGATTGGTATTTTGGATAAGTTCTTTTCGCATTGTTATGATTACTTGTATGGTTTGACTTCGTTCTAGAAGCCTTACCTTGAGATATTTCTGTCTTTTCCTCTTTTTGTATCGGTTTGGGTGATAGGCTTACTTGTCAAGGTACGCCGCGACAAGTGCCATCATGACCCTTATTTTTGGATCGTGACAAAGATACCAAAATTTACTAGAACGGGATCATAATCGGATAAATAAGAATGGTATATATATCACATGGTACACAAACTACAACTACTTGTCCAAAACTAGCATAATAGTACACAATTACCATAAAAAATGTCAATCTAAAAGCAGGATAAATCTAGCCTATCTGAACGCCAAAGCTAAAAACCTCTCCAAGAAGCCTTCGAATAGTATCCCGCTTGAACCCGAATTGAATAAATGTAGCAGTATTTTTAAAATTTCCTTCGTGATTCAAGAATTGATAGCAAACTTTCAAGATAAGTAACAGGAATAGATTCTTTTAAAACTTAAATAGTGAATGGATTCCACTTATATATCAAAGTTTTCTATTTTCTAACATTACTATTTGTAATGAATTCAACATACTGTTAATTATGATGACACCTCTTACTTTGGTGGCATTTTTCATGGATTCCACGTACAGGGGTGTGACAATACCATCCCTTGCTCTCTGTTAAATTTACATTCAGGTATTGCATAGGTTCGTGATAAAATTAATATAATATTTTGAAAATACCATACTTAATAGAAAATTATTTCTAATAAAATTGTTATTATATAATAATAATAATATTTTAACATATTTCGATTTACTATATCCTCTTAAAATATTAATAGACCATAAAAAATATTATAAAGTAATATAAATACAACATAACTTAAAGAATTTTATCAATATAAAAAATAGATTAGAAGGTAATAAATTGTATTTCTACTAAATGTCAATTTTAGTGTCACAACCCAAAAACGAGGAGCATGATGGCACTTGTCGCGACGTACCTTGACAAGTAAGCCTATCACCCAAATTGATACGAAAAGAGAAAAAAATAGAAATATCCCAAGGTAAGGCTTCTAGAACGAAGCCGAACCATATAAATAATTATAACAATGCGGAAAGAACTTATCCAAAATACCAATCATGCCCTAAATCAAGTGTCAATAGTTAAGAACTACTAATACAATTCAAGAGTCAAATACATCAGAAAAATAACCACAAAGGAATAATAACTATCTTCGAATACTAATAAAGGCATAACTACTATAGAAAGATAGATGTGAACTTCGGACGCATGAATGTCCAACCGTTACCTTGGAAACTCCAACAATCACCCGAGTTAATCAAGCTGAGGCACACTCGAGTTAGGACCTGCACCGAAAGGGCGCAGTAGGCATGAGTACGGTCCATTTATACTCAGTATGTATCATAGGCCGACCAAGCAAAGTAGTAAATAAAGCATACAAAAGATACACTAAGGGCACGTCACCTGCAATCAGAAAATGTCCCACAACGGTGGCTCACACCGCTTGCACTAACAGTTCTAATATATCTCACATATATTGCAACATCACACCAAGATATAGGACACAAGTATACATTATGCCACATATAAATAGAACAAGAGAGAACATTTAGATACAAGATCATCAAATACAAGTAAATGAGGTAAGACAAATACATAGATGACAAGTCAATAAGGCAATACAACACAACATAAACACAATAAAGTAAGTGCAATATATATGATTATGATGATGATGATGATGATGATGCAAGAGGTCGTTGCACAACCTCCGGGATCGTCGCACAATCCCCGTATACACCTACGGAGCTAAGGCTTCCCGTCATAGTACCCTTAGAGGGTTCATCAACCCGTATACAATCCACATATCTCATATCTCCTTTTCGACACATCCCTCGAAAAGGGTTTTATAAGGTGTTACAATATCTTTTAAAAAGGTGTTGCCAGTGTTTCTTAGATATTGCCAAGGTGGTACCAATGTTTCATGAATGAGTATGATATGAAGATATAATGCTCACAACCAATCACAATGAGTATTTCCGCAATCAACCACATGATGTATTTCCACAACCAACCACAATGATATATTTCCACAACCACATGAGTCAATATCCACTCATTATTGTCATTTATTCCATGAATTTCCACATATCTCATGTGCCAATAAGGTATGAATATAATCACAATACACCAATGGTACCACATTAAGCATTTTAACAACACAATACAATTATTCACATGTATTCAAGACTATCAATATCACATAGGACTCCACACGGTCACATATCACATAATAACTCAATTTTAATAATTACATCACATATAGGCCCCCCACATGGTCACAACACATAAATAGCCATTTTGATGATTAGTTCCCACCCTTAACATGCATTTTGTATCATCATTTACTACCCAGCCAAGTCTGAAAGAGGTAAACCATAACCTACCTCGAAAGCCGAAATCGGCCTGCTACATTGAACCCGCGACCTTACTTTTAACGAATAATCCCAAATGCAGCTAAAAACATCAAATATGAAATCTACGCATCAAGACAAAACCAACGACACCCATATTGACTACTTTTGGTTCGGGGTCAAAACGGACCCCCAAAACAGATTTTTTAAAAAAAGGGCAAAATCGGAACATTACTTCAAAAATATGTTCACCATATTTTTAGGAACCTACAGCTGAAAATCCAAGTTAAATCGAGTCAAAAATGGGGTTCAAATAGAAGAAAAAACATTTTTGAGTTTTACTGGGTAAAATCTCTGAAACACGGGTTAAAATCAAGAATCGAAGTTGTTTTGAAGGTTAAATTGATGAAAAACTAGTAATTATAAGATGAAAATATTATTCAAGTGAAAAGGAGTGAAATTTGAGTTTAAAATCATGCCCTAAGATTTTGGGGGTTTTGAGAAATTAATCAAGAAATTACTAAGAAAATGGTGAATTCTTACCTTTAATCCGTAATAAAACCAAGAAAAAGGTGTTAATCTAGCTTTTCAAGTTCTCACAAACTTTACTTTTAAACTCATACACTATTTTAGGGTTTAACTTCACAGAGGCAAGATGAAAAATGAACAAAAAGGGCCAAAAAGAGGTATTTATATGTAGAAAAATCTGGTGCAATACCACATTTTCCACTTCAAATTCACCTCGAATTTCGACGGGGTGCCCGGGATTCGTTCGGAGTTTGATATACACAAACAAACTATGAAACCATACTAACTTCGAAGTTCCGAACGCGATGGCGAATTTAGATTTTCAAAAAATTATTGTTTTTATAAAGTTGATCCCCGAAACCCGAAATCATAATTTTCCAAATCGAGGGTCGAAATGAGATTTAAAAGCCGTAAAATCATACCAAACATGCTAACATCCTAAAATCGATATTATGGATCTGCTGGCGAAGTCGTATTTTCCATCTGAAGTCGTTTCTATCAAATGTGGATCCCACACTCATATTTTCAATTTTTTAACTTTCCGATCAATAGGTCGAAATGAGCTCGGGTGCACCGGGACCCGAACCAAAGGTCTACCTAGCCTAAAATCAATATTCCGGAGCTACTGGCGCAGTCCGTTCAGCCATCCGTCACACGGATCAAAAGATATTCACATAAGTCCAAAATAAGGTTCTCGAAGTTATCAAAAATCACAATATTGCATAAATGATACCAAAATGCATCAAAAATCATGACAACCACTCCCACACCCCAGAAATATCATAATGCAACTACGGGGAAGGGTAAAATAGTCAAATCACATAAAATCACAAATTTCACATATTTCATCAAATTTTTAGATCGTTATATTATCCACCACTAAAAATCTAGTTCGTCCTCGAACTAAGGCAAAAGAAATACCTGAATCATCAAAGAGTTGGAGATAAGAACTACGCATGTCAGACTTGACCACCCAAGCAGCTTTATCTACAAGTCGATGTTGCCACTGAACCTTAACCACAGGGATAACTCTAGAGTGCAACCGCCTAACATCTCTAGCAAAAAAAAATGAAGACTGACTCCTCAACAAAAGAAAACCGCTCATCTAATTGAACTGTCTCCCAATGAATGACATGAGACTCATCTGGAATTTAACGACGAAGCATAAAAACATAAAAAACTAGATGAACAACTGATAAATCAAGGAACAAAGCCAACTCATAAGCCACATCACCAACAGTCCGAAGAATCTCAAATAGACCAATATACCTGGGGCTAAGCATGCCCCTCTTCCCAAACCTAATCACACCCTTCATGGGTGAAACTCGAAGGAAAACACGATCACCAACACCAAATCTCAAGGAACAAAGTCTACGATCAGTATACCACTTCCGCCTACTTTAAGTCGATCTAAGTCTATCCTGAATGACCCGGACTCTATCCAACAACTCACAAAGTAAGACCGCACCTCGAGATCTCACCTCTGAAACATCGAACCAACCTATTGGGGAGTGATAATGCATACCATACAATGCCTCAAAAGGAGCCATATCTTTACTGGAATGGTAGATATTATTATATGCAAACTCTGCTAAAGCCAAATGTTGTTCCCACTGGTCACCAAAATCTATCGTGTATGTGCGAAGCATATCCTCCAAAACCTGGATAGTACACTCTAACTAGCCATCAGTCTGGGGGTGAAATGGTATGCTAAGATTAATACCCAACTCATCCTGAAAAGTCTTTCAAAAGTGAGATGTGAACACAAAACCTCAATCCAAAATAATGGACACCGACGCACCATACAGACGCATAATCTCACGAATGAAGATATGGGCTAACTTTTCAGTACTGAATGAGACCTGAACCGGAATAAAATGAGCTGACTTGGTCAATCGATCCACGATGACCCAAACACTGTCAGAACTATGATATGTATGAGGAAAATCAGTCACAAAGTCCATAGTGATCCGTTCCCACTTCCACTCGGGAATGGACAACCTCTGAAGCAACCCACCAGGTCTCATATGCTCTGACTTCACCTGATGGCAATAAAAGCAACGAGCTATAAAATCTGCTATATCTCGCCTCATACCACCACACCAGTAGTGTTGTCTCAAATCACAATATATCTTAGTCACTCCTGGATGGATAGAATATCTGGAACAATAGGCCTTCTCCAAAAATAACCTAATCCAATCACCACTCTCGGCACACAAACTCAACCAAAATCCTCAAACTCCATCTGAATCAAGTGAGGCTTCCTTATCCTCCCCACTTAACACTTTATCTTGAATCAACCTCAATCCAACATCATCAAACCAATGAGCTCGAATCTGCTCCATTAAAGAAGATCTAGCATCCATAAATGCTAAAACACGCCCCAGTGTCGAAATATCAAGCCTAACCATCTGGTTAGCTAAAAACTGAATCTCTAAGGCCAAAAGCCTCTCCTGGGTCGAAAGATACGCCAAGCTACCCATGCTAGTCGACTTCCGACTCAAGGCATCCGCAACCACATTAGCCTTGCCCGATTAGTAGAGAAAAGTCAAGTCATAATCCTTAAGCAACTCAAGCCAACGGCGCTGCCTCATATGAAGATATCCGTGGTAAAGAAATACCGAAGGCTATGATGATCTGAGAAGATCTCACAATGGACTCCATACAAGTAATGCCTCCACAACTTCAAAGCAAACACAACTGCACACAACTCTAAATCATGGGTAGGATAATTCCTCTCATAAGGCTTCTACTGACGAGACGCATACGAAATCACCTTGTCCTTTCGCATCAACATAACACCTAACTCAACACCTGAAGCATCACAAAAGATGGTAAAACCCACGCCGTCTTGGGCAAAGTCAAGATAGGAGTTGAAGGTAACAGATCCTTGAGCTTTTAAAAGCTCGCCTCACAAGCATTGGACCACTGAAAAAAATCTTCTTTTGGGTCAACTTGGTCAACAAAGCTGCAATGGATGAAAAACCCTCCTTAGTCATGAGCCCAATCACGAGCCGCTACAACCTTGGCTGGATCAACTATAATACCTTCCTTAGTCACCACATGACCCAAGAAAGAAATAGACTATAACCAAAACTCGCACTTAGAGAACTCAGCATACAACTTCTCATCCCTCAATCTCTAAAGCACAATCCACAAATGCTCCTCATGCTCAGCCTCACTATTGGAATACACCAAGATATCATCTATGAATACGATAACAAATGAGTCAAGATACGGTCGAAACACCCAGTCCATCAACTCCTTGAACGCGACAAGGGCATTGGTTAACCCAAAGGACATGACCAAGAACTCATAATGACCATATCGAGTTCGAAAAGCTATTTTCGGAATAACCAAAGCTCTAATCCTCAACTGGTGATAACCGAACCTCAAATCAATCTTCAAAAATACCGCAACACCCTGAAGCTGATCAAACAAATCATCGATGAGAGAAAGAGGATACTTATTCTTAACCATTACCTTATTCAACTGCCGATAATCAATACACATCCGCATAGACCCATCATTTTGCTTCATAAATAAGACAGGCGCATCCCAAGGTAAATTACTAGGTCAGATAAATCCCTTATCCAACAGCTTCTATAACTGATCCTTCAGTTTCTTCAACTCTGCTGGGGCCATCCTATAAGGAGGAATGAAATTGAGCTTGGTGCCCAACTCAACATCAATACTGAAATCAATATCTCAATCTGGAGGCATACCAAGCAAGTCCGTAAGGAATACATCCATACACTTACGGACAATACGGACAGAATCTAAGGAAGGAGGCGAAACAACACTGGTGTCACGAATATGGGCCAAGTAAGAAAAACATCCCCTCTCAACCAATTTATGAGCCTGAACATAAGATATGACCCTCTTAGGACTCGAATGGAGTGTACCCTTCCAAGTTATCCTTGGCACACCCGACGAAGCTAAAGTCACTGTCTTGGTAAAATAATCTAAGACAACATAATAAGGAGCCAACTAATTTATGACTAAAATAACATAAAAATCGACCATATCTAATGCAAGAAAATCTACTAAAATCTCACACCCGACAAAAGTCACAATACAAGATCGGTACGCCCGATCCACCACTAAAGAATCACTTATCGGGGTAGATACACGAATAGGCATGGAAAAGGATCACTAACAGAATCAAAACCCGAAGCAAAATATACAAATACATAGGAGAAAGTCCATCCGAGATCAAATAATATAGATGCAGGTCTGAAACAAATGAGGAAGGTACCTGTAATCACAACATCAGAAGCCTCTACCTCAAGTCTGGCTGGTATAGCATAACACTATCCATGACATCCAACTGGTTGAGTATCCCCACGACCACCAACGCGGGCTCTACCATCTCTACCTCTTGCACCTTTGGTAGAACCCCTACCTCTCACAACTGAAATAGAAGTAGCTCTAAACACACGGCGAGAACAGTCCTTGGCCACATGTCCAATTTTATTACACACATAGCAACCTCTACACTAGTCTCAATAAGAGAAAGTACAACTGAGCCCGAACGGCCACCCCGAACTGCTGAACTAGAAGATCCACCAGCTGAACTCTATAAAATCACCTGCACTGGCCTACCATGGTATACATGAGAACCTCTAAAATCTCTACCTTGATAGGTCAGACTCCTGAACTCACCAAAATAATGCACCCTTTTGGCGCCTCCCTGAGATGCACTAATAATACCCTCTATGATCTTAGTGTGATCCACAATACTCTAAAGAGTAGCTCCAAGCACAAGCATCTGAGACGTAGCCAATTGAAGGGACACAACCAAACCCTTTACAAACTTTTGAATCTTCTCAAACTCGGTGGAAGTGCTATTATAGGAATATCTAGACAGGGCATGGAAGCATGCCTTATACTCAAAAATTGTCATGGAGCCCTGCTCTAAATGATCAAACTTGTCCCACATACGATCTCTCAAACTGAAAGGCATAAATCTCTCTAGAAAGACATCAACAAACTGATCCCATGACAACTCAGGAGCATCAACAAGTCTACAGCCGACAAATGATATCCACTAATTTCTAACAGCATCTCTCAACTGATATGTAGTATAAGCCACACCATCCGCGCAGAAAGAGTGAAACACAACTCAGAACACAAAATATGAAAGAATTTGCATGATAAGGAATAAAATGAGAAAGGTTTCCTAAAGACATCCTATAGCCTCTCGAAGATAGATACGGACGTCTACGTACCGATATGCGAGACTCTATTAGACATCTCGTTCTTACACTATTGAGACCAATGAAATCTGGCTGCTCTGATACCAATTTTTCATAACCCAAAAATGAGGATCATGATGGCACTTGTCGTGGCGTACCTTGATATGTAAACCTATCACCCAAACTGATATGAAAAGAGAAAAAATAGAAATATCCCAAGGTAAGGCTTCTAGAATAAAGCTGAACCATATAAGTAATCATAACAATGGGGAAAGGACTTATCCAAAATACCAATCATGCCCAAAACCAGGTGTCAATAGTTAAGAACTACTAATACAATCCAAGAGTCAAATACATAAAAAAAATAACCACAAAGGAATAATAACTGTCTCCGAATACTAATAAAAACATAACTACTATAGAAAGATAGATGTGAACTTCGGATGCATGAATGTTAAGATGAGGTACCTTGGAAGCTCTAACAATTGTACGAGTTAATCAAGATGAGGCGCACTAGAGCTAGGACCTGCACCGAAGGGTGCAGTAGGCATGAGTACGATCCACTTATACTTAGTAGGTATCATAGGCCGACCAAGCAAAGTAGTAAATAAAGCATACAAAAGATACACTAAGGGCACGTCACCTGCAATTAGAAAATATCAGTTTTACTATATCTCACATATATTGAAACATCACACCAAGATATAGAACATAAGTATACATTATGTCACATATAAATAGAACAAGAGAGAACATGTAGATATAAGATCATCAAATACAAGTAAAGGAAGGTAAGACAAATACATAGATGACAAGTTAAAAAGGCAATACAACACAATACAAACACAATAAAGTAAGTGCAATATATATGATGATGATGATGCAAGAGGTCATCGCACAACCTCCAGAATCGTATCACAATCCCCGTATACACCTAAGGAGCTAAAACTTCCCGACGTAGGACCCATGAAGGGTTCGTCAACCCGTATACAATCCACATATCTCATATCTCCTTTTCGGCACATCCCTTGAAAAGGGTTTTATAAGGTATTACAATATCTTTTAAAAAGGTGTTGCTAGTATTTCTCAGATGTTGCCACGATGGTACCAATGTTTCATGAATGAGTATGATATGAAGATGTAATGCTCAAAACCAATCACAATGAGTATTTCCAAAACCAATCACATGATATATTTCCACAACCAACCACAATGATACATTTCCACAACCACATGAGCCAATATCCACTCATTATTTTCGTTCCATCCATGAATTTCCACATGTCTCATATGCCAATAAGGTATGAATATAATCACAATACACCAATGGTACCACATTAAGCATTTTAACAACACAATACAATTATTCACATGTATTCAAGGCTATCAATATCACATAGGACTCCACACAATCACATATCACATAATAACTCAATTTTGATAATTACATCACATATAGGCCCCCCACATGGTCACAACACATAAATAGACATTTTGATGATTAGTTCCCACCCTTAACATGCATTTTGTATCATCATTTACTACCCAGCCTAGTCTGAAAGAGTTAAGCCATAACCTATCTCGAAAGCCGAAATCGGTCCGCTACACTTGAACCCGCGACCTTAATTTTTATGAACAATCCCGAACTCCAATAAAAATATCAAATATTAAATCTAAGCATCAAGACAAAACCAACGATACCCATATTGACTACTTTTGGTTCGGGATCAAAACGAACCTCCAAAATGGATTTTCGAAAAAGAAGGGCAAAATCGGAACATTACTTTAAAAATAAGTTCACCATATTTTTAGGAACCTACAGATGAAAGCCCAAGTTAAATCGAGTCAAAAACGGGATTTAAATCGAAGAAAAACCATTTTTGAGTTTTACTGGGTAAAATCTTTGAAATTCGGGTTAAAATCAAGAATCGGAGTTGTTTTGAAGGTTAAATTGATGAAAAACTAGTAATTATAAGATGAAAACATTATTCAAGTGAAAAGGAGTGAAATTTGAGTTTAAAATCATGCCCTAAGATTTTGGGGGGTTTGAGAAATTAATCAAGAAATTACTAAGAAAAGGGTGAATTCTTACCTTTAATCCGTAATAAAACAAAAAAAAAGGTGTTAATCTAGCTTTCCAAGCTCTCACAAACTTTACTTTTAATCTCACACACTATTTTAGGGTTTAACTCCCAAGAGGCAAGATGAAAAATAAACAAAAAGGGCCAAAAAGAGGTATTGATATGCAGAAAATTCTGGTGCAATACCAGATTTTTCACTTCAAATTCACCCCGGATTTCGCCGGGGTGCCCGGGATACATTCGGAGTCTGATATACACAAACAAACTATGCAACCATACTAAATTCGACGTTCCAAACGTGATGTCGATATCATATTTTCAAAAAAAAAAATCATTTTCACAAAGTTGACCCCGAAACCCTAAATCACAATTTTCCAAACCGAGGGTCGAAATGAGATTTAAAAACTGTAAAATCATACCAAATATACTAACACCCTAAAATTGATATTCCAGATCTGCTTGCGAAGTTGGATTTTCCATCCGAGGTCGTTTCGATCAAATGTGTCCCACACCCATATTTCTAATTTTCCAACTTTCTGACCAATAGGTCGAAATGAGCTTGGGTGCACCGGTACCCGAACCAAAGGTTTACCCAGCCTAAAATTGATATTTCGGAGTTGCTGATGCTGTCCGTTCATTCATCCGTCGCACGGATCAAAAGATATCCACATAAGTCTAAAATAAGGTTCTCGAAGTCATAAAAAAACACAATATTGCATAAATGATACCAAAATGCATTAAAAATCATGACAATAGCTCCCACACCCCAAATATATTATAATGCAACTACAGGGAGGTGTAAAACAGTTAAATCAGAAAAAAATCACAAATTTCACATATTTCATCAAATTTTTAGGTCGTTACATTTAGTATTCTACAATATATTTTGGTATCACTAAAATTCTCAAATGAACCGCTAGGAGCCGAATTATCAGTCCCAGTAAGTCATAAATAACTTGAGAATTTATAGAAAAGCTTTTGATACTGAAAATGTATGAAAATAATAAAAATGACCATGAGATCATTATAATTGATGCGCCTTAACTTTCAATCATTATTATATTAATTTAAGGAAGAAGTTAATATAGAGATGAGGGAAAGGAAGAGTCGCGTGCTCATTAAATTTACTTTTTTGTGACATTTATAATTTTTTTAAATTTTCTTTCATAAGATAAAATACACACAAACACACATATATATAATATTAAAAGTGTGAAGACACTTAAAAAAGTGAATCATTTTTTTTGCCCTTCATTAAAACATTTTGTAATACACAAAATCGTCTTTTCACCCTTTTTCTTCAACTATTATTTAATAAACATATGAATAATTAATGTTGGTAAGTTTTTTTTCTCCTTGTATATGTAAAAAAGGATTTTCAAAATCTATGGTAATAGAAAAAAGGAAAACATTTGTAGGGTTTTTTCTTTTTGTATATGTGAAAAAGAAGTCCCAAAATCTATGAGAATAGAAAAAAAGGAAAACAGTTATAGGGTTTTTCTTTCCCAAATTAATATTGATATGTCTTTTAATTAATAAATAGCGTGCTAACCTTTTTTTCCATCTACGATTGTATATATGTTCTAGCTTATGTGAATGAACCTTTTTAAAATTATAAAATTATATAACCAAGTTAAAAGATAAATTAAATTAGCAAACGGGTTAAATTATTTATTCATATACGCTATGGTAGGTTTTCTTCCATATTTTTCTCTTATTTTGGTTTAAGTTGTCTTCTTACCATCATTATTATTATTTGCTATTTTTATTTATTTCTTTTATTTAATAATTTTAAAATTTATATATGAATTATGCATAATCAACATTAACAATGAATTATGATTTTGATAATTTCTCACGTTTCTCTTTAACTTGGTCCTATTTGTTGAACAAGAACGTAGCAACTATAGGTGCTCGTCCCCGTGCATAGTGGCAACATGATTAAAGAGAGGGAAGCGTCAATAAATGTAGAAATCATAAAATACGATTACTAATATTTAAGGTAACCCGTGTACTCATTTTGCGGTATTCTTGTAAGAAAAAATATTATATTTTATTTAAAGTCAATTGTTATTTTTCAATCATTTATTCTTTTATATATTTCATGTTGATTGGAGACTTGACTTGAAACACACGTTTATAATCTTTTTTAATTTTCTTTCATAAGATAAAATACACACACACACACACATATATATATAAGCAAAACTAAAACAAGATAAGATGCCAAGTGGCAACATATTAAAATAGCCACGTGACAGTTTTTAGGATAAAATTCAAAAATATTTTAAGAAAAAGTTAAAAATATTGTAATAAAAATTTTGAATTGAAAGATTAAGAATTTGAATTTGAAATACATTATCTTAATAACTAGAAACTCATAATTGAAGAGCTCTAATAGACTACTACTATTTTAAACTTATCTCTTTTATAATTTAAATACTAAATATTTGAACTTGAAAATGTATTATCTTTTTAAAAAGAAAAAAAGTCATTAGCTTAAAAATAGAAAAGTATGATTAAAGAGTCCTAAATAAACTCTTACTATTTTAAAAATTTATTCCTTTTATAAACTATAAAATATATTTGAATACATTTAATTTAATAATATATATATATATATATATATATATAATATTAAAAGTGTGAAGACCCTTAAAAAAGTGATTTGAACTTTTTTCCCTTCATTAAAACACTTCATAATAGATAAAATTGTTTTTTCACTATTTTCTCAAATTATTAGTTAATTATTTTAATAATATTAATTATAATATTGAATCCTAAAATATATATGGAAAGAAAAAATTAAGATTCCTAAAATATATGGTAATAAACAAATATTACGGTTAGAAGAATTAGAGAAAAAAATTACTCAAAAAAACACTATTTATAATTTACAAGTACTGAATTCTTGAAAAGAAATTAAAGAGGAAATAAGAAGAACCAGGTAATTTGCCTTACTACTAACAAAAAAAAAACAATGTTTCTGTGTTTCGAAGAAAAAAATATAAAAAGAAGAAGAGTAATTTTCCTTTTAAGGAAACAAAAGCATCCATGCATCTGTGGTTCGAGGGAAAAAAATAAGAGAAAGAAAAAAGAGTAATTTTCCTTATAACTACTTCCTCCGTTTCAAAATAGTTGGTCTGATATTTACCTTAAAAAATATTTATTAAAATTTTATTTTACTAAATTAGACTTATTAATTATTGTTGTTGGAATTCTTAGTCTTTTAAAATTGATAGTTATTTATGATGGTGGGGGAATATAAATTTACCATATTTAGATAATTTGAAAAGCTTTTGAATTTTTATAAATTGGCAATCCTTCTACAATAATATCTTCAATGAACATATAAAACAAAATTTTTTACTTTTGATCTTAGTTCATTCTTTATTGTTTGCTTTACAATTATTTTTTACGACAGAAAATATTTTTGTAAGATTTAATTTACTTTTAGGTGCATTAATTTTGTAGGTATCTTAAAGATGGATGATGATGAGAATATATACAGACAGTTGATGATCTGGATTTTAAAAGATGATTAATTTTGCTTGACAATTTTTAGTTTTGAATGATATAAATTATTATAGATATTCATTCTTATTCTTTTCATGTGAAATACATTGACATCTCCTTATAACAATGCGACAAAGAGACACATCAAGAGACAAAGAAGAGAATGAGGGAACGTTTTTTTTTTAATATTCACGGTACGAACGAATTGATAAGCGTTTCTTCAAAAGTATTCATGAATGAAGTAAAAAATTAAGGTATGATACAATTCTTGGGTCTATTTGATAGGACATACGAAGCACGAGGTTTGGCTAAATTAAACTCACCTTTTGAGATTATTTTTTTATGGTAATAATATTTTGAAGAGTGAAACTGAGAATATTCATTATTATATGAAAATAACTTCTCTTTTGGTTAAATTTTTCAATCTCATATGTATTTAACATTACTTGAATTAAGAAGTAGTAGTTGCTAGATGTTGTCAACAAGATAGTTACAGATGTTAGGCATTATGCTTTGGTTTCTGTTAAATATGTGTTAGCATTAAAATCGTGTGAATTTCAAGCTCTTGGAATGTTGGTTTTAATTTATGCATTTCTTTTTGTTAATTTGTGTAGCTGAAAATTGAATCATTATTTGAATGAAATTAAATTTAAAGTTCTACATGTGAATTAATTAATTATTATTTTTTTGGTGGAATGTCATCAAAGTTCATCTGGACCTCTCCAAAGATTTACTTTGTTCCTCTCAAAATAAGTGTCATCTTGAAAAAAACACGTCCATTAAAACATGCATTAATATATAGTTTATTAACTATTCCTATTTAGTAAATGTTTCTTGAAAATGGACCATCATTAAGAAGTAGAGTTTATGAGAATAGTTGAAAGGAAGAGTTCTAAGATTTAAATATTAAAGTGTAATAATACATATCTTTATTAATTATTTATTACACGATCCTTTAATTTAAATGAAATCAATTAAAGTTATAAAAAATAAATTTTTATCCTTACCTATTTGTAAGATATTAAAACTCATAATATTTAACACTTTAAGATTGATAAAAGTTTTACCTTATTTATATAATTTTCTAATTTGAATTGTATAAAATAATTATAATTACTTATCTTTCTCCAGGAATCCAAACATAAAATGTAAAAAAATACTTATTTTAATGAGACATCTTTTTTCCTTAGTTAATTGTTCTTCTATCGATTGTTTAGGAATTTACACATTTTTATTTAATTTTTATTCTATAAATCAAAACTATTTTTCAAACAATTGGTGTAATTTAAAAAAAATAGTGTATGATTATTAATTACATGCACACATTACAATGAAATAAAGGCGATGGCCTACGATAAAATAATCTCAATACTAATTATTTATTCGTTGTCCTGATCAAGTTTGTAAAGTTTGTATCTTTAGTTTTATTTTGTAACTTTTGTTCCACTTGTGATGATCTAAGAGTTTTAATTTTCTCATATGTGAAAACTCTTATTTATCTTCTATATAAAATCTTTATGACTGCAAAATGTTGATATATCAAGACGTATTGATCATTAAATCAATTGAGTATAATTTGAATTTTTGGATTTGAATTTATTTAGACACAGAGTCACATTTGTTAGAGAGCGTTTTTCTCTTCTGATGTGGACCTTTCGATATGAACTCGAATTTAATTAGGACAACTGAAGATACATTAATTCTATTATTTCCTAAAGAATCATGTTTTCAAGTTAGTTAAATTAACTATATTTTGATGGCACGTAAGTAGTGGTACAATTTTAAATTGACAAAAGAAGATATGAATTTTGAATTATTTATACTTTTGGGAGTGAAAGATATAAAAACTTAAGAATTCATATTAAGAAAACAATATGAGAAGTCTCTCATATCATAACAAATTTTATCGCTGCATTATAATTCTAAAATATGGTATTGAATTTACAAATAAAAGCATAAATTTTATTTTTCATTAGTGAAATTAAAGAATAAAATATTATAATCCATTTAAAATTAATTACTATTTTTCAATAGTTTATTCGTCTTTTATGTATTTTGTACTGATTTATTTATTTTTACCATTTAAAAATAGAAAGTGAGAGAGAGAGAAAGAGAGAGAGAGAGGAAATTGTAATTGACAAATGTAAAAACATTAATAACTTTATTTGGAACTTCTAAAAGTTTAAAAATATTTTAATTTTTTAAGAGCTCATATTTTTTTATATTTATTTTTAATTTAAATATATTATTTAATGTATTTACGGTCAAACCTCTCTATAGTTGCAATATTTGTCTGAAAAAATCATTGTTACGATAGAGAGATGTTGTTATGCAAATATAGTAGCGTTTGATATTTAAATCTCATTTAATTGTTACTAATAAAAATATGAAAAATTATTAACCAATTTAGCAAAAATAATAGCGGAACAAGGAGGTTCCAAATATATTTTTAAGGTTTTTTCTCCTTCTTACCTTGTGATTGTCTGAATCTCTACTCCCAAGTGATTTCTCATATGTTTAAAAATTATTAGTTTAATGATGATTATCATTAATATTTTATTTTATACAATACATAATATATTTTTATAAACTATAAATATTTGAATATATTATTATAGAGAAGTAATTTTAAAAATAGTGTATCACTATAATAATATATTTTTATAAAATATAAATATTTGAATATATTATTATAGAGAGGTAATTTTACAAAGAATGTACCACTATAATAAACTTCATTATTGTTATAGGTAGAATGTCATTATAGAAAAGTAACATAGAACATGAAATCAATTACAGAGAAAATCTGGTCGCTAGAGTGAAATACCGTTATAATGGCAGGTTATTATAGAGAGGTCTGACCGTATATATATTTTTAAAGTTGTTTATTCATTAATTCGAATATAATGAGTTTGTTCTTTGCATACATGCAGCTTTCTTCTTTAACATTAAATACACGTGCAGCACACGTATTATAGACTAGTAATATATTAAAAGTGTGAAGGTCTTTAGAAAAATGAATTGAACATTTTGCCCTTTATTAAAAGAGCCCGCTTTAGATAAAACCGTCTTTTACGATTTTCCTTACAATTAAATTTTATCAAAATAAATATACTAAATTTTTCCTACAATTAAATTCTTTCCAAAATTAATTTTTTTTCCAATTTGATTAAAACACCCATTCTTTTTCCTATTTGGTTAAAACATCCATTTTTTTATCCTATTTAATTCCTACTTGGTTTCTTTCAATCAAAAACACCCTAAATTTCCCTACAATTATAAAACAATTAATTTTGTGACCTTTTATACATTTACTCTTAGCATAATATAACATATGACACATATTGAACATTTGTTTCCCAGAAACCAATTTCAAAACTAATTCTTCCATTGAAAAAATTTAATCAAAATATATTGCGGATCCAAAATTTAAAGTTAATTTTTGAATTTTATCTATATCTATATCTATATCTATATCTATATCTATATCTATATCTATATCTATATCTATATCTATATCTATATCTATATCTATATCTATATCTATATCTATATCTATATCTATATCTATATCTATATCTATATCTATATCTATATCTATATCTATATCTATATCTATATCTATATCTATATCTATATCTATATCTATATCTATATCTATATCTATATCTATATCTATATCTATATCTATATCTATAATCTATAATCTATAATTTATAATCTATAATCTATAATCTATAATCTATAATTTATATCTATAAATAAATATACTAAATTTTTCCTACAATTAAATTCTTTCCAAAATTAACTTTTTTTCCAATTTGATTAAAACACCCATTCTTTTTCCTATTTGGTTAAAACATCCATTTTTTTATCCTATTTAATTCCTTCTTGGTTTCTTTCAATCAAAAACACCCTAAATTTCCCTACAATTATAAAACAATTAATTTTGTGACCTTTTATACATTTACTCTTAGCATAATATAACATATGATACATATTGAACATTTGTTTCCCAGAAACCAATTTCAAAACTAATTCTTCCATTGAAAAAATTTAATCAAAATATATTGCGGATCCAAAATTTAAAGTTAATTTTTGAATTTTATCTATATCTATATCTATATCTATATCTATATCTATATCTATATCTATATCTATATCTATATCTATATCTATATCTATATCTATATCTATATCTATATCTATATCTATATCTATATCTATATCTATATCTATATCTATATCTATATCTATATCTATATCTATATCTATATCTATATCTATATCTATATCTATATCTATATCTATATCTATATCTATATCTATATCTATATCTATATCTATATCTATATCTATATCTATATCTATATCTATATCTATATCTATATCTATATCTATATCTATAATCTATAATCTATAATCTATAATCTATAATCTATAATTTATATCTATAATCTATAATCTATCTATAATATATTAAAAGTGTGAAGACCCTCATTAAAAGTTCATGCTTTAGACAAAATCCTCTTTTCACTATTTTTTTTAGTTATATATAAAAATTTTAAAAGAATTAATTAATGTTTAAGTGCAAAATTAGAAAAGAATTCCTTAAATAGGATAATTAGCAAAGGGCAAATACTCTCATAGTTAATGATTATTTACGTGTGCTCAAATATTAGAAAACATATTTTAGGTAAAATTTTGAAGACTTATAGTTCTTTTTAGGTTTTGAACTTTTTATATATAAAAAAAAAAACTTGAAAGTAATTTAAGTCTTTATTTAATTTAGGTAAGAATGCATAATATTTTACACTTCTATCCTTCTCCAACATGAAACCATAAAAATAGTAATAGTAAAAAGAAAAATAGTAATAATATATATATATATATATATATATATTATATATATATATATGTGTGTGTGTGTGTGTGTGTGTGTGTGTGTGTGTATTAAAAAATGTAATTAAAAAAAAACATCCCTACGTGAAATCAAATAAAAAATAATAACTTTTTTTTATAAAAACATTCTCCCTTTGAAGACTTTACAATAGATAAAATCATTTAATCTTTTTCCTTTAATTTTTATTTTATTAAATAAATATATAGAATGGAATTAAGAGTCCTAAAATATATAAATATGTAACCTGAAACATATAGAAAAATTAAGAGTCCTAAAATAGATGGAACAAAATTAAGAGTCCTAAAATAGAAAAAATATAGTTCTTGAAAAAACAAGAATTACCATAAATATAGTTATTATGATGTACCGTAAATTACTTGATAACTTGGTACCAACCTAAAACTAAAAAAATAATAATAATAAAAAAAACCCACCCCTGACGTGAAACCCACAAAAACTATATAATCATAAAAAATTATAATTAAAAAAATCCAGAAATAATATAATAATAAAAAGTTGTAATTAAAAAAACCCCCAAAATAATATAATAATAAAATAAATTGTAACTAAAAAAAGCCCACCACTACGTGAAACCAAAAAAATATTATACTAATTAATGCATATCTATTCCACCAAAATATATAATATCATAATTAAAAAATTATAATTACAAAAAAAAACCCACCCCTACGTGAAACCAAAAAAAAAACAATATAATATAATAATTTTTAGAATTTTTTTTTCTTAAAAGACTCTACAATAGATAAATTCAGTTTTTTTTAAATTTTTTCTTCAATTATTATTTTATTAAATTAAAGATTAAGGTCTCCTAAAATATATGGAACTGATAATAAAATAAATATATGGAAAATAATTAAGAATCCTAAAATTTATAAATATGATTCCTAAAATATATGAGGAAATTAAGAATCCTAAAATATATGGAAGGAAATTAAAAGAGTCCTAAAATATAAAAAAAAATATTTCTTGAAAAAACAAATATTACCATAAATATAGTTGTTATGATGTTACCGTAAACTTGGTAAGCTAATATTACTTTTTATTTTATATATTGAAAATCTACGACATTTTTGAAAAAAAAAAAAAGTTTCCTACTACATTAAAAAACTTGTCATACAATTATAGGAATAATAGTACATATATAAACACTAATATAAATTATGTAGTCGAATGCCAAAATTTTATCTGTGAATTCTTTTTGTTTATGTGTTCAGTCTCAAGCTTGAATTTATACTTTATAGGATCACATTTTTTTTTTTTTTTGCTTACATGGAATTTGTTCGATGAGTTTTTTTTTATTATTATTTGTATCTTTTCTGTGATTTGGACTTTCTTTTATAATCGTCAATCTTGTGTGATTTTTTTCTTTATGTTTAATTTGTGTGCTAGCTTACAATTGAATTTCTATGAGAAAAGTGGTGTGTATAACTCTTAAACATGTTAATAACCTTCAATTTTATTTTGAATGTAGTGTATCCATGAGGCCATGATCATGAAGAGCCTGGAAACAAACACCAAGTTGTTGAAATTTCTGACATTCAAGGTATTTTTATTTACATTACATCTTCTCAATTAGAAATTGTCTATCAATAGTACATGATAATTTATTATTGTTAACTTCAAAAACATATTAAGACTTTAGAAAACAAAACTTAAATCACAATAAATTTATCTCTATAATCATAGATACTATAAATAGTTAATTGATGATAAAATTCTCTACCTAAACATGTTCCTTTTTCCTACATGCGATAGTTATTGGAGAATAATCTAAATATAAATAAAGAGACACAACTAATATAAATATTATTAATTAATTGGTTAAAGACATCTTAATTTTAAATAGATTATAAATCTAAATAAAATACTAAATTTTTATTTTCTTCCTTTTAGGAATGTGACTCAAGTACAATTATTTTACCACAAATTACAAGATTTTAATTTCTTAAAATCTAAATTAAAGTAATGGTAGAGTTTACCATGTTTCTTTTCTTATTTTACTTTCCATTCTTGATTGTGTTAATAATATTTATACTAATAGTATTGTTGTAAATTTATATTTAAATAGTAATATAAATCACTTCGTCACTTTGGATACTAAAAAGTAACTTAATTTCGTCAAACATATGACACAAGCAGATATTATTTACGATGGCTTTTTTTTTTTGGTATGGAGAACAATTTAATCCAACAAATGAGACATTAGCAAAGTTTGAATAACACTCAATCAAAGTGCTATTACAATCTATTTAAGTGGCATGAGTTCTGCCGGTAAAAAGATATTCAAATTATTATTTATATTATATTTTTATTAACATTTGAACTCATTAACGTGAGGTACACGTGCAAGACGCGTACACCTAAACTAGTAATATTAAAAGTGTGAAGACTCTTAGAAAAGTGATTTAAACTTTTTGTCCCTCATTAAAACAATCCGCAATAGACAAAATCGTCTTTTTACTATTTTCTTCATTTATTATTTAATTATATTTATAATATTAACTCCTAAATATATGGAAAGAATTGTGATAAATAAGGACTTTTAACTCGTAAAATATATGGTAAGTCTTTTTTCTATTATACATAAAAAAAAGAGTCCTAATGACTCCTAAAATATATGGTAAGAGATATTAAAATAATTAATATATGAAAAGGAATTCTTTATATACTGGGGATGAAAAACGAGTTATCCATTGTCGTTCTCGAAAAATTTAAGTGCAACAGTTCTTTTCAATTTTTTTTTATATTATAGTTCTATTTAAAAAAAAAAATAAAGTATGTAACGTATTAGTATTAATTGTAACAAGTTAATGATCTAATTTGGCCTAGACAATCGTCGAAAGAAGATTCGTTGGAGGAAAGACAAATTCAACGTGTTGAGGTGTTGTTCTCTAACTTTTTCATTACATAATGTTATTCTCTTCTTTCATATTATAGCAAACAAATACATTATTTTTGAGGAAAAACTAAAAGTTCATAATACTAAATTATTATGTATTTTTGATAGCTAATTACTATGTGAGAAGTCTTTTCCTGTGCGTGTAAAATATTGATAGTAACTTTGATCGAAGAGAAAAATTTAATAGTGAATTGAAGTTAGTTTTCTAAAATTTTAATACAATTTTATGTTTACAAAAATAAATTATCGTATAATTTGATAGAAAATTGTTTATTGAGAAGTTTTCTTTTATGATTTTAGTATATGTACTTGAGGTTTCAAATAATAATTATGTATTTTTGATAGATAAATATTTACTGATAAGTATTTTGTGATTTTTGATTATAATGACTCATATGCAATTAATAAACTAAACATTCCGTCACAAGAAATTAGTTAATCATTTTAATTCTATATGAATTCTCTTGTAAAATTTAAATTATATGTAACTATTTCAATTGTGAATAAACTATGTGATCCGACAAGCTCGTCATTATTTCTAATAATAGGCTCTGATGATTATCTTGTTTTTTGTACGAGCTATATCATTTAAACGGATATAAAATTTATCCTAACGTTAGTTCCTACTTTTTAATAATTTAATTTCATATATAGTTTTATTGATTGATGAGAGACACACGTGCAAAACACGTATATATATATATACACTAATTTAGGCGTACGTGCCTTGCGCGTGTACCTCACTTTATTAAGTTCAAACGTTACACTAAATAGGATATTTGTTTAAATAATAAAGATGAATACAATAATTAAATTAAACATCTTTTGGAGAATCTATTTAATTAAACCTAACCTTTACCAAAAAAAATTGTCAAAGTCGATTGACATTCATCTACCACCTGTAAACTGCAACAAAACAATACAATGATAGAGACATCAAAACAATATAATTAAATCTAACATTTACACAAAAATTTTCTCAAAGCTGTCCGACACTCATCTACCACCTGTAAACTATAACAAAATAATACGATAATAGAGATATCAAAATAATACAACTAAACTTTAACTTTACGCAAAAAAATTTCTCAAAATAAATATATAAGAATAATACAATTAAACCTAACCTTTACCTAAAAAAATTTCTCAAAGTCGTCCGACATTCATCTACCACCTGTAAACTGCAACAAAATAATACGATGATAGAGACATAAAAAAAATATAATTAAATCTAACCTTTACACAAAAAAATTCTCGAAGCCATCTGACACTCATCTAACACCTGTAAACTATAACAAAATAATACAATAATAGAGATATCAAAATAATACAACTAAATACAAAAAAATTTTCTCAAAACAAATTTATAAAAATAATACAATTAAACCTAACCTTTACTTAAAAAAATTCCTCAAAGGCGACCGACATTCGTCTACCACTTTCAGTAAAATGTTTTTCTCATAAGAACTGTTCTCATAGTGAAAACCTCCTTTTTCATGATGAAAACTTTTTCTCCTGGTGAAAAACCTTTTCACAATAAAAACTTTTTTCATAATGAAAATCCTTTTTCACAAAACTATTTTTCATAAAACTTGTATTATGATAAAAACCTTTTTCATGAAACTTCTACCGCAAAATTTTCTCTACGCCCTTTATATAAAATCACCGATTAACTTTTTTCTATTCGATAAAGATAATAAAAGTTTAATTTTCCTTTACTTGGACATGAGGTCGTATAGTCCTTTATGGACATTATATTCCATACTGAAAATACAAATCCCACTAAGGAAAATATAAATCATTCCTTATGAGATTGGATGTCAAAGCTTAAGTAAAACAATTTTTTCTCTAGTTTAACGTGCATCTCAATATTTATAGTAGTATTTTCTTAATAGAGTTTTATTTTAGGAATATTTTTCTATTCTATTTTTGGAGTATTTTTCTAATTGATCATCACAAAGGAAAAATATTAATTGATTCTCCTTCCATATATTTTAGCAGTCCCATATATTTTAGAAGTTTAGTTAATATAATAAAAATAATTAAATAATAAATTGAAGAAAATAGTGAAAAGACAGGATCTTCACACTTTTAATATATATATAAGCAAAACTAAACAAGACAAGATGCCAAGTGACAACATATTAAAATAGTCACGTGACAGTTTTAAGGACAAAATAAAAAAATATTTTAAGACAAATTTAAAAATGTTGTAATAAAAATTTTGAATTGAAAGAAGTATTTGAATTTGAAATACATTATCTTAATAACTAGAAACTCATAATTGAAGAGTTCTAATAGATTATTTCTATTTCAAACTTATCTCTTTTATAATTTAAATACTAAATATTTGAACTTGAAAATGTATTATCTTCTTAAAAAGAAAAAAAGTCATTCTCTTAAAAATAGAAAAGTATGATTAAAGAGTCCTAAATAAACTCTTACTATTTCAAAAATTTATTCCTTTTATAAACTATAAAATATATTTGAATGTGTTTAATAATAATAATAATAATAATAAAAAAATATAGTAGTACGTAGTAAAATTGCTAACCAAAAAAAAAGTGTAGTAATAGTATTAGTGTGGTGATAATAATAATAATAATAATAATAATAATAATAATAATAATAATAATAATAATAATAATAATAATATGTGTGTGTGTGTTTCCATATAAACCTTACCAATATGTTTTAATTTTATTTGAAAATTTATCAATTAGTTTAGATTAAAAATTTAAATTAACTTTTCTTACTGCTCCTTCTTTGTAGCAACAATAAATTACAGATGATTTACATTACATTTTCAAATTGAAGATTAAAATTAATAAGTAATTTAGGATTATCTTTTTGGTGGAAGGTTTTCATATCTTTTATATTAAATGTTTGCATTAATATAATAAAACTTACTTAATCTAATGTATGTGAAAAAAAATTAATTTATATTTATTAACCAAAAGAAGAAGATAAAAGAGAATAAAAAAATATATGAAATAAATAAACTATGATTAATTATTATTATTATTATATTATTATTATTATCTCATTGATTTTAATAATAAACAACAACAACGACAACGACGACAATAACAATAACAACAATTAGTTTTAGGAGTCCTAATATATATATCCTTATAAACCTTATCAATATGTTTTAATTTTATTTGAAAAGTTATCAATTAGTTTAAATTAAAAATCTAAATTAACTTTCGTTACTGCTCCTTCTTTGTAGCAACAATAAATTACAGATGATTTACATTAAATTTTTAAATTGAAGATTAAAATTAATAAGTAATTTAGGATTCTCTTTTTTGTGGGAGGTTTTCATATCTTTTATATTAAATGTTTGCATTAATGTAATAAAACTTACTTAACTAATGTATGAGAAAAAAATTTTAATTTATATTTTTTAACCAAAAGAAAAAGATAAAAGAGAATAAAAAAATGAAATAAATAAACTATGATTAATAATAATAATTATTATTATCTCATTGATTTTAATACTTATCTTAACTCAAATATATAAATTATAATATAGATATTTATTATATTTGAAAAAATGAGGATAAGGAAGATTAGTAACTAATGTTCTTTTAACAAATCTATAATATTTAAATTTAAAAATAAATTAAATTTAAATTGGAATAGAGTTCTATCAATTAGCTATTATTATATATACTTCTAGATCATCAGTTTTATTCATAAATTTGTTTACTGTATTTTTTGTTCTTCATTTTTTAAAATGTATTTTATTTAACACTTTTTTTTGTACGCAGGAGTGGTATACATTTTCATCTTCATCTTTCTCTGTTATTGCTCAAGGTCTATCAATTTAAATTGATATTAATATCTTATTTTTTCAATGATTCGATTTATGGTGTAATATTATTGTCACTACTTTTTTTTTTTTACACCATAATCATGTAGCTCCATCTTTATCTCTTTCTATTGCTTTCATGCTTGTTAAAGTTTATGACAACTTCTTTATCTGAATTCATATATCAATTCTATATCAAAGGTTTTCTTGAAAATATATTACTAAATGTTTACTCTTAATCTTTGTCTATGAATTTATCATCATTTTTAACGGAGTACGTTTATATATTTAACCAAAAGAAAAAATTGCTTATATATTTTGTTTCAGCTCAATGATGAACTAATTCTTTGTATCTCAAATTATTTTCATATACACATAAAGCATAATTTATTTGGAGAGGTAACATGCTTGAACTTAATTAGGATTTTTTTACTTTAGGATAATGAAGATAGCAATTAATAGCTATTGGCTTATTTTGAACTTAATAATTAAATTATTTGATGTGATTATTCGATATTAGTGATAGCATATATGCTAAAATAAATTGACACCTGATATTTTATCAGTACAATAAAAGATATTTTATAAAAGTATTTATTTATATCAAATACAAAATAATATAAATGACTATGAGCGGGGGTGATGAATATTGTGATAGGGGTGGAGGATAGGGAATGGTGATGGTTGAGGCGAGTACTGGGTGGGGTGGCGAAATGGTGGATGTAGGCGAATTGAGATTAAGGGTAGAGAAAAAAATTAAAATTTTTTAAGTTAAAAAAAATCAGGGATCAAGGTAGGTAGATAAGTAAGAAATTTTTTTATAAAAATAGTTTCTAACAATAAAAAAAAAATGCTTTTGGGTTGTGTAGAGGGTCGGGGTGGGTGGTGGCATCACTGGCATGTAAGGGGGGTGGGGTAAAGAAAAAAAATTATTTAATAAATAAAATATTTTTTTTGTTTGTTTGGGAGGGCTGACTTAGGATAAGAGTGAGGTGAGTAAGATTTTTATTACAAAAAATATTAAAATTTTAAAAATAAAAACATGTGGGGAGGGGGGTTTGAGGGTGGAGGGTGGGGGATGAGCATGAAATTTGGTGGAGTAGGTCATTTTGAAAGTGGTTTGAGAGAACTTAACAAATAAATGCTTAAAAATATTAACAATAAAATTGAACACGAAAAAAATTATAAAAAATAGAATAATCTGAAAATTTAAAATGAATTAATAAAATTATAGGTGCTTAGTTTGAATTGAGAGTGCTGAAATTTAAATTTTTGAAGTTTTGTAATTTGCATAATTAAATTCTTTTGGTGTTTGAAATAAAATGAAAGATATTTTTTTTTTAAAAATGAGCGAAGTTTGTTAAAGTTAAATTGATAGACCAAAAAAATTGAAATGTGAAATGAAAAGGAATATGATTACATCCCTTAATTGATAAAAAATATAAAGGTAATAGACCACAACAAAATTAACAAGTATTTAACATTTCATATTTTATTATTTTTAAAAATTAGTTAATGAAATATGATTAAACAAAACACTAATATTATTTCTTTTCATATCAAAATATTTAAAATAATTGCATATGTGATTAGTTATCAAGTATTAATTGTAATTTCACTATTAGTAATTATTTTTAATTTTAATATTTCACAATTAATTTAAAGTAAGTTAAAAATTGAATAATATATTATTTCAATGTGAATAAACAAATATTTTTAATAAATATTTTTTTAAAAATATTTCGCGCATCGCACGGGTACCTATGCTAGTATCTTTAATAGTGAAAATAAATCTTGAATATTCAAATTTCTTTAGCAATAATAGAAACCCAATGAATACAGTTTTGTTGAATGTCATAATTGAGATTGAAATTTGATAGTAATCTCAATCAAAGCAGTGAACCAATAACCAAAATGAAAATCAAAAGAATTAAGAATTATCAATTCAACCTTTGCAATTTTAAAGGGGAGAAAGATAGATTATGGAGAAAAAGACCATTGGTATTACCGCTTCTGATTATTTTAATTCATCATTTACAACATTCATGAACCATTACTAATTTACATTCTATTGTTTTAATTTCAAGGGCGGCTCTACCTTGTAAAAAAATAGGCAGTCGCCTTAGCCCCCCAAATTTGAGGGGCCTCATTTTTTATAATAATATAAATAATTTTTTTAAAAAAATTGAATTTTATTTTTAGAAAAAATAATTTTTTTATATAAACGGAAAGAATTATTAGAAGAAGTTCATATATCTAATGTACTATGTCTCAAGAAATATTAAAACCATTGATTATATTATTACTTAAAAAAGAATAATTAGAAAAATAGATTATATAATTTTGAAAATATAGTTCATTAAAAGAAAGTTATTTTTTCCTAAAACTTTAAGGCCTCCGTTTGACTTTCACCTTAGGCCACAAATATGCTTGAGCCGCCCCTGTGTAATTTATGTTTTTATTTTTGGAGTTATCGCAATGGTTATTGTTATAACCTAAGTGTTCATTAGCTGAATTATCACATGTCACAATAGTTTGTGCTTAATTACATGTGTTAAGCTGGTGTATTTATTAATTCAAGTAATTAGTAGATTATTATTACATTGTTATTATTATTTAGTAAAATGAAGAAAAACACCCAAAAAGAAAAAAGAAAAAAGGAAAAAAAAAGATCTTTTAAGCGATAAAGAGATGCTACATCACCTTATTTACAATGTTTATAAGTATTTAACTTTAATTTGTTAATGCTTTCATAACTTTCATCTTCTTTAAAATCTAAATCTAAAAAAAGATTTAAAAAGAAACCAAAAAAATAAAAAAATACAAAATTAAACTCATTTGCCACAAATTCACAAAATCAATTGGTACGAATTTTTACTTCCTCTTTCTTTTACCTTAAATACGTGATGATAGAAAATTATTGTTAAAATAATTATTATTATGATCATAGAAAATTATTATTAAAAGGATTAATAGTAAGAAGAGAAAAAGATGAAGTGTAATTAAGATGATTAACAAAGTAATTTTTGAAATTTGTAATGAAGCACAAAATTAATAGAATAAAATTTCACAAGAAATTTTTTTAAAAAAATAGAAAAGAAGGAAAGCAGATAAAAAAAATGATTTTTTGGTCAAAAACTATATAAATCATCTTCTAATAGGCCATAATTATATATAAATAGAGATTGTATATTTAAAGGCAAATGCTTATATAATAAAATATCAATTAAGCTTTATGTTAGCAACAAAATAATCATCATACACAAAGTGTAAAACTTTGTAATAAAGTCTTGTTATTGAAGAGTATACATATTTTGTATTTGGTGAAATAGTTAATTGACAATACTAAAATAAACAACAATAAGTGTATGTATATTTATTGATAATCCATTCAAAAATTTCTACTATTCTTAACTAATTCGACCATCTCTCATGATGCATTATACATTCTTCTACGTCTTGACGATGAACTTATACAAAATTAATATGACCATTCTCTCTTTGATGAGTTTTATACCGCCATCAAACTTTTTTCTTTGTCTTGGTGAACTTGTGTTTGGTTCATATGACACAAGAAGAAATTTTGAATAATATATCTGTGATCTTTGTCATAGTAGCCATATTGCCAGATCACGTTTTCAATGTCTCGTCTTTTGATTATTGAACACATGATTGATGAAAACAAAGGGAAAAAGTTTGAAAAGGAGAAACATATATATACTAATAAAAAAGAAGAAGAAGATATGGAAATGAGCATTCAACAACTTTATAGATTATTGTTATTTACAGATTGATTAAACCATAAGAATGGTAGAAGGAAGTTGAGAAGATATGTTATTAAGTAGAGAATACAAATAGATGGAGATTTTTTTGTAACTCATGAGATATATAATTAAGTATAGTAAATATGATATATTTTTTAATTAATAAACAAATTCATTAATGAAAAAAATGAAGAAAAAATTCAGAAAAAGGAAAAACAAAGATAAATATGAATTGAGGCCATAAAGAGGTGCCACATCACCTTGTCTATGACTCTCCTTTATATATATATATATATATATATATATATTGATTGATTGATTGATTATAGTGTTATTCTTTTTCTTTTCTATTTGTGTTATAGTATTATTATTTGTTTTTTCGGGTAGTTCTTTAACAAATTAATATTTGGTTTATAATCAATAAACAAAATAACTATTGAAACAAAATCGTAGAAGAAGCAGAAAATATATTCTAAATTTACAAGTTGTTTGTGTGTTTAAGGAACTATAGCCCTCTCATTATTGTCAAGGATTTGAGTTATTTCCTTACATGAATGATTTTTTTTTTTATAATAGCGGCAATGCGAACTATATAACTTTGATGAACTCAAATGATGAAGCAAATCATATAATAGTACTTAGTTTTGTTTGAGAATGATGATAGAAGAGAGAGAATAATTTATGAGTTTCAAAAGTGAAATACAATGAGGCGAAGCGTCTGAAATTTATATTTAGTAGTTGGAGACTTAACAGGTGCAAAAATGCATGTTGAGAAAAGTTGTATATGTTCAGAATGTGAATAAATCAGAAGCCGAGTCGAACAAAGACGACAACACCAGAAGAGATTAGCTTTTTAGTAACTAGAAGAAGTACTTCCATATACAAGCAGATTGATTTTGATTTCTCTTACCAACTTTATGAGTGGCAATTTTGCCACTCATTTGTTGCACACTATTGTAATTAAATCAATGATATGACACTAATTCTTTAATGAAGTGCACTAATTTCCAGTGTTCGTGGATTTTCATTGAAATCTGGTGAAAGAGGAGTGAAATCGAAGCGGGAAAGGAAAAAAAGCGAACTGAGCAGGACAAAGGCTGAAATTGTGTCTCAGGAACAACCCTTAGATCCGCTATTGCAATATAAGGAGTGGCGATCGCGACTGGTCGCAACAGGTGAAGATGTCACGATCACGACTATTCCAGATAGGTTAAAGTATTGCGATCGCGAGAGGAGCACCGCGATCACGTAAGTCCAACAACAAAAGAAGTCGCGATCGCGATAAAATGGACCGCGATTGCAGCCGTCTGGCAAAGTTACAAGGGCAGCGATGGAATTCTCAAGGCTCGATCCCAAGACATAAAAGGCTCAATCCCTATTATTTTTCAACAACCAGTTTTTTAGTTTGTGGAGCTTAGCATTCCGAGAAAACTATTTTTAGTGAAAAACCTCTTTTGTGTGGATTCCAAGTGAGGATTTAACATTATTGTTGGATATTTGTTGAGACTGATACCTACTTTTTATTCTTCATGGATGAATTAAATGGAGATTTTGGTATATCTTCTTTCTCTCTGTCTATGAGTAGCTAAATCTAAATCTTGGGGTTATGCTTGCATAGGTTGTGATTAATGCATGAGTGTTAGTTATTTATTCTCTTAATTAGCTATGCGCGGTAGGTGTTGCATTTACTCTACGAATTAATTGAGACTTGGGGGTTGCAGACCCTAAGTACCCTTGAACCTATATCATCCTTCAAAGAGGGGATATGGGTGAGGAGTAAATGCAACCAATAACTTGATGCATTTCATTTAATGACATCTCTTAGACATAAGGGTGTTAATTGAGGCATTGGATTGGTACAATTGGCACTTATGAGGTGTTTGAAAGAACTCATTTGTGTAAATTGGTGTTGTAATTGAAAGATTGGCATCAATACATTTATTTTAGCCTACCTATTACTCCTAGCTAGACTTGTATAAATTACCAATTACCTATGCATGAACTCACACCTAGAATTTCATAACCGCAAGACCTCTTTCCACTCGATTACACTCTTAACACTTTCAATCTCAAATAATGTCCTAAAAGCAAGGAAATTGTCATTATAAAACATTCAAACTAATTCCCCCCATTTTACATTTATAGTTGTTTTATTCACATTACGGATCAATTTCTTGTTAGCTTCAACACTCTTGAGTTTTGAATTCCGTGTTTCCACTTTTCGTGGATTCGACCCAACCTAAGTTAGGTTATTGTATTGATAATGATTGCTTAAACCTATAAAAGAGTGTAATTTGAGCGATATAAAAAATGGCGCCGTTACCGGAGAGTGAAACATAGTTTTTACTCCTGTAGTGTTTTTAGTTAACTTAGGTTACCCGTAATGTTTTAGTTTTCATTGTTTGTTTTTTTGTTCTTTCTCAGATGGATATAATAGCATACACAATACCATGAGCCAACACGGTAGTAATGCCGGCAATATTGATGGGTATCTTGAGGACGAGGATCACCTCGGAGATGCGGCCGAGCTAGTGCTATTTGTATTCCCCCAGCGGAATGAAATGGAGTGTTTCACGTTACTTGTGTGATGCTTCATTTGCTTCAAATGAAAGGGTTATTTGGAGACCAAGCTCATGAGGATGCTAATCTACACTTGAAGAATTTTATTTATGTGTGTTCTCCATTTGACATAGCCCACCTATCTCAAGAGTCAATTCGATTGTGTCGTTTCCCATTCTCTTTGACCGAAGGAGCGGTCTTATGGTTGCAGTCTTTGCCGTGGGATCTATCACTTCATGGGTTGAGCTCACACAAGTATTTTTGGATAGGTACTTTCCTCCTTCTCGGATGTTGCAACTAAGGGACTAAATCACCATCTTTCGCCAACTTAATGGTGAATCATTGTATGAAGTTTGGCAATGGTTCAATAATAAGATAATGCAATGCCTAAATCATGAGGTTACGGAGAAAATGCTTCTTCAAATTTTCTATAGGGAATTGGATCAATTGAACAAGACGATAGTTGATAATGCAAACGGAGGTTCTCTTGTCAAACTATCTTATGGTGTTGTGTCAGCTTTGTTAGATCAAGTGACCAAGCAAAGTAGAGGTTGACACAAAAGAGATATCGAGGTGGATGGGGGGCTCCCTACGCATCTTTTGTGAGCCAAGAGCAAAGGAAAAATGATGAAGAAAGAGATACAAATGCTAAAGTGATGACTCAACTTGATTTTCTCACCAAACACATAATGGGAGATCCTCTGAAGGCGGTCAATGTCATTTTTTCTAAGAGTGCTAGAGCTTATGATGATGAGAAAATAGAGGCACTTGTTGAAGAAATTCAGTTCTTGTCGAACCAAACGGGGGGTTCCCTCCCTACTTATCAAAGGCAAAGTGGAAATCAAGGTTGGAAGAAAAGGGACTGGGATAGATATTGGCGTGATAGAGACCAGGATTCGAGAGATAAGAATAGAGATTATGATCAGTACATACCTCCACATGATCGGTCAAAGGATAAAGAGACAAGTTCCATTGACCTGAATAGGCCTGAAAATAAAGATGTCCTTGCTCGTATCTTAATGGATGTTGAGGGGACCGAAAAGATGGTGAGAGGGATAAAAAGTGATTTCTCACACCTAAATCAAATGGTGAGATCTCTTTCGAAATCTATCAAGCAACTTGAAATGCAGTTGGGCCAAATCTCGGCATAACTTAATGCAAGGGCCAAAAAGGGGATTGCCCAGTGACATGATTGTAAATCTAAAAAATGATGCTTACATCATGGCTATTGTCACTAAGAGTGGTCGGAATCTTGATAAAGATATTGTTTGATATTGGGGAGAATCCCAATGAAAAGGAAAATGATGAGCAAGAAAATGCAAAGAGAAAGTGTCTAGGAAAGCCAAGTGATGATGTCCCAAAGCTCAATGAAATAATTGTCTAAAAATAAAAAATAGTTGAAGAAAAGAGTGAAAGTGAGGAAGCACTTAAATAGTTGATATGGATACTCCAAAAGCATCTGAAACTCTAATTTTTCCATTGCCACAAATCAAAATTCCCCCTCTATTCGCATAAAGGCTCAAGAAGAAAGAAGATAATACCAATTTCAAGAAGTTCCTTGCCAAAATTAGCAATTTATCAGTGAATATTCCTTTGTTAGAAGCTCTACAAGAAATGCTCGGGTATGCTAAATTTATGAAGGACTTGATAACTAAGAAGCGATTCAAGGATTTTGTAATTATTGAAGTAACTCATAATTGTAGCACCATATTGACTAGCACAATGATGGTGAAGAAAGAAAACCTGGGTGCATTCACTATTCCCTGCACTATCGGGGTGCATAAATTTGGAAAAGCATTGTGTGATCTTGGGGATAGTATTAATTTGATGTAGTTTTTCGTGTTTCAAAAGTTGGGCTTGGGTGCTCCTAAGCCTACCACTATGAGTCTTTTAATGACCGACCGTTCAATAAAAAACCCTGTTGATATGTTGTATGATGTGTTGGTGAAAGTTGTCCGGTTTATATTTCTGGCTACTATGTTATCCTCGATTGTGAAATTGATCATAAGGTTGTAACACCTCGAGAATACCCCTTGGACATCACAGGTGCTTAGAACCATAAGTGATCTTAAGCTAACCTATGATACGGGCATAACTCGTGAGCAGCTGAATAAAATACATAAAATTGGAAGTAATAAGCAGAAGAGGTGTCTTTAGCTGAACATGTTCAACACAAAACTATTTAAAATATTTACAACTCTGGTTATACAAAACAAAAGTGAAACTAAATGCATCAACTCTACTAACTATCTATGAAACCTCTACTAATACCGAATATAGGTATCCAGGACATGACCCCAGCTATCCCTAATCATTTAAACTAAATAAAACATATAATACGAAAACTGTAGTTGACTCGAGCCCTCGAATCAAGAGAACTCATCACCTGCTAGTTGTAAGCTGAGAATTGTCTGACCATAATGTGTGGGCTACAACTGGTACCTATATTATGAAATGGGGGTGAATTCAATAAGTACTTCTGGAATATATTGAGTAAATGGGGGTGAATTCAATAAGTAAAACTTAATCAATGCATAATTTTAAAACATGCATGCTAAGTGCAAGTAGACTGACCAAGAGACTGAAAAAAACTGAAAGCTGAAATATCATAAAACATGAATAACAAAGCATAATCTGATAAACTGGGTGAGTCACTACACTTAGTTTCTTAAATCTTTACTCCTGTAGAATAAGTAAAATTGAAGCTGGATATACTTTCAAATAATGCAGGCTAAGTGTAAAAGGACTCACCTTTATTATAGGTAAAACTGAAAGCTGAAATCTTTTAAGGAATAACTCCTAAAACAATTTCTGAACAAAACTACGAGTCCTTACACTTAGTTGCTAAAATACTCTTTTTCTGTGGGAGATTCTCATAACCAATATAAATCATGTGAGCTTTCATGGAGTCCAACGTCTTACCCATGTTGGGGAGAGCTATTCTACCCTTGTTGTCGGAATAGAACCTTAACTTAAAGTGATCACTAAACTGAACCCATATTGGAAAAAGAGGGAACACTCTCTGGTGAGGCCTTTAAACCTACGATGGCACGTAGTTTCTAAAGAATAGATGCGCCAAACCCATATTTCTCTCTCGGTGCTAAATACTACTCTCAAAATATATACTTATATGCTCATACTTATGAATTCCACCTTAAAATAGCATAAGGGTTTCTAAACTGAAAATAAACTATTCTTGTTTTGCTTAAATCATATTCATGAGGAAACTTGTGGATTTCATGTCTTATCTGAGATCATAAGATCCAAATTGAACTTTAATCATGTTGTAACACTTATAGCTTGAACTTATAAGCTTGAATTTCTTGTAAACTCAGTAACTTATGCTTAAACTTGAAATAATTCATCATCTCATAGAAACTTTATATAAAAATATCAAATTCAATACTTAAGATCACTGCTATGGATAAAATCATTAATAAACATAAAATGATATGCAAAATACTATTCCATTCAAGAGAAAGCAGCAAAATCTCAAAGCATTAGAAAAGTGGGTATAGGCCCCAGTAAGCCAATTTCTTCAACATTAATTAAAAATCAAAATTTTTGGGCAAAAGGGATGGAGGAGTATCCTTGTTGAAATCACACATACCTGAATTTGTTGACTTCTTGGAGGGATCTTGAATTTGGAGCCTTGGGAGGTGAATTCTTAGAAGAAACCCTACCTCTTTATCTCTTGAGAGTGAAGAGAAGAATATGTTTAATAACTAACTAAGAAAGGGGAAAATAATGTCTATTTGATGATTGAAGTCATTTCTAAGACCCTATACATGTACATAAGAGATTTGGAATGACTTAGGGGTGTGAAAAGACCCCCATTCCCCTAACATATACTAAAAATGGACAGTTTCGATGATAGGGAGGGGATTTGCTGCGTGAACCCTAAGGTTTGTGGTGTGAACCCACCCGCTAACCACGAGGTTCATGGGGTGAACCCAATTGAAAACCCGAGTAAGTATCCTATCGCGGGTGCCTTCGCAGTGCGGGGATGCCACAGAGTGCCTATTTCACGATGCAAGGGTCTTTCCTAAGCCTAAAACGTCTCCAAACCATTCAAAATCATCCTAAAGTGGTTTATATTCTATATTGGGGTCCTAAAGGCTAGTTTTATGAACTTTTTAAGCATCGGAAAGGCTGGGGTGCTAAAACTCAAGTTGTCACCTTCTTGCAGACAGATACTCATAAGTAAAATGAGCATAACTTTCTACTCTGATATCGGATTAAGGTGAAATCAGATGCGTTGGAAAGAAGATTTGAATATATTTCATTTGGTATATAGTAGACCACCTAACTTATTATATTATAAGATTTATGATCGTTGGATATTTACTAAAGTTGAAATATCCTCTAACACTCAACCGATTCAAATGTTTTTAACTTAACTTTGTACTAAGTGCTTCCTATGACCATAATCACATAAAAAACACTTTAATCACAAGGTAAATGGTCATGAAACTTATCTATGCTTTGAAATAATCGCTTTGAGGCCTTTAAACATATGACGAACGGTTAGAAACTTAGCTAGGAGTTTGTGGGGTATTACAATATCTCCCTCTTGGGATCATTGGTCCTCGAATGAACATTGATATTCACATGAAAAGAATGTAATTACTATATTGAAAATTAAATCCTAAAATTTATTATGTCTCATAACTCGAATCACCTCTTGATAGGATACTGACTCAACTAATACATATTGAACATGAACACATACATAAGAATCTTATGAAATAAAGTAGACATGACATGTATGCTAATATATGATATAGCTGAGTTGAAACATTAAAACTTCTGTCATAAAACTGATTTTTGAGCTGACTTCATTGACTATAAAGATCTGATTTGATACGATTTTGAGAGGCCTTAAAGCTTTTGATCACATCGTTCGAGGCTAATACAAAGAGGTCCAAGCCACGATCAAGCAAAGAGCTCAAGAATACACTTGGAGGACCCCTTTTAAGATCCTAAACCCACAATTCCACATGGGATGATTGCTTGGATCTTGGAGTATGTTTGAAGAGCCTTTATGGGTTATTTCCAAAATAGCCACTTTTGGGTTATTTTTGTAATAAACTATTTATGCAAAGGAAAATACTAGAAATAGATGCCTTAGACATTTCATTTATAACTTTTGATGAATTATGAATGTTAACTCTATTGAGAGTGTGAGGTAAGCTTGGATTAACTTATGTTGATACTTTATTTTGAAACGTGGGTTGGTTGGGAATCGATTCCCTTGAGGTCTACATAAGATTTAGGTGCCTTGTTTGGTTTAATTAATTAAGGGTTTAGGGTTTGATATAACTTTTACTTGTTTCAATTCCTTGCATTGTGTCTATCTTATTGCTACTCTAGCTATATTTTTCTCTTGATTCTGTTGACACCTAATTTTTGCCCTCCACGGCTAAATTTAATCCTGAGTTTCTTCAATTTTTAATAAAATTGGAATATTTATTTCATCCGAATAAGAGTTTAGAAAAGTATATTTGTACGTGATTTTGTCACTTTAAGTAGCAATTATATATTATCGTGTTCAATTATGCGGTATTATATAATTTGATTACTTAAATGTTTATTTTACGGAATATCGAATTTTAATCAAGGTTCATCTTGAAATAAATATAATAATTAAAGTCTTGATTTAAATATATTTTTATTCTTAAAAATAATTTATCTGAATAAATATGTGTTTGATTTTATCAAATCAAGAAGCTCGGGGTTAAATGAGGTATTAATTCATTTCAAGTTTTAATTTAATTTAGCCAATCTATTAGGTTGGGCCATCGAAATCGAAATGGCCACAATTGCGATGCAATTGGCCAAATGATTTCAATTTGGCCAAAACCTAAATAGAATTGGCCAATTTCCCAATAACCAAACCAACCCAAATAATAAGCAATTAAAGCCTGCACCCACTAGGCCCAACAAATCTCGACTCGGCCTACACCATTTAATCCTTTCTCCTTCAATAAGCAAAAGCTGCTTATAGCTCACCAAAAACAAACAACAACCACATTCAATGCGAACAACAACACAAATGACAAGAATACAACGATTTCAACCCGGATCCGTCAATGGCGACCCATATCCCACAAAACCCATGCCCATCCTGTTCGAATTCATGCGAAAAGCCAAGAAGTTTCCAGAATGTGATGAGTTGTCTCCCCCAACGGTTTGATCCCCTGATTTTCGAATGAAATTATTTAATTTCGTACACATTTGGAGGATCTTTATTGGCTATGAGGTACAATCTGTTTTACCCGAATTTTATTAGTCCATGATTTCATTATTTTCCTGGAAGAGTCCAAAAATGATAGGAATCATGGATGAAACCCAGCTGTAGGGGATTACAATTTCAAATTCAAAAAATATCTCAATGGGTAAATCCCAAAAGGACCCCGGATTTCAATTTTTTTTACCACATCGTTGAAGCCTTGAAAGGGAACCCTAATTGATTCTCTATAAAAGGGGGGTCTTAGGAGCAAAGAGGAGAGTTGGAATTTGGTGTTCGAAAATTTTGGGTTGGGAAATTCGGGTTGAAAATTCTGGGGGTCGAAAATTTTTAATCTCAAAAGAGAGAAAAATTTCCTTGTTTCTACGGAGGTTGGGAAATTCTCAGGTTAAGAATTTTAGTGAGATTTATGGTTGAGAAGAGGGAAGAAAGAAGCTCTTGTAGAAAGTTCCGTGGTCTAGTGAGAATTCTGTTTTGTATTCGGAGGTTCATCAGCTAAATTAGAACTCCGAGTCGACTGTGAAGAAATTTTTTGGTGGTCGTGATTCTCCATAGCTAGTTCATCGTCTCGTTTTTCTTCTCCAAGAGAGGTAAACACCTCTTTCCGTTTTAATTTTGCTATTGTTTTCTTTTTTTCTTCATCTCTTTCTTTATGATTTCGTCGTAATAATGTTGTTGTTTGCTGGGAATTGATCGCTGTAGAAGCCTCAATAGGCCATAGGATTTCTGTGCAGTAGAATGCTTCAAGAATTATAAGTTTTCGAGTAGTGAAGGCTCTCTTAGCCGTTTTTTTTTCTCGACGTCGTTATGCTGTATTCGCTCAAATAGGTTTAGTCAATTGATAATGTTGTTTGAAGCTGCAAAAAGCTTTTCTTCTTTAATTAGTAGTCAACCATCTGCATTCCTTTGGTGCAAGTAATTGATTGGTGTAAATGACAGATTCTTGAGTTTGCTTGTTTTTTTTTTGTGAAAGATTGCTTTCTTTTCAATTAATGATTCACTGTTCTATCAGTATTAAGTAATAAACATCGATTTTTTTTTAATTAAAGCTTGAAAATCACCTTGTGCATTCTCGTAAATACAAGTAATAGACGTATACGTACGATATATCCCATATCTCATATGGTTGACCTGCAAGGCTTGTGTTGATGGTTTATTGTCTATTAATCTGATTTGTATTTTATTCGATTGCACATTATGGAGAATTTAGCTTGATATACCTTGGAATCGAGTCGTGCCCACTTCGTGTTAAACCCCCGCAGAGTGAAAAGATTAAAGATTGAGTCCCGAAACATTCCTTTCCAAAGGTTATACTGATCGTTAAATTTTCCTCATGTCTTATCTTGAATCCATAAAACTGTCATGAGCGTATACATGAGTTTTCTGGGTGATCGCCACTGGCAACTTGTTATAATATATAACTCTTGTCGTAATGTGTGATTATAGTAAGAGCCTACTGATTAATTTCGAATTATGCATTTTTATGTTAATTGTTCGAGTGCTTAATGGTTAATTCGGATCATTAATTGTGGATTAATGTTAATTCATTTCCTATTAATTATCTTCAAATTCCCTGGTTGGTATATGCTTCTTTAAATCATTTTACATATTTTGCTTGTTGGTTGAAAATTTAGAACGAGTATTAATTCTTTTATACTTTCTCTTTGCATGAACTTGCATTGGAGTCTAAATGGACTCAATTTTACCTTGCATGCGGCTCATCCTCTCAAGTCAAGATTCAGAATAAATTTAAAACCGGTTACATAGCACATGGACGCAAGGAGTCGAAAGAATAAAAATGGGTCGAAATCCCATATTCGAAGTGACGAAGAGACTCAGGAGTCTCACTTTCCTTTCTTGTCATTTTATTTACATATTTATTGTCGTCTTTTATTTACTTATCCATTTATTTCTTTATTAATTCATTTGGGCCTCGAAGCCAAACTTGTAAAATTAATACAGGTGGAGCGAGACTCGAGCCAACGGCTTGAAAATTAGATTAGGACAGGTGAAATGGGTCGAAAGCCCATTTAGACTAGGACAGGTCTCATTGATTTAGGCCGATGGCCTAAATCCCTTACTTTCTCCCTTTCCCTCTGTTCTTTATGTTTGCTTTCCTTATGTGCTTGGCGAACCTAGTTAAATCCTCAGTTCAGTCGCTAAAAAACTAGTTTTGCATAAACACCCAAATATCTTCAAAATCGCTTTCTTTTCAAAAAATTAATCACTTTTTGACAAAATTAATCTTTTTGAAGTTAATCAAAAGACGATTTTCAAACATTCCGGATAACCGCAAGTTAGCGGACGTTTTAGGTGCCTAACACCTTTCTAAAACGTTAATAGGAACCGCTTACTCAGAATCTCTTAACTAAAATAATTTTCCGGTTTTGAATCGTTTGAAGTATTTTATAAAGGTTTCTTAATTACTTTTCAAATTAAGTGGCGACACTCTTTCAATAAGTCAAAAATATCTGCAAAATAGAAATGGCGAATTTGCTGGGGATTGATTAACTAGGTTCTAACCAAATATTTGATTCCGTCTTTTGATTAACTGTTTATGTGTTTATATGTTTCGATTCTCTAAAGTTTAATTATCGGATCTCATGGCATATTCCTACATTATTTAAACTTTTTTGGGGTTGCGTGGATGTCCCGGCCTTTATTGTTCAATTCCAATAATGTGTTGGAAATACGAATGACTTATTAGCACGTGAGTCGTCTGATGGCTGTTCGTATTTTCAAACTCAAGTTGTCCACTTAAGAACTGGTGTTCAAACCCACTCTAGACACCTAGGATAGAACAAAACCAAAACCCTATTTTAGGCATGAGCCTAGGACGACCCAATACCCGAGCGGGGTATTGGGCCTATTAGAAAACTTGCCCTGCGTCTATTGACTCCGAGTCAATTACAAACGAATCATATTTATGTGTTGAAGAAATATATGTTTGTTTAATCCAATCCATTATCCTTTGGGGGTCGGTAAAAGACTTGCTTTATTCACTTTTGTATAAGGATGCTTCAATAGTACACCGATTGACGAAGGAACTGAAACAAGTCAAGCAAGAAATTGATCGATTTGGATAGTTGCAAGGCATCTATGGCACAGTTATAAGGCAATCGCTTGATCATTAACAGATATTGCCAATAATGAGGAGTTAACAAAGCTAAGAAGGTGAAGGCTGATAGAAGAAGCATTCAGTAATTAGTATCCCCTGCGTGGGACATTATTCCCTTTCCCTAAGAATTGTATCCCTTTTGTGCAACTTTTGTAGACAATTATGTCATTTAGGTATATACCTATGAAGGTTTTGGGGATAATGGATTAGCTTTAAAAAGACGTATATTTTCTTCAAAATTCGTTAGGCCTAAACCCTTGGCTTAAATGGGTCATCCAATTAGGATGCACGTTTATTACAATATGCTTGTGTAATATAACTGTTTATGTGCTTATACGTGTTATATTGAATCAAATCAAAGGCAAACTGATCCAATCCCATTTTCCATAAAACATCTCTAGGCAGAAATATACTCCACTATACAAAAGTCTGACCAAAGGTACTCCAAGTCTCCCAAGTTTCTCAGAAAAATCCGTAGTCATTCTTAAAACTTCCAAAATGATCGCTACCATTTTAAGAAAGTTGACTTTAGTATCAGCAAATGCCATTATAGTTTCGAACTACGTAGGGCTTGATTTCTCCTCCGTGAGATACGTAGGCAGCCTTTCGGCCCAGTCCATATCTCCAAAAAGCTCTGTTGTCCTCCATTTTCTTGAAGGAAAAAGAAGAGTTGAACCTTCCCGACAAATTCCACCTATCCATATCATTGAGCAAAATCCTGTTCATTGAAATCCCCGAGTCATCATTACTTCATGGATCAATTCGCATGAGATGAGAAACAACTCTATGTGCTTACTTCCTACCTTATCATCTTGCTTTACTTATTACTAACGGAATCTAACATGTCAGCGTTTGAGTTGTTTTTACTTTGCAGGTAATAGAAACTACTCTGTGTTGGCACAAAATGACCCTACTTCACCAGATCAAAATGAATAAGAGATCCCCTTCTTGACTATAACTTTGTTACAGGAAAAGAAAAATGACTACTAGTAAAACTAGACTCTACCAATCATTTTTCAACCCTGTAAGGGATAGTCTCGAGGATGGAATAAGGGAAAATGTGAGGGAAGAATTTTCCAAGACAAACGGGATCATGGAAGATTAATTAGAGGAAACATTATTGAATTGGACCTCCACTCCACTCATGACTCATCGCCCGTTGTATAACAGTAACTTAAAACCTGCCATTGTTATGTCATGTCAAGAAGCAAAATAATGGTAGCCCTAGAATAGTTAACAGAAGAGTCAAAGAGTTCGAGAATCAAAGAAGCCTAATCTAGAGGAAACCGAGGTGGTTAACTAGGAAGGCGATGATTCCATTGGACATTTGATCCTTTGTTCTATCAAGACAAATGTAATGCAAACGTCATGTCATCCATAGAAGTACTTATTTATATCTTAGTAAGACAGATAAGAGTATATTTAGGGCCATTAGGAGTTTATGTATGAACTACGTGTGACCTGAATTCTCAAGAATGAGATACGTAGGCGGCCTATGTCGGCTTCGGTCAACCCCTTAGGAAAATTTATCCTTTCCCTCTATATACGAACTACGTTTGACCTGAATTCCCAAGAAAGGGATACGTAGGCGGGTTATGTCGGCTTCGATCAACCCCTTAGGATAATTTATACTTTTCCTTTATGTATGAACTACGTGATGACCTGAATTCCCAATAAAAGGGATACGTAGGCAGCCTATGTCGGCTTTGGTCAACCCATTAATTTCTTTTGTATATCTCTAGCGTAGTTCTGAACTACGTTTGACCTGATTCCTGCTTCAACAGGATACGTAGGCGCCCCAACGGCTCGGTCATATAACCCCAAAAAATAGAAACTGGGGCAGAATTTCCGAGAAGGAATCTAAAAAATTCACAAGAGAAGATCGACGTCCGACAACGAGAATGAAGATCAGCAAAGACTTCAGATCCACTCGAGTTGGTATCATCTCAAACAACTCTAAACTGAGGCAGAAATTTTGAGGGAAGACCTCAAAATTTCCACCAGATGCTGGAACATATTTCAAATTCCCCAGCACCAGAGGTTAAGGCTAAGCTTTTAACTTAGTCAGCTATGACAAAGTCTAGGCAAGCTCAATCTCTTTCTATGATATAACTACTTGAAGAAAACCTCCAACAATGATCATGAGCTTTGAAAATCATCCGTCGGATATAGTCAAAACCACGAGGAAGACGTTCGTTGAGCTAGTACATGACATGACTGGCAGAGATTTCCTAAAGTTTTATAGAAGCTTTTGAAATTATTTTCTAAAAATTAAGACTATTTTCAAGAAATCTTACAATTCACTTATTTAGTACTTGCCTAGACATCACTTGGGATGGAGTGTCAGGATGGAAGTCCCGATATGACGGAATGCCCAAGAGATGGCAAGCAACAAATCAAGGATCGAAAAAGGTCAACACGGAGTAATTTCATTCAAACTAATCATTCTTTTGTGGATGCAGGGATCAATACACAAAAGTGAGGGTCTCTTTCAAAAATCCCCGAGCAAATTGGGAGCCACAACAGAGCATTAATGCCCAAGAATGGTATTTTAGGGTATCCCTAAAAATAGGTTTAATACCCATTTATTGAGGACCTTTTGATTTGTCCATCTCATTTCTTGAGATCATGGGCGACAAACAAAAGCGCCTTGTCTTCTTCACAAATATTGTATTTAGAAGTTTCCTAAAAATTGTCACTAGTAAAAGCGACTTTGTGTCTACTAATCATCTACCTTGAGTACAGGTACATGTAGAAAGCAAGACGCTGACAAATGAAGTCAGGTAAAATTATTCTAAAAATTGCCGAAAGGGCCATTGCATATCATTGCCGCAAGGGACATTGCATATCATTGCTGCAAGGGCCATTGCATTTCATTGCCTAAAGGGCCATTATATATCATTGCCGAAAGGGCCATTGCATAGCATTGCCGCAAGGTCCATTACATATCATTGCCGCAAGGGCCATCACATATCATTGCCGCAAGGGCCATTGTATATCATTGCCGCAAGGGCCATTGCATATCATTGTCGCAAGGACCATTACATATCATTTCCGAAAGGGCCATTATATATTATTGCCGAAAGGCCCATTGCATATCATTGCCGCAAGGGCCATTACATATCATTGACGCAAGGGCCATCACATATCATTGCCGAAAGGGCCATTGCATATCATTGACTAGAGGTCCATCTCATACCATCACCCAAGAAGGTTATTCATATATCTGTTGATGTGCTAGACACAACACTGGCGTCGAGGATATCATCATCATTCAATATATTTGTTGACGCGCTAGACACAACGCTGGCATCGAGGATATCATCATCATTCAATATCTATTGACGCGCTAGACACAACGTTGGTGTCGAGGATATCATCAACATTCAATATATCTGTTGACGTGCTAGACACAACGCTGACATCGAGGATATCATCATCATTCAATAGATCTGTTGACGCGCTAGACACAACGCTGGCGTCGAGGATATCATCATCATTTTATATCTGTTGACACGCAAGACATAAACACTGGCATCGAGGATATCTCATCCTTTTATGAATCAGCATCTAAATACATCAAGAGCACACGATTTGAAGGGACACCTTTAAGTCGCTATCTAAGGATGAATGATATATAAGATTTCCTAGAAATTGACAATTTGAAGGTCATCTATAAGTCATATTATTTGAAATAAGATACTGTGCAAGATCACCTATGAGTTGATAGCCTGTAGGTCATCCATAAGCCACAACAACATCCTAACCGGATAGTATGCAAGATCGCCCAAAAATCGATAGTTCAAAGGTTATCCGTAAGTCACAACTAAATCCTTACCGGAGAATATGCAAGATTATCAAATTGATACGTCCAAGGGTTCTCTATAAGCCGCGTCATATCCAAGATCGATTATGTGTAGGATTACCCAAAGACTAACAATTTGAGGGATTATCTATAAGTCATATTGTATCTAAGATCGGATGATGTGCAGGAACACCTGAAAGCTAGTGATTGGAGGGATATCTGTAAGCCATATCTTATCCAAAGTTGGATAATGTGCAGGATTACCTAAAATCTAGAAATTTAAAGGATATCTGTAAGTTGCCTCGTATCCAACATCAAATAATGCGCAAGATTATCCAAAGATCGATAATTTAAAGAAAATTTATAAATCGATCATCGTCTATAACCAGAGAGGTTATCATTCCACATGCAACAAATGATATAGGTACCCAAAGGGTTGCCACACCAGCACAAGATTACACGGTTGTAGAGACCGTTCTGCATAAAGTATCGCCGGTGTCCAAAAGGGCCACCCCACTTTGAAGACATATTAAACCGATAAATGTCATAATTATGCAACAACCAAGAGGATTGTTGTGTTTTTTATTGCCAGTTATTTTATTCGAAACAGGTACACGAAGAGATGACTCCACTTTTTAGGCCACAACTTACGTGGAGATATGGTAAAAGACTACATACCTATTTCTTAAATTATGTTTAGCACTAACACTTTTTGCTTGAAGCATTGTTGAGATAATCTAAGAGTATGAAAATCTCAAATCAAAACCACAGTGCGGATGACTTCAGATAGGATGCAACACAACATGAAACTCTTTCTTTGCAGCAAAACGGGACATAGTCTAAAGAGGGACGTCAAACTCTTTGGGCGCGAGCTAAAGGATGATCATCACCACCATCCAACCACACCCTTGTTAGAAGGCATGTGGGTATTTCAGGGTATTCTGGTTCCAGCTTCACCTTCGGGATATTTCTAAACTCATGCCGAGGGTAACCTTTTCTTTCTTTCCAATTCGGGTGGCAACATACTTAGAGTTTTGGAAATTTTATCCAAGTAAGTTCTTGACTATGGATGTGAAGGATCCCACATTCATGGTTAAGAGGTTACAAGCCTCTTTTCCGCAACTCGATTAACTTGTCACTCATTCCGAGCCAAAGATGGTCTGAAATAAAAGACTATCTTTTCTACCGATCGAGTAAAACTACAAGCAGTCTGATTCCCTAAGTCCAGGGGATATGTAGGCTGGGCTCTATGTAGAAAACTCGACTGCATTCCATCCTCTCCCAAATCCCTTTATTCCCCCAGTTTCTCGGTTTAACCAAAAACTCTAAAACTGTGATAGTTGGTGAATTCTCTTGAAAATCGTGTTTAAAATCAAGCTTTATGAACTACAAGTGGCTTGAATTCTCATGAAACCTGAGATATGTAGGAAACCTAATACCGAGGTTTGGCCATAACTCCATGAAACTCGTGCGGAAAACCAACCTCTTAGATACGAATTTATGGTCGGACAAAAATTAGGAGCGTCAACCTCCCTTTGCCCAGGGTTACTTGCATCCACCCTACCGAAAGGGAGGGGACAAGTGTTGAAACCTAATTTTTGCCCTCCAAGGCTAAATTTAATCCTGAGTTTCTTCAATTTTAATAAAATCAAAATATTTATTTCATCCGAATAAGAGTTTAAAAAAGTATATTTGTACGTGATTTTGTCACTTTAAGTAGCAATTATATATTATCGTGTTCAATTATGCGATATTAGACAATTTGATTTCTTAAATGTTTATTTTACGGAATATCGAATTTTAATCAAGGTTCATCTTGAAATAAATATAATAATTAAAGTCTTGATTTAAATATATTTTTATTCTTAAAAATAATTTATCTGAATAAATATGTGTTTGATTTTATCGAATCAAGAAGCTCGGGGTTAAATGAGGTATTAATGCATTTCGAATTTTAATTTAATTTAGCCAATCTATTAGGTTGGGCCATAATCGAAATCGAAATGGCCACAATTGCGATGCAATTGGCCAATTGATTTCAATTTGGCCAAAACCTAAATAAAATTGGACAATTCCCCAATAACCAAACCAGCCCAAATAATAAGCAATTAAAGCCTGCACCTACTAGGCCCAACAGATCTCGACCCGGCCCACACCATTTAATCCATTCTCCTTCAATAAGCAAAAAATGCTTATAACTCACCAAAAACAAACAACAACCACATTCAATGAGAACAACAACACAAATGACAAGAATACAATGATTTCAACCCGAATCCGTCAATGGCGACCCATATCCCACAAAACCCATGCCCATCCTGTTCGAATTCATGCGAAAAGCCAAGAAGTATTCAGAATGTGATGAGTTGTCTCTCCCAACGGTTTGATCCCCTGATTTTCGGATGAAATTATTTAATTTCGTACACATTTGGAGGATCTTTATTGGCTACGAGGTACAATCTGTTTTGCCCGAATTTTATTGGTCCATGATTTCATTATTTTCCTGGAAGAGTCCAAAATTGATAGGAATCGTGGATGAAACCCAGATGTAGGGGATTAAAGTTTGAAATTAGAAAATATCTCAATGGGTAAATCCCAAAAGGACCCCGGATTTTTTTTTATTTTTACCACATCGTTGAAGCCTTGAAAGGGAACCCTAATTGATTCTCTATAAAAGGGGGGGTCTTAGAGCAAGGAGGAGAGTGGGAATTTGGGGTTCGAAAATTTTGGGTTGGGAAATTCGGGTTGAAAATTCTGGGGGTCGAAAATTTTTAGTCTCAAAAGAGAGGAAAATTTCCTTGTTTCTACGGAGGTTGGGAAATTCTCAGGTTAAGAATTTTAGGGAGATTTTTGGTTGAGAAGAGGGAAGAAAGAAGCTCTTGCATAAAGTTCTGTGGTCTAGTGGGAATTCTATTTTGTATTCGGAGGTTCATCAGCTAAATTAGAGCTCCGAGTCGAGTGTGAAGAAATTTTCTGGTGGTCGTGATTCTCTATAGCTAGTTCGTCGTCTCGTTTTGATGCTCCAAGAGAGGTAAACACCTCTTTCCATTTTAATTTTGCTATTGTTTTCTTTTTTTCTTTATCTCTTTCTTTATGATTTCATTGTAATAATGTTGTTGTTTGCTGGAAATTATTCGCTGTAGAAGCCTCAATAGGCCATAGGATTTCTGTGCAGTAGAACGCTTCAAGAATTATAAGTTTTCGAGTAGTGAAGGCTCTCTTAGTCATTTTTTTTTCTCGATGACGTTTTGCTGTATTCTCTCAAATAGGTTTAGTCAATTGATAATGTTGTTTGAAGCTGCAAAAAATTTTTTCTTCTTTAATTAGTAGTCCACCATCTGCATTCCTTTGGTGCAAGTAATTGATTGGTGTAAATGACAGATTCTTGAGTTTGCTTGTTTTTTTTTTTTTTTTGTGAAAGATTACTTTCTTTTCAATTAATGATTCTCTGTTCTATGAGTATTAAGTAATAAACATCGATATTTTCTTAATTAAAGCTTGAAAATCACATTGTGCATTCTCGTAAATACAAGTAATAGACGTATACGTATGATATATCCCATATCTCATATGGTTGACCTGCAAGGCTTGTGTTGATGGTTTATTGTCTATTAATCTGATTTGTATTTTATTCGATTGCACATTATGGCGAATTTAGCTTGATATACCTTGCAATCGAGTCGTGCCCACTTCGTGTTAAACTCCCGTAGAGTGAAAAGATTAAAGATTGAGTCCTGAAACTTTCCTTTCCAAAGGTTATACTGATTGTTCAATTTTCCTCATGTCTTCTCTTGAATCCATGAAACTGTTATGAGCGTATACATGAGTTTTCTGGGTGATCGCCACTGGCAACTTGTTATAATATATAACTCTTGTCGTAATGTGTGATTATAGTAAGAGCCTACTGATTAATTTCGAATTATACATTTTTATGTTAATTGTTCGAGTGCTTAATGGTTAATTCGGTTCATTAATTGTGGATTAATGTTAATTCATTTCCTATTAATTAGCTTCAAATTCCCTGGTTGGTATATGCTTCTTTAAATCATTTTACATATTTTGCTTGTTGGTTGAAAATTTAGAACGAGTATTAATTCTTTTATACTTTCTCTTTATGAACTTGCATTGGAGTCTAAATGGACTCAATTTTGCATTGCATGTGGCTCATCCTTTCAAGTCAAGATTCAGAATAAATTCAAAACCGGTTACATAGCACATGGACGCAAGGAGTTGAAAGAACAAAAATAGGTCAAAATCCCATATTCGAAGTGACGAAGAGACTCAGGAGTCTCACTTTCCTTTCTTGTCATTTTATTTACATATTTATTGTCGTATTTTATTTACTTATCCATTTATTTCTTTATTAATTCATTTGGGCCTCGAAGCCGAACTTGTAAAATTAATATAGGTGGAGCGAGACTAGAGCTAACGGCTTGAAAATTAGATTAGGACCGGTGAAATAGGTCGAAAGCCCATTTAGACTAGGACAGGTCTCATTGATTTAGGCCGATGGCCTAAATCCCTTAATTTCTCCCTTTCCCTCTGTTTTTTATGTTTGCTTTCCTTATGTGCTTGGCGAACCTAGTTAAATCCTTAGTTCAGTCACTAAAAAACTAGTTTTGCATAAACACCCAAATATTTTCAAAATTGCTTTCTTTTCAAAAAATCAATCACTTTTCTACAAAATTAATCTTTTCGAAGTTAATCAAAAGACGATTTTTAAACAGTCCGGATAACCGCAAGTTAGCGGACGTTTTAGGTGCCTAACACCTTCATAAAACGTTAATAGGAACCGCTTACTCAGAATCTTTTAACTAAAATGATTTTCTTGTTTTGAATCGTTTGAAGTATTTTATAAAGGTTTTTTAATTTCTTTTCAAATTAAGTGGCGACTCTCTTTCAATAAGTCGAGAATCTCCGCAAAATAGATTCTCTTCAATTCTTAGTTTAGTTTTCACTCATAGGTTTGAATCGTATCATTTGGTATCAGAGCCAAGCTTGATTTCATTTCCACAAAGTTAATCTTGGGTCTCGTTGTGTTGAAAATAAAAAAATCATAATTTTTTTTATCATTCCCATTTTTGCCCTTAGGTCAAATTTTGAGTTTTCGATTCTTGTGTCTTTTTATGTTTCTAGTGTTAGATTTGTGTTTTCTAACACCATTAGAGTCTAAATCTCAAATTTGAGCTTAATCCGAGGAGATTTGAGCGACCTACCATTATTGGAGCCTGAGTTAAAGAAACTCGAAGATGGGTTCTCAATTTTGGGTTTTTCTGGTGTGAATTTGGGCTTAAAAATGTGTGGGTTGTGTTTGGGAGGTTGAAGAGAGCTTAGATTTAGAATTTCATCAAATTCCGAGGTCAATTGCTTGAGGGTCAAATTTGGAATATTCTTGATGTTCTTTATAATCTTTATATATTGTTGAAGAAGAACATTCAAAAGGGTGTGTTTGGTCCAAAAAAGAAGTGAGAGAAGGTGTAGTACATGTTTATTACAAATAAAATTCAATTTTTCCATAGAGATAAAAGAATCAAAAGACATCAAAAAGAAATATTCTAAAGGAAGTGACAAATGAGAGTACAAAAGAGAGGACCACAAGGAATTCAAGGCTTTCAAGAGTTGATTGATCCATTGTTGAAGTATCCAAGCCTTGAAAAATCTCCTAAGAAGCTCACAAGATCATCCAAACAAGGAGAAAAATGTTTGAAGACCCTCTACACCTATCCTTACACGTTAAAAAAGCAAGAGAAGCCACTGCCTAGAGGTGACGACGAGCCCTAGTCGTCAACCATAGTCATCACTTTAGTGACAAGAAATCAACATAAGTTATCAACCCCCACTGCCTAGAGGTGACGATTATCCCGAGTCATCAGCCTTAGTCGTCAACTCCCTGACAAGCAATCAACACAAATCGTCAACAACACTGCTTAGAGGTGATGACTAGTGACTAGTCATCAACCCCTTGACAAGTTTTCAACTCCAACCAACCAAGTCATCAACAACACTTGTTAAGGGTGAAGACTACCCCAAGTCATCAACTGTCATGACCCGAGACTACCCCCTAGTCGTACCACAGTGCTTGGAACCACAAGTGATCCCAATCTAACCCATGAACTGGTATTTTGCTTGTGCAACTAATTTAAAATGTATAACAAAACTTAATTTGCTGAGTGAAAGCATAATCATGAATAGTCTGGATACAGTTAATGCTGATACCATTTACATCATGATAAAACTGAAGAAATAAACTCAAATTACATGACTGACTCTGACTGACATCTATGAAGCCTCTATTATACTAACTATAGATAGCTGGGACATACCTCCAACTACCACTAATCAATACATATGGAAAATTAAAAATATAGAACATGATCTACAACTGTCTGGAGTTCTCAAAATAGGAGAACTTATCACCTGTTGGCTGAAAGCTGCAAACTGTCTGACCCTGGTGTAAAAGCTACATATGTTACCTACATTATGAAGGATGTAGCCACAAACACATATATGTGGTCAGTACGTTGGAATGTACTGAGTATATAGAGACATGCACTAAATCATGAAAATATTTCAAACATGCTGTAAAACTGAGGATACAAGTTATTTGTTAAAATATACATTTGAAACATGACTATACATCAAAACTGTAAATCATAGAGAATTTATAAATCATAAGATGAAAACAATTCTGTAAGCCATGAGGTGGTAGAAACATAAATATTGTAAGTAATTTTTCTTGTAATGCTGAATATGCTGTAAAACTTGTACTGAAAATGACGTATGAATACTAGGTCTGGAACTATGTGGTAGAAACTGAATTAAATCAAAGGTCTAAATATACAAATATACTAAGCATGAACAATTAAACATACAAAACCAACATAACATGTACTAAGTAGATCTGATTAACAAAATGGTTGATGTTTGTGTGACTAAACAACTGAAATTTAAGTAAATGGATAACAAACATCGATATGCTGAGTAGTGGATATATGAATACTGATCATGTAAAATTAAACTGTACTTAGTCTAAATAATTGGACTGAAACTGTGGGGTAATATGCATACGAGATAAGGACTAACTGAATAACATGAGATAACTGAGCATGAATGCATAAAATCTGTAATATCTGAGAATGCAAGACCAAGCATAAATCTGTAAACTGAAATAAGTCTAAAATCTGAAAGACTGTAAACTGTATAGCAGAACAACTGAAATTCTGTACACTTAGTCAATCAAACTTGAACTAAAACTATACTTAATCCCCGAGATGCCCAAATCTAAGCTAATCGGGGTTCAACCTGTAACCTCAATTGGAAAGGTATCAGTACCGTGCCAAGAGTACTAACACCGGTTGTGTGGATCCACTAAAGTGGTATCACGAAGGACTAATGAGTCACCCTCAACTAGCAGGTGCTCTAATAAGATATGTGTTACCCACAACTGACAGGTAAACACTCTGTCAACCCTCAACTGGCAGGTAGACATCTCTAACCTATGCTGGCTACGTAGTTCTGGAACTTGAGGATTGGTACTAAGGGTCACAACCTCTACTGTCAGGTGAGTCTTCATCCCTAAGTTCGCTCGGTGCTAAATCCTACTCCCAACTGAACTGACACTGATACTGGAATAAACTAAACTAGACTGAACATTATTACATAACTGATAGTGCTCATCATGATCGTAGACGTGTAAGTATACTGATAAGAGTTTTGGATTAACTGCCTGAGTACTTAAAAATCTAAATTCATGTAAGTCACATAGGTATCGGGTGTTCATAACCCACCAACACTGAATGGAATCAACAATAATGCCATATAAATCCTTTAAAACCATAGCAGGGGATCATTGTTCAAAACCCAACACTTTGGCATTTCATCAAACACATAAAAGTCATGAACTTAAGCATGGAAATGGATAAAGCATTTGAGAATAACATGATTACAAGACAAAAATCACAACTTAGGGATTTAACGTAAAGATTACAACATTTAAAAAATGTAATGGCTCATCCCACTTGAAAAACACTTATAAACATAACTTGTAATTGAATTCTTAAGAGATTCATAGAGCTATTTCAACTTAAACATGAAAAACTCATAATTTAAAACCAAAAAGGGATTCTTGGACTCCATGGGTGAAAGAAACTCATGGATGAACATCACACATACCTCACTAGATGATTTTGTAAAGATTCTTAGAAATTTCTTGAGGTTTGAAGCTTGAATTCCTTGATTCCTTGAGAATGGGTTAGGGTTTGTTCTTAAGGTGGAAGATGGTTTTATTGAGAGATTATATGAATAAATGGGAAAATAATGCTCCCTGGGGATCTAAATTTTGTGTTATGGATGAGTTTAGTGAGGGGATTGACCCAAATGCCCTTAAATGGCGAGGAACAAAAGCTAAACAAAATGGGAAGGGTGCACCGCAGGCTTAATACCAGCGGGCTAAGCCGCACACTGTGGGATCTAGAACGATAGGCTAAGCCCCGTGCTGTGGGCTCCTGTCCAGCGGGCTAAGCTCTGCACCACGGGCCTATCCCGATGCCCTCACTATTTTTCTTCTCCAAACATGCCCCTATGCTCATCTAAAAATTTCAAAACTCACAGAAATAAGAAAGATACCAGGTTGTGAGTGGAAAGAGACCATTTTTGTTTTAAAAAATTAATAATACAATTAGAATATTTGGTCTCCACAACCGTAAAACTTTTATATTTTTGGACTCAAATGAACATTTGTCTTGGTCCAGAGTGATGTAGAATATCAATGGTTTCCCAAGAATGGGTGCTGCAAGAAATGGAGGCTTCATCAAGTATGATTTGATAATTTCGAAGGCCTTACTACAAGATTGGTCCCACTCGAAAGACACATCTTGAACAACCCCGATCATGAATCAACTTAAAAATCGACATTCTGAGGTCGGAAAGGTCAAAAATTAAATAATCAAAGTTCAGTGGCCTTGGAAATGACTAAGACCCAACACTTAGTGAAAATTTCAAGCCTTAAGCCCCTTAAGCATGCAACTAAGATCTGAATCGAGCTAAGATTAGTACGGGGTAGTACAATATCTCCCCCTTTGTAAAATTTGTCCTCGAATGAGACTGGTTAGACTAGGAGTACATAACTAAGGCAATTGAGATCATATACTGAACATTCATAAGTTGGAACATGATTGCATAATTGAGTCTGAGCAAGATACCTAAAATAAACTGATTTCGTGAATATATGTAATGACATGAGAATAGTTATAAGGCTAAGATAGAAACGAGAGAGTCAATTTATGAGTAACCATTACCCCAGGGTGGATCTGGTCTCGTGAAGAAAATGTTGAGAGGTTTAGGACATGAAAACTTAGGTATTAGAATATCTCCCCCTTGGGATCATTCATCCCCCGAATGATACTGACTTGGCTGAAATACTTAGGAAAGACTAAGATGATGCATGCGGTACTTACGAACTGAATCATGACTGAATACCTGAATCTGAAACATGATGTATGAACTGAATAGAATTCACAATTTACATGGATACAAACAAATTACCTCTTGGAATGACCATACACATGAAACTTCAGATAGTAAGACTAGATCGAAAAATGGTCTGTCAGACTTCTAAACTGAATGGTTGGCAATACAAACTGAATTAGATTGAAAGCTTATACTCAACTGGAGTATTTCTTCAATACTCTTTCTAAGATGTTCTAATAATAGTAGGGAGAAAGGAACTTGGGCATTATCTAAATAAGATATATGAGTAAGGAATCTTAAATGGCTATAACTCTGTAACATGGAACATAGGCCTATAAAACATAAGATAGAATAGAATTACTAGGCCTTAGGCAATGCAACTACCTAACTCAAACTTATCCTCGCACCTTAAATTTAAATACTCGCATGGGTATACATAACTACTCCAACCAAGGTCCGAGTTGAGCTACATACTCTCACCATGTTTAACCCTAACTCAAAATTATAAGGTACTACACGTAATACCATAACATTAGTCTGTACCTTAAAAATAACAAACACTTACTCTCTCCCATCTAAACAATTATTCTTTATCACTATATTGACCTAAGTAGGGGTTACTGAAAGGTTAGAACATGAGGACCTAAAGCATGAAAGAATACTATGCATAACTTGGACACTTAACTGAGGTCTGAGAAATAGAGTATCCACTGCATGAATTGATCACAAAGATCAAAATTGAGGATATACATGACATAATCTGAATTTCGATGATTATTAAGAGTGTTGCATGAGTCATGGGAACTGAGAATACTGTAAAGCATTAGTACATGAATCATGAGTTGCATGACCTGAGTTTGGAGTTCATAATTTTAGGGAATATGATTTGTATTGCTGAGTGAACTGGAACTCCTTATACTAGGAACTGGGAACATACATGATTCTCTATAAAGTGCATAAATATGAGCTATGATCATAGGGATGACTTGTAAGGAATGAGTATATGTCGTGATGACTGAAGTACAACACTTTACACTTAGATAAGAATGGGTTGGGCATCTTCCTCCCCTGTTGATTTTCTATAATACACTGACATCACTACTAAAATCTGAGAGCCTAACTTGGTTTCTTTTCCTATCATCTCCCCCTTAGATTTAAGACACCCTCTAAGTCAGTGGACCCCTTCAATAAACTCTAAACTAAACTGCAACCATTTTACTCTAGGGTCTGAGATATAACAATAGACATAAACAATAAACTCAACCTGAAAGTGTAAAACCTGTTGCTAGTACTTCCTTCTGAGATACAAATATTATCTTTCTATAGCCTCAATAGTCATCATATAATAACTCAAACACTGACTAACATAGAATCTTCATAAGTATCACCATACCCTGAATTCACACTATCTAGAGCTTCAAATCTTCTTTCTATTAGTTCAATCTTCAAAGATTCAAACTTAGATTCTAACACTTAACATGGATATCCCCAAACCTTTAATAAACCATACTAACTTCTTTCATATCCTACTAATATCATATCTCTAAACTTATATTTTTCCCTAAACCATGAGAATTATCATTACACCAACATACCCAACATCAACAACATAAAATTTTGAATCAACATACATAATCTCGAATTAATAACTTAAATTCTTACATGCACTTCTTTAAGACTACTGGTTCACCTTTCATACAACTAGCCCCATGGATACATAATCTGCTAAATCTAGATAAACACTATTCTGTAATACCCCATACTTTTTTAAGTCTCGTTTAGCTCCTAGTATATCAAGGGTCAACTTTAAAAATGTACAACTCTTGATACATGTAGAATTTTCAAGATCTAGACCCACCAAATGATGGATAATTGAATTAGCTTTCCAACGATACCAATTTCACGTAAATTTGATACTCGGTAGAGAAGTTATGGTGCTTTTAGTGAAAAATAGTAGAGCACCACGATAGCACCGCATCTCGGTGAAGGGAAGATTCACAATTGTTCATTTTCCAGTGAAGCACCATGATTATGCCGCATCATGGTGAAGTCCAAAATAGAATTCGTTCCTTTTCAGTAGCTCACCGCGATTTGCCTGTATCACGCCAAAATTCTTGATGGAGCAGACACCGTGTTGCGGTAGAGTGCAAAATGTCACTCGTCCTTTTCCAGTGATGCAACACGTTACACCGCATCACACCATGGTGCAAAATTGAACTCATCCCTTTTCCAGTAAGCCACCGCGATGGCGCCGCATCACGCTGGTGTGCAAACTCGAGATTCCAGTTCTGAATTAATTTTTTTACAGGGCAACCTAGTCATTTCTCAAGCCCGCAAATCATGTAAAACACTAGATTAAACCTATTCTAAGCATTATACGCTGATTTTTATCAAAATTTCTCTCCAAGAAACCCTAGAACTTCAAATCTTAATCCTCAAAAAATCCAAATTCTACCATTCTTTTTCCAAGATAACCTAAAGTTTAAGATTCCCAATTCAAGATCTTCATGAATCAATATTCAAGAGAACAAATAAGAACTCAAAGTTCAAGCTTCTTCATCCAATTATTAATTAAGGTATGTGGAGTTTTCAACAAGGATAGTTCTTTCATCCTTGTGTCCAAAGTAGTTTTTGAAGTTAATTTCACATGAATTTACATGAGTTTCAAATTAGGGTTCATACCTAAATATTGTTAATTGAAGATTATGGTCCTATAAATGATTTAGATATTGAATTACATGTCTACTCTCGTATTTTTATGAGTATGACATTAATTCCTAGATTTAGAGTTGAATTATCAAGATTTTCATTATTTAGCATGAACTTTATGATGATTTGACATGAAATGGATGCATGGGTTATTACCTAGTTTGAATGTTGATATTTCTAGAAGATTATGCTTTTAAGCATCCCATGATTAGTTTATATTCAGATTTTAAACAAAGATTTGATCTTTTGATCCTCAACTTAGATATGGAATCCAATTTATAGTTTTATTATTGTTTATAGTAAACAGATTCACAAGAGGTTTTCATTATAAACACTTATACTAGTTTTAAAAGTGGATATCCTATAGAATGAGCAAACAGATTAAAGGGAGTAGTATTTATCACTGAGTTGGGTATGTTCACATACCCTAGAATTACGAGCCAATGTAGGTTCAGATTATCAGAGTATCCCCATTTCTATATGGATGATATTTAAAGATGTGATCACTTAGCTTAGGTTATACTCCTTGGAAAGAGTATGGCACCTCTCCCTAATGTGAGGTTTTACCATAAGGGAACTAAATATTGGATACTATGATAGCTCATGTAGTGTATGTCGGTTAGAAGAACCTCCCTACAGAAAAGAGTAAAGAATAACAAAAAAGCTTTTAGAAACTAAGTGTAAAGGCTCACAATTTTATTTAGATATTGTTTTATATAAGACATTAGCTACTAGAATTCAGCTTTCAGTTTACTGATATAGAGGTGAGTCCTTTTACACTTAGCATGTATGATTTGAAAAATAGATTTCAAGTATAGATTTAGAACTAAGTGTGGTGTCTCACAACATTCGTGTAGTATGTTTTATCATTCATGATTTATGATTACAACTTTTAATTACTCAAGCCAAAGTGAGCCATTATTACTTAGCATGCATTATTTATATGAAAAATGTATATAGTTCCTCACTGCTTTACCTATGCATCCACCCCCATATATTCAATACATTCCAGAAACACTGATCCACATATACGTCTATGTGCTACATTATCTCATAATGTAGGTTCAGGTGCTCAGTTTCAGCAGCGTGATTGATTTTGAGCATCTCCATCTACATACCGACAGTTGGTGAGTTCTTATAGTTTGGGGACCTAGTTATTAATTTTTTCATCTTATTAGAGTAGTTGATTCAGTATTTTCAGTCTGTTTGAGTTAGTTGGGGGCTTGTCCCAGTGGCTCTCTAGTTATTAGTAGTAGAGGCTTCTCAGACTGCTAGTCATGATTCAGATTTTCAGTATTGATTGTCCAAACTTTTAAGACAAATACTTTCAGATATTATGTTTAGATAATTTTAGCTTAGATCAGACAAACTTTTGTATTGATTTTATGTTTATATTTCTCCATTATGAGTTTCAAACTTAGTAGATGGCTTACAGGGTTAGCTTGAGGCTACTCGTAGTCTTGAGCACCGAGTGATGTCTTGGGACCCATTTTCAGGGTGTTACAAACTTGGTATCTGAGCCTAAGGTTATAATAGTCCTAGGGATTCAGACAATCCACGTTACGTAGAATCTTGATCATGGGTGTGAAGCACGCTATATTTATGAGTAAGAGGCTACGGGACATTTTTAGGAAATTATTTCTTTTTTTAAGATCTATCTTGCTTATAATGTCTTTATCTGCTTTTAACTCATGATTTTATGTGACAGTTGAATATGCCTCCTCATCGAGCTAATGCTTGCAGAAATAATTACCAGCCACCCCAGCCCACTGATCCTCTGAATGAGAACGTATCCCATTCTGAATTTTGGGCTACCTTTCAGGAGTTAGCCCAAGCTTTGACTGTCAATGTTCAAAGCAACCATCAGGCGGTAATCCCACTTTATCAGAATAAGGATTCAGCAGAAGCCAGAATGTATGACTTTATGAGAATGAATTTGCCTGAGTTCTTTGGGTCAAAAGTAGTTGAGGACCCATAGTTTTACTTAGATGAGATAATAAAGATCACCCAGATTATGCATGTTACTGAGAAAAAGAGTGTAAAGTTGGCATCCTATAGGTTGAAGGATGTGGCGTATGATTGGGTGGTTATGTGGAAGAATAATAGAGGTGAGAATGCAGCTCTTATGAGTTGGCAGGTATTTCAGGATACATTTCTAGATAGGTTCTTTCCACATGAGATGAGCGATGCTAAGGTAGAGGAGTTTGTGAACCTGAGGCAGGGCTCGATGACAGTAAAAGAGTACTACCTTCAGTTTAACCAATTGTCTAAATATGCCCCTGATACGATGGCCGACCCTTGGTTGAGTATGAGTAAGTTTGTTACTGGAGTATCTGGTTTGGTAGTCAAGGAATATAGGACTTTCATGCTTATTCGGGACATAGATATTTCTAGGCTGATAATTCATGCTCAACAGATTAAGGCAGAAAAATTGAAGGGGAGAGAAAGAGGAAATAAAAAGGCTAGAACCAGGAAATTTGTTTACGGCCACACAAAATTTGGAGGGGAAATCATTCCTAGTTTCAGAGTCATTCATCTATGCCAGCGTCATCTTCAGCTAGTGCTCTCACCCCAGAGCTAGGCAGGAGCAGAGGGGTAAGACTTCTATGTCCATATCTCAGTATGGAGTGAGTGGAAAACCTAGTTATCCTTTATACATTAAGTGTGGTAAGAATTATATTTATAAGTGTTTGTTGGGAAAGAAAGGTTGTTATGGTTGTGGTAAGTTGGGACATGGAATCACAGAGTATCCGCATGATAGGTAGGGAAATAAGAATGTTCGTCCCCAGACTCAGGATACTAGCGCTCCAGCTCCTCTAGGTCGTCCAGTCCCTCCTTAAGGTGCATCATCCAGTACTGGTGGAGGTCAATGCCATAATTGATTTTATCGTTTACCATCCTGTCAGGAGTAGGAGAGTTCACTAGATGTTGTTACAGGTATTCTTTGTGTCTTTTATCTTGATGTTTATGTGTTGTTAGAACAGGGTCAGATTGCTCTTATGTGACCCCACTAGTTGCAGTAAATTTTGGAATAGGCCCTGAAAAGATACCTAAGCCCTTCTTAGTTTCTACCCCAGTGGGTGAGTCAGTTATTACCGAACGAGTCTATAGAAAATGTCCTGTCACTGTCCTTTATAAGATCATGTTAGCAGACTTAATAGAGTTAGATATGGTGAACTTTGACCTTATTCTGGGCATGGATTTGATCCATTCCTATTATGCATCTATAGATTGTCACACCTGAGTGATGAAGTTCCAGTTTCTAGATGAGCCATTCTTTGAGTGAGAAGGTAATTTAGTATCTCTCAAGAGACATTTCATATCCTATCTTAAAGCTAGAAAGTTGATATAAAAAAGGGTGTATCTATCATCTAGTTTGAGTCAAAGACACTAAGTCTGAGGTCCAATAGTTTAGTCAGTCCGTGTATTTAATAAGTTTCCTCATGTTTTTCTCGAAGACTTGCCAAGGGTACCTCTCGATAGGGTAATAAAATTTTGTATTGACGTTCTTCCAGATACTCAACCAGTCTCTATTCCACCATATCATATGGCTCCATCTGAGCTTAAGGAGTTAAAAGAACAACTAAAAGATCTCTTAGATAAAGGTTTCATAAGACCTAGTGTCTCTCCATGGGGTGCTCCTATCCTATTCGTGCAAAAGAAAGATGGTTCATTGCGAATGTGCATTGACTATCATCAGCTGAACAAAGTCACAATAAAAAACAAATATCCTTTTCCTAGGATTGATAACCTATTCGACCAACTTCAAGGTGCAAGTTACTTTTCCAAGATAGACCTTAGATACGACTATCATAATCTTAGAGTAAGGTAATGTGATATTCCAAAGACAGCTTTCAAAACCCGTTATGGTCATTTTGAGTTTCTAGTCATGTCCTTCGGGTTGACAAATGCCCCAACCGCCTTCATGGACTTGATGAGCCGAGTGTTCAAATAGTATTTGGATATGTTTTTCATCGTCTTTATCGATGATATTCTTGTCTATTCTGATAGTGAGTATGACCATGCAGACCACCTTAGAATTGTGTTGCAAACTCTTAGGGATCATCAGTTGTTCGCCAAATTCAGAAAATGTGAATTTTGTCTAAGATCAGTAGCTTTTATCAGTCATATTGTTTCCAGTGATTGCGTTAAAGTTGATCCCCAAAAGACAGAAGCAGTAAGAAACTAGTCTAGACCTATCTCTCTATCAGATATCAAAAGTTTCTTGGGTTTAGTTGGCTATTATAGATATTTTGTTGAAGGGTTTTCTTTTATTACATCCCCTATGTCTAGATTAACCTAGAAGAAAGTTAAGTTTCAGTGGTTAGATTCTTGTGAGAGGAGTTTTCAGGAGTTGAAGACTCGACTCACTTCAACATTAGTTTTAGTGCTACCTTATGGTACAGATGGGTTCATTATCTATTGTGATGCTTCTAGAATTGGTCTGGGATATATATTGATGTAGAGAGGTAAGGTTATAGTCTATGCATCTAGACAACTTAAGCCTCACGAAAAGAACTACCCTACCCATGATCTTGATTTTGCTGCTATTGTTTTTGCATTAAAAATTTAGAGGAACTATATTTATGGGGTGCATGTCGATGTATTAATGGATCACAAAATCTTGCAATATGTATTTACTTAGAGAGAGTTAAATCTTCATCAGACAAGGTGTTTAGAATTGTTGAAGGATTATGATATGAGTGTGTTACATTATCCGGGCAAGACCAATATGTTGGCAGATGCCCATAGTAGATTGCCAATGGGCAGTGTGGCCCGTGTGGAGAGTGATAAGAGAGAATTAGTTTGAGAGGTTCATCGGTTAGCTATATTGGGTGTGAGGTTGGTTGACTCAGCTGAAGGGAGTGTTTGGGTTCAGAGTAGTTCAGAATCTTCTCTAGTTTCTGAAGTGAAAGAGAAGCAGGATAAGGATTCTTGTTCGGTCAAACTGAAGGGGTTATTTAATGACCAAAAGGTAGAGGTTTTATCCCAAGGGGAAGATGGTGTGTTGAGATACAAGAATAGATTGTGTGTGCCATGTGTTGATGATTTAAGGCAGCGGATTATGGCAGAAGCGCATGGTGCGTGTTATTCCATTCATTCAGGAGCCACCAAGATGTACCGCGATCTGCGGGAAGTCTATTGGTGGAGTGGTATGAAGAGAGATATCACAAAATTTATGGCCAAGTATGCAACTTATCAATAGGTTAAGGTAGAGCACCAAAAACCTGGTGGCATATTTCAAGAGTTTGGTACTCCCACTTGGAAGTAGGAAGAGGTGAACATTGACTTTGTGATAGGGTTACCCCATTCGCCTTGATAGCATGATTCAATATGGGTTATTGAAGATAGATTGACCAAATCAACCCATTTTTTTCCAGTTCACATGTCCTACACAACTGAAGATTATGCTAAGCTATATATCAGAGAGTTGGTTAGATTGCACGAAGTTCCCTTGTCCATCTTCTCAAATAGGGGTACTCAGTTTACCTCTCAGTTTTGGAAAGCCTTTCAGAAGGGCTTGGTACCCAAGTTCATCTCAGTTTAGCTTTTCACCCACAGATAGATGGTCAGGTAGAGAGGACCATTCAGACCTTAGAGGATATGTTGAGGGCATATGTTCTTAATTTCAAAGGCAGTTGGGATGACACTTGTCGTTGATCGAGTTTGCCTACAATAATAATTACCATTCTAGTATTTAGATGGCCCCATTTGAGGCTTTGTATGGGCGGAGATGTAGATCACCAGTCGGTTGGTTCGAAGTGGGTGAGGCCACTTTGATTGGGCCATATATGGTATTTGAATCCATGGAGAAAGTTCAGTATATTCGATAGAGATTGAAAGCAACTTAGAGTCATCAAAAATCTTATGCAGACATAAGAAGGAAAGATCTTGAGTTTGAATTAGATGATCTTATGTATTTGAAGGTTTCACCCATGAAGGGGGTGAAGAGATTTGGCAAAAAGGGGAAGCTTAGTCCCCAATATGTGGGTCTCTACAGGATATTGAGTCGTGTAGGGAAGGTAGCGTATGAGCTTGAGCTACCTACAAACTTTTCATCAATTCACCTAGTGTTCCATGTGTACTTATTGAAGAATTGTATGGATGATTCATCTATTGTAGACCCTCTAGAAAGCACAGATTCAGAATAGCCTTTCATATGATGAACTTCCAGTAGAAATTCTTGATCAACAGATCCGTAGACTAAGGAACAAAGAAGTTCCCTTGGTCAAAGTTCTATGGTGAAATCAGTCCGTTGAGGGTGCTACTTGGGTAGCAGAAGCAAACATACGAACCAAGTATCCTCTCCTCTTCTCTACGAACTCTGATTCAACCTAAGGTAATAGTCTTCCTTAATTCAGTTCTTTTCCAGTCTCAGATTTAGCCATGTGATTATCTTCATGTCAATTCATGCATTTACAAACTAGTTCAGTCGCTCAGTATTCTTTAGATTAAGTCATGTGGTTTTGTTTCAGATGTGCTTGCTAGTATATAACCTTAGTTCCTCAATATCCTCAGTTTAACTAGTCTCGTTCGAGGATGACTGTTCCCAAGGGGGAGATATTGTAATACCTCGTACTTTTCTTAGTCCCATTTAGCTCCTAGTGTGCCAAGGGTCAACTTTAAAAATGTAAAACTCTTGATACATGTAGAATTTTCCAGCTTTAGACCCACCAAATAGTGGATAATTGAATTAGCTTTCCAACGATACCATTTTTGCCTAAATTCGATATTCGGTTGAGAAGTATGGCACTTTTAGTGAAAACTAGTAGAGCATCGCGATAGCACCGCATCGCGGTGAAGGGCAGATTATCAATTGTCTATTTTTTAGTGAAGCACCGCGATAGCATCGCGTTGCGGTGAAGTCAAAAATGGCACTCGTCCCTTTCCAGTAGCTCACCATGATTTTCCTGTATCGCACCAAAATTCTCAATGGAGCAGACACCGCATCGCGGTGGAGTGCAAAATGGCACTCGTCCCTTTTCCAGTAAGCCACCGCAATGGTGCCGTATCGCGCCGGTGTGCAAACTCGAGATTCCAGTTCCAAATTACTTTTTTAAAGGGTAACCTAGTCATTTCTCAAGCCCCCAAATCATGTAAAACACTATATTAAACCTATTCTAAGCATTATATGCTGATTTTCATCAAAATTTCTCTCAAAGAAACCCTAGAACTTCCAATCTTAATCCTCAAGAAATCCAAATTCCACCATTCTTTTTTCAAGATAACCCAAAATTCAAAATTCCCAATTCAATATCTTCAAGAATCAATCTTCAAGAGCACAAATAGGAACTCAAAGTTAAATCTTCTACATCCAATCATTAATTAAGGTATGTGGGGTTTTCAATAAGGATAATTCTTTCATCCTTGTGCCCAAAAGTAGTTTTTGAAGTTAATTTCTCATGAATTTACCTGAGTTTCAAATTAGGGTTCATACCCAAATAATGTTATTTGAAGATTATGATCCTATAAGTGATTTAGATGTTGAATTACATGTCTACTCTCATATTTTTAAGCGTATGACATTAATTCCAAATTTAGAATTGAATTATCAAGATTTTCATTATTTAGCATGAACTTTATGATGATTTGACATAAAATGGATGCATGGGTTATTAGCCCTAGTTTGAATGTTGATATTTCAAGAAGATTATGCCTTTAAGCATCGCATGATTAGTTTATATTTAGATTTTGAACAAAGATTTGATCATTTGATCCTCAGCTTAAATATGGAATCCACTTTACAGTTTCATTACAGTTTACAGTAAATAGATTCACAAGAGGTTTTCATTATAAACCCTTATACTAGTTTTAAAAGTAGATTTTCTACAAAATGAGCATACAGATTAAAGAGAGTAGTATTTAGCATTGAGTTGGGTAGGTTCACATTCCCCATAACTATGAGCCAATGTAGGTTCAGATTATCAGATTATCCCCATTTCTATATAGATGACAGTTAAAGATGTGATCACTTAGCTTAGGTTATACTCCTTGGCAAGAGTATGACACCTCTCCCTAACGTGAGGTTTTCCCATAAGGGAACTAGATGTTGGACACTATGATAGCTCACATAGTGTATGTTGGTTAGAAGAACCTTCCTACAGAAAAGAGTAAAGAATAACAGTAAAGCTTTTAGAAACTTAGTGTAAAGGCTCACAATTTTATTTAGATATTTTTTTATATAAGACATTAGCTACTAGAATTCAGCTTTCAGTTTACTGATACAGAGGTGAGTCCTTTCACACTTAGTATGTATGATTTTAAAACAAATTTCAAGTACAGATTTAGAACTAAGTGTGGTGGCTCACAGCATTCGTATAGTATGTTTTATCACTCATGATTTATGATTACAACTTTCAATTACTCAAGACAAAGTGAGCCATTATAACTTAGCTTGCATTGTTTATGAGAAAAATATATATAGTTCCTCACTGTTTTACTTATGCATTTACCCCCATATACTCAGTACATTCTAGAAGTACTGATCCACATATACGTCTATGTGCTACTTTATCTCATAATGTAGGTTCAGGTGCGCAGTTTCAGTAGCGTGAGTGATTTCGAGCATCTCCATCTATATCCCGACAGTTGGTGAATCCTCATAGTTTGGGGACCTAGTTATTAATTTTTTTATCTTATTAGAGTAGTTGATTCAGTATTTTTAGTCAGTTTAAGTTAGCTGGGGAATTGTCCCAGTGGCTCTCTAGTTGTTAGTAGTAGGGGTTTGTCACACTACTAGTCATGATTCAATTTTCAGTATTGATTTTCCATACTTTTGAGATAAATACTTTCAAATATTATGTTTAGATAATTTTGGATTAGATCAGACATACTTCCGCATTGATTTTAAGTTTATATTTCTCTATTATGCGTTGCAGATTTAGTAAAAGGCGTACAGGGTTAGCTTGAGGCTACTCATAGTCTTAAGCACTGTGTGATGCCTCGATACCCATTTTCGGGGCGTTACAAACATGGTATCATAGCCTAAGGTTATAAGAGTCCTAGGGAGTCAGACTAGCCGTGTTACGTATAGTCTTGATCATGGTTGTGAAACGCTTCATATTTATGAGCAAGAGTCTATGAGACATTTTTATGAAATCATCTCTTTCTTTCATGATCTATCATGTTTACAGTGTCTCTTTCTACTTTTAAATCGTGCTCTTACGTGACAGTTGAATATGCTAATGCCCACAAAAATGATAACCTGCCACCCCAGCCTGCTGACCCTCTGAATGAGAATGTATCCCATGCTGAATTTTGGGCTGCCTTTCAGGCGTTAGCCCAAACTGTGACTGCTAATGTTTAGGGCAACCATCAGGTGACAGTCCCACTTTAGCAGAATAGGGATTTAGCAGCAGCCAAAATTTGTGACTTCATTAGAATGAATTCTCCTGTGTTCTTTAGGTCAAAATCAGGTGAGGACCCACAACTTTACTTAGATAAGATAAGAAAGATCTCCCAAATTATGCATGTTATTAAGGAAAAGAGTGTAGAGTTGGCATCTTATAGGCTGAAGGATGTGGTATATGATTAGATGGTTATGTGGAAGAATGGTAGAGGTGAGAATGCAGCTTCTATGAGTTGGTAGGTGTTTCAAGATGCATTTCTAGACAGGTTCTTTTCGCGTGAGATGAGAGAAGCTAAGGTAGAGGAGTTTATGAACCTGAGGTAGGGCTCGGCAATAATGAAGGAGTACTGACTTAAGTTCAACCAGTTGTTTAAGTATTCCCCTGATACGATGGCCGACCCTAGGTCGAGTATGAGTAAGTTTGTTACTGGAGTATCTAGTCTGGTAGTCAAAGAGTGTAAGACTGTCGTGCTTATTGGAGACATGGATCTTGCTAGGCTGATGATTCATGCTTAACAGATTAAGGTAGAAAAGTTGAAAGAGAGAGAGAGAGTGGAAATAAGAAGGTTAAATCCAGGTAGTTTGATTATGTCAAGACAAAATTTGGAGGGGAAATCATTTCCAGTTTCAGAGTCGCTCATCTATGCTGACGCCATCTTCAACTATTGATCCCGCTCCCAGAGCTAGGTAGGAGCAGTGGGGTAAGAATTCTATGTCCAAATCTCAGAATAGTCTTGAGCACCGTGTGATATCTCGGGACCCATTTTTGGGGTGTTACATATCCCCACTTTACTGTTGATTAACTTCTGGGTTCATTCTTGTAACTCTAGGCCACATGCTATCATAGGAAGGGATGTGAAAGCACATCTGATGTTGGCTTAGAGTACGATTTTCCTGAACATGAATAAAGTCCTTCAAACTTAAAAACTTAAAAGAACTGATGGGATACTTTTAAGCCTACGTGTAATCCCATAACTCTGTGTGTGGGATTGTCTGAGATAACTCTATCTGTAAGGATTTAAACATCACTATTTCTATTGACTCAAGAATAAATCATAGTTGACACGATTAGATTAACGTGAGGATCTGCATAAATTTCTTAGAGAACACTTCTACTGTACGTTCTAAGACATGAAAGAAGGGAAATATTTCTTAAATTCCCTGTAGCCTCTCGAAGAAAAGTATAGATGTCTCTGTACTATTTTGTAAGACTCTACCAGACACGACTTCATAGACATCCTAGGACACTTGAACTCTGTGCTTTGATACCAAGTTTTGTCACGACCTGAGACTACCCCCTAGTCGTAACAAAGTGCCTTGAACCACAAGTGATCCCAAGCTAACCCATGAACTGGCATACTGCTTGAGCAACTAATTTATTATGTATTACAAAACTTAATTTGCTGAGCGGAAGCATAATCATGAAAAGTCTGAATACAGTTAATGCTGATACAGTTTACATCATGATAAAACTAAAGAAAAAAACTCAAATTACATGACTGACTCTGACCGACATCTATGAAGCCTCTACTATACTGACTATAGATACCTGGGACATGCCTCCAACTACCACTAATCAATTCATATAGAAAATAAAAAATATAGTACATGATCTACAATTGTCTGGAGTTCTCAAAATAGGAGAACTTATCACCTGCTGGCTGAAAGCTGCAAACTGTCTGACCCTAGTGTAAGAGCTACATATGGTACCTAAATTATGAAGGATGTCGCCATAAATGCATATATGTGGTCAGTACGTTGGAATGTACCGAGCATATGAAGACATGCACTAAATCATGGAAATATTTCAAACGTGTTATAAAATTAAGGATATAAGTTATTTGCTGAAATATACATTTGAAACATGACTATACGCCAAAATTATAAATCATGAGCTGAAAATAATTCTGTAAGCTATGAGGCGGTTGACACATAAATATTGTAAGCAATTTTTCTTGTAAAGATGAATATGCTATAAAAGCTGTACTGAGGATGACGTATGAATACTGGGTCTAAAACTATGTGGTGGAAACTGAATTAACTCAAGGGTATGAATATACAAATATACTAAGCATGAACAATTAAACTTACAAAACCAACATAACATGTACTAAGTAGATCTGATTAACAAAATGGTTGATGTTTGTGTGATCGAACAACTGAAATTTAAGTAAAGGGATAACAAACATCAATATGCTGAGTAGCGGATATATGAGTACTGATCATATAAAATTAAACTGTACTTAGTCTGAATAACTGGACTGAAACTATGGGGTACTGTGCACACGAGATACGGACTAACTGAATAACATGAGATAACTGAGCATGAATGCATGAAAAATATAATATCTGAGAATGCAAGACCAAGCATAAATTTGTAAACTAAAATGAGTCTGAAATCTAAAAGACTGTAAACTATATAACTGAATAACTGAAAGTATGTACACTTGGTCAAGCAAACCTGAATTGAAACTACATGAAATACTGTACTGATACTGTGGGAGGTATCATCTAACCAACATACCCTAATCTGAGCTAATCGGGGTGCAACCTGTAACCCCAGTTAGAAGGGTGTCAGTACTGTGCCACGGGTATTAACACTGGCTATATGGATCCACTAAACTGGTGTCTCGAAGGACTAATGAGTCACCCTAAACTTGCAGTTGCTCTAATGAGATATGTGTCACCCTCAACTGGCAGGTATACACTTTTTCAACCCTCAACTAGAAGGTAGAAATCTTTAACCTACGGTGGCTATGTAGTTCTGGAACTCGGGGATTGCTACTAAGGGTCACACCCTCTACTGTCAGGTGAGCTCTCGTCCTTGAGTTCGCTCGGTGCTAAATCCTAATCCTAACTGAGTTGACACTGATACTAGAATATACTGAACTAGACTGAACATTATTACATAATTGATAGTGCTCATCATGATCATAAACATGTAAGCATACTGATAAGAGTCATGGATTAACTATCTGAGTACTTGAAAAGCTTGATTCATGTAAATCACATAGGTATCGGGTGTTCATAACCTACCAGCACTAAATGGAATCAACAATAATGCCATATAAAAGCTTTAAAACCATAGTAGAGGATCATTGTTCAAAACCCAACACTTTGGCATTTCATCAAACACATGATGAGTGACAGACAAAGGTGCGAACCTTGAGAGCTTGTGATGTTGATTTCCTAACCTTAACTTGTTTGTTGCTTTTGCTTATGTTTAGTATTTCTTTTGATAGGTACAATGTACGATAAAGGTAATATGCCTAGTTGGGCTAGTTCTCTCATGGAAAATCTTATTAATACTATGGATAGCTGATTGGGATCTCTTGAAGGAAGAATGTGATCTATTGAAGGAAGAATAGAAGGCATAGAAAAATCTCTTTCAAAGAAGTTGGATAACATGATAAATCATCCAATATTTCCTAAATCCACCCTTTCCAATTCACCAAATCGTTAAGCTCCCTTGAGTGGACATGCTCCAAATGAACTTCAAGGTAACCAAGCTAACTCTTGCACTCTAGTCAATGAGACTAGTAGACAACTAAGTCTAAATGATAGCTTATCTTTAGGTGAGCCTAATGTCTCTTTACTTAAAGATGATAATGTACAACTTGAGAGTGTGGATACTCTATTTGATTCTAATGATAAAAAAATTGACTTTTCTAGCAAGGTCGATTTGTGTCCACCTAGTGTTGAAGCCATTGTGATGAGTGATAGTACATTGTCTTGTGGAAATCATGAGGACCAACTTGTGTGTGAACCTAGTCCACCACTTGGGTATGTTTGTGAACTATTTAAAGGACCTCGAGTGAATGGCGATGTTTAAAATGTTGGTCGATTGAATAGGAGTGACCCTCTAATTGACTTTCTTGATGATCATGTTAGTATAGAGGGTGTAAATAATTGTATTGGTGGTAATCTTGGGGGAAAGAAGTGTTTCCTAAACCCATGTCCATGGCCACTCTACCCATTTAATCCTGGTGATCATTTGAAATATGGTGGCTCTTCTCCACACTACTTGATGCTTGGGCAAGAAGACAAGTCAACCATGGGTAAGGGTATTGAAACTCATCCCCATGACGGAAATTCTTTCTTGGAGATTTCTAATCTACTTGAGTGACCAAAGTTGTATAAGGGAATAGTCTCCAACAAAAATGACAATCATAGAGGGGGTTTTTTGCTCATTAAGATTTGGAACCCATATGAAACTTCATGAGCGGTTGATCGATTACCATGGTTACTCTAAAATACCCCTTTGTTCAAAGCTCTTGAATGACCAAGTAGTTCTTACTTTTGTGGGTTATACAACCTTTATTAATAATTTCAATGCTTGGTTATATCTTAAGTGTGTGAAACCTTGGCATGATGCTATGATTTATTGTGCTAATCCTAACCCTCATGCCGTAAGGAGTTTGTATTTATTTTTCCTTCCTTTGGTTTTGCAAGGTTTAGATTTGGGGAAGAATCCTTTTCAATAAGGGGAGGATGATACGATCCTATGCGGCCTTAAGGATTTTGATCACATCATTCAAGGACAATACGAAGAGGTCCAAGCCATGATCAAGCAAAGAGATCAAGAGTACACTTGGAGGACCCATTTTAAGCTCCTAAACCCACAATTCCACATGTGGATAATTGCTTGGAGCTTGGAGTATGTTTTGAAGAGCCCTTGTGGATTATTTCCAAAATAGCCACTTTTGGGCTATTTTTATAATAGGTTATTTATGCAAAGACAAATACTATAAATAGATGCCTTACACATTTCATTTATAACTTGTGATGAATTATGAATGTAAACTCTATTGAGAGTGTGAGGCAAGCTTGGATTAGCTTGTGTTGATACTTTGTTTTGAAACATGGGTTGCTTGGGAATCGATTCGCTTGAGGTCTACATAAGATTTAGGTGCCTTGTTTGGTTTGTTTGATTGAAGATTTAGGGTTTGATATACCTTTTACTTGCTTTCAGTTTCTTGCATTGTGTCTATCTTATTACTTCTCTATCGGTCTTTTTTGCTTGATTCTCTTCAATTCTTAGTTTAGTTTTCACTCATAGGTTTGAATCGTATCATGATTCATGCTGAGAATTTAGAACTCAATTGAAACATACATGAATCGATCATCATACAGAACTGCAAAGTGATAACTGATGTGATAAAATCTCCAAGAGTTATTGGGAACGGAATATGATTTTCCTCAAGCTCTCATTATCATAACATCTAATAACAATAGAAGGAAATAATTTTGTGCATGATCTAGGTATAAAATTCAAGAAAGGAATCGCAACATAGATACAACTCTATAACATGAGATATAGGCATATAGAACAGAAGCTAGAATAGGATTACTATGTCTTAGGCAATGCAACTGTTTACTTTCAAGCTTAGCCACACTTCTCAAATACTCTCTCAACTATACTTATCCTCTTAAATACTACATTTTATTTGATGTAACTTATAATTCTCTTATGGGTACATATGACTACTCCATCCAAAGTTAGAGTTGAACTACATACTCTCACCATGTTCAAGCCTAACTCAAAATCACAAGGTACTACATATACCACCATAATACTAGTCTAAACCATGAGTTTCAATATCATATGTCTTTTAAAAAAAAATTCCCTAATAAGGAACACCTATTCCTCCCATCTAAACCATTGTTCATCCACTTTAACCATCACTATCTTAACATATGAAGAGGTCACTAAAGGGCTAGAACATGATAACCTGAAGCATAAGAGAATACTATATATAACTTTGACTTTAATTTGAGGCCTGAAGAATAGAGTATCAAAACCATGGATTCATTAAAGAGATCTAAATTGAGGACATACATGACATAGTATGAATTTTTACTGGTCATTAAGGGCATATCATGAGTTCTCAGAACTGATAGTACTCTGAATCATGAGTTCTTACTTATCATAATCTACTCGACATAAGACCGGAGTTCATAGATTTATTTGGGATGACTTGAATCACAGAGTGAAGTTGTTACTTCTTTACTAGGAGATGAGAATGAACTTGAATATGCATGAAGTATATAAGCATTGGTCACAGGCGTGTCTCTATCACGCAAGACATAGATAAGGTGCCATAATGACTAAAATCCAAGGAAAATAATATGATAGAGCAAGAATGGATCACTATTTAATCACAACTCTTGTTGACATACATCACAATCTAATTCTCAAACCTTGATTTGGTTCTTTACCCTATCATCTCCCTCTTAGATTAAATTCAAAATTCTAAGCTTATTGGTCTATTTCATATCCTCAGGACTAAGCCATAATTTTTTCACTCTAACGGCTTACACCTAAATTCTCAAACTCACCCAAATAAACTATATCTAGACAATACTAACTTTATTCTTGGACACTCCCTTAATATATACCATCCTTAACTTTATTTAGCTTTAATAATTATCATCATATACTTATGCTCTTCTCTACCAACATACCTATCTATCTAAATACATAATCTACCCTTTCTTCATAGCTTACTAATATCATACCTCTAAATATATATTTTTTCCTAAACCATGAGAATCAAAATTATATTAAAGGACTTAACATCCTGAACCTATAACTCCCAAATTAGCTTCATGAACACCATATACTTTATCACTAGCCTTCTTCACACTTAGTAACTCATGGGTACTATCTAAGAACACATGACACTTTAAAAACTTAGAAAATAATGCGGCTCCATATCACCTTGGTTACACCTCCACATCATACCTACACCGTCATACTTAATTGCAAAATAAATGAACTTAAATTCTTACATACATCATTCCAAGCCAACTAGCTTATCTTCATATAACTAACATCACTATCCCAAGTAATTATTATTTCCACCTTGATGATCATTCACTGTTCAAGATTACATTCTAGTACTAGACATGATTGACCACAACCTCACACCATTTTTGCTTGACAAAACATTAAGAAATACTAGTCCACTAGAACCACATAATAATAATAATATTTGATTATAATCTTATGGTGTATCATACTATAATTCATTAACATATCCTCCTTTCACATATTACTACTACTTATCCATCCATATATCTAAATTATACTTCTAGCCCTACAAGCATCAACCAATTTCTCTTTCACAACCACAAGGAAAACCCACATTAACAATTCTTAACAATATAATACTTTCGTTAATAACCTATACTTTTCTAACACAATGGAATACCATAAAGAACTCCTTTCCTACTTTAAGCATACAATAATTCACCTTAATGAATAAATCTTTCTCTTCCTTCCACCATGAAACCTACACCACATTCACTACCACCCAGTTAACACTCGAGGACATATCACCTCAATCCTACTTAATAGAAGACATAGATCTATCAATTTACCCTCAACCAAATTCTAATCCCACCTTTGCTTGTTATAACACTTCTAAATCCATACTTCCAACTCAAAGGATATTCTACTACTTATGAATCATAAAACTCTAGTTACAATATCCCTTAATAAAAACTATATTCAATACTCTAGGCACATACTCTCTTCTTTTATGAGTGTTATCTTTGGTGAAGGTCTAAAGAGAAATCTAATTACACGACATATTATGTCTTAATTTCACAACTCATACAAATGAGGACATAAACTTTCAAATTAAAGGCCTTTATACACATTAGTTGGCTCCTCTCAAGCCCTTTGTGTGATTTATAAAGTTACTGATAGTAAATCTGAGAGCATCATCTCCGGAGAAATTAAAATTTACTACTCATATTATCTCAAGAACAAGTCATAGATGGAGAATTATGGAGTAACACACGAGTCAACAAAAGTTTCTAAGAGAAAAAAATTCACGATCTAGAGCATGAAGAAGGGAAATATTTCTTAAATGCCCAATAGCCTATCAAAGAAAAGTACAAATATCTTTGTACTGTTCCATCAGACTCTAATAGACACAACTTCATAGACATCCTGTAAGACCCCGCAAAATTCTAAGCTTAATTCAGTCCATTTATGCTTGTTAAGGGGGTTCCATACTTAGAAAATTCAAGCTAAGTTTCCAGACTTAGTTTATTTTGGACTTCGAAATTTCACAATCTCATTTCGTGATCTTAATATTCTTAAGTGGTCTATATTTCCATTAATTCAGGATTAGAAAGGTCAATAGGTGTTCCTGGACAAGTTTTAAATTTTTCAGAACTCGTTTAGACTACGTTTGGAATACCAAAATAGTGGACCAACGCGATCTTGGCGCACCACATCGCCAATCGCGTTGGTTGATAATGTTGCAGGTTGCCAGGGTCAAAGTACTGAGACTCGATGTGATGATAGCGCAACGCGTTGACTATCATCGATGCTCCACGTCGACTATAACATCGATGCCCAGTTTTAGTCATTAAATGTCCATATTTTTAAGGGCAAAAGGGTCAATTTCCTACCCCTATATAAGTCTAAAACATGGGATTTAGCCCCAATTCAACCAAAATATAGTATCTCTCTCAAGTTTCTCTCAAGAACAAGTTAGGATTTTTAATTAAATATTCAAATTCAATACTCAAATTCAAGAATCAATCTCCGTACAATCAAGAATTAAGGTATGCATAGTGTTCATTCATGGATTCCATTCGTCCATAAAGCCCAAGAATCATATTTTAAACTATGAATTCTGATATTCATGTTATGGATTAATTATGTTCATGTGGTTGTTGTTGTACGATTCCTAAGTTGGAATATTTATTTGTTTTATGAATCTATGTTAGCATGCAAGTTGAAAACTATGAACTTAGTTGGTTATGGTGTGTTAATTTGATGATTATTCCTATGCCCTAAGTGGTGCATGTATGGTGTTTGATAAAATGCCTAAGAGAATAGAAATTATGCATTATAGATTAATTATGACCCAAACGACAAATACATGTTTTACCCTTATGTTCAAATGACTCCCATGCTATTGACGTGCATTGTAGATGTTAGTTGGAATGCTTATGATGTTAGAGTATGAAATTATGATATGATTATATGCATTCCTATCCATGTACAATATTATGATAACCATGTGCTTCATGAAATCCCCAACTTATTGTATGATGAATTGTTGATATTGGTCATGTGTTCAAGAAGTGTCAAGTCTTATCAGTTTTATGCTATTGAGTCCTGGGGAAACTTGTACCCAACAATTTAGCTATGCCTAGAGCTAGTGTCAGTTTTCATGATACTCTCAGTCAAGCCATGATCATTAGAATTCAGTCAGTCTCATAACTCAGGAAAATTTAGTGAATTCAGTATCAGTCTAGTCCTACTCAGTAAGCTCAGTGATCTTAGTGATATCAATAATCTCTGTAATCTTCGTAATCTCAGTAATCCCAGTCAGTTATTAGATCTCTATAGTATTTTGTTAGTCAACAGAATTTAGTGAAGCCAGTTCAAATCAGTTATACAATACGATCAGTAACAGTTCAGTTTAGTTTAAATCAGTTCAGTTTCTCTTCAGTTGGGAGTAGGATTCAGCATCGAGTGAACCCGAGGATAAGGGCTCACCTGTCAGTCAGTAGAGGGTGTGATCCTTAGAAGCAATCCTTACGTTCCAAAACTATGTAGACAACGTTGGTCGAGATATACCCCTATGAGTCTAGGGACTATTCATATCCTTTGAGTTTTCCTTACAAGAGGGGTTGACGGAAGATCTCCCTATCAGATATGGTTTATTCACAGCTCGTCTTTACCCGTTGTACGGTACTGACACCCTTACAGCTGGGGTTATAGGTTTGACCCCACTAGTTCAGTTTTAGGGCATGTCGGTTAGATGACTACTTTTGACATTCTCAATTTCAGATTCAGTCTCAGTAATAAAACTCAATTCAGTTCTACAGATATCAGGACTATCAGATACAGTCGCTTAGCTTAGTACAGAACTCATCTAGTTCCATCAGAATCAGGACTGTCAGATACAGTTATCCAGTTCAGTCTAGAACTCAGATAGTTCTTCAGATTCAGGACTGTCATATATAGTCACCCAGTCCTATAAAGAACTCATATAGTTTTTCAGTATTAGTATACTCAGTTATCAGTTATTAGTAATATAGTACCCGTAACCTCAAATATTAGTTACCTATAAACTCCATAATTTATATAATCAATGGACTCAGTTATTCAGTATCCCAGTATTAGTAAACTCTGATGTCAGTACAACAGTATTCAGTATTGTCACGACCCAGTCTTAGTTTATGTATTTATGCATGTATTTCTCACGCGTTCATGTTGATGTCATCAGTCAGTTATTATTGTTCATGCATATGAACCCTTGCATTCAACTTACCTCACTTGCATACCATCACATTCAATCGTACTGACGCATTTGTGCTATGGTGTTTTATACCATAGGTTTAGAAACACGAGCTCCCGAACATCCTTAGTAGATTAGACGTTCAACAACTAGACTAGCAGTGAGTCCTCATCATTTGAGGATAGCATAATTATATTATTACTTTAATTTTTCAGTTGTTCAGAGTTAGTTGGGGACATGTCCCATCAACTCCATAGATTTTATACAGTTTAAAGGCTCTCAGACTACAACATATTTCAGATAGTTTATTTTAGGTTTGGGTACTGTTATACCCCATTACAAACATTGTTTTGTATTCAGTATTAGTTCAGTTTTGAACCTTTTGGCCTTAATGCTTATATTCTGCATATTTACAGTAAATTATTCAGTGCTTAGTTACAGACATCAGTCATGGGTTAGCTTGTGGTCCTTCGGGATCATGAGCACTGTGTAGCATTTCGAGTACTAGATTCGGGGCATTTCAAACTTCTTATCAGAGCTTAAGGTTCAACAGTGTCCTAGAAAATCTGAAAAGACGTATCAAGTAGAGTCTTGTACATGGGTGTGTTGTGCACCACACTTATGTACAAGAGGCTATAAGATGTTTTAGGAATAGTTCCCTTCTTTCAGTATTTATGTTATGCCAGTGAGCATGAGCTTAAATTTAACTCCCAGTCTAATTCACTATTCCTTTTATTTATAGAACACGCCTCCCAAAAGAGGCTAGCAAAAGGAGAATCGATAATCAGTCTGCACCTCAGCCCGTTCAGGCAGATCCCCTGGACGAACATATTTCCCATGCAGAATTCAGGACTACATTTACTACTCTATCCAATTTAGTCACAACTCAGAATGAACGACCAGTTATTATTCCGACCAACCTAGTGGCTAATTCAGCTACAGCCAGGATTCAAGACTTGACCTGAATGAATCCTCCCCTATTCTTCGGTTCTATGTCCGAAGAGGATCCACAGGAGTTCCTCGATCAAGTTTATAAAGTCATAGATATCATGGGAGTGACTTCTAATGAGAGTGAAGAGTTAGCTTCCTATCAGCTATAAGATGTAGCCCATACATGGTTTAAGCAGTGGAAGGTAGGTAGGGGTGCAGATGCAGGGCCCATAGAATGAGAAGAGTTTTCTACAGCCTTCTTAGGTAAATTTTTTCCCTTAGAGAAGAAAGAAGCCTAAGTGTTAGAGTTCATCAACCTCAGACAAGGTAGTATGACCGTAAAAGAATACTCCCTCAAGTTCACTCAATTAGCCAGATATGCTCCTCATGTAGTAGCAGACAATAGATCCAGATTGAGCAAGTTTGTGTCTGGGGTTTCAGGTAGAGTGGTTAAGGAGTGCAGGACTGCGATGTTAATTAAAGAGATGGACATATCTAGGCTTATGGTCCATGCTCAACAGATTGAGGAGCAAAAACTTTAGAAGAAGGAATGAGAGAATAAAAGAGCCAGAACAGGTAGTTATAGTTTTTCTCAGCCAGGGTCGCAGGGTGGTAACCGTTCTCAACATAGTCATAAGATTTTAGTCCCAGTTCCCTCTTCAGCTAGTGCCCCAATACCAAAGTTCAGAAATGACCGTAGGAATAGGGCGCCAGGCTCCAAATCCCAGAATAGTGCAAGCATTATTCACACTCATCCGCTTTGCAAAGAGTGTGGTAAGTATCATAAGGGTGTGTGTAGAGCGGGTAGTAATGTGTGTTTCAGATATGGCGTGCCAGTTCACAGGGTCCGAGATTGTCCTAGGCTTGGCCCTAGAAGTAAGCATGGTTATCTTCCAGTTCAGTCCGGTCGCCCGAATCAGTAGGGTGCCAATTCCAGCGCTATTAGTGGGCAACGCCCAGACAGACTCTTTGTACTTTAGTCCCGACAGGATCAAAAAAGTCCTCTTGATGCAGCCACTTGTATGTTACAGATCCCTTATTTATATTTTTATGGTTCTTCAGATTTAGGAGCTTCTTTTCTTTGTAACTCTTTACATAACAGTCAACTTTAAGGTCAGATCGAATGTTGATAGGACCTATTCCAGTCATCACAATACTTACGCATGCTTTCCATTTATGTCCCACGAATACAGCTTATATCCGCGCATTTTTAATAGAATAGTGTGTGTTTCAAGTTCCTAGCATGAGGAGTTCCAGTTCACCTAGTGTTACGAATCATGTTCCATGAATTCAGAAATTTCAAACTTAGTTCCTGCAGCTCATGATTTATTTACTCATGTCATGTTTTATAGTATGTTCAACTTACATGACTCATGCTACGCTCCTTATGATCAGTTAAAAATTTAGACTATGTCACGTATATCATCAATTTAGACCCCTTGGTGAACCCGTGATGTTGATGTTTCATCCCTCAACCCTCAATTACAACGTCAGTTTAGTAATCAATATTCAGTAAAGGACTCAGTTACGTAGCCAACAGAATTCAGTACTCCCGTACCAGTCTAAACCTCAGTTATAGAAAAACCAGCATTCAGTTTCAGTTTCAGTCTTAGTTATGGTTACAATATCAATTACCGCCTTAGCTACAATCTCAGTGCCAATCCTAGCCCAGTAATCAGTTCAATAACTCAGTTCACTTTTAGGATTACCCGACCATAGCATATCGCCATCAGTTATTCAGTCATTGGTATTTTAGTACCTCAGTTTACAGAATGTTTCCAAATCATTTTGGATGCTTGGTCTTGCATTCTTAAGGTAATATAGTTTTCACTCATTTATGCTCAGTTACCTCACATTACCCAGTCAATCATTACCTTTTATGTATAATACTCTATAGTCTAAGTCCAGCCTTTCAGGCTAAGTACAGTTCAGCCTTACAGACCCAGTAGTAAGCTATCAATCATTCAGTTAATCAGATAAGTTAGTATATTTATGCATTCATGCTCAACACCCACATGAATCTTTTCAGAAGTCTCAGTTGTAGTGCATAAGGCTTAGTCACTTTATCTTAGATGATATTTCATAGGCCTTGTCTCCTAATTCACGAATCCCAGCCATGTAGAGATCTCCTATTCTGATGTCTTGCTCAGATCAGGCCAAGATTCGCTTCTCCCTTCACTCACTAGAACTCTATGGAAAGAGTGTCATAGGAACTCTCCAGTCGAGTAGAAGTTTCCAGTATGAGTTAGTTAAGTAGCCAGTAATTCAGTTTAGTAGCCAGATAGACAAGTTCAGATGGTGTGGTTTTCAATCTTTCCATCTATTCGCACTATCCAAAGTCTCATGAATGTAATCATTCTAAGATGGACTAACTAGGTAGTTGCATGTTCAACCCAGTTTATGTATTATGTCTTAGTTTCAGATCTCAAATATTCAGATAGAAGGTGCCTCATGCATCGCCACAACTTTCCTCATAGCTCAGCAGAGCCAGTCTAGTATATTTTCAAGGGACATAGTGCCCTAAGGGGGAGATACACTATAATTCCCCAAGCCTTCATGACATAAATTTGTCGCTCTCTCTTTTTGTAACGAATCCAGTTTGGGGTAAGGGGTACTTATGAGTTGACCCTCAAACTTCGATCTCAGTTGTAAGCCACGTGTTCAAGGTACTCAGTTTAGATCATGATATCCAACTCATGTATCACGTTCCAGACTCAGTTACGTTCACATGTTTCCGCTCATGCATATCTAGTAATTAATTTCAGGCTCATTAGCATTTTTAGTTTAAGGAAACAGTCTCCCTTGAACTTATCCAGTTTTATGCTTAGATTTCCATGTAAACTTGGCATCAATTACCTTTGCATATTTAGTCATGCATTCATGTGTTAGATCAGTCATGAAATCATGCATCAGATATCCATAAGTGGTCTATATTTCCATTAATTCATGATCAAGAAGGTCAATAGGTGTTCTTGGACAAGTTTTGGATTTTTTAGAACTCGTTTAGACCACGTTCGAAATCCCAAAACAGTGGAACAATGCGATCTTGGTGCGCTGCATCACCAATCACGTTGTTTGATATTGTTGCAGGTTGCCAGGGTCAAAGTAATGAGACTCAACATGATGATGGCGCGATGCATCGAGTATCGCATCAATGCCATTGACGCGTCGCATCGATAATAACATCAATGCCCAATTTCAGTCATTAAATATCTGCATTTTTAAGGGTAAAAAGGTCAATTTTCCACCCCTATATAAGTCTAAAACACAGGATTTAGCCCCCAATTCAACCAAAATATAGTGTCTCTCTCAAGTTTCTCTCAAGAACAAGTTAGGATTTTCAATTAAGGATTCAAATTCAATACTCAAATTCAAGAATTTCTCCATCAATCTTTGTACAATCAAGAACTAAGGTATGCATAGTGTTCATTCATGGATTCCTTTAGTCCATGAAGCCCAAGAATCAATTTTTAAACTATGAATTCTGATATTCATGTTATGAATTGATTATGTTCATGTCGTTGTTGTTGTATGATTCCCAAGTTGGAATCTTTATTTGTTTTATAATACTATGTTAGCATGAAAGTTGAAAACTATGAACTTAGTTGGTTATGGTGTGTTAATTTGATGATTATGCCTATGCCCTAAGTGGTGCATGTATGGTGTTTGATAAAATGCCTAAGAGAATAGAAATTATGCATTATAGCTTAATTGTGACCCAAACGACAAATACATGTTTGACCCTTATGTTCAAATGACTCCCATGCTATTGATGTGCATTGTAGATATTAGTTGGAATGCTCTTGATGTTAGAGTAAGAAATTATGATATGATTATATGCATTCCTATCCATGTACAACATTATGATAACCATGTGCTTCATGAAATCCCCAACTTATTGTATGATGAATTGTTAATATTGGTCATGTGTTCAAGAAGTGTCAAGTCTTGCCAGTTTCATGCTATTGAGTCTTGGGGGTAATTGTACCCGACAATTTAGCTGTGTGCCTAGAGCCAGTGTCAGTTTTCATGATACTCTCAGTCAAGCCATGATCATTAGAATTCAGTCAGTCTCATGACTTAGGAAAATTTAGTATTTGTCTAGTCCTACTCAGTAACCTCAGTAATCTCAGTAAGCTCAGTGATCTCAGTGATATCATTAATCTCTGTAATCTTTGTAATCTCAGCAGTCCTAGTTAGTTATCAGATCTCAGTAGTATTCTGTCAGTCAACAGAATTTAGTGAACCTAGTTGAAATCAGTCATATAATACGATCATTAATAGTTCAGTTCAATTTAAATCAGTTCAGTGTCTCTTCAGTTGAGAGTAGGATTCAACACCGAGTGAACCCAAGGATGAGGGCTCACTTGTCAGTCAGTAGAGGGTGTGATCCTTAGAAGCAATTCTTGCATTCCAGAACTACGTAGCTAGCGTAGGTCGAGATGTAACCCTACGAGTCTAGGGACTATTCATCTCCTTTGAGTTTTCCTTCCAGAAAGGGTTGACGGAAGAGATCCCTGTCAAAGAAGGTTTACTTATAGCTCATCTTTACCCATGGCATGGTACTGATACCGTTCCTGCTGGGGTTACCAGTTGGAACCCACTAGTTCAGTTTCGGGGCATGTCGGTTAGATAATTACCTCCCACAATCGTAGTTTAAGATTTAGTTTCAGTAATAGAACTCAGTTCAGTTCTATAGATATTAGGACTGTTAGATACAATCACTCAACTCAATACCGAACTCAGCTAGTTCCATCAGAATCAGGACTGTCAGATATAGTCATCCAGTTTAGTCTAGAACTCAGATAGTTCTTCAGATTTAGGACTATCAGATACAGTCACCCAGTCAAGTAAAGAACTCATATAGTTTTTCAGTATCAGTATACTCAGATATTAGTTATTAGTAATATAGTACCAGTAACCTCAGATATTGGTTACCTGTAAACTCCGTAATTCATATCATCAATAGACTCAGTTATTCAGTATCCCAGTATTAGTAAACTCAGATGTCAGTACAATAGTATTCAGTATTATCACAACCCAGTCTTAGTTTATGTATTCATGCATATAATTCTCACGCGTTCATGTTCATATCATCAGTCAGTTATTATTGTTCATGCTTATGAACCCTTGCATTCAGTTTACCTCACTTGCATACCAGTACATTCAATCGTACTGACGCATTTGCGCTATGGTGTTTTATACCATAGGTTTAGATGCGCGATCTCCCGAGCATCCTTAGTAGATCAGACGTTCAGCAGCTAGACTAGCAGTGAGTCCTTATCATTTGAGGATAGCATGATTATATTATTACATTAATTTTTTAGTAGTCGGAGTTAGTTGGGGACATGACCCATCAACTCCATAGATTTCAGACAGTTTATTTTAGTTTTGGGTATTGTTATATGATAACGCTCAATCTACAGCTCTCGTTTGAGTGTAAAGCGGTCGTTAGCAAATATAGAACCCAACCTGGGTTGGGTGTCGATCCCACAGAGAATAGCTTGGCCAACAAGTAAGTAAAATTACTAAACTTTTGGTGCAAGTCTCGTAAGAAGGGGGGGATTCTTGTTTTGCAAGTAATGTAAACAAAAGCTGAAAATAATAAAGTAAAAAGAGAGAGATTGTTACGTTGGTTGTAAACAATGAGAATTGAAGCGTTGGGGTTATGTCCACCTTCTGAGGTAGACGTCTCTATTGGCTATGAGTGTGTAGAATTCTGACATGCAATTGCTTATAGAGGATTGTAGTCGATGGTAACTCCAAGCGTCTCTCGACCTAAACAAGGACTATTTCACTTTAACTCTCTCGAGCTTAAAGCGTGTCTAACGGTACGAATTCTCCAAGAGGTTAGTCTAGTTACGGCACTAGCTTTTTAATAGGAAAGGGTGTCCTACTACCTTGACATTATCTCTTTTCCAGACAAATAACTTTTCTCTCGAACAAGTTAAATGTTAGACTGGTGTATTCTTGCGTTTGTAACTGCAAAGAATGTAGATTTAAGATGAAGAGAATAATGATATAAGCAATATACGTGCCTCGAACTCACAAACTCACAGCAATAGATAGTAACTCATTCGGCTTCCATAACCCCAACAGAGAAGTTTAGTTACCCATGAATGCGAAGGAAATCACGATTGACATTGTTATTATATCACGATATTGAGTAATGGCGTGTAGATCAAGTGATAGGCGTGAGGCGTGATTCCTTAGCAAGTAACGATTCTCTTGTTGTGGAGTTTAAGAATAGAAGAGTAGATTAGAAGTGTTTGTAGTGGAAGATGAGAGGGATGGAAGAAAATTAATTGTTGAATGATGAATGTTAGATTCGTTGTTAAGAAGATGTTCTTAAAATCTCTAGCATGATAGGGTATTTATAATACCCATATCCTAATCCTACTAAGCTAATGAAATAAATAACCAAATCCTACTAGACTAATGAAATCCTTAACCCAAATGTACTAGGTTAAGGTAACATTATCATAATCCACATAAAATAATGAAATACATAACCTAATTTTACTAGGTTAATGTATCATTGTCAAAATCCAGCTTTGTGTCTGTAAGTCCCCAAAGTCTTCAGAATTGCTGTTTTAGCCCGGGACAGATTTTCCATGCAGCAGTTTTGGTCCTTAGGCGTGTAAACTCCCTTCCCTTCCTTCGTGAGCTTTCTTTAGCGTCAAGTAAGCCATAAAATGCTGAATTATGCATCATTTATACCTGAAACTTTACTAATCATGTTCGTTAGCTCATTTACAACAAAAAGGACTAAAAGTGCATGAAATATATAATTTGTTCTCAAAACTAGGCTAAAATATGGGCAAAATATATTGATATAGGCGCGTAAATTCGCCTATCATCAACACCACACACTTAGAGCTTTGTTCGTCCTCGAACAAACTATCATGTCCTTCTAAACATCAACTTAGGGTTTTACAGCAACAACACAAAATATTCGTCAAGACAAGCACACCAATTATCAACAAAGAGTATCTTTTCGGTTATAAGTAGAAACAGTTTAACCTCTAGCATAGACTCGTGATGGTGATCAACTCGCATGCAAACGTTAAGGTACAAGGAATCATATATAACTACCCAAAACTCATCAACCATGTGTGTCTCACACTATAGTACCCATAATCACTCACAAGTATAGCATATTTTTCAAACATGGGTATCAAAATATCCTTGCTCTCGCTCTCACAAAGAATTCATATGAAGCAACTGATGACCATAGGCTTTCCCTTAATGTAATACTCTACTAAATGTCAGAATGCTAAGCTTAGGATCAAGTAAGTCTTTTGATGGTTGTAATGTAGGCTAAGGGACGGGTAGGACTATTTTGGCCAGGAATAGTGACTAAGTTCCTAAGCGCTTTAATACATCACTTTGTATCATTAACACTTTTCTTTCAAACAACCTTTCTACTTTCTTTTATTCTACCACTCTTTTTCTCCTCTTTTGTTTTTTCAATTTCAAACATAACTAACTTTTCAGTTTTCCTTTCCTTTTTCTTTTGATAACATACCTCTTATGATAGCACTTTCTTTTTCATAACTCATTCAAGCACCAATGCATTCTAAAGCATCATACTCACCCAATTTCCTCTTATTTTGTCACATGACTTTTTCACTTTAAAGCTCTTAGGAATTTGGATCAAATTATGGTCTTGAAAAAAATGGATTAGGCTTACATACAAGGTTGTCAAAGAAATAGGCTAAAGGCTCAAAAAGTTTTAACTAGGATGATGTCCATGGGTAGGTAAAACTGAAGGTAAACAAATATGGATTGCCAAAGAAATGCCTAAATCATATCCTAAACTTACACTCCTTATTTTCGCTTTGCATACATACCAGGCAAGTTCTAGCATCAGCTACAATCATAGAATATACGATTATATCACACACACAAGGCACATGGTCGACATGCTTGGAAGTAATATAGACTCTCGACCCAACAAGTGAAGGAATTGAACCACACAATATCACATAATGAGTCACAACTAGAGCCTAAACGTCTCAATAGTCACAATTGTAGCGCATACTCTTGTTATAATCTCATGCTGCCTATCAAAATAATTTCATGCGAATCTAGAAAAAAAAACAACAAAAACCAAAAAACTAAAACACGAAAAACAACAACAAAAAAAAACAACAACAAAATAAACAAACATAGATGCGATAGAGAAGTATAGCATATGATACCGCCACCCCACACTTAAACGGGACACTGCCCTCAGTGGAAAATAAATACGAGGAACCTGGTTAGTCGGACTCTTCCTCAATGTCGGGGGTCATACCCCCTTCTTCGGAATCATCATAAGAGTCGTCGTCAGAGTTCTCCTCCTCGTCAGAGTCTGGCAAGCGTCGATCGTCATCAGTCGGAACATCATCATCTAGAGGTTCCTCAAAGTATGTACCTACTCCACACATCTCTCGTGCATGAATATTCATTGGATAGTCATGGTCCAGCTGTTGGATCTATGCAGCAGTGGGAACACGACCTCCGCTCATCATTGTAAACCTTATCATGCCATACATATGGCGGGAGAAACTCTCATCCCGAGCATGTCTCTCTGCCGTAGTAAGGTTGATGCCATGTGTTGATTCAGCATCTTTGACCTTTGTGAGGTCAACCTTCTTCGAATTGTGTGGGAGTTTATGATCAGCTGGTTCCTCTTCGATATCCTCCTTCCGCAAGATTGCTGTCAACAAATTGCCAAATGTGAAATGGGACCTTTTGTGGAGTCTGGCCTTCCTCATGGTAGATCGAATGATTGCCCCAAAGTTGATAGGGACATTCGTCATCAAAGCATAGACCAAACACACTCTATCTCTCGATATCTTGGTGTATTGAGTCCCAGGAATAAGACATGAGTTGACAATGCGCATCCAGATTCTTGCTTCCCTATTTAGTGGATCATAGGGGAAGGTGTTGTGTCGGCCGGTTTCTTTATGTCTGCCCCACCTTGCCATTGATCTGCTTCCACAAAGCGTGTGTCGTATTTCTCTATAAGGAGGCCTTCTGTACAGCTCTTTGAATGGTGCTGTGTCGATCGAAGGTAAGCCAAGAAAAGAGTTGATCCAGTCCGCGGTGAGCTGTAACACCTGGCCCCAAATTTTGACTTCATTGCCTGTTGTATTCGGCGACCAGTTGGCATAAAACTCTCTTGTTAGATCAATATTACACTCTCCCATGTCGCGGAAGATGAAATCCAACTTCAAATCCATTATTTTTGTCAACATACGCGGCTCCTTCTTTGCTAAGGTATCCTTGTTGATCAAGTCGACGTGCACATATTTTCTTTCTTTGTTGCTTCTGTACCATGCTTTGGCTTCTTCCTCAAGAACCCATTTTATTCCGAACATTCTGCGTGGTAGTTGTGCTGAGGATGATTCTCCTTGGTTTTTTCGACTTCTCTTCTTGCCCTTTTGGGAAGTGGTCGCCTTCTCCTTGCCTTGCCTCGCTTTAGGTGCCATTGTACCTGAGACTAGAAATAGTGTTAGTTGCAGCACAGTCTCACTTGATACAATCTATAAGCAAGCATTAGGGGTACCACCCCACACTTAGTTTTGTTAACACAAATCAGTGAGGTGAAAGTAGTCGATTTACTCAGATTTCGTCGAGATACGTTTTAGGATTGTATTCCGACAAGAAAATCAGCAATGCATCACTTACTTGCAGCCATTGGACTACTTTCATGGTAGATATAGCAACACTCCTACATAGGGTTTACTACATGGAATCGTTATTCTTACAACAATCACAACCTCCTAAGTCGGTAGGCACTATAAGTCTTATCCCGATGGCCGGGATAGTCTAACATGTAAGTATCCAAACAACAATCTTAAGCAATATTCATAGCCATAGCAATTCCGCAAATATCATAACAATTCTATTGAAACCAAATTCAAGTCGGAAACAAGTCAAGATTTTCCTACGTATATGTTCACTCACATGATTTTGCAACAACAATCCAAACACATGAACATCACCAACAATCTTATATAATTTAGCAATTAATAATAGCCATAGCAACATAGTACTTACGAGAAATAAATGAAGAATAAGAGATTACTTACTTGCTTGAAACTTGTGGAGATGGTTTTGTGAATTGGAAGAGCAAAAGAAGAAAATTTTGAGAAGATTTGGAAGAGTATGCGGCGCCTTTTAGGGTATTTTCTATTGTGGTTGTGTTATAAAACTAAGTCCCCTTTATATAGGAAGAGTATGGGTCGGGTTATGACCCATTTACAATCGGTTTTGGAGACAAAAATCCTACATATGCGGCGCATTGTCTATGGCATAATGGGACATATGCGCCGCATAGTCTATGGAATTTGTAGACATATGCGCCGCATAGTCTATGGCATATGAGATACTGAGACCAAATGCCATAGCATAGGCGGCGCATAGTCAAAAGCATACCTAGGAATAGGCGGCGCATAGTGTATAGCACACTAGATTACGAGACCTTAGGCTATAGGATAGGTTGTGCATCGTTCGTGGCCTAGTTTTACCAAGGCCTAGCCTTCCTCGAAGCCTATTTTGGCGTGAGAAAGGCTCAATCCATAGCCTTATGCATCACCCTTCCTAACTTACCAACTTTACCATACAATGCGTCCAAATCGTCAATTGAAATCAATCTCCTCGTTGACTACTTCTTGCACCTATATTCGCTCAAACAAATGGAAACGATTAGTACGATGGGTTGCCTCCCACCAAGCGCCTTAGTTTTGGTCGTGGCACGACTCTTATTTTTGGATTTTTCATTTATCAAAATCAAAACAAGTACTAGAAGAAACGATAAAACGATAAAACGATGGGTTGCCTCCCATCTAGCGCCTTATTTATTGTCGTGGCTTGACGTAGTAATCTCGAGTACTTAGACTTCGTCGAGATAAGTGATGGCCATGTCATTCATTGAGTCAAGAGGACCGATATAAGGCTTAACACGTTGGCCATTCACTTTGAAGACAACACCCTTATTGCCTTCCAATTCGACTACTCCAGACGAGTAGACTTGGATAACTTTAAATGGACCAGACCACTTAGATTTTAACTTACCTGGGAAGAGCTTAAATCTGGAGTTGAAGAGTAGTACCATATCACCCTTTTGGAAGTTTCGTCGAACAATCCGCTGATCATGATACTTCTTCATCCGCTCCTTGTATAAATCCGATCTTTCATATGCATGGAGACGGAACTCATCTAATTCGTTCAGCTGCTCCAACCTCAGATTCTTCACATCATCCCAATTCAGATTCAAGTGCTTCAATGCCCACAATGCCTTGTATTCAAGCTCGATGGGTAGATGACAAGCCTTCCCATAAACTAGTTGATAAGGAGACATGCCAATGGGTGTCTTGAATGCAGTCCTATATGCCCATAGTGCATCATCTAGCTTTCGAGACCAATCCTTCCTATTTGCATTAACCGTCTTTGCAAGGATTTGCTTAATCTCGCGATTGGAAACCTCTACTTGTCCACTAGTTTGGGGATGATAAGGCGTAGCTACCTTGTGTTGCTTGACACCATACTTGGCCAATACAGATTTGAATAGCTTGTTGCAAAAGTGAGATCCTCCATCACTTATGATAGTACGAGGTACTCCAAAGCGAGAGAAGATATTCTTCTTTAAGAACGCTACAACACGCTTTCCTTCATTGTCGGCCAATGCTACAGCTTCAACCTATTTCGAAACATAATCCACAGCAACCAAGATGTACTTCATTCCAAACGAATTCACGAATGGACCCATGAAATCAATACCCCACACATCAAAGAGTTCTACCTCCAGAATTTTGGACATGGGCATTTCATGGTGTTTTGAAATAGCACCTTGACGTTGGCATTGGTCACACCTTCTCACATAGTCGTATGCATCTCTGAATATCGAAGGCCAATAATAACCACTTTGCAATACTTTTCTTGCCGTTCGATTTCCTGCATGATGTCCTCCAACTTGCGAAGTGTGGCATGCTTCCAATATAGTAGGCACTTCTTCATGGGATATACATCGTCGAATGATCCCATCCGTGCATCTTCGAAACAAATAAGGTTCATCCCAATAGTAGTGCTGAACGTCATGCATAAACTTCCTCCTTTGGTGGTAAGATAAATTGGCAGGTAGCACATTACTCACTACGAAATTTGCAAAGTCGGCATACCATGGTACTTTCTCCATTTTTTTTGCTAATATCTCCTCGTCAGGGAATGCATCATCAATCTGAATTTCAGGTTGTGCCACATGTTCATTCTCAAGTCTAGATAGGTGATCAGCCACTTGGTTCTCGCAACCTCTTCTATCTTTGACTTCGAAATCAAACTCTTGCAGCAGCAATACCCATCGAATCAACCTTGGTTTTGCATCCTTCTTCGTCATTAGATACCTAAGAGCTGCATGGTCTGTATGGACGATCACCTTAGTACCCAATAGATAGGCACGAAACTTCTCAAACGCATACACAACCGCTAGGAGCTCTTGTTCAGTAACAGTGTAGTTCCTTTGGGCTTCATTTAGTACCTTACTCGCATAGTAGATAGGATGAAATAATTTCTCCTTTCTTTGTCCAAGAACAGCACCAACGGCTACACTACTAGCATCGCACATGACCTCAAACGGGAGCGTCCAGTCTGGTGCTACCATGATAGGGGCTTCAATGAGTTTTCCTTTAAGGCATTCGAATGCCTTTAAGCAATCGTCATTAAAGTCAAACTTCGCATCTTTCTCCAATAGTTTGCACAATGGACTAGAAATTTTGGAAAAGTCTTTGATGAATCTACGATAGAAACCAGCATGGCCAAGAAAACTACGAACTCTCTTCACCGAAATTGGAGGCGGTAGCTTCTCAATTACCTCTATTTTTGCTCGATCAACCTCTATTCCTCTTTCAGAGATCTTGTGCCCAAGAACGATTCCTTCTTTTACCATGAAGTGGCACTTCTCCCAATTCAGCACAAGGTTGAACTCTACACATCTTTGCAATGCCATGCTCAAGTTTGCCAAACATGCTTCAAAAGACACACCGACAACTGAAAAGTCATCCATAAATACCTCCAAAGTGTCTTCAACCATATCAGAGAAAATAGACATCATACAACATTGAAAGGTGGCTGGTGCATTACACAACCCGAATGGCATGCGTTTGAAGGCAAACGTACCATATGGGCATGTAAATGTTGTCTTCTCTTGGTCTTCGGGAGCAATACAAATCTGATTATAAACTGAATAACCATCCAAGAAGCAAAACCATCCTTTCCCCGCTAATCGATCTAGCATTTGGTCCATAAATGGCATGGGGAAGTGATCCTTGAGTGTCCAAGAATTTAGCTTGCGGTAGTCCATGCATACTCTCCATCCAGTAACGGGCCTGAGTGGAATAAGCTCATTCTTTGCATTCACGACCACCGTCATTCCTCCTTTCTTGGGAACACATTGTACAGGACTTACCCATGTACTATCAGAGATAGGATATACAACTCCTGCGTCTAACCACTTGATAATCTCCTTCTTCACCATTTCTTGCATAGGTGGGTTTAAACGCCTTTGATGTTCAATGGTGGGTGTGCACTTTTCTTGAAGCTGAATTTTATGTGTGCAAATCCCAGGTGGAATACCAATAATATCCGCAATGGTCCATCCAATGGCTCTAATATACTTGCGTAAGATCGCAATAAGAGCTGCAACTTGTTGCTCACCCAAATCGGCTGCCACTATGACTGGAAGTGTGTTTCCGCTTCCTAAGAATGCGTACTTCAAATGACTTGGCAGCTCTTTCAATTCTAGTGTGGGTGGTTCTTCAATAGATGGCTTGGCTGGTGGTGTGGGTCGATTCTTGAGATCAAGATCCAGCTTCTTGGGAGTATAGCGATATGTCCCTAATCCCGATAGAGCACAAATAGCTTCTTCAGAAATTTCAGCATCCTCATTCTCTCCTTTCATGAGCAAAACCTCCAAAGGATCATCAAGAATTGGCTCTTCTTCAAGTCGTTCTTTCTCATCATCAAAGACAACATCAGCCACAGAAAATACACTCAGATCTTTGGGTTGCTTCATTGATTTGCAAACATCAAATCGAACCACTTCGTCATTTATTCGGAATGAAAGTTCATTAGCTCTCAAATCAATGAGCACACTTCCTGTAGCAAGGAAAGGGCATCCCAAGATTATGGGAACCTCTGAATCTGCTTCACAATCCAAGATGACAAATTCTGCTGGAAAGATAAATGAAGAAACCTTTACCAAGACATCGCATAGAATACCAACCGGTCGTTTTACTGACCTATCCGCCATAACAAGCCTCATATTAGTTGGTGTAGGATCTCCTAACCCCAACTTCTTGTAGATCGATAATGGCATCAAGTTGATGCTGGCTCCTAGGTCACATAATGCTTTGGCAAAGTTCAAAGATCCGATGGTGCAAGGAATAGTGAAAGCTCCGGGGTCGGCCTTCTTCTGAACTATCGATCGGGTAGCAATTGCACTACAATGATGCACATCATCCTTCAGCTCATAACTTGCTGCCCTCTTCTTAGTCAAAAGATCTTTCATAAACTTCGCATACCCAGGCATTTGTTCAAGTGCCTCTACCAATGGAACATTAATGGTCAGTTGCTTCAACATAGTCATAAATTTGCTGAACTTAGTGTCATCCGCCACCTTCTTCAATCTTTGGGGAAAAGGTGGTGGTGGGTATGGAAGTGTTCTCTCCATGGATTTCTTCTCCTCTTGCTTCCATTTTTCCATTTTTTCAGGCTGCACGTCACTGGGCGTGACATCCTTGACGTCAGGACTGGTTGTTGCGGCATCTTCTCCTTTTACGTTATCATCCATGTCCGCAACTTCGTCAACCACTTGCTTGCCTTTTTCTGAAGTTTCCAGCACCTTACCACTTCGGGTAGTGATGGCCATGCATGACCCATCATTCCTTGGGTTTTGCACAGTATCGCTAGGTAAAGTGCCAGCCTTCCTTTGATTGAGTGCTGCTGAAAGTTGGCTCAATTGCTGCTCTATTTGCTTGATTGAAGTGGAATGAGAATCAACTAGTTGTTTCATGGAGGACAAATCATTAATTACCTCAGTAACTCCCGCGTTTGTTGCTTCCACTCCTTTCAATAATTTAGTCATCATGTCTTCCATACTTCCAGAATTAGATGTGGTGGTATCACGTCTACCAGGGGGAACGTACAAACCACTCTTTTTATTCTTGTTCTTCCAACTACCTTGGTCCATGTTTCCAGATTTACCAGAATAGTTCCGACCTTGGTTTCCTTGGGTATTCCCTTGGAAACCCCCCTGATTGTTCAAGTAGTTGGCCTCTTCTTCCGAATCAGATTCGTCTCTTCCTTTTAGCGCCACAACTTTCACTTTTTCGGTCTTCCCTGATAATAAATGCTTTGTCAGAAGATCTACTTGCGTTTTCATGTGCGCTAAATCTTGATCACGTTCTTCTTGTCTTCTTCTTTGGTCTGCAGTCATGCCTATAGATAAAGTGGGGCTTGCTACCTCGGAATCCCTGGTATGCCAAGCTCTACTTTGTTTCGTCATGCGATCTAGCATATTGCTTGCTTGACCAAAGGTGAGGTCCATAAAAGATCCTCCAGCTGCGTTGTCCACCACTGGCTTAGTTATTGAATTCAAGGCTCTATACAATATCTCCATGAGGTGAACATTAGTCATGTGATGGTTTGGGCATCTCGCTAGCTTTGTCTTGAACCTCTCCCATGTTTCATGAAGAGCTTCAGTGGGAAGCTGACAAAAGTTGTTGATTTCATCTCTCAATTGTGCCCTTTTGGAAGGCGGAAAGAATCTTTCTAGGAAAGCGTCTCTCAATTGCCTCCAATTTGTAATTGAATCAGGAGTCAGCCCATTCAACCATAATGTTGCCTCCCCAGACAGAGACAATGGAAATAGACGTAATCGAATTGCATTCTGACCAACACCAGGATTGTCAAAAGACTTGCATGTAGAAATAAAGTTGATGAGATGCATATTCGGATCATCGCCTACTAGTCCACCAAACAATCCCTTGAGTTGCAATAACTGAATCATGGTGCTTGTGATGTTGAACTTGGCTCCGGGCGCTAATGGTGGTGGAATTATAGCTCCAGTGGCTCCGGCACCATCAAGATCATCATCATCATCGTCGAAGGCTGGTTGCATAGGTTGGTGATCATGTCTATACCGAGCTTGTCGACCTCTTCTGTTGGCAGGTGTTACGATTTCAGCATCACGCCTAGGGTTTAGTAACTCGTCATCACCTAAATCCTCATCGTCAGGATTTGGTGCTCGTGCAGGGTTATCAATGTTCTGCTATTGAACCTGGGCTGCGGCAAGGGCAGCCAATCTTGCTTGTTCCTGTTGAGCAGCCATCCTTGCGATTTCAGCTTGTGCTTCCATTCTACCAATGCGTTGTGGTTCAGGATTGATTGGTAATAACGGTTGACCAGAACTTTGAGTATGGGGCATGCACTAAAATAAAAACCTGCAGTAGACAAAAACAAAAACTAAAAGTAAAAGTACGAGAATCTTTGACCAAAGGGTCTAGTAATTTTCACGAACTTAATTGACACTTGTATTCCCCGGCAACGGCGCCAATTTTTGATAACGCTCAATCTACAGCTCTCGTTTGAGTGTAAAGCGGTCGTTAGCAAATATAGAACCCAACCTGGGTTGGGTGTCGATCCCACAGGGAATAGCTTGGCCAACAAGTAAGTAAAATTACTAAACTTTTGGTGCAAGTCTCGTAAGAAGGGGGGGATTCTTGTTTTGCAAGTAATGTAAACAAAAGCTAAAAATAATAAAGTAAAAAGAGAGAGATTGTTACGTTGGTTGTAAACAATGAGAATTGAAGCGTTGGGGTTATGTCCACCTTCTGAGGTAGACGTCTCTATTGGCTATGAGTGTGTAGAATTCTGACATGCAATTGCTTATAGAGGATTGTAGTCGATGGTAACTCCAAGCGTCTCTCGACCTAAACAAGGACTATTTCACTTTAACTCTCTCGAGCTTAAAGCGTGTCTAACGGTACGAATTCTCCAAGAGGTTAGTCCAGTTACGGCACTAGCTTTTTAATAGGAAAGGGTGTCCTACTACCTTGACATTATCTCTTTTCCAGACAAAGAACTTTTCTCTCGAATAAGTTAAATGTTAGAATGGCGTATTCTTGCGTTTGCAACCGCAAAGAATGTAGATTTAAGATGAAGAGAATAATGATATAAGCAATATACGTGCCTCGAACTCACAAACTCACAGCAATAGATAGTAACTCATTCGGCTTCCATAACCCCAACAGAGAAGTTTAGTTACCCATGAATGCGAAGGAAATCACGATTGACATTGTTATTATATCACGATATTGAGTAATGGCGTGTAGATCAAGTGATAGGCGTGAGGCGTGATTCCTTAGCAAGTAACGATTCTCTTGTTGTGGAGTTTAAGAATAAAAGAGTAGATTAGAAGTGTTTGTAGTGGAAGATGAGAGGGATGGAAGAAAATTAATTGTTGAATGATGAATGTTAGATTCGTTGTTAAGAAGATGTTCTTAAAATCTCTAGCATGATAGGGTATTTATAATACCCATATCCTAATCCTACTAAGCTAATGAAATAAATAACCAAATCCTACTAGACTAATGAAATCCTTAACCCAAATGTACTAGGTTAAGGTAACATTATCATAATCCACATAAAATAATGAAATACATAACCTAATTGTACTAGGTTAATGTATCATTGTCAAAATTCAGCTTTGTGTCTGTAAGTCCCCAAAGTCTTCAGAATTGCTGTTTTAGCCCGGGACAGATTTTCCATGCAGGTTTTGGTCCTTAGGCGTGTAAACTCCCTTACCTTCCTTCGTGAGCTTTCTTTAGCGTCAAGTAAGCCATAAAATGCTGAATTATGCATCATTTATACCTGAAACTTTACTAATCATGTTCGTTAGCTCATTTACAGGAAAAAGGACTAAAAGTGCATGAAATATATAATTTGTTCTCAAAACTAGGCTAAAATATGGGCAAAATATATTGATATAGGCGCGTAAATTCGCCTATCATCATTATACCCCATTAAATTCATTGTTTTGTATTGAGTATTAGTTCTGTTTTAAACTTTTTAGACTTACAACTTATATTCCACATATTTATAGTATATTATTTCGTGCTCAGTTACAAATATCAGTCATGGGTTAGCTTGTGGTCCTTCGGAGTCATGAGCACCATGTAGCATTTCGGGTACTAGATTCGGGGTGTTACACATCCTAGGACACTTAAACTCTGGACTCTAATACTGAGTTTGTAATGCTCCGGGAATACCCTAGGCATCACACAGTTCTTAGAACTACAAGTGATCCTAATCTAACCAATGATACTGACATAACTCATAAGCAACTGAATAAAATACATTAAATTGGAAATAAAAGAAGAAGAGATGTCTTTAGATGAACATGTTCAACACAAAGCTATTTAAAACATTTACAACTCTGGTTATAAAACACAAAAGTGAAATTAAATGCATCAACTTTACTAACTATCTATGAAGCCTCTACTAATACCGACTATAGGTAGCCAGGAAATGAACCCAACTATCCCTAATCAATACAACTAAGTAAAACTTATAATACTGGAATTGTAGTTGACTCGACCTCGAATTAAGAAAACTCATCACCTATTGGTTTAAAGCTGTGAACTGTCTGACCATGATGTGTGGACTACAACTGGTGCCTATATTATGAAATAATGTAGCCACATAGACATATATGTGGTCAGTACTTCTGAATATACTAAGTAAGTGGGGGTGAATGCAATAAGTAAAACTGAATAAATGCACAATCCTAAAACATACATACTAGTGCAAGTAGACTGACCAAGAGATAAAAAAAATTGACAGCTAAAATATGCATGTTTCCTTGCACTAGGTGATTTGACAGCTAAAATATACAGCTAAATTGACAGCTACCATGATTTGAAACATGCATAATTTGATAAACTAGGTGAGCCACTACACTTAGTTTCCTAAATCTTTACTCCTATAGAATAAGTAAAACTGAAGTTGGATATACTTTCAAATCATGTAGGCTAAGTGTAAAAATGACTCATTTTTATCATAGGTAAAGCTGATAGCTGAAATCTCATATGGAATAACTCATAAAATAATCTCTGAACAAAACTATGAGTCTTTACACTTAGTTTCTAAAATACTCTTTTTCTGTGGGAGATTCTCATAACTGATATAAATCATGTGAGTTGTCATGGAGTCTAACATATTACCCACATTGGGGAGAACTATTCTACCCTTGCCATTAAATAGAAACTTAATTTAAAGGAAACACTAAACTGAACCCATATTGGGAAAATGGGGAACACTCTCTAGGGAGGCCCTTAAACCTAAGGTGGCACGTAGTTTCTGGAGAATAGAATGCCCCAAACCTATATTCCTTTTTCAGTGCTAAACACTACTCTGAAAACATATACTTATATGCTCATACTTATGAGATCCACCTTAAAATAGCATAAGGGTTTATAAACTTAAAGCCAACTATGCTTCTTTTGCTAAATCATATTCATGAGGAAACCTGTGGATTTCATGTCTTATCTGAGATCATAAGATCCAAATTGAATGTTAATCCTGATGTAACACATGTAACTTGAACTTATAAGCTTGAACTTCTTGTAAACTCAGTAACTTATACTTAAACTTGAAATCATTCATCATCTCATAGAAACTTCAAATAAAAATATCAAACTCAATACATAAGATCACTTTCATGGATAAAATCATTAATAAATATGAAATCATATGCAAAATAATGTTTCATTCAAGAGAAAACATCAAAATCTCAAAGCATTAGAAAAGTGGGTATAAACCATAGTAAGCCAATTTTTTCAAAATTAATTAAAAATCAAACATTTTGAGCACAAATGATGGAAGAGTATCCTTGTTCAAACTCCACATACCTGAATTTCTAGACTTCTTGGAGAGGGCTTGAAATTGGAGCCTTGGGAGGTGAATTCTTGGAAGAAACCCTACCTCTTTATCTCTTGAGAGTGAAATGAAGAATATGTTTGATAACTAACTAAGAAAGGGGCAAATAATGCCAAATTGATGATTGAAGTCATTTTAAAGATCCTATACATGTACATAAGAGATTGGAAATATCTTAGGGGTGTGAAAAAACCCTCATGCCCCAAGAATATACTAAAAATGGATAGTTTTAATGATGGGGAGGGGTTCGCGGTGCGACCCCCATCGAGAATACTAAGATTCATAGAGAAAACCCAATCAAGAACCACAGGGTTTGTGGAGAGAACCCAATTGCAAACCTGAGGCAGTAGCCTATCGCAGTCCCCTTCATAGTGCGAGGCTGTTGTGGAGTGACCATTTTGTGATACAAGGGTCTTTCCTAAGCCTAAAAATATCCTCACCCCATTTAAAACCATCCTAAAGTGATTTATCTTTGATATTAGGGTCCTAAGGGCTTGTTTTATGCACTTTTTAAGCAACGTAAAGTCCAGGGTTCTACAACTCAAGTTGACACCTTCTAGTAGACAGACACTCCCAGGTAAAATAAGCATAACTTCCTACTTCAATATCAGATTAAAGTGAAATCGGATGCATTGGAAAAGAGACTTAAAGATATTTCATTTGGTATATAGTAGGCTACCTAACTCATTATAATCTGATAGTAATGTTCATTGAAAGTTGACCCAAGTTGAAACGCCCATTAACACTCAATTGGTACAAATACTTTCAACTCAACTTTGCACTAAGTGTTTCCTATGACCATAATCGCATAAAAAATACTTCACACATAAGGTGAATGGTCATGATACATATCTATAGTTTTAAATAATTGCGTTGGGGCTTTTAAACATATGATGAATGGCTAGAAACTTAGCTAGAAGTTTGTGGTATATTACAGAGGTCCCAATCATTCTTGGTAGGCCATTCTTTGCCACTGGAAGGGCATCAGGTGATGCGGAGTATGGAAAAATAAAGTTTTGGGTGAACAATGAAGAGGTATCGTTCAATATGTGTAAGTTTCCGAAGAAACCTATGGATTTGCAAGTTATTTCAGTAATGATATGATAGATGATGAGGTGACTAACACTATTGATGTGGGTCTTGTAGATGACCCCTTGGTGGGTGTATTGTGGAACTTTGGGAGCGATGTGATTGAAGAGTGTGATGAAGTGGTTGCTTCATTAATGGGTCTTGGATCTCACACCAAGAATCTTATCAAATTGGATCTTTATTTGAAAAATCATGAGAGTCCAATGATCAAACCATCTATTTATTGAATTGCCTCAACTTAAACTTAAGTTATTGCCTTCCCACCTCTTGTAAAATTTCTTGGGTGAGGACAATACATTTCCAATCATTATTGTGGGTGATATTGAATCTTGTTAAGTGGATGCCTTGAAATCTATTATGAAAAAGTTCATCCGTTCTACCAGGAGGACTATAGCGGACATCATAGGCATTGCTCCCAAAATTTTCTCTCATAAAATCAAGTTGGATGTTGATCATGTTCCTAGTATGGAACACCAAAGAAAACTCAATCCACCAATGCAAAAGGTGGTCAAGAATGAAATTGTTAAATGTCTTGAGGTGGGTGTTGTCTACCCAATTTCCAATAGTACATGGGTGAGTCTGGTTGAATGTGTTTCCAAGAAGGGTGGCATGATAGTTGTACCGAATGATAATAAGGATCTTGTGTTTATGCGTCCTGTCATGGGTTGGAGAGTATGTATGGATTATCATAAATTTAACTCATAGATTGAGAAAGATCACTTTCCCATGCCTTTTATGGATCAAATATTGGATAGACTAGCCGGTTGTGGTTGGTATTGCTTCCTTAATGGATATTAGAGGTACAATCAAATTCTCATTGCCCTGGAAGACCAAGAAAATCCACCTTCACTTGTCCCGATGGCATTTTTGCTTTCAAACGCATGCCCTTTTGGTTATGCAACGTACCGACCACCTTTTAACAATGATTGTTGTCCATTTTGTCAGATATGGTAGAGGATACCATGGAGGTTTTCATGGATGACTTCTTCGTGCTTAGGAAATTATTTGAGTCTTTCCTTGATCACTTAAGTAAATTCCTTGAATGGTGTGTGGAGACTAATCTTATTTTAAATTGGGAAAAATGCCACTTTACAGTCAAGTAAGGCATTGTTCTAGGCCACAAAATCTCAAGAAAGGGAAACCAAGTGGATCAAGAAAAAGTTGAGGTAATTGCTAAGTTACCTCCACCGAACTTCGTGAAGGGTGTTAGAAGTTTTCTTGGTCACGCCGGATTCTATCGACATTTCATCAAGGATTTCTCAAAGATTTATCAACCTTTATGAAAGATCCTTGAAAAGTAGGTAAAATTTGAATTTAATGGTGATTATGTAAAGGCATTTAATTGTCTCAAGGATCTCCTTATGTAGGCTCCTATCATAGTAGCTTCGAATTGGCCAAGGACCTTTAAACTAATATGTGATACAACTGGTATTGCTCTAGGTGCGATATTGGGCAAAATAAAAGAGAAGCTGTACCACCCAATTTACTATGCAATAAAGATGTTAAATGATGCTCAACGTAATTATACAATTATAAAGCAAGAGTTTCTACCGGTGGTGTATGATTTTGAGAATTTTTGGTCCTATTTGTTGGGCACAAAAGTGGTGGTGCACACATGCCATGCCTCTCTTAGATACCTCATGGAAATGAAAGAGTCAATACCTTTCTTGATTAGGTGAATCTTTCTCTCACAAGACTTTGATTTTGAAGTGAAGGATGGGAAGGGTGTGAAAATCAAGTACCCGACCACCTGTCCTTCCTTGAATACAATTATGAAAAGTTGGGTGAGATTGATATTGATGATACCTTTCCTAATGAGCTATTTATGTCACTCTCGAGAAGCATACAGACTATGCTAACTATATTGTGAGAGGTGTGCTTCCTGAGGACCTTAATCACTATCAAAAGAAGCAGTTCCTATTTGATGTAAAGAAGTGTTTTTGGGTTGAACCATTTTTGTATAGGGAATGCACAGATGGTATGATCCGTTGATGTGTAATGGAATCAGAAATGAGAGCTATTCTTGAAGCTTGTCACTCTTTCCCGTTAAGTGGTCATCATGGAGGTATCCAGACAATCGTAAAGGCTCTTCAAAGTGGATATTATTGACCCTCCCTTCATAGGGATTCTATTGAGATAGTAAAATCATGTCATCAATGCTAATTACAAGGCAGTATTTCAAAGAGGCATGAGATACCTGTCACGAACCAAAAAAAAATAAAGGTCATGATGGCACTTTTCATGGTGTACCTTGACAAGTAAGTCACGGCTTACCTTGACAAGTAAGCCTATCACCCAAACTGATACAACAAAAAGAAAATGACAGAAATATCCCAAGATTTGATCTGATATAATTAGGTGTTAAAGAAGAGTGGAAGAAGACCCCAAAACCCTTTTAAAAATGGATTTAAATCGTTGAACGAAAGTTGCGATGGCTTGGGCGAACGTCCATCGCTGGCTCGACGGTCCATCGGCTTTCCCGTCACACCTTGGCCAGAAGAGGGATTTACTGCCTTAGTTTCGATGTCTTGGGCAATGGTCCATCGCTAATTTGACGGCTCGTCATCCCTCTCATCGCTCGTTGGCCAGTGAATGGGTTTACTGCCTCAGTTGCAATGGCTAGAGCAACTAACTTTTTACCCTAACAATGGATTTTGGCAAAATTGGTATCGTTGGAAAGTTAATTCAATTTCTCACATGATAAAAAGTTAAAATTGGGGAAATTCTAACAGATTTAAATATTATTCACTTAGGAAGTCATCCCTAAGTCTTCTAGAGACTAAATTGGACTTAAAGAAACTTCGCGGTATTACAATATCTCCCCTTTGAGAACATTCATACTCGAATGTGGCTAATGAAACTGAGATGCTGAAAACTGAGGCTATAACTGATATATCCTACTAAAAACTTGACTAAACTGATTTGCAAATGCATGAACAATCGTATGAATGGCTATATAAAGCTTGAAGCATGGAATAAGAAGAGATGAACCGAGGTAACTTGTTACCTTAAACTGAATCTGAATCCGCAGTGAAAAGATAATGGTACTTGGTTTGCATATCTGATTCTGCTTCACAAGTGGCTCCCTCAATGGATTGAATTCTCCATAGAACTTCTTTGTTCCGTAGTCTACAAATCTGACGATGAAGGATCTCAATTGGAATTTCTTCATATGAGAGGCTATAATGAATTTCTGAACTTTCTAAAGGACAACTGACAAATCTGTGGGTAACTCAATCTCATATGCTACTTTCCCAACACGACTTAGAACTCTAAAAGGGACAACATAACGCGGACTAAGTTTACTCCTTTTGACAAACCTCTTCACCCCTTTCATGGGTGAAATCTTCAGGTACACTAAATCACCAACTTCAAACTTAAGGTCTCTCCTTCTCACACCTACATATGATTTCTGAAGACTCTGAGCTATCTTCAACCTTTATCCAATCAGCTTTACTTTTTCCATAGCCTCAAACACTGTATCACGTCCAATCAAAGAAGCTTCACCCACTTCAAACCAACCTATTGGTGACCTACATCTCCTCCCATTCAAAGCCTCAAACGGGTCCATCTAAATGCTAGAGTGATAACTGCTGTTATAAGCAAACTCAATCAATGGAAAATGCTCATCCCAACTACCTTTTAAATCAAGAGCATGTGCCCTCAATATGTATTACAGAGTTTGGATGGTCCTCTCAGCTTGACCATCTATCTGCGGATGAAAAACGGAACTAAGATGAACTTAGGTACCAAGACCCTTCTAAAAATCTCTCCAGAACTGGGAAGTAAACTGAGTACCCTTATCTGAGATGATAAACAAGGGAACTCCATGCAACCTGACTAACTCCCGGATATACAACTTACCATAATCCTCAGTTGTATAAGATATATGCACTGGGAGAAAATACGCTGACTTAGTCAACCTATCTACAACAACCCAAATCGAATCATGATGATGACGTGAAAGGGGTAAACTAGTCACAAAATCCATATTCACCTCTTCCCACTTCCAAGTAAGGATACCAAGCTCTTGCATCGCACCACCAGGTCTTTGGTGCTCTACCGTAACCTGTTGGCAAGTTGCGCACTTTGACACAAACTCTGCTATATCTTTCTTTATACCACTCCACCAATAGATTTCCCGCAAGTCGCGGTACATCTTGGTAGTGCTAGGATGAATAGAATATCGTGCGCCATGCGTTTCAGCCATAATTCTCTGCCTCAACTTTTCAACACAAGAAACATACAGTCTACCCTGAAACCTTAACACACCATCGCCCCCTTGGGAGAAAACCTCCACCTTTTGGTCCTTGACTGACTCCTTCAGTTTGACCAAACTAGGGTCCATGTCTTTCTTCTCCTTCACTTCCAAAACTAAAGAGGATTCGGAACTACTCTGAACCCAAACATTACCTTCAGCTGAATCAAGCAACCTAACACCCAATCTATCCAAACGATGAACTTCCCAGGCTAATTCTTTCTTATCCTTCTCCACATGAGCCACACTTCCCATAGACAACCTACTAAGGGCATTTCTCACTATATTGTCCTTGCCTGGATGATATAACACATTCATATCATAATCTTTAAGAAACTCTAACCATCTTCTTTGTCTAAGATTCAACTCCCTCTGAGTAAACATATACTGTAGGCTTTTGTGATCAGTAAACACATCAACATGAACACCATACAGATAGTGTCTCCCAATTTTCAAAGCAAACACCACAACAACTAACTCTAAATCATGGGTAAGGTAATTCTTTTCATGCGGTTTCAAATGTCTAGAGGCATAGACTATAACCTTACCTCTCTGCATCAACACATAATCCAAATCAACTCTAGAGGCATCATAATACACCATAAAACCATCTATACCATCGGGCAAAGTTAACACAAGGGCTGAAGTGAGTCGGGTCTTCAACACATGAAAACTTTTCTCACAAGAATCTGACCAAAGAAACTTAACTTTCTTTTAGGTCAATCAGGTCATGGGAGATGCAATAGATGAGAAACCTTCAACAAAACGGCGGTAATTGCCAGCTAGACCCAAGAAATTTCTAATGTCTAATGAAGAGATAGGTCTAGGACAATTTCTTACGGCTTTTGTGTTTTGGGTATCAACTCTAATGCCATCGTCAGAAATAATATGACCAAGAAAGGCTACTGACCTTATCCAAAACTCATACTTACTAAATTTGGTGAACAATTGGTGATCTCTAAGAATCTGCAGGATAATTCTAAGATGATCTGCATGGTCATTCTCATTACGGGAGTAAACAAGGATATCATCTATGAACACTATGAAAAACATATCAAACTACTACCCGAACACTCAATTCATGAGGTCCATGAAAGATGTTGGAGAATTGGTTAGCCCGAAAGACATGACTAGAAACTCGAAATGACCATAACGGATTTGGAAGGCAGTCTTTGGAATATCACACACCTTCACCTTAAGTTGATGATAGTCGGATCTAAGATCTATCTTTGAGACATAACTTGCACCTTGCAATTAATCAAACAAATCATCAATTTTGGGAAGAGGGTATTTGTTCTTGACTGTGACCTTATTCAGCTGACGCTAGTCAATGCACATACGCAAAGAACCATCTTTCTTTTGCACTAACAGGACATGGAGAAACACTAGGCCTTATGAAACCTTTATCTAAAAGATATTTGAGTTGATCTTTCAACTCTTTAAGCTCTGTGGGTGCCATATGATATGGAGGAATAGAAATAGGTTATGTATTAGGAAAAAGGTAAATCCCAAACTCTATCTCTCTATCGGGAGGTACCCCTGGGAGATCTTCTGGAAAAATATCACGAAACTCATTAACTATATTGACTGACTGAAGAGTTGGAGTCTCAGACTTAGTGTCTTTAACTCAAACTAGATGATAGATGCAACCTTTGAAAATCAAATTTTTGGCCTTAAGGTAAGATATGAAATGACTCTTGGGAGATACTAAATTGCCTGACCATTCAAAAACTGGCTCATCTGGGAATTAAAATTTAACCACACGGGTATGACAGTCTATAGATGCATAACTGGAATGAAGCCAATCCATACCCAGAATAAGATCAAAATCAACCATATCTAACTCTATCAGATCTGCGAATATGACTTTGTGAAGAACAGTAACAAGACACTTTTTATAAATTTGCGTAGCAAAAACTGACTCACCTACTGGAGAAGAAATCAGGAAAGGCTCAAGAATTTTTTGAGGACTCATTTCAAAATTCATAACAACTAACGGGGTCATATAAGAGAAACTTGACCCAGGGTCCAACAATACATACACATAAAATGAAAGACACGAAGCATACCAGTAACAATATCTGGTGAATCCTCCTACTCCTGGTGGGATGGCAAGGCATAAAATTGATGCTGCACTGGATGAAGTGCTCTGAGGAGGAGCTGGACGGGCTACAGGAGTTGGTGCACTGGTAACCTAAGTCTGAGGGCAAATATCTCTACTTTCCAACTTAGCATGCGGACATCCTCTAAGTCTATGACACAACTTGCCACAACCAAAACAACCCCTCTAATTGGCCAAGCACTCGCCGGGATGGGTTCTACCACACTTAGCACATGGGGGATAACTGGGTCTATTACTTACATTATTCTGAGATCTGGACATAGAAAACTTATTCCCTTTCTCCTACCTATCTCTAGGTGCGGGAGCGTTGGCTGATCAAGGTGCTGTCATAGATGAACGACTCTGAAACTGCAGATGATTCCCTTCATGGGATCTAGTCTGACCATACTCAAATTGTTCCGATCTATTCCTCTTATTTCCCCTTAATCTATCTCTCTCATTTGTCTTCTCTGCCTCAATCTAATGAGCATGCATCATTAGTCTAGAAAGATCAATGTCTCTATTGAGCATAGCAGTCCTATACTTATTAACCTCCAATCCAAACACACCGGTCATAAACTTAGTTATACTAGATCTGGGGTCAGCTATCAAGTCAGGAGCATACTTAGATAACTGGTTGAACTTGAGGTAATACTCTTTTACTGTCATAGAGCCTTGCCTCAGGTTCATGAAATCCTCTACCTTCGATTCCCCCATCTCAAGTGGGAAGAACTTGTCTAAGAATGTATCCTAAAACACCTGCCAAGTCATAGGAGATGCATTCTCCCCTATAATCTTCCTCCACATCACAACCCAATCATAAGAAATATCCTTCAGCCTATAGGATGCCAATTCTACACTCTCTTCTTCCAAAATATGCATAAATTGGGTGATCTTCTTTGCCTCATCAAGATACAACTGTGGGTCTTCACCTACTTTTGACCCAAAGAATTCGGGCGGGTTCATCCTCATAAAGTCATGAAGTCTGGCTGTGGCTGTATTACCCCCTTGCTGATGTGGAACAACAGCCTAATTATTGGCTTGCACAGTAGCCGTCACAGCTTGGGCTAGCATCTAAAAAACATCCCAAAATTTGGCATGAGACACATTCTCATTCAGGGAATCGACAGGCTAAGGTGGTTGGTTGTAATTCCTATGGTTATTATCTCTGCGAGGAGGCATATTCTTTCATGGAAGAGCATAAGTTAATAGCAGATAGAGACAACTATAAGAACGGTGGATTCTGAAAGAAATAGATGACTTTTCCTAAAATGTCGTTTAGCCTCTTGCTCATAGATGTGGCACACTTTACAATGATGATCAAGACTCTACGTAATGCAGTTTTTTGAAATCCATAGGACTCTCTAAAACTTAGGCTCTGATACTAAGTTTGTAACGCCCCAAAATCTCATCCCAAAGCATCACACGGTGCTCAAGGCTACAAGTAGCCCCAACTAAACCTATGATCCTGATACTTAATCTAACACTTACTTTAGGATAAATGAGCTAAGAAATAATACTATATCATACCAAATCTAAACTGTAATAACAGAAAACCTTATCTGGATAACAAATACTGAAAATCTGGAAAACTCCAACTATTAGTCCAATAAGCCTCTACTTACTAAGGAACTAGAGAGTCATTGGGACTAACCCCCAACTGACTCAAGCTGAACTAAAAATAATAAACGACTGCTATCAAGATTGAAAATCAAAGAAATAGGTCCTTGAACCATAAGGACTCACCAACTGCGGAAGTGTAGATGAAGGTACTCGGAGATCACTATCGCTGCTGAGGCTGAGCACCTGAACCTACATTATGAGACAATGTAGCACATAGACATATATGTGGATCAGTATTTGAGGATGCACTGAGTATATGCGGGTTGTATGCAATAAGTAAGCAATATCATCAATCTTTATAAAATAATGCATGCTGATATAACTGACTCACATAGCTTGAGTAAAAATGAAATCTGAATCTCATAAATCATGACTAATGAAGCATATAGTATAAATCTCATGAGTCATTACAGTTAGTTCTAAAATATGTGTTCTTCTCTTATTCTCAAAGCTTATAATCAAAAGAAATCTTAAAACAATAGCTTTCAAAACATATACTTTTATCTTATGGAGAACAAAGGACTTCTTTTGAAACTTAGAGATTATAGGACTCTGGGTCTTAGAGACTTTGTGACTTTGACTTAGGAACTTGGATTTGGGGACTCTGGGAGTTTCTTCTAACCTACATAAACCATGTGAGATAACATGGAGTCCAACGTCTTGCCCAAGTTGGGGAGAGCTGTTCTACCTTTGCCATCAGAATAGAACCTTAACTTTAGTGATCACTATCTTAGCCCACTATGGGCGAATTTCGAAGCCTACAGTGACACGTAGTTCTGGGGCATGAGACCTTGGAATCATACCCAACTCGGTGCCAAATAATTCTCCCATATTTATTCCTCAAAACTTTTAGGAAATCCACCTTAAATTAGTACAAGGGTTTGTAATGAAAACCAATTATGCTTATCTTTGCTTTAAATCATAAATTGTATGAATAATGTGGATTCCTATCTTAGCTTGGTTTAAAAGATCAACTATATTTATCAAAACATGAAAACAACAAATCATAGGGTGCTTACTTCAGGATCATTCTTGAGATATCAAGACTAAATCTTAGGGATTCAAGCTCATGCTTCAAATTCATAGCAAACACTATAAAGTTCATGCTTTATAACACAATTATTCATAATCAACTTAAAATCTGGAAAATATGATCATACGTATAAATATTTGAAAGTAGGCATATAACTCGATATTCAAATCTCTTAAAATCTCAAAATCATGCAATTAGCAACATGGGGTATAAACCCTAACTTAAATTTCATGGAAGTCATATCAAATTCAGAAATTTATAACTTAAAGTAAGCTTTTGGGCACAAGAATGAAAGAATTGTTCTCGTTCAAATCCCGTATACCTTATTTGGCTTGATTCAATGGAACCAGATGACTTTTGAAGCCTTGAGAATATTCTTGAAGGCTTTTCTTGAAACTTCTTGAATGGTGATGCTTGATTCTTGAGTTTTATTGGAGAAGGGTTTGTATCTAGTTCTTGGGGATTAATCTTGAAAGAAAACCTAATTTTGATGTTATAGATGAATATAATGTTATGAGCTTTGATTTAATATAATTATGTGTTAATAAAGAGTGGAAAAAGACCCAAAAACCCTTTTAAAAATGGCTTTAAATTGCTGAACGGAAGTTGTGACAGCTTGGGTAACGGTCTGTCGCTAGCTAGACGGTTCGTCGGCTTGCCCGTCGCACCTTGACCAGAAGAGGGACTTACTGCCTTAGTTGCGATGGTTTGGGCGATGGTCCGTCGTTGACTCGACGGTTTTTTGGCCCTTCTATCGCACGTTGGCCAGTGAATGGGTTTACTACCTCAGTTGCGATAGCTAGAGCGACGGTCCGTCGGCCTGCCTGTCGCTCCTGAGCTGTTTGGACAGTTGTATGCAAAACGGCCAAAACTTGTTACCCCGACAACAGATTTTGGCGAAATTGGTATCGTTGGAAAGTTAATTCAATTTTCCACATGATAAAAAGTTGAAATTGGGGAAATTCTATCTGATTTAAACATTATTCACTTAGGAAGTCAACCCTAAATCTTTTGGAGACTAAATTGGACTTAAAGAAAGTTCAGGGAATTATATGTAAGAACTACTAATACAATCCAAGAGTCAAATATATCAGAAAAATAACCACAAAGGAGTAATATCTGTCTCTAAATACTAATAAAGACATAACTACTACATAAATATAGAGGTGAACTTTGGACGCATGAATGTCCAACCGCTACCTTGGAAGCTCCAACAATCACCCGAGTCAAGCAAGCCGAGGCACACTCGAGCTAGGACCTGCACCAAAAGGGCACAGTAAGCATGAGTATGGTCCACTTGTACTCAGTAGGTATCATAGGCCGACCAACAAAAGTAGTAAATAAATCATACAAAATATACACTTAGGGCACGTCACCTGCAGTAAAAAAATATCCCACAACGGTAGCCCACACCGCTTGCACTAACAATTTTAATATATGTCACATAGATTACAATATTACACCAAGATAGAATAAAAGTACGTATTATATCACATATGAGAAGAACAAGGGGTAACATGCATAAACATGATCATCAAATATAAGTAAAAGAAGATACGATAAATACATAGATAACAAGTCAATATGGATATACAAAAAAACAAAACACAATCAAGTATGTGCAATGAATAGGATGATGATGATGATGATGCACGAGGTCGTCGCACAACCTTCGGGATTATCGCACAATCTCCGTATACATCTACGGAGCTAAAGCTTTCCGACGTAGGATCCATGGGGGGTTCTCAACTCGTATACAATCCACATATCTCATATCTCCTTTTTGGTACATCTTTCGGAAAGGGTTTTATAAGGTGTTACAATATCTCCTCTCCGGCACGTCCCTTGGAGAGGGTTTTAAAAGGTGTTGCCAGTGTTTCTCAAATGTTGCCACGATGGTACCAACGTTTCATGAATGAGTATGATATGAGTTTGTAATGATCACAACCAATCACAATGAGTATTTTCACAACCAACCATAATGACATATTTCCACAACCATGTGAGCCAATATCCACTCATTATTTCATTTTGCATCCACGAATTTCCACGTCTCATATGCCAAATAAAGTATGAATATAATTATAATACATCAATGGTACCATATTAAGCATCTTAAAAACACAATATAATTATTCACATGTATTCAAAGCTATTAATATCACATAGGACCCCACACGGTCACACATATCACATAATAACTCAATTTCGATAATTACATCACATATAGGCCCCTACACTGGCAAAACACATATATAGCCGTTTTTCATGATTAGTTATCACCCTTAACATGTATTTTGTACCATCATTATTATTCATCCCAGTATAAAAAAGTTAAGCCTTAACCTACCTCGAAAGTCGAAACTGGTCCGCTATACTTAAACTCGCGACCTTACTTTTCACGAATTATTATGTACTCCACTAAAAACATTAAATATGAAATCTACACATCAAAATAAAACCAGTGACGTCCATATTGACTACTTTTGGTTCGGGGTCAAAACGGACCCCCGAAATGGATTTCCAAAAAAATGGCAAAATCGAAACTTTATTTCAAAAACATGTTCCCATATTTTTAGAAACCTACAGCTTAAAATCCAAGTTAAATCGAGTCAAAACGAGGTGCAAATCAAAGAAAAATTATTTTTGAGCTTTACCGGATAAAATCTTTGAAATCCGGATTAAAATCAAGAATCAGAGTTGTTTTGAAGGTTAAATTTGTGAAAAACTAGTAATTATAAGATAAAAATATTATTCAAGTGAAAAGGAGTGCAAATTGGGTTTAAAATTATGCCCTACAATTTTTGGGCTTTTTGAGAAATTAATAAAGAAATTACTAAGAAAAGGGTGAATTTCGACGGGGTGCCCGAGATTATTCCGGAGTCCCATATATGCAAATAAGCTATAAAAACACACTAAATTTGACGTTTCAGACTATAGCACCCCGATTTTGTACCTCAGACGCTACACTGTGCTCATAATCCTGGAAGACCACAAGCCAACCATGACTGGTACCTGCTGCAATAACTGAATAATAATAAGGTATAATTCGGAATAATGAGCTGAAATGATATAAGGTTCAAAACTGTAATACTGATAAAAAGGAAATGACAAAGTCTGATAAAACATCAGGATTTGAAATACTGAATATTGTCTGAACATCTAGTCTGAAAAGCCTCTAAACTGAACTGTGTGAATAAGAAGCTGATGGGACAATCTCCCAACTAACTCCATCTACTGAAATGCTGAATGTAATGAGATAATAAAATAAAAGAATATCCTTGAATGATGAGGACTCACTGCTAGTCTATTGCTGCTGGCTGAATATCTGAACCGCAAGAATGCTCTGGGGCCCGTACGTATGAACCTATGGTATAAAACACCATAGCGCAAAAAAAAGTATGCGTCAGTACGTATGAATGTACTGGTACGCAAAGTGAGGTAAGGCTGAATGCGAGGATTCATATGCATGAACTATAACTGACTGAATAGCATGAACATGACTGCATGATAATACATACATGAATACATAACTGTAATTGAAGTCATAAGGATTCTGAATACTGAGTTTACTGATAAGATGGATTACTGATAACTGATATGACTGATAAATGATATACCATTTATTGAGTGACTGTGTCCTACAGTCCTGTTTCTGATGGAACTAGCTGAGTTCCGTACTGAGCTGAGTGACTATATCTGGCAGTCCTGAAATCTATAGAACTATCTGAGTTCTTTACTGAAGACTGAGATTGAGACCGTGGGAAGTAATCATCTAACCGAAATTCCCTTTTTCTGAATAGATTTGGGGTCTAACCTGTAACCCCAGTTGGAAGGGTGTCAGTAGCGTGCCATGAGTAAAGACACTGAAGAGATACCTTCATTTGGCAGGTTCTCAAATAAGTATGGTGGTACCCTCAACTGTCAGGTTAAGCCACCTCATCAACCCTCCACTAGAAGGTTTTGATGTCTCAACCTATGTTGGCTACGTAGTTCTGGAATGCAAGGACTGCTTCTAAGGATCACACCCTCTGCTGGCAGGTAAGTCCCCATCCTTGGGTTCACTCGAAGCTGAATCCTACTCCCAACTGAATAGACACTAAACTGATTTCCTAGTTCATACTAGGCTAGTATGATCTGTTACTGATTGTACTAATTTACTGAGCTGAACTAAGTTTACTGAGTTCCGTTGACTGACGGAATACTACCGAGTTCTGTTATCTGACTGAGTTTACTGAGGACTGAACTGAATAATGAATGGGATTGGATTGATACTGAGTTTACTGAGTTTTCCTGAGTTCTGTAACTGAACTAGAGCACTACTGATCATGACATAATTGAGACTGTTCTGTAACTGAAACTAGCTCTAGACACACAGCTAAGTTGTTGGGTATTAAATACCCCCAGGACTCGATAGCATGAAAGAAATAAGATATGACAATTCTTGAATACTTGACAATAGTCAACAACTCACAATACGATCTATGAGGCATTTCATCAATCACTTGAAAGTCATGAACTTGTATATGAATAGGAATGCATACTAACACATCATAATTTCAATACACCAATCTCATGAGCATTCCATCAAACACATACAAGATATAACTTTAACATGGAAGACATTGTGAACATATGGGTATAGCATAAGTTCATCGTTTAGACCACTAAAGGATCACAAAAGCACCATAGTCTCAATTTGGCATTTTATCAAACACATGGTAGGCGTAGCTTTATACTTGGGTATGATCAACAGTGCTAATACATCATGACTTCATACTTCGAGGGTTTTAATATAAAGGAATAAAAATTCAACTTACATGCTATCATAATATCAAGAAACACATAAAGATTTCAACTTGGAACACATTCCACCACATCAACATGATTACATTTAAACCCACAACATGAAAATCACAATTCATGTTTTTAAAAGAAGTTTCTTGAACTCCAAGGGTGGAAGGGACCCTTGGATGAACACTTTACATACCTTGTTGAAGAATTTCTGGAAATTAATGGTGGAATCTTGAGTTCTTGATTTGAACTTTAAAAACCCTAAGGCTTGTTCTTGAGAGAAATTAAGAAAGAATGGGTTTATTTGCTTCCTAGGGTATTAAATTTCCTGTTTTGGGGGCCGAGATTCTGGGGAAAAAGACCCAAATCCCCCAAGAACGCGGTCTTTTAATGAGTGAAAACTAGATTGCCGATGTGCAGGTCGACGCGGCACATCGATGGCACCGATGCAATATCTAATGCATCGTACCAAGATCGCGCTGACTTACTTGAATTTGATGCTGGTAGTTGGGAAAAATATTAACCAACGCGATAGGCCACGCGGCGCGCCAAGATCGCGAAGGTTCACTATTTTGGGATTCCAAAGGAGCTTCGAACAAGTCCAAATAATCCAAAACTTGTCCGGGAACACCTATTGACCTCCCTGATCATGAATTTTAATATAGACATTTAAAGGACTTTAAGGTCGCGAAATGATGTTGCCAACTTTCGAAGGCCTAAAATAAACTAAGTTTGAATACTTAGCTAGAATTCTCTAAGTCTGGGACCCCTTAACAAGCTTAAAAGACTGAATTAAGCTAGAAAGTTTTTAGGGGTCTTACACGAACTTGATGGCGAAGTCCGATTTTTGAAAAAAATATCATTTTCACAAAGTTGACACATAAAACCCGAAATGATAATTTTCCAAACCGAGGATTGAAATGAGATTTAAAAGCCGTAAAATCATACCAAACATGCTAAGACCCTAAAATCGACATTCTGGATCTAATAGAGAAGTCGGATTTTCCATCCAAGGTCATTTTGACCAAATGTGGGTCCCACACCCATATTTCTAACTTTTCAACTTTCCGACCAATATGTCGAAATAAGGTCGGGTGCACCGGGACTCGAACCAAAGATCTACCTAGCCTAAAATCAATATTCTGGAGCTGCTGGCACAGTTCGTTCAGCCATCCATCGCACGGATCAAAAGATATCCACATAAGTCCTAAATAAGGCTCTTGAAGCCATCAAAAACTACAATATCTCATAAATGATATCAAAATGCATCGAAAATCATATCAATCACTCCCACACTCCAAAAATATCATAATACAACTACGAGGAGGGATAAAAAAGTCAAATCATACAAAATCACAAATTTCACATATTTCATCAAATTTTTAGGTCGTTACATCATCCACCACTAAAAATCTAGTTCCTCGAACTAAGGCAAAGAAATACCTGAATCAATGAAGAGCTGAGGATAAGAACTATGCATATCAGACTCAACCTCCCAAGTAACTTCATTTATAGGTCGATGTCGCCACATGAACTTAACCATAGGGATCATTCTAGAGTACAACCGCCTAATATCCCTAGCCAAAATGGAAATCGGCTCCTCAACAACGACAATCGCTTATCTAACTGAATTGACTCCCAACGAATAATATGAGACTCATCCGAAATGTAACAACGAAGCATAGAAATATGAAAAACTGGATGAACATCTGATAGATCAAAGGGAAAAGCCAACTCATAAGCCAAATCACCAACAATCCAAAGAATCTCAAATAGACCAATATACCTGAGGCTAAGATTGCCCCTCTTCCCAAACCTCATCATACCCTTCATGGGTGAAACTCAAAGAAAAATACGATCTCTAATGTAAAATCTCAAGGCACAAAGTCTACAATCAGTATAGCACTTCTTCCTTCTTTAAGCTGCTCTAAGTCAATCTCGAATGACCCGAGCTCTATCCAAAGACTAACAGAGCAAGTCCGTATCTCGAGGTCTCATCTCTGAAACATCAAACTAATCCACTAGGGAGCGACAACGCCTACTATACGATGCCTCAAAAGGAGCTATATCAATACTGAAATGGTAGCTATTATTACATGCAAAATCTGCTAAAGCCAAATATTGCTCCCACTAGCCACCAAAATCCATCACGCATGTGCGGAGCATATCCTCCAAAACCTGGATAGTCCGCTATGACTGGCCATCAGTCTGGGGTTGAAACACAGTGCTAATATTAACCTGAGTACCTAACTCATCCTAAAAAGTCATCAAAAAGTGAGATGTGAACATGGGACCTCGATCTAAAATAATGGACACTGTCACACCATGCAGACGCACAATCTCATAAATGTAGATATTGGCCAACTTCTCAGCACTGAATGAGACCTGAACCAGAATAAAATGAGCTGACTTGGTCAATCGATCCACGATGACCCAAACATTGTCAGAACCATGAGATGTGCGAGGCAAACCAATCATAAAGTCCATGGTGATGCGTTCTCACTTCCACTCAGGAATGAGTAACCTCTGAAGCAAACCACCAGGTATCATATGCTCGGCCTTCACCTGCTGAAAACATAGGCAACAAGCCTCAAAATATGTCATATCTCACCTTATACTACCCCACTAGTAGTGTTGCCTCAAATCACGATACATCTTAGTTACACCTGGATGAATGAAATATCTAGAATGATAGACCTCCTCCAAGATCAACCTAATTCAATCACCCACTCTCGACACACAAACTCAGCCTCTAATCCACAAAACTCTATTTGAATCAAGTGAGGATTCCTTAACCTCCCCACTCAACACTTTATCACGAATCAACCTGAATTCAATATCATCAAACTGATGAGCTCGAATTCTACTCCATCAAAGAAGATATAGCCTTCACAAATGAAAAAACATGCCCAGGTATTGAAATATCAAGTGTAACCATCTAGTTTGCTAGAGATTGGACCTCTAAGGTCAAATTCCTCTCCTGGGTCAAAAGATGTGCCAAGCTACCGATGCTAGTCAACCTTCGACTCAAGATCTCCGCAACCACATTAGCCTTGCCCGAATGGTAGAGAATAGTCAAGTCATAATCCTTAAGAAACTCAAGACAACGACGCTGCCTTATATTAAGATCTCACTGGGTGAAGAAGTACTGAAGGCTACGATGATCTGAGAAGATCTCAGAACAGACTCCATACAAGAAGTGCCTCTACAACTTCAAGGCAAACACAACTGCACACAACTCCAAATCATGGGTAGGATAATTTAGTTCATTGAGTCTTCAATTAATGAGACGCATACGTAATCACCTTATCCTCCTGCATGAACACAACACCTAACCCAATACCCAAAGCATAAAAAAAGACGATAAAGCCCACGCCCTTCTTGGGCAATGCTAATATAGGAGCTAAAGTCAATAAATTCTTGAGCTTGTAGAAGCTCACCTCACAAGCATCAGACCACTAAAAAGAAATCTTCTTCAGGGTCAACTTAGTCAATGAAGCTGCAAATGGATGAAAAACCTTCAACAAAACACTGATAATAACCTGCTAGGCCAATGCAACTTCGAATCTTGATGGAAACGTAGTTCTAGCCCTATCACGAATCGTTGCAACCTTGGTTGGATCAACCATAAGACCTTTCTTAGTCACCACATGATCCAAGAAAGAAACAGACTCCAATCAAAACTCACACTTAGCAAACTTTGCATACAACTTATCATCCCTCAATCTCTGAAGCATAATCCGCAAATGCTCCAAATAAACCAAGATATCATCTAAAAATACAAAAATAAAGGAGTCGAGATACGGTCAAAATACCTGGTTCATCAACTCCACAAATGCGGCAGGGGCATTGGTCAACCCAAAAGACATGACCAAGAACTCATAATGACCATATCAAGTCCGAAAAGTTGTCTTCAGAATATTCGAAGCTCTAATCCTTAATTGGTGATAACCGAACCTCAAATCAATCTTAAAAAACACTACAACACCCGAAGCTAATCAAATAAATCATTAATGCAAAGAAAAGGACACTTATTCTTAACCATCACCCTATTCAACTGCCGATAATCAATACACATCCGCATAGACCCATCTCTTTTTCTTTACTAACAAGACAGGCGCACCCTAAGATAAATACTAGGTCAGATATATCCCTTATCCAACAACTTCTACAACTGATCCTTCAGTTTCTTCATCACTGCTAGGGCCATCCTATACGGAGGAATAGAAATGGGTTTGATGCCCGGCTCAACATCAATGGCAAAATTAATATCTCAATCCGGAGGCATACCAGATAAGTCCATAGGGAATACATCCATAAACTCATGGACAACACGGACAGAATCCAAGGAAGGAGGAAAAATAACACTGGTGTCACAAAAATGAGCCAAGTAAGATAAATATCCCCTCTCAACCGATTTACAAGCCTAAACAAAAGATATAATTCTCTTAGGACCCAAATGAACTACACTCTTCCAAAATATCCTTGGCACACCCGGTAAAGCTAAGGTCCCAGTATTAGCAAAATAATCTAAAATAGCATGATAAAGAGCCAACCAATCCATGCCTAAAATAACATCAAAATCAACCATATCTAACACAAGCAAGTCTATCAAAGTATCACACCCTGGAAAAGTCACAACACAAGATCAGTGAGCCCAATCCACTACTAAAGAATCACCTACTAGGGTAGATACATTAATAGACATGGCAAGAGGCTCACTAACAGAATCAAAACCCAAAACAAAATACACAGACACATTGGAAAAAGTCGATTTGAGATTAAATAATACAGATGCAAGTTTGAAACAAACGGGGATGATACTTGTAATCACAGCATCAGAAGTCTCTGCCTCAGGTCTGGTTGGTATAGCATAACACTGTCCATGAGTAACAACTGGTTGAGTAGCCCCATAACCACTACTACAGGATCTACCATGTCTATCGCTCACACCTTTAGTAGAACCCCTACCCCTCACAGATGAAATATGAGTAGCTCTAAATACATAGTGAGAACAGTCTTTTGCCAAATGGCTAATCTCATCACACACATAGCAACCTCTACGACCAGTCTCAATAGGAGAATGTACAACTGAGCTCGAACGACCACCGTGGACTACTAAACTAGAAGATCCACCACTTGAACTCTATAAAGTCACCTGTACTGGCTTACCATGGTATCCATATGAACCTCTAAAATCTCTGCCTCGAGAGGTCTGACTCCTGAACTCACCAAAATGTCGCGCCTCTGTGAGATACACTAATAATATCCTTTGTCATCTTAGCGTGGTCTGTAATACTCTAAAGAGAAGCCCGGCGCACAACTATCTAAGACGTAGCCAACTGAAGGAAGACATCCAAACTTTTCACAAACTTTTGAATCTTCTCAAACTCGGTGGAAATATTATCTTTGAAATATCTGAATAGGGTATGGAAGCATGCCTCATACTCAGCAACTAAAATGGAGCCCTGCTCAAAATGATCAAACTCGTCCCGCATCTGATTCCTCAAACTGTAAGGCACAACTTTCTCCAGAAAGGAATCAACAAACTGATCCCATGACAACTCAGGAGCATCAACAGGCCTACAACTTACAAACGATACCCATCAATCTCTCACAGCATCTCTCAACTGATATGATGTAGTATAAGCCATATTATTAGCGCAGAAAGAGTAAAACACAACTCAGAATAATTTTTGGCATAAACAGAATAATCTGTTCTTTTTCTTTATTATTTGATTATACACACACATACATATATATACTGCATCGAGTATTTTAAAGATGACTCTATTCACTATTTATAGAAAAAATATATAAATATATATTAGTATGTTTACTTTTACGTTTAACTCTAAAATAAATTTTATTGTATCTTTATAGTATTTCATAAATATAGTTCTAAAATATAATTACGTTTGTTAAGTTTATGCGTATGAATATATATTCATAAATTATGAAAAATTACTTAGGATGGAAGAAGCATCGTTAAATTAATTAGAGAGAATTGTTAGAGAAACAAGATTTTCTTGCATTTCGGGAAAATCTTAAATTACAACCCACAAATCCCTTTTTTTCTCAGCCATTTATTTTAGCCCAAAATATTCCCGACCCTGTCCAAAATTCCCATCCTAAACTTAACCATCAGCCTACCAAACACACCCCTAAATATCCTTCTTCTCCATGCCTAAAACTCAACCAAAATATCGATACTCTTCTTTCTATCCTTTATGTAAAATGCCAAATCCCTCGGACCATCAGATAATGGACATTCTAATGGTCTTCTACCTTTCCCTTCACCTTTCAATCATGCCCATCAAGATCACAACTCTCCTATCAACTTTATATACCTTCTATACCCTTTTTTTATCAAATCAATTTCCCAAAATACTCCAACACCACTGTTGTGCCTGAAAAGGTAGAGGAAGCACAAAACCATCAGATTTTGAGGTTGTTATCTCTTTAAATCCGATGGTTCCAAGTCCTTCACCTCAAAACAACTTTTTCCCTATTCACATAAATCTGAAATTCAGGGTTTCTCTTCTTCCAATTTGATCCCTTGGTGTATTTCTAAGATTTAAGATTTCCAACAATTCAAATTTGAATTCTTGGAGCCTCTATAGAGAGCTGTTGCAATGCCCCCTCAATTTCGCCTATAAAAGCAACCCTTTGGACTCTCAATTTATTTCATGAAGATTCATCAGGAAACTATCATAATTAGTATTTAGTACCACCAGGAATCACCAAGAAATAAAAATAACACCAAGTATTAGTTCATACTACTATTTTCTTCTTATTCTCTTGATTCACTTGTCGTATAGAAAGTTCAAAGATTGGGTTCGAGTTTATAAATATTCGACGAGCAAGCCGTAATTTGCTTCCCCTTACAAGGTAAACTCTATTCCATTTTAATCTTACTTTTTTTTGTGAAATATAAGCTTATAAGATGTTAGACGTTTCGGCAGATTGACCTTTTTGGTGTGAAAATAGGAAAATACAATCTCTTTCTAGTTGTTTGTTTACTTGTCTGTGATTGCGGGTTTGTAAATAGCTTTATGGATGATGATTTTATTTTTATTAGTCTTCATAACAATGAGGTTTTAAGTATGAATTGACTGCCTTCTACAAAATAGTTGTAAAAATATCATTTTCTTCGTTTAGTTTGTTTCGCACCTATGGCGTATTTATGAGATGTTGGCTGCTATAGTTTTGCATAAAATAAAGGGTTTTAAAGGATTTCAGAAAAAAAAACCACAACATGTCTAGTTTTGTGTAATATAGTATCCATGTGGTCTATTAGATCGAGTTAAACTTATATAAAGTTTGATGTTTTAAATGTAGTGATTTTCTACCAACTTCAGTCTATAAAGCATGATTGAACGTCTGTTCGGGATTGTTTTTAATGTCTGATTTGGACATTTTCATTTGAACATTTACTACAGATGTAGCTGATTGTCTATTTAGTCACACTCCCAAGACATTTTCAACTTTCAACTTAGCATGAAAAATAGGTGTCAAAGGTTAAACTTTGAGTAAGCGTTAGTCATTTTTCTTGAGAGCACCTCATATTTGTTTTGTGTTTTACACATAATATTTCTCAGTTAAACGCAGTTGTTTTCTGTTCAAAATATGGAGACATATAAAATTTCTTCCCCTTTGGTTTGGTTTTATCTTTGCTTTTGTCTATTCCAATTTTGTGAATATCGAATTTACTTTGGCGTCAAGATTATGTTGATTTGGTATTTCTTCCCACTAAAGTTCAAAGATAAGTGTGATTTTATCTTGATTTTCAATCATTCAAATGTTGACTTGATCATAGTCCGATTTAACTTCCAAGTTGACAGCTTGACTTTCCTTTCCCCTGTACATTTTTTGTTCCCCTATTTTCCTCTAATACCTTTTATCATTTTGTTTTTGGAGTCTCATTCTTCATTTTTATGCTTGGGACTTTTAAGTAGTTAAGGTTGTGCCCTTTTAATAATTCAATTGTCGATATGGGTCTAGTTCCGTCTTATAACGCCCTAAAATTTGATTTCCTGGGATGCCACACGGTGCTCTGAACTACAAGTAGTCCTGAGATAACCCTAGCTGCTTTCTTATAAGTTTGGATCTCTAAATAGGGGAAATGAATATAAATGCATAATAAATGCGGAAATCTTATCTGAAACTTACTAAACTCACAAGTCTTGGGAAAACAACATTGAGAAATCTGAATACTGAATCAAAAGTTTAAAACTGAATCTAGTAGTCCGACAAGCCTCTACTGACTGAATCTAGAGAGTTACTGGGACAGGCTACAACTGACTCAAACTGTCTGAAATAAATACGAAAATAACTATTAATAAACTGAAAATAATAATAGCCAAGTCCCCGAACTATGAGGACTCACCAACTGCAGGGATGTAGATAAAATGCTCAAAAATCACTCACGCTACTGAGACTGAGCACCTGAACCTACATTATGAGACAATGTAGCACATAGACGTATATATGGATCAGTACTTTGAGAATGTACTGAGCATATGGGGGTGAATGCAATAAGTAAATAATATCATCGCAATTTATTAAAAATATCATGCATGCTAAACGTAAATGACTCACATAGGCTTGAGTAATCTGAAAACTGAAGATAATAAATCATGAACAATAAAGTATATAATATGAATCTTGAGAGCCATTAGATTCAGTTCTAAAATCTATTCTTTTTGAAAGATACTATATCATCTTGTCAACTTGTAAGGAAAATACTTTATCTCAAGACTTTAAGAATCTTAAAACCACATCTTTCAAAACATATGCTTTTATCTTAAGACTTTAAACCAATAGACTGTTTTAAGAGTAGGGGACATCTTTTTGGGAGGTTCTTTAACCGACATAAATCATGGGAGAATTCATGGAGTCCCACGTCTTGCCCACGTTGGGTTAAGTTGTTCTACCCTTGCCATAGAAATAGAACTTCTTATCTTAAGTTATCACAATCTTAGTCATCCACGTACAAGTGAGAATAATTTTAATCCTATGGTGGCACGTAGTTCTAGGGCATGAAATCTTGGTAAAATACCCATCCCGTTGCTAAATACTACTCCCATTCTTATGCTAAGGATCTTAAGAAATTCACTTCAAAATAAATATAGCACAAGGGTTTACAAGAAAACCAATTATGCTCTTTCTTTATTTAAATCTCAAGTCATATAAACAAAGTAGATTCTTTATCTTAGCTCAGGACCAAAAAGGTCAAATCTTTATAGAAAAATCTGAGAATAATCTCAGCTTAGGGTGCTCATAGCCCAAACAATCTTGAAATAACAATCTTAATTAGGGCTTAATGACCAATGCATCAAAATCAAGTTAAAACATCATAATATTCATGCTTGGTGATGTAAACATTTATAAATCAACTTAAAATCTGGAAATTTCTGCAATATACATGAAAATATGAACATAAACATGCAATTCATCTTCTAAATCTTTGGAAATCTCATAAACTCATAAATAGCAATATTAGGTATAAACTCTAACTTCAATTTCATGAGAAATCACAAAAAATTTCAGTAAATTTTTAATTAAAATAAGTTTTGGGCACAAGGATGAAAGGATTATCCTTGTTCATAACCCCACATACCTCAATCGATGATCTAAGATGATAAAACTTTAATCTTGGATTCCTATTGATACTTTGGAGATGAATCCTTAGAGTTCTTGTATTGGGATTCCTAAATCTTGAATTTCCTTGGAGAATTAATGGAGGAAATTTGGATTTCTTGGGGAGAAAGTTTGATGATCTAGGATTTTTTTGAGAGTATTTTGGTGAAAAGTGAATGTAATATGCTTAGGATGGGTTAAATAATCTGTTATTCATGACTTAGAGCTTGGGAAAAGACCAAAGAGACCTTTTTAAATTTTTACTCGAAACTGGGAAAATTGTTGAATTTAGACTACGACGTGATGCGCCATAATCGTGGTGGCCTACTGGAAACTGTCAACTGGGACTTGGAAAGACACCGCAATACAGATCTATCATGATGCTCTGCTAGATTTCCATTTGGACTATCACTGCGATGCACCACCATCACGGTGAGCCACGGGAAATGGACATCGGGAAAAAGTGCTTCTCCGCGATGCGGGGAAATCGCGGAGTTTCACTGGATCTTGACTAATGGGAAATTTGACCTCTCCGTGATGCGACCAATATCGTGGTGTCTCACTGGTATTTGACAATTGTCATTTAAACCATCTACGCGATGCGCTAAGGACCCAAATCATGGTGTTTTACGACTGAAGCTTAAAATAACCCTAACTTCTCCTTCGGTCATCGGATTTAGGCAAATCTTATATAGTTAGAAAGCTTATTAAATTTTCCACACAATGGGGGGTCTAAATCTGGAAAATTCTAGACGAAATAATTATTTTTGATTTTTGAAGTTATCCCTTAACATTATAGGGACGGATTTTAGCTAGGAAAGGTATGGGGTATTACAATATCTCTCCCTTGGGAACATTTGTTCTCGAATATAGCTAGATAAGCTGAGAGTGCTGAGGAATTTGAGGCTATAAGCTATCATGCACAACTAAAATAAATTGAACAACTGAATCTAAATCATTTTGAGCTTCTGAGTAATTCTGTGAGTGCATGAACTTTTATGAGGACAACTATATAGCTGAATATATGATTAGAAAAGAACTAAATAAAGGAAGAGTATTACCTTCGGCTAAATTTGAGTTTGCGGATAAAAGGTGAGAGTACTTGGTGTTGACACCTACTTTTTGCCCTCCACAAATACGTTTAATCTCGAGTTTCTTCGATTTTCAATAAAATCACAACAATTATTTTTCCAAATAAAGGCATTTTAAAATAGGTATTTGGGCTAATTTTGTCATTTAAGTGATAATTATATATTTTCGTATTTGCATATATGAGATTGTATAAATAATTTCATTTAAATGAACATTTTTATCAAATTGGGCTTTAAATTGAGGATTATTTAAAAAATAAATAAATAATTATAATCTTGATTTAAACGTAATTTATTCTCAAAATAATTTTATTTGGATAAATATGTATTTAATTTTATTGAATCAAGAAGCTCGGGGTTAAATGAGGTATTAATTCATTTCGAATTTTGATTTAATTTAGCCAATTTATAAGGTTGGGCCATAATCAAAATGAAATGGCCACAATTGCAATACAATTAGCCAATTCCCAACCAAACCAACCCACTCCAATAACCCAAGCCGCCAAAATAAGCCCAAACCAGTAGCCCATCAATTGTTTCAGCCCAAATCAACCCCTTAATCACAACCCAATTACACAAAAGGGCCACTGCCCCAAAACTTTAGCCCAATACACATAATTGGCCCAAACTATGACCCGGCCCAATCCACTATTAATCCCCCTCATCCATCATAGCACAAGAACAACAACTTTCAAACAACAACAATATCAGTCGACGAACCAACTTCAAACACCGAAAACCCGACCTCTCTTCGACCTGAAATCGGTCCACATCGGCCCAAGTCTGACGATTTCACCTGGACCCGACCCGGAGAAGCTTCAACTCGATCATTTCCCTCTTCAAAGCGTGCTTCTCAACGCGAAATCATACTAAAATCACAAGAATGTTCTAGAAAGAGGCTAGGTGGCAGCCCTCAACGTTCCAAAAATCATTAGCTGTCAAGAATCTGTTCCAAGTTGATAGGATTGTACCATGAAGGTACGCATTTGCTCCTTTTCCATTGGTTGGAAAATCAATTTCTCAAAATATTCTCAATGGAAAAATTTGGTACGATTGGTGAGCTGAAGATCTCTTTTGTTTGAATTCAAATTCTCCTATTTCAAATATCTCCGAAATACCCCCTTTCATCCTCTATATAAACAACCCACTGTTGAGCAAAAAAGAGGATTGGAAATTCCTGGGTTAGGAATTTGAGGGGAAAATTTCTCCCTTCTTTCCTTTTGGACTGGAAAAATCAAGAGAACGGAAAATTCAAGGATTTTTGGTTGAAAAATTCGGGGGGAGAGTTGAAAAAATAAAAGGTTGTTCGAAAATTCTTGGGTGGGAAAAATCAGGAAGGGTAAAAAATTTTGGGATTTGAAAGTGGTTTGCGAAATCTTTAAGAGAAAAGCCAGAAGATGCGCTATTGGAGTTTGACGTCGCGAGATTTCGGTAGCGATGATTTTACTGATAGCTCATCGTCCCGTTTGCTATTCCCTAAAAGGTAACATCCTATCCCTTTGAGTTCTAGAGTGTTTTTGCTTCATATCGATCTTCTACAGTCGTGAATAAGTCTTCAATATTATTGTATGCTGGACTGTTCGTTGGTAGATGGCTTCAAGAGCCGTAGGTAGATATTGATAGAGTGTCGATTCGATACTCTAGTTTTATGTATTGTTGGTGGTTAGAATAGCCTGATTTCCTAGTTAAAGTGTGTCGCTTCGACCGTGTTTAATAGTTTTAACCCGAGGTTGTTTGGTCGTAATTGCTGATTGACAGTATTTTGTTTGATATTATTATTGAAAGGAGCCTAAATCGTCGAACTAGCAGCTCTGCTAGTGGAGCTGCCCCTCAAGTTTCTTTGGTTCCTCACATGCCAAAAGGACGAGGAGCAGGCTGCATAATCTTATTAGAAAGTCCCAGTTTCTCTTAAAGACCATACCGCTCGAATCTGTTAGAATAGCGAGGAGGTTTGGAATAGTAGTCATCCCTGCTGTAGTTTTACAGGGATATTGATTAGTCTTATTTTCCTCATTTCTATTTGGGAGTGTGTCTCTGAATCTTTGAAATGAAGTCTTATTTTCCTCGTTGTTGTTAGTCCTACATTCCTTATTTGAAGTCATTTGAGAAATCATGGAAATCAATTTAGTTAGTTTGAAGCAAACATTTTGGTAAGCCTCTTTGGTTTACAATGTCTAAGAGGCTTAACAAAATTGAGAACTAAAAAATGAGACTTTCATGATATGTTTTTCGTCTTCGAAAGTTCCTAATCTGAATCGTCCTATAGGTATTGTTGGGTCGTAGTGAGTATTGTTCTCTTCTCTTTCTTCTCTCGTCTGCTCCACTTCATGAGATCTTCATCCTTCATTTTCCACTGATTACTTATTGTTTTACAGCATTATACATTGGATGACATAGAGTTTTGGAACCTTATATAGGTGTATTGAGTGTTGTGTTACTTTGAAGTTGCCAATTGTAATCTGTGAAAATCAATTTTGCTGCTCAAATATTTGATGTTCTGCTTTAGAGTCTTATTGTGTTTCACTTTATTGTATTTTATTGTTTTGTTTCAGTGTTGTAGTGGTTGCATATTCAAAAAAAAGGATGTCACGAGGAGTTCATTGTGCGGCAATGATTAGTGAAAATGACTTAATAAAGGATAATGTCTTTAGTTGATTTTTGAATAAGTGATCTAATGTGCTATCTTGTTAATTCGGTTAGAAAAATTAAGCCTAATTATGTCCTAAAGAAGTGAATAATTTACACCATGACTTTTTCTCACCTTCCAATTGTATGGGAAAAAACAGTACAATCAATAACCTTCGCTTCAAATAGTTTTGTCTTTGATGATTGATTGAACCTGTGTGGGTTATATTATGTTGATTATAGCGTTTACGAATTAGTGAAGCATGTCTGTTATTCGGAGTGGTTTGTGACTTGAGTAGACAAATTTTAAGTAAAATGCCCTTCCTTAGCGTTATGTTGGGTTTATTTTTCCAGTAAGTATATGCATGAATTTTCACCTCCTTCCTTATTCTGGAATTGCCCTCGGTTGAAAATCTTGGATGCTTTCTCTTATTTTTATTTGGTTCTGTTCATGCTCAATTTGGTATGTTGTCCTGATAAGTTCATCGAATATCTTGTCTTCCTCCCTCACTTCCATAAGTAGATAATTGATCTCTATTATTTTCTTTGATACATGTCAAATAAATTAGGGACAACGTGTTCGAACCTTAAATGGGTTCTCTCTCTATTGCATTTCATGACGGGCCAATGAGGCCTACCTCTTCTAGTTGATTATTTTCGAAGAAAGGAGTCGAAAGATGAAGAAGATGGGTTAAAGTTCATCTCCGAAGCGGCTAAGAGACTTGAAAGTCTCATTTTCTTATTTATTCATTCGTATTGTTGTCTTTATTTATTTATTCCTTTATCTATTTTATTTGTCTATTTATTTGGGCCTCAAAGCCAAAGTTGTAAATTTAATACAGATGGAGTGAAAACTTGAGCCGAAAAGGGTTCGAAAACATAGAATTAGGACAGGTGAGAAAAATGGGTCAAAAACCCAACTATATTAGGACAGGGCCGATGGTTTGGGCTTGAAAGCCTAAATCACTACCCCGCTTTTCTCCCCTTTTTCTTTCGTTTACTTATTTACATGTTTCTTTGCGAACTTAGTTAAAATCCCTAACTAAGTCGCCTAAAAACTGGTTTTGCATAAACACTAAAATATCACTAAAATTGCTTTTCTTTGCAGAAATCAACTTTTTTCCAAAGTTAGTCAAAGACGATTTTCAAACAGTTCGGATAACCGCAAGTTAGCAGACGTTTTAGGTGCCTAACACCTTCCTAAAACGTTAATAGGAACCGCTTATCTGGAATCTCTAACTTAAAATGATTTTCCTGTTTTGAATCGTTTGAAGTAACTTTTATAAAGGTTTCTTAATTCCTTTTCAAAATTAAGTGGCGACTCTCTTTCAAAAGTCAAAATTTCTCCGCACAACAGAAATGGCGACTCTGCTGGGGAATCTTTAACTAGGTTCTAACCAAATGTTTGATTTTGTATTTTTTATTAATTGTTTATGTGTTTATGTGTTTCGATTCTGTAGAGTTCAATTATTGCATCGCATGGCATCTTCCTACATTATTTAAACTGTTTGGGGTTTCGTGGGTATCCCGACCCCTATTGATCATTTCCAAAAGTGTGTTGGAAATACAAACAGTTTATTAGCACGTGAGTCTTCTGATGGCTGTTTGTATTTTCAAACTCAAGTTGTCCGCTTGAGAACCAATGTTCAAACCCACTCTAAACACCAAGGATAGAACGAAACTAAAACCCTATTTTAGGTATTAGCCTAGGACGACTCAATACCCGAGCGGGGTATTGGGCCCATTAGAAAACCTGCCCTGCATCTATTAACCTTCAGTCAATTACAGATGAATCATATTTATGTATTGAAGAAATATATGCTTGTGTAATTCAGTCCATTACGCTTAGGGGGACGGGGGGAGGCTTATCTTTATTTCATTCGTGTAGGTATGGCTCAACTTCATTCCTACGAGAAGTTCAGGATGGTTACTCAACCCGATGATTACCTAAAACTATGGTGGGACTATATGATCATAGAAGAGAGAAAATTGTTAGAACACACAGCATACCTACCTTCATTAATCGAAATGGATGCTTGGCCCGAAATGATCCACGTGCTTACCACTTTTTGGGATGATCAGAACATGGTATTTCTCTTTGGGTATGTGGAATTGACTCCTACCATCGAAGAAGTGTTAATTTTCTATGAGAGTATTGAAATGTGTTTCAAGAGAAAGAAAAAACCTGATAAAAACATTTTGGTTCCTGCCGTGTGGGACCGTCAAACAATCAAAGAGGCATTTTTAACTGACGATGACACTTGGCTAGGGGAACGTGATGGAGAAAATATCACTTTTTGGGAGTTGTATCATCGGTTTGGAATATTCAATGCCTTCCACAAATTTGGACATAAATTTGAGTCCGAAGCAAAATGGAAGGAGATGAGAGCCTTTGCGTTTGCGGTAGGTCTACTTGGAACCATGGTGTTCCCACAGGTGGAAAATGGCACAATTCATATAAGGGTTGTTACGGTGGCCCATGCACTTTTCTTTGGAGTAGATTACGATTCTACCAAGGTATTTCACAATTTAGCTCCCATGATTGTCGCCGACATATATCGAGCCTTGGGAAGGTGTCAAGTCGAAAATAGTTTCTTTCAAGGTTGCAACCTCATATTACAATGGTGGATGATGAAGCATTTGGTAAAGGATTCGAGAACGGTACAACCTGATCATAAAACAAGGGTGGATATGCTGGCTTCGCACGACATGTGGTTGTTTCTACACAGGTTCAAAAGGGAAGCATCTCACGAATTTTGGTTTAAGACTTTCGGGGAATTAAGAGATGACGATGTGCAACGGTCCTTTAACTCTCTTCGTTCAGGGAAATACACCATTCGAGGGGGCAAATGGCCTTTCCTAGTGCTTCCCGGTCTCAGGGGGACCCATCTCTACAATCCTGGCAGAGTTCTTAGGCAATTCGAGATCAAGTAGGAGGCACCACAAATATATTCCATGCTTAGGTTTTTCACCGAATACGATGAAAGTGAGTCTCCACTCAAAGACGTCATGATAAATGGATGGAGAAGAAGAAGTTGGATGGAAGTGACTTTCCGTATAGAGCATGACCCTGAAGTCAGCGACACTTACAAGGAGTGGTTGAAAAAGAGTCTCGTCGGAGCATTGACTCCGGGACCAAATGTGCCCACTCGGGTTGTTGATGTGGAATCCGAGCATCAAATTCGGCTCCACAGGCTACAATATGAGTTCCAAAAAAGTGAAATCGTGCACCGAATGATACACATGGAGGACGCTTTAACCATACGTATGTTGAGGGAAGAGTTGAAAAGAGCTAGGCAAGACACTGATGATACCAGGCAATGTCTAATCGATTTGGATGATAGCATGGCCTCCCAACTCTATAGTATAGGGAAAATGACTTACGACTGCAAGGCACAATTATGCGGGAGTCATCTTATCATCAATAGGTATCAAATGGCACAGGAGGTAAACAAGGCAAAAGTAGACGAAGGAGCCTCCAGTAGCTAGTTTTTCTATTTTCCCTGCGCGGGAACTTATCTTCTTTTATGTTATTTCCCTTTTTCCCTAAAGATTGTATCCCTTTTTGGTTATCTTTTATAGGCATTTACGCCCTTTTTCGTGTCTATATGAGTTGGGGGTTAATGGATTGACTTCGAGGAAGCATATATTTTCTTCAAAAATCGTTAGGCCTGAACCCTTGGCTCAAAAAGGGTCACCCCTGCTAGGATACGCGTTATTATAATGTTTTTGTGTGATATGACTATTTTATGTGCTTATGTGCGTTTGTTTGGATCAAAGGAAAGTTTATCCATTATGTCCTATGGATGAACATGGCTATGACTCAAACAACTCTATGTTGTTATTTCATGTCAAATATTTTGCATTACTTATCATATACGAAAACTAACACATCTGCCTTTGAGTTGTTTTACTTTACAGATAATAGAAATTACTCCGTGTTGATAAACTGGTAGAACATCCCTACTTCACCCGATTGAAAGCGCAGAAAATCCCATCCTCTGACCATCATTCAAAAATGATGGGAAATGCCAAAGAAAGCGCACTGACTATCCGGGATGATATGATAGCGGAACAGAATGAGATGATTGCGGAACTTGCAAGAAAGTTAGAAATGTTTCAAGAGGAAATAAATCGCACTCGAAATTTGGCTAACTTGACCATCACCATAAATGCCCCCGCTCCAGGAGGACATGGGACTCCTCTCCAAATCCCTCCCCTCAGCACACCTATTCTCGGGGATCAGCCAAATAACGTATCATCCGTCTCCGCTCCTCCATTTGTCCAAAATACTAATTGTGAAAATAACCCAGATGCCTACCATCCACAAAATCCATCTGTAACCCCACAGAACCCATCTTCAAATCCATTTCCAAATCCTCAAAACATATTCTCAAATCAACAAAACGCATTCCCAAATCCGCAAGATTCACTCCCAAATCCACAAAATACGTCAAACCTACCTTTGAATCCACCAAATTCATTTCCAAATCCACAAAATCCTTCTCATATTCGGCCAAACTACTCACAAAGTCCACAAAACCTTTCCAATTTCCAAAACATCCTCCCCACTTACCAACCAAGTTCCTTTACTCCGTAAAATCAAGCCTCCCTTCCAAATCTCCCTCAAGCCATCACATCCCCTGATATTTATGAACCCCTTCCTAACCCCGAGATGGATCATTACGAGGAGAAGGAGAAAGAGTGGAGGACCCAGCATGAAAGGAATTTACTAGCTATGAAGAAAGAGATCATGAGGATCAAAGAGTCTCATGGAGCCAGAGACCACGACGGTATGGGGTATGACGATTTATGTGTTCACTCGGGAGTAGATCTACTAGATGGATACAAAGTCCCTAAGTTTAAGATGTTTGATGGTACCGGAAATCCAATGGCCCATCTGAGAAGGTACTGTGAGCACCTGGTATGGATAGGGAAAAATGATGCGTTATTGATGCGCCTATTCAGTCGAAGTTTAAGTGGCGAAGCCTTTGAGTGGTTCATGTCTCAGGAGCCAAAAAATTGGACTGGTTGGAAAGCATTGGCCAAGGGTTTCCTTGACCGGTTCGCATTCAACATTGAAATAATCCCTGACCGATATTCACTAGATCGGATCAAACAGAGAAATGTTGAGAGTTTTTAAGACTATGCTTTTCGTTGGAGGAAAGAAACCGCCAAAGTGCAATCCCCCATGTCCGAGGAGGAAATGGTATCCGTGTTCTCCCGCGCTCAAGAAGGAGAATATTATACCAGGATGGTGTCCGCTGTCAGGGAAACTTTTGTGGATTTGGTAAAAATAGGAGAATCATTGGAAGAAGGTATTCGGACAGGGAAGATTGCCAAAACCCCGACGTCGTCTGGGACTGTCATGTTCTCAAAGAAGAAAAAGGAAGATGTAGGTGTGATTTCTGCTAATCCTATTACGAAAACGAAAAAGAGGTTCAATTCTAGAAATGTTTTATCTTCTCCACCGTCACATAACCTTCCGCACGCGTTCTACGCCCACCCCCAATACCAAGATCCACTCTCAAATGCCCAAACTCAGTACCAAACTCCACTCCCAAACATCCAATCCTCATATGTAGCTCTATAGCTAAATATCTTTCCCTAATACCCAGTTCCACCTCTAAATTATCAATCTCATTTCCAAACCACTCCTCCAAATAACCGAACAAATTTCTAAACGCCTCCAAATTATCACCAAGTATCCCCTCCTACAAGCCTAATCCCGTATAACCCCCAACATCAAAACCACGAAAAGAAACCTCCCCGAAACTTTACCCCACTAGCTGAAAGTCGCACCCAATTGTTTGAAAAATTCAAGAACGCTGATCATTTGAAACCAATACAGACAGGGAATATCAATCCCAACTCTCGATTTTTTAATGCAAGTCAACATTGTTCTTATCATTCGGGGAAACGGGGCACAGTACAGAGGATTGTGTCTATTTGAAACACAAGATCCAGGATTTAATCGATCAAAAGGTCATCACGCTCTAGGCGCCTACTCCAAATGTTAACAGAAATCCATTGCCCAACCATGGGGGATCTACAGTTAACATGATTGAAGTAGAAGGCGAATGGGCATCTGGGAAGACCATTACCCAGGTGAACTCCAAAAAGCGCAAAAGAGCGGAAGAAGTAGGAAAGATAGAGAAGGTTGTGTCTGCTTGAAGTATCAACGAGAAAGCCCCATTTATAGTGATGACGGCCCCGACTCAAGTGTACGCTCCCCTACCAAGAAAGAAATTTATTGTTCAAACCGCTGCTGCCCAAGGGATGACGTGATCCGGACGATGTTACATCCCTGAGGAATTGACCGACAAAAATGATTCACAAAAAAGGCCAATCACTGAAGAAGAAACTGAGGAATTTCGAAGGCGTATGCAACCAAAGGATTACTCAATTGTCAAACACTTGGAGAAGATGCCAGGCCAAATCTCTGTCTTGGCTCTATTAATGAGTTCGCAATACCACCAACAGGCTTTATCGAAGGTCTTGGATGAATCATATGTTCCCGCAGGAATGAGTGTTGCGAACCTGGATACGATGATAGGGAGCATTGTGGGGAATCATTGCATATCATTCAGTGATGAAGAGTTGCCGTTTGAAGGGGAGATGCACAATAAAGTCATGCATGTCATCATAATTTATCGAGATTATGCAATTAATCAGGTATTAATAGATGACGGATCTGGTGTAAATATCTGTCCCCTCTCCACATTGGTTCTAATGGGCTATGATTTGGGAAAAATTCATCAAAGCCACGTAAATGTGAAAGCATTCGATGGAGGGCAGAGAGATACCATAGGAGAGATTGATTTGTACATCCAAATGGGGCCTGCTGAGTTTAAGACTAAGTTTCATGTTATGGATATCCATCCTAGCTACAACCTGCTCTTAGGAAGACCATGGATACACGGTACAAAGGCAGTTTCATCAACCCTTCATCAATTATTGAAGTTCATTTGGGAAGATCATGAAGTAGTCATCCAAGGAGAAGAAAGTCGAGCGGACCGTCCCAATGGTTATGTGCCGGTGATTGAAGATGTTCCAAAAGGTAGCAGTTTCTATACCGTGGAAGTCGTAAATACTGTGGACAGAGATTTGACGCCCAAAGTCCCAATGCCTTCTGTCTACAAAATGATTGCAACAGTGATGTTAAGAAATGGGTTGAAACCTGTTCGAGGCTTGGGCAAGAATTTACAAGGAATTATCAAGCCTATTGCGATCCCAGAGAGAGGCTCTAAGTACGGGTTGGGATATCATCCTACCAGGAAGGATAGGGTTAAGGATGAGCCAGATAAGAATCTATTTAGGCCCTTGCCACTCCTGTTCCAGCCATTTCCTGTACGAGAGGTGTAAGATGATGGGATAGGAGATTTGTTCGAAGGATGCAATGTTGTACCAGAAGATCTCCCAAAGTCCAGTGGGGTGAAGCAGATTGCGCCAGGGGAGGCCTTGCTAAATTAGACCTCTACTCCACTCATAAACCGTCGCCCGTCATGGTAGATGAAAGGGCAATTACTAATAGTTTTGAAATCGGTGATGATCCGGAGGAGGCCCCGCAATCCACCTTTTATATCTCAAAACTTTCTTTTTGTATCTTACTGCTTTCAAAAAGGCAGGGACTTGTATTTGTGCAAGTCACGGGCCATGGTTTTATAATTATCTCTCAAATTTTAATGAAAAGGCCTTCATTTATTTGGAAAATTATATTATTTCTAAAACACTCCTAATCATATGTTTTGTTATTATTCTGTCATCATCTAACTTGGTTTGTTTGTCCCTTACAATAATAGCAACTTAAAATCTGCCAATGCCATGTCATGTCAAAGTTTAAACAAACAAAATGAAGGGAACGATGATGATTGGAAGGACGGTGATGAGGAACAATTAGTTGAAGATATGGAGGAATTTGAGAATTGAGAAAAACCCAACCTGGAGGAAACTGAAACAGTCAACCTCGGAGATCATGATGAAATCAAAGAAACAAGCGTCAGTTCTACCTGGCGGAAGCACAAAAGAGAGAGCTCATTCACCTGTTGCATGATTATATTAATGTGTTTGCTTGGTCTTATGATGACATGCCGGGATTGAGCACCAGTATTGTGTCGCATAAGTTGCCGATAAATTCAGAGTTTGATCCAATCAAGCAAAGAATGCAAAAATTCAAGCCAGATTTAAGTCTAAAGATCAAGGAAGAAGTGACAAAAAAAATCCAGTCTAAGGTCGTGGAGGTCACAAAATATCCGACGTGGTTGGCCAACATCGTCCCTGTGTCGAAGAAGGACGGCAAAATTCGAATTTGTGTTGACTATAAAGACTTGAATAGAGCCAGTCCTGAAGATAATTTTTCATTGCCCAACATCCACATCCTCATCGATAACTGTGCAAAGCATGAAATGCAATCATTCATTGATTATTTCGTCGGGTATCATCAGATATTGATGGATGAGGAAGATGCAGAAAAAATGGCCTTTATTACGCCCTGGGGTGTTTATCATTACAGGGTAATTCCGTTTGGTCTCAAGAACGTGGGTGCAACATATATGAGGGATATGACGACGATTTTCCATAATATGATTCATAATGAGATTGACGTGTACGTGGATGATGTAATTATCAAATCCCGCGAGAGTTCGGATCATCTGACTTATCTGGAGAAATTTTTCAATAGATTAAGTACAGTTTGAAGTTAAATCCTGCTAAGTATGATTTTAGTGTGCCATCAGGGAAGTTGTTGGGGTTCATAGTCAGCAGAAGAGGCATCGAGCTAGACCCATCCAAAATCAAGACAATTCAGGACTTGCCACTGCCGAGGACCAAGAAGGAAGTCATGAGTTTCATGGGTCGTTTGAATTACATTAGTAGATTTATCGCACAATCAACAGTCATATGTGAGCCAATTTTCAAGATGTTGAACAAAAATGCATTGACTGAGTGGACAGAAGAATGCCAGAGAGCTTTTGACCGCATCAAGGAATACCTGTCCGCACTGCCGGTTTTGGTCCCACCAAGAGAAGGAATTCCATTATTGGTTTATCTGTCAGTCTCAGAAAATGCTTTCGAATGTGTCCTCGGGCAACATGATGAAACCAGCAGGAAAGAGAAAGCCATTTACTACTTGAGTAAAAAGTTCACGCCATATGAAGCCTGTTACACTATTGTAGAAAGGACATGTTGTGCTTTGACTTGGGCAGCACAAAATTTAAGGCATTATCTGTCGTCCTACAAAACATACCTCATCTCGAGAATGGATCCATTAAAGTACATATTCTAGAAGGCCATGCCTACAGGAAAGCTAGCCAAGTGGCAAATATTGTTGAGTGAGTTTGACATTGTCTATGTAACCCAAAAAGCAATCAAGGGGCAAGCCTTAGCAAATCATTTGGCCGAGAATACGGTTGATGAGGAATATGAGCCACTTCGAACTTACTTTCTAGATGAGGAAGTCTTGTTCATAGGATAAGACATTACAGAGATTTACCCCGGATGGAGGCTATTTTTTGATAGGGCGGTCAACTTTAAAGGTTCAGGAATCGGAGCAGTTTTGGTGTCAGAAATGGGCCAGCATTATCCGGTAACTACTAAGTTACATTTTCCATGCACCAATAACATGACTGAATATGAGTCTTGCATTATGGGTCTCAAATTGGCACTTGATATGGGTGTTCATGAATTGTTAGTCATTGGGGATTCAGATTTGCTGATTCACCAGGTACGGGGAGAATGGCCGGTAAAAAATTGCAAGATCACTCCTTATGTGGAGCTGGTGCAAGAATTATGTGAAAGATTCAAGGAAGTTGATTTTAGGCATATCCCACGGATACAAAATGAGTTTGTTGATGTTTTGGCCACTATATCTTCCATGATTCAGCACCCGGATTAGAGTTACATTGATCCTTTGGAAATAAACTTAAAGGGGCAACCCACGCATTGTGTATACGTGGAAGAGGAGCCTGATGGAAAACCTTGGTACTATGACATTAAAAGGTATTTGGAATCTGGAATATATCCTGAAGAGGCTAGTAACAACCAAAAGAAGACAATCCGGCGTTTGGCAAAGAATTACTTTCCAAGTGGGGAAATTCTTTTTAGGAGGACTCCTGATTTAGGATTTCTAAGATGTGCCGATGCTGCGGAAGACAATAAATTAATAAAAGAGGTACACGCTGGATTTTGTGGGCCCCATATGAATGGGTTTGTCCTTTCCAAAAAAATCCTGAGAACCGGTTACTTCTGGATGACTATGGAAAATGATTGTAGTAAGTATGTGCAGAAATGTCCAAAATGTCAAATACACGGAGATCTGATTCGAATGCCTCCACACGAGCTTCACACAATGAATTCGCCTTGGCCTTTCGTAGCTTGGGGCATGGATGTCATCGGACCAATAGAGCCATTAGCGTCGAATGGGCATAGATTTATTTTGGTTGCCATTGATTATTTCACTAAGTGGGTTGAAGCAGCTTCGTACAGAGCCGTCACTAAGAAAGTGGTTGCGGATTTCGTCAGGAATAACTTGATTTGCCAGTTTGGAGTACTGGAATCGATCATTACTGATAATGGGGCAAACTTGAATAGTCACTTGATGAAAGAAATTTGTGATCAGTTCAAGATTGTGCATCGCAACTCGACTGCATATCGTCCCCAAATGAATGGAGCTGTGGAAGCGGCCAACAAGAATATCAAGAAGATCTTGAGAAAGATGGTCGAAAATGATAGATCATGGCATGATATGTTACCTTACGCTTTGCTAGGGTATCGCACAACAGTTCGAACCTCCACCGGGGCGACCCCCTATTTACTTGTCTATGGGAATGAAACTGTGATACCTGCTAAAGTTGAAATACCTTCCATAAGGATTATTCAGGAAGTTGGACTAAGTAATGAAGAATGGGTTCTTGCTCTCTATGAACAACTCATGTTGATTGATGAAAAGAGAATGGTCGTTGTAAACCATGGTTAGTTGTACCAACACAGGATGGTTCGTGCCTTTAACAAGAAGGTAAGGGCTCGGGTATTTGAAGTGGGGAAACTGGTTCTCAAATGAATATTCCCTCACCAAGAGGAGTACAAGGGCAAGTTCGCTCCAAACTGGCAAGGGCCATACATAGTTCACAAGGTGCTATATGGAGGAGCTCTGATTTTGTCTGAGATGGATGGCACGGAGTGGACCAAACCAATCAATTCCGACTCGGTAAAGAGATATTATGTTTGAAGGAAATTCTAGCTTTTGTGTTTCTTTAGTTAATTTACTTGTAATCGCCTTTGTAATAATGTTGTTTTCTAGTGTGTGACTGTCTAGAGTCCTTTCCTTTAATGTACGAACTACGTTTGACCTGAATTCCCAAGAAAGGGATACGTAGGTGGCCTATGTCGGCTTCGGTCAACCCCTTAGGATAATTTATCCTTTCCTCTTATGTACGAACTACGTTTGATCTGAATTCCAAAGAAAGGGATACGTAGGAAGCCTATGTCGGCTTCGGTCAACCCCTTAGGATAATTTATCCTTTCCTCTTATATACGAACTATGTTTGACCTGAATTCCTAAGAAAGGGATACGTAGGCAGCCTATGTCGGCTTCGGTCAACCCCTTAGGATAATTTATCCTTTCCTCTTATGTACAAACTACGTTTGACCTGAATTCCCAAGAAAGGGATACGTAGGCGGCCTATGTCGGCTTTGGTCAACCCCTTAGGATAATTTATCCTTTCCTCTTATGTATGAACTACGTGATGACCTGAATTCCCAACAAAAGGGATACGTAGGCGGCCTATGTCGGCTTCGGTCAACCCATTAGATTTTCTATATATATCCCTAGCGTAGTCCTGAACTACGTTTGACCTGATTCCTGTTTCAACAGGATACGTTAATCGTTGTTGTTTCAAGGTCAATCTATTCACGCGTCTTGATAATATTTTTCCTTGTTCACTAATAAATCGACTAATTAAACTCATGTTTCTATAATCAATTCAATCGGGGCAACGGCTCGGTCATATAACCCCAGGAAATGGAAACTGGGGCAGAATTTTCTAGAAGGAATCTCGAAATTCACATGAGAAGATCAACATCCAACAAAGAGAATAAAGATCAGCAGAGACTTCAGACCCATCCGGATTGGTATCATCTCAAACAACTTTAAACTGGGGCAGAAATTTTGAGGAAGACCTCAAAATTTCCACCAAATGCCAGAACATATTCCAAATTCCCCAGCACCAGAGGTTAAAGTCAAGATTTGGAAGCCATCGACTGTAACAAAGTCTGGGGAGACTCAATTTTAGGCTATGATAGAACTATTTGAAGAAACTCTCCAACAATGATCATGAGTTTTGGAAACCATCCGTCGGATATAGTCAAAACCACGAGGAAGACGTTCGTTGAGCTAGTACATGACATGACTGGAAGAGATTTTCTAAAGTTTTACAGAAATTTTCAAAATTATTTTCAAAAATTTAAGACTATTTTCAAAAAAAATCTTACGACTCACTTATTTAGTACTTGCCTAGACATCATTTGGGATGGAATGTCAGTGTGGAAGTCCCAATATGATGGAATGCCCAAGAGATGGAAAGGATCAAATCGAGGATCAAAGAAGGTCAACATGGATTAATTTCATTCAAACTAATCATTTTTCTGTGGATGCAGGGATCAATACACAAAAATGAGAGTCTCTTTCAAAAATCGCCTAGCAAATTGGGAGCCACAACAGATCATTAATGCCCAAGAACGGTATTTTAGTGTAGCCTAAAAATGGGTTAACAGCTATTTATTGAGGACCTTTTGATTTGTCCATCTCATTTCTTGAGATCATAGGCGACAAACAAAAGTGCCTAGTCTTCTTAAAAATATTGTATTTAGAAGTTTCCTAAAAATAGTCGCTAGCAAAAGCGACTTTGTGTCTACTAATCGCCTACCTTGAGCACAGGTACATGCAGAAAGCAAGACGATGACAGATGAATTCAGGTAAAATTATTTTTATCATTACCTCAAGGGCCATTATATATCGTTGCTGCAAGGCGTTGCCCCAAGGGCCATTACATATCATTGTCGCAAGGCGTTGCCCCAAGGGCCATTACATATCATTGTCGCAAGGCGTAGACCCAAGGTCTATTACATATCATTGCCACAAGGCGTTGCCCCAAGGGCCATTACTTATCATTTCCGCAAGGCGTTGCCCCAAGGGCCATTACATATCATTGCCGCAAGGCATTGCCCCAAGGGCCATTACATATAATTGCCGCAAGCCGTTGCCCCAAGGTCCATTACATATCATTGCCGAAAAGTGTTGCCCCAAGGGCCATTACATATCATTGCCGCAAGGTGATGCCCCAAGGGCCATTACATATTATTGTCGCAAGGCGTTGCCCCAAGGGCCATTACATATCATTGTCGCAAGGAGTTGCCCCAAGGGCCATTACAAATCATTGCCGCAAGGCGTTGCCCCAAGGGCCATTACATATCATTGCCGCAAGGCGTTGCTCCAAGGGACATTACATATCATTGCCGCAAGGCGTTGCCCCAAGGTCCATTATATATCATTGCCCCAAGGGCCATTACATATCATTGCTGCAAAGCGTTTCCCCAAGGGCCATTGCATATCATTGCCGCAAAGAGTTTCCCCAAGGGTCGTTGCATATCATTGCCGCAAAGCGTTTCCCCAAGGGCCATTGCATATCATTGCCGCAAGGCGTTTCCCCAAGGGACATTACATATCATTTCCGCAAGGCGTAGCCTCAGGGGCCATCATATATTATTGCCTCAAAGGCCATCTCATACCATCGCCCCAGAAGGCATTCAATATCTGTTGACGCGCTAGACAAAAATGCTGGCATCGAGGATATCTCATCATTTTATGAATCAGCATCTGAATGCATCGAGAGCACACGATTTGAAGGGACGCCTTTAAGTCGCTATCTAAGGATGAATGATATATAAGATTTCCTAGAAATTGACAATTTGAGGGTCATCTATAAGTCATATTATTTTAAATAAGATAGTGTGCGAGATCACCTATTAGTTGATATCCTGTAGGACATCCTAAGCCACAACAACATCCTAACCAGATAGTGTGCAAGATCGCCCAAAAATTGATAGTTCAAAGGTTATCCATAAGTCGCAACTAAATCCTTACCGGAGAATATGCAAGATTGGCAGATTGATACATCCAAGGGTTCTCTATAAGCCGCATCATATCCAAGATCGATTATGTGCAGGATTACCCAAAGACTAACAATTTGAGAGATTATCTATAAGTCATATTGTATCCAAGGTCGGATGATGCGCAGGAACACCAGAAAGCTAGCGATTGGAGGGATATCTGTAAGCCATCTCTTAGCCAAATTCGGATAAGGTGCAGGATTACCTAAAGACTAGCAATTCAAAGGATGTCTATAAGTCGCCTCGTATCCAGCTTCAAATAACGCAAGATTATCCAAAGATTGACAATTTAAGGAAAATTTATAAATCGATCATCAGCTATAACCGGAGAGGTTATCATTCCACATACAACAAGTGATATAGGTAACCAAAAGGGTTGCCACATCAGCATAAGGTTACACGGTTGTAGGGACCATTCTGCATAAAGTATCGTCGGTGTCCTAAAGGGCTACCCCACTTTGAAGACATATTCAACCGACAAATATCATAATTATACAACAACCAAGGACGTTGTTGTGTCTATTATTGTGATTTATTTCTTATCAAACAGGTACAAGAAAGGATAACATCACTTTTTAGACAACAACTCACGCGGAGATATGGTAAAATATTATATATACTTCTTTCGTGAATTGAGCTTATCACTAATGATTTTTGTGTGAGAAATTGTTGAGAGAATCCAATAGGATGAAAATCTCAAATAAAAGCCACAGGTGCGGACGACTCCAAAAAGGACGCAGCACAACGTGGGACTCTTTCTCAGCAGCAAAACAGGACATAGTCTGGAGAGGAACGTCAAACTCTCTAGACGCGAGCTAAATGATGATCACCACCACCATCTAACCACGCCTCTATTAGAAGGCATGTGGATATTTTGGGATATTCTGGTCTCACCTTTACCTCTAGGATGTTTTCTTAACTCATACCGAGGGGAACTTTCTTTTTCTTTCAAATTCGGGTGGCAACACACTTAGAGATTTGGAAATTATATCCAGGTAAGTTCTTTCCTATGGATTTGAAGGGTCCCACATTCATGGTTAAGAGGTTACAAGCCTCTTTTCCGCAACTCGATTAATTTGTCACTCATTCCGAGCCAAAGATCATCTGAAATAAAAGACTATTTTTTCATCCGATTGAGAAGAACTACAAGCAGTTTGTTTCCCTAAAGTCTTGGAGATATGTAGGCTGGTCTCTATATAGAAAAATCGACTGCATTCCAATCTCCCCCAAATCTATTTAATCTCTAGCTTCTCGGTTTCATCAAACTCCAAAACTGAGATAACTAGTGAATTCTTTGAAAATTGTTCTTAAAATCAAGATTTATGAACTACAAGTGGCCTGAATTCTCATGAAACCTGTGATATGTAGGAAACCTAATACTGAGGTTCGGCCATAACTCCATCAAACTCGTGCGGAAAACCAACCTCTCTCAGATACAAATTTGTGGTCGGACAAAGATTAGGAACGTCAACCTCCCTTTGCCCAGGATTACTTGCATCCATCCTACCCAAAGGGAGGGGGAAGTTTTTGACACCTAGTTTTTGCCCTCCACAACTACGTTTAATCTCGAGTTTCTTCGATTTTCAAATAAAATCACAACAATTATTTTTTCAAATAAAGGCATTTTAAAATACGTATTTGGGCTAATTTTATCATTTAAGTGATAATTATATATTTTTTTATTTGCATATACGAGATTATATAAATGATTTCATTTAAATGAACATTTTTATCAAATTGGGCTTTAAATTAAGGATTATTTGAAAAATAAATAAATAATTATAATCTTGATTTAGACGTAATTTATTCTCAAAATAATTTTATTTGGATAAATATGTGTTTGATTTTATCGAATCAAGAAGATCGGGGATAAATGAGGTATTAATTCATTTCGAATTTTGATTTAATTTAGCCAATTTATTAGGTTGGTCCATAATCGAAATTAAAATGGCCACAATTGCAATACAATTGGCCAAGTGATTTCAATTTGGCCAAAACCTAAATAGAATTGGACAATTCCCAACCAAACCAGCCCACTCCAATAACCCAAGTTGCCCCAATAAGCCCAAACCAACAGCCCATTAATTATTTCAGCCCAAATCAACCCCTTAATCACAGCCCAATTACACAAAATGGCCACTGCCCCAAAACTTCAGTCCAATACACATAATTGGCCCAAACTATGACCCGGCCCAATCCACTATTAATTCCCATCATCCATCATAGCACAAAAACAACAGCTTTCAAAAAGCAACAATATCAGTCGACGAACCAACTTCAAACACTGAAAAACAGACCTCTCTTCGACCCGAAATCGGTCCACATCGGCCTGAATCTGACAATTTCACCTGGACCCGACCTGGATAAGCTTCAACTCGATCATTTCCCTCTTCAACGTGTGCTTCTCCACGCAAAATCGTACTAAAATCACAAGAATGTTTTAGAAAGAGGCTAGGTGGCAGCCCTCAATGTTTCAAAAATCATTAGCTGTCAAAAATCCGTTCTAAGTTGTTAGGATTGTACCATGAAGGTACGCATTTTCTCCTTTTCCATTGGTTGAAAAATCTATTTCTCAAAATATTCTCAATGGCAAAATTCGATACGGTTGGTGAGCTGAAGATCTCTTTTATTTGAATTCAAACTCTACTATTTCGAGTATCCCCGAAATACCCCCTTTCATCCGCTATATAAACAACCCACTGTTGATCGAAAAAAGGGGTTGGAAATTCCTGGGTTAGGAATTTGAGGGGAAAATTTCTCCCTTCTTTCCTTTTTGGACTGAAAAAATCAAGAGGACAGAAAATTCAAGGATTTTTGGTTGAAAAATTCGGGGGGAGAGTTTAAAAAAAAAAGGTTGTTCGAAAATTCTTGGGTGGGGAAAATTAGGAAGGGTAAAAAACTTTGGGAGTTGAAAGTGATTTTCGAAATCTTTATGATAAAAGCCAGAAGACGCGCTATTGGTGTTTGACGTCACGAGATTCCGGTAGCGACGATTTTACTGATAGCTCATCATCCCATTTTCTACTCCCTGAAAGTTAACATCCTATCCCTTTGAGTTCTCGAGTGCTTCTGCTTTATCTCGATCTTCTACAGTCGTGAATAAGTCTTCAATATGATTGTATGCTGGACTGTTCGTTGGTAGATGGCTTCAATAGCCATAGGTAGATGTCGGTAGAGTGTCGATTTGATACTCTTATTTTATGTATTGTTGGTGGTTAGACTAGCCTGATTGCCTAGTTAAAGTGTGTCGCTTCGACCGTGTTTAATAGTCTTAACCCGAGGTTGTTTGGTCGTAATTGCTGATTGACAGTGTTTTGTTTGATATTATTATTGAAAGGAGCCTAAATCGTCGAGCTAGTAGCTCTTCTAGTGGAGCTGCCCCTCAATTTTCTTTGGATCCTCACATGCCAAAAGGATGAGGAGCAGGCTCCATAATCTTATTAGAAAGTCCCAGTTTCTCTTGAAGACCGTACCGCTCAAATCTGTTAGAACGGCGAGGAGGTTTGGAATAGTAGTCATCCCTGCTGTAGTTTTACAAGGATATTGATTAGTCTTATTTTCCTCATTTCTATTTGGGAGTGTGTCTCTGAATCTTTGAAATAAAGTCTTATTTTCCTCGTTGTAGTTAGTCTTACATTCCTTATTTGAAGTCATTTGAGAAATCATGGAAATCAATTTAGTTAGTTTGAAGATAACGTTTTGGTAAGCCTCTTTGGTTTACAATGTCTAAGAGGCTTAACGAAATTGAGAACTAAAAAATGAGACTTTCATGATATTTTTTTCGTCTTTGAAAGTTCCTAATCTGAATTGTCCTATGGGTATTGTTGGGTCGTAGTGAGTATTGTTCTCTTCTCTTTCTTCGCTCGTCTGTTCCACTTCATGAGATCTTCATCCTTTATTTTCCACTGATTACTTACTGTTTTACAGCATTATACATTGGATGACATAGAGTTTTGGAACCTTATATAGGTGTATTGAGTGTTGTGTTACTTTGAAGTTGCCAATTGAAATCTGCGAAAATCAATTTTGCTGCTCAAATATTTGATGTTCTGCTTTAGAGTCTTATTGTGTTTCACTTTATTGTATTTTATTGTTTTGTTTTAGTGTTGTAGTGGTTGCATATTCAAAAAAAAATGATGTCACGAGGAGTTCATTGTGCGGCAATGATTAGTGAAAATGACTTAATAAAGGATAATGTCTTTAGTTGATTTTTGAATAAGTGATCTAATGTGCTATCTTGTTAATTCGGTTAGACAAATTTAGCCTAATTATGTCTTAAAGAAGTGAATAATTTACACCATGACTTTTTCTCACCTTCCAATTGTATGAGAAAAAATAGTACAATCAATAACCTTAGCTTCAAATAGTTTTGTCTTTGATGATTGATTGAACCTGCGTGGGTTATTTTATGTTGATTATAGCGTTTACGAGTTAGTGAAGCATGTTTGTTATTCGGAGTGGTTTGTGACTTGAGTAGACCAATTCTAAGTAAAATGCCCTTCCTTAGCATTATGTTGGGTTTATTTTTCCAGTAAGTATATGCATGAATTTTCACCTCCTTCCTTATTCCGGAATTGCCCTCGGTTGAAAATCTTGGATGCTTTCTCTTAATTTTTTTTGGTTCTGTTCATGCTCAATTTGGTATGTTGTCCTGATAAGTTCATCGAATTTCTTGTCTTCCTCCCTCACTTCCATAAGTAGATAATTGATCTCTATTATTTTCTTTGATACATGTGAAATGAATTCGGGACAACGTGTTCGAACCTCAAATGGGTTCTCTCTCTATTACATTTCATGAAGGGCCAATGATGCCTACCTCTTCTAGTTGATTAGTTTTGAAGAAAGGAGTCGAAAGATGAAGAAGATGGGTTAAAGTTCATCTCCGAAGCAGCTAAGATACTTGAAAGTCTCATTTTCTTATTTATTCATTCGTATTGTTGTCTTTATTTATTTATTCCTTTATCTATTTTATTTGTCTATTTATTTGGGCCTCGAAGCCAAAGTTGTAAATTTAATATAGGTGGAGTGAAAACTCGAGCCGAAAAGGGTTCGAAAACATAGAATTAGGACAGGTGAAAAAATGGGTCAAAAACCCAACTAGATTAGGACAGGGCCGATGGTTTGGGCTTGAAAGCCTAAATCACTACCCCGTTTTTATCCTCTTTTCCTTTCGTTTACTTATTTACATGTTTCTTTGCGAACTTAGTTAAAATCCCTAACTAAGTCGCCTAAAAACTGGTTTTGTATAAACACTAAAATATCACTAAAATTGTTTTTCTTTGCAGAAATCAACTTTTTTCCAAAGTTAGTCAAAGACGATTTTCAAACAGTCCGGATAACCGCAAGTTAGCGGACGTTTTAGGTGCCTAACACCTTTCTAAAATGTTAATAGGAACCACTTATCTAGAATCTCTAACTTAAATTGATTTTTCTATTTTGAATCGTTTGAAGTAACTTTTATAAAGGTTTCTTAATTCCTTTTCAAAATTAAGTGGCGACTCTCTTTCAAAAGTCAAAATTTCTCCACAAAACACTTGGCTAGCATATCTGCTTCTGTTTTCTGAGTGGCACCCTCAACAGACTGATTCTTCCAAAGAACTTTGACTAAGTGAACTTCTTTGTTCCTTAGTCTACGGATCTGATGATCTAAAATCTCAACTGGAATCTCTTCGTATGAAAGGTCGTTCTGAATATCTGAGCTTTCTAAAGGAACTACAATGGTGGAGTCATCAATGTACTTTTTAAGCATAGAGACATGGAATACAGGATGAACGGCTGAAAATTCTACAGGCAACTCAAGCTCATAAGCTACTTTCCCAACACGACTCAAAATCCAGAAGGGACTAACATACCGGGGGATAAGATTCCCTTTTTTGCCAAATCTCTTCACCCCTTTCATGGGTGAAATTTTCAAATATACTAAATCACCTACTTCAAACTCGAGGTCCCTTCTTCTCAAGTCTGTATAGGATTTATGACAACTCTGGGCTGTTTTCAATCTTTCTCTAATCAACTTAACTTTCTCCATAGCTTCAAACATTGCATCGAGCCCAAGCAAAGCGGCCCCACCCACTTCAAACCAACCTATGGGCAATCTACATCTCCTCTCATAAAGAGCCTTAAATGGGGCCATTTGAATGCTAGAATGGTAACTATTATTATAAGAGAACTCAATAAATGGAAAATGCTCATCTCAACTACCTTTGAAATCAAGAATACATCCTTTTCATATATCTTTTAAAGTTTGGATGGTCCTTTTTGCTTGGCCATTTGTCTGAGGGTGGAAAGCTGAACTAAGATGGACTTGGTTACCAAGACCCTTCTGAAAAGCTCTCCAAAATTGGGAAGTAAACTGAGTACTCCTATCTAAAACGATGGACAAAGGCACTCCATGCAATCTGACTAACTCTCGGATATACAATTTAGCATAATCTTCAGTTGTATAAGACGTGTGAACTGGCAAGAAATGCGCTGACTTAGTCAATCTGTCTACAATAACTCAAATAGAATCATGATGATGACGCGAATGAGGTAAACCAGTCACAAAATCCATATTCACCTCTTCCTACTTCCAAGTGGGAATACCAAACTCTTGCAATGTACCACCAGGTCTTTGGTTCTCCACCTTAACCTATTGACAAGTTGCATATTTGTCTACAAAATCCGCTATATCTCTCTTCATACCACTCCACCAATAGATTTTCCGCAAGTCGTGGTACATCTTGGTAGCACTTGGATGAATAAAATAACGTGCACCATGCGCTTCCGTCATAATCCGCTGTCTCAAATCATCAACGCATGGTACACACAATCTATTCTGGTATCTCAACACATCATCTCCCCCTTAGGATAAAACCTCTATCTTTTGGTCTTTAACCGACTCCTTTAGTTTGACCAAACTAGAATACAAATCTTACTTCTCCTTCACTTCCGAAACTAGAAAAGATTAGAAACTACTCTGAACCCAAACATTCCCTTCAGCTAAGTCCACCAACCTAACACCCAATCTAGCCAAACGATGAACTTATCGAGCTAACTCTTTCTTATCATTCTCCACATGAGCAACACTGCCCATAGACAATCTACTAAGGGTGCCTGCCACTACAATTGCCTTGCTCGAATGATATAACACACTCATGTCAAAATCTTTCAACAATTCTAACCACTTTCTCTGACGCAGATTTAACTACCTCTGAGTAAACACCTACTGTAGACTTTTGTGATTCGTGAACACATCAATATGTACACCATGCAGATAATGTCTCTAGATTTTCAAAGCAAACACCACCACAGCTAACTCAAGATCATGGGTTGGGTAATTCTTTTCGTGAGGCTTCAACTGTCTAGAGGCATAGGCTATAACCTTACCTCTCTCCATTAACACATAACCCAATCCAAATCTAGAGGCATCACAATACACTAAAAAACCATTTATACCATCAGGTAATGCTAGAACTGGGGCTGAAGTGAGTCGAGTCTTCAACTCCTAAAAACTCTTCTCACAGGAATCTGACTACTGGAACTTAACTTTATTTTGGGTCAATCTAGACATAGGTGACGCAATAGATGAGAAACCTTCAAAAAAATGGTGGTAATAACCAGCTAGACCCAAGAAACTCTTAATGTCTGACGGAGAGATAGGTCTAGGATAATTTCTTACAGCTTCTATCTTTTGGGGATTGACTCTAATACCATCGGCGGAAATAATATGACCGAGAAAGGTTACTGATCTTAGCCAAAATTCACACTTGCTGAATTTGGCGAACAATTGATGATCTCTATAAGTTTACAAGACATTTCTAAGATGATCTACATGGTCATCCTCACTACGGGAGTACACAAGGATATCATCTATGAATACTATGACAAACATGTCTATACACTATTTGAACACTCAGTTCATGAGGTCCATGAAAGCTGCAGGAGCATTGGTTAGCCCAAAATACATGACTAAAAACTCAAAATAATCGTAACGGGTCCTGAAAGCTGTCTTTGGAATATCACATTCCTCTACCTTAAGCTGATGATAGCCGAATCTAAGGTCTATCTTTGAGAAATAACTTGAACCTTGTAATTGATCAAATAAGTCATCAATTCTAGGAAGAGGGTATTTGTTATTAACTGTGACCTTATTCAGTTGACGATAGTCAATGCACATTCGCAAAGAACCATCTTTCTTTTGCACGAATAGGACGGGAGCACCCCATGGAGAAACACTGGGCCTTATAAAACCTTTATCTAAAAGATCTTTGAGTTGCTATTTCAACTTCTAAAGTTTGGTGGGAGCCATACGATAAGGAGGGATAGAAATAGGCTAAGTATCTGGAGAAGGTCAATACCGAATTCTATTTCCCTACCGGGAAGTACCCCTGGGAGATCTTCTGGAAAAACTTCAAGAAAATCATTGACCACTCAAACGGACTGAATTGTTGGATTCTCAGACTTGGTGCCCTTGACTCGAACTAGGTGATAGATACACCCTTTGGAAATTAACTTTCTGGCTTTAAGATAAGATATGAAATGACTCTTGGGAGATACTAAATTTCCTGACCACTCAAAGACTGGCTCATCTAGGAACTAAAACTTCACCACTCGGGTGTGACAATCTATAGAAGCATAACAGGAATGGAGACAATCCATACCAAGGATAAGATCAAAATCAACCGTGTCTAATTCTATCAAGTCTGCTAACATGACTTTATGAAGGACAGTGATAGGACACTTTTTATAGATTTGTTTAGCAACAACTGACTCACCTACTGGAGTAGAAACCAAGAAGGGCTTAGGGATCTTTTCAGAATTTATCTCAAAATTTACTGCAACTAATGGGGTCACATAAGAGAAACTCGACCCAGAGTCTAACAACACATAAACATCAAAATGAAATACACAAAGCATACTAGTAACAATATCTGGTGAATCTTCCTGCTCCTGGCGAGATGGTAAAGAATAAAACCGATTCTAGCACTAACCACCACGGGTACTGGATGATTCACCCTGAGGAGGATCTGGGCAACCTAGAGGAGGTGGTGCACTATTAGCCTGAGTCTGGGGATGAACATCTCTGTTTCCCTGTCTAGCATGCGGGCACTCTTTGATTTTGAGACCCGACTGGCCACAACCATAATAACCTTTTTGACCTCACAAACACTCACCCGGATGGGCCTTACCACACCTAGCACATGGTGGATAACTGGGCTTACCACTCACATTATTCTTAGATCTGGACATGGAAGACTTACCCTAATATTCCTGCCTGTGTCTAGGTGCATGAGCATTGGATGGAGAAGGTGCAGGCATAGATGAATGATTCTGAAACTACAAATGGTTTTCTTCTCCGGACCTATTCTGACCATGATCAAACTGCCTTGTTTTAGCCCTCTTATTTACTCGATCTCTTTCTTTTAACTTCTCTGCCTCAATCTGTTGAACATGCATCATCAATCTAGCAAGATCCATGTCTTCAATAAGCATAGCAGTCCTACACTCCTTAACTACCAACCCAGATACACCGGTCACAAACTTACTCATGCTTGGCCTAGGGTCAGCCATTTGATCAGGGGCATACTTAGACAACTGGTTGAACTTGAGGCAATACTCTTTCACTGTCATTGAGCCCTGCCTCGGGTTCATGAACTCTTCTATATTAGCATCCCTCATCTCACGTGGGAAGAACTTGTCTAAAAACATATCCTGAAATATATTCCAAGTCATGGGAGTTGCATTCTCCCCTCTACTTTTTTTCCACATAACTACCCAATCATATGCAACATCCTTCAGCCTATAGGATGCCAATTCTACACTTTCATTTTCAGAAACGTGCATAATTCGGGTGATCTTCTTTACCTCATCTAGATAAAGTTGTGGGTCCTCACTTTCTTTCGACCTAAAGAATTTTGGCGGGTTTATTCTCATAAAATCTCAAATTCGGGCTGCGGCTAGGTCCCCGTCTTGCTGAAGCGGGGCTGTAGCCTATCGGTTGCCCTGAACATTAGTTGTCACAGCTTAGGCTAGCGCCTGAAGGCAGCCTAAAACTCTGCATATGACATATTCTCATTCAAAGGATCTGCGGGTTGAGGTGATTGGTTATTGTTTCTGCGAGCTCGACGGGGAGGCATTTTCTGTCACGTAAAAGCAAGAGTTAGAAACAGATAGAGACACTGAATGCATGATAGATCATGAAAGAAGGAATGGTTTCCTAAAATGCTCTATAGCCTCTTGCTCATAGATGTGGCGCGCTTTACACCAATGATTAAGACTCTATGTAACATGGCTTGTCTGACTCTCTAGGATTCTCTAAACCTTAGGCTCTGATACCAAGTTTGTAACGCCCCAAAATCTGATTTCCTAGGATGCCACGTGGTGCTCCAAACTACAAGTAGTCCTGAGCTAACCTTGACTGCTTTATACTAAGTTTGGATCTCAAAATAGGGGAAATGAATATAAAAGTATAATAAATGCAGAAATCTTATCTGAAACATACTAATCTCACAAGTCTTGGAAAAACAACACTGGGAAATCTAAATATTGAATCAAAAGTTTAAAACTGAATCTATTAGTCCAACAAGCCTCTACTGACTAAATCTACAGAGTCACTGGGACAGGCCACAACTGACTCAAACTGTCTGAAATGAATACAAAAACATCTATTAATAAACTGAAAATATGAATAGCCAAGTCCTCGAACTATGAGGAATCACCAATTGCAGGGATGTAGATGAGATGCTCAAAAATCACTCACGCTACTGAGACTGAGCACCTGAATCTACATTATAAGATAATGTAGCACATAGACGTCTATGTGGATCAGTACTTTGAGGATGTACTGAGTATATGGGGGTGAATGCAATAGGTAAATAATATCCTCACAGTTTATTAAAAAGATCATGCATGCTAAACGTAAATGACTCACATAGGCTTGAGTAATCTAAAAACTGAAGATCATAAATCATGAACAATAAAGTATATAATACGAATCTTGTGAGCCATTACATTCAGTTCTAAAATCTATTCTTTCTAAAAGCTACTACATCATCTTGTCAACTTGTAAGGGAAATACTTCATCTCAAGACTTTAAAAATCTTAAAACCGTAGCTTTCAAAACATATTCTTTTATCTTAAGGCTTTAAACCAACAGACTATTTTAAGAATAGGGAACATCTTTTTGGGAGGTTCTTCTAACCGACATAACTATGTGAGCTTTCATAGAGTCCCATGTCTTGCCCACATTTGGTTGAGCTGATCTACCCTTGCCATTGGAATAGAACTTCTTATCTTAAGTGATCACAATCTTAGTCATCCACATAGAAGTGGAAATAATCTTAATCCTACGGTATCACGTAGTTCTGAGGTATGAAACCTTGGTAACATACCCATCTCGGTGCTAAATACTACTCCCATTCTTATGCTCAGGATCTTAAGAAATCCACTTCAAAAAAAATATAGCACAAGGGTTTACAAGAAAATCAATTATGTTCTTTCTTTAAATCTCAAGTCATATAAACAAAGTGAATTCTTTATCTTAGCTCAGGACCAAAAAGGTCAAATCTTTATAGAAAAATCTGAGAATAATCTCAGCTTAGGGTGCTCATAGCACAAACAATCTTGAAATAGCAATCTTAGTTAGGGCTTGGTGACCCATGCATCAAACTCAGGTTAAAACATCATAATATTCATGCTTGGTGATGTAAACATTTATAAATTAATTTAAAATCTTGAAATTTCTGCAATATACATGAAAATATGAACATAAACATGCAATTCAATTTCTAAATCGTTGGAAATCTCATAAACTCATAAATAGCAATATTGGGTATAAACTCTAACTTCAATTTCATGAGAAACCACATAAAATTTTAGTAAATTTATATAAGTTTTTGGCACAAGAATGAAAGGATTATCCTTGTTCATAACCCCACATACCTCAGATGCTAAAACTTGAATCTTGGATTCCTATTGATGCTTTGGAGATAAATCCTTAGAGTTCTTGTATTGAGATTTCAAATCTTGAATTTCCTTGGAGAATTAATGGAGAAAATTTAGATTTCTTGGGGAGAAAGTTTGATGATCTAGGGTTTTCTTTGAGAGTATTTTGGTAAAAAGTTAATGTAATATGCTTAGAATGGGTTAAATCATCTGTTGTTCACGACTTAGGGTTTGGGAAAAGACCACAGAGACCCTTTTAAATTTTTACTCAGAACTGGGAAAATTCCCGAATTTGGCCTACGGCGCGACGCGCCATAGTCGTAGTGGCCTACTGAAAACTACCAACTGGGACCTGGAAAGACACCACGGTGCGGATCTATCACGATACTCTGCTAGATTGCCATTTGGTGCATCACCACGATGCGCCACCAGCGCGGTGAGCCACTGAAAATGGACAAACAGGAGGGCTTCTCCACGACGCAGGAGAATTGCGGAGTTTCACTGGATCTTGACGAATGGGAAATTTGATCTCTCCGTGATGCGCCAATATTGTGGAGTCTTACTAGAATTTGACAATTTTCATTTAAACCGTCTCCGCGACGCGCTAAGGACTCAAATCACGGTGTTTTACGACTGAAGCTTAAAATAGCCCTAACTTCTCACTCGGCCATCGAATTTAAGCGAATCTTATATCGTTGGAAATCTTATTAAATTTCTCACACAATTGGAGGTCTAAATTTGGAAAATTTCACTTGACTTCATTTTGGAAGTTATCCCTTAACATTCTAGGGATGAATTTTAGCTAGAAAAGGTACGGGTATTACACGTCTATAGCTATCTGTTTGTTTTTCATTAAATGTGTTTTCTGTATCCATAATTAAATTATAGTTTAGTCATCTTCCAGTTTGAATATTAAAACATGTTTGAAAATAGTCATATGTTTCAGCCTATTCATATTGAGGCAAGTTTATTCATATGCTATTTTAGAAATGATCAAGCTCATATATACTGTTTCCTGCCTTAGAGAATTTATGGTTGACATATATATATTTTTTGTTGTGATAGTGTTCCTTTTGCGGATGGTAAAGTGTATGCCTGTGGTGCTCATTTTCTGGGATATAAAATATTGCTTTAGACACCTAGGTTAATCTTTTCACTTGCTACTAGAGTACAAGAATGATTATGTCGTCGATCATTAAATTATGCCTAGTTGTTGAAAGTTTAGTTTACTAATATTAAAGCGTCAATTCTTTGGTAATAAACTGCATTTGATTGCCTGCTTTGTCGATTAAATATTTGTATATACCTAAGCCCATTTTTGTTTTTTACTCCATACAAAGTTGAATTTGCTTCTAATTCTTTATTTTTTCCTCTCTTTACATGTCTATTTCGGAGCAAATGGAGTCGTCATTCAAGACTCTTGCTAATGATGTCTCAAAATGAGACTCAAGATAACCCCTCATCCGAGCAAGAAGTCATATTCCATACTCTTAAGTCAAATTCGCTAGCAGTCTAGTGTCTCTTTCCTTCCTCTAAATTTTATTTTTCTTTGTAGATACATGTTATTATCTTTAATTTACACTATACACATTGTTGTTTGAAATTTGTGCTTCATTTGCTCATATTTGAATTAGTGTAATTTAAATATGATTAATAGATTTAATTGTTTGTCTCCCCACTTTTTTGGATATTAAATCTATAACTAGGCTTCGGTATATAACACAGTTTGATAGATAAAACATATATCCCTTAGAGTTTAATGACCTAGTTATTAAAAAAAATGTTTTTCCTTAGAATCAAGTTAGTTTCTTACTAGTTAATAATATTGAAATATTTAAAATATAAATTTCACGGTAGATGGGTTTGTTATCGCTAGACTTAGAAATCGACTTTAATTATTTTGGATACGGTAAATCAACCCCTTTTCTCATCAATTTCAAATAAAAGATCGCAGTTTTTCAATTTAATTCCATGAGGCCTTTTTGTAATATTTCAAACAACGAAAAATATTTCTTAATAAAAATAAATAAATTCTCAATTCATTATGGACTCAAAACATCTGTCTCTTTTTTAATATTTATTTTCTAATGATCCATTTAGTTTAGGATAATTAACCATCTTATTTGCATCTATTTTTTTAGAATTTGATTAAAAAAAGAAGAAGCAAGGGTCATTTTTAATAAAGAAAAACGTAAGTTTTTTCTTGGCATTTCTAACCATTTTTTGAAAAAAAAATAGTCTAGATCTTTGTTTAAATCACTATATCTTTTTTGAAAATTTGTTTAAATTACTATACCTTTTTTGGAAATAACTTTCTTTTGACAATAATAGTTGCATCATTGTTAAGAGATTTTATAAAAAGTTATTTCAGTAAATTTTACGGCGAGGATGTTTTAAATTTTTCTCTAATATCTTCTTGTTAATATCTAGCATATGTTTATATTTAGTAAGATATATATTTTTTTAATTTACAGTTGATTTCCTTATCTAACCTAAGTTTGGCCGGTTAACCACAGTTGGCGGATCCTTTAGAGTGCCTAATCCCTTCTCTTTAGGATAATTTAGAACCCTTACCTAGAATTTCTTTAAGTTATGTAGGCCTTAAAATGAAGTCTTTATTTTGTTTTAATCACTTAGTTTATAATAGGTGTCCTAATTCACCGTAGAAGTAATTAGGTGGCGACTTCCTTAAATTTATTTAGAAGTTTTTTCAATATGTTGTACCTCGGTTTGATCCATGTTAAAATATATATATATATTGCATCGAATATTTTAAAGATGACTCTATTCACTATTTTTTAGAAAAAAATATATAAATATATATTAGTATGTTTACTTTTACGTTTAACTCTAAAATAAATTCTATCGTATCATTATAATATTTCCTAAATACAGTTCTAAAATATAATTATGTTTGTTAAGTTTAAACGCATGCATATATATTCATAAATTATGAAAAATTACCTAGGACGAAAGAAGCATTGTTAAATTAATTAGGGAGAATTGTTAGAGAAATAAGATTTTCTTGCATTTGGGTAAAATCTTCAATTACAGCCCACATGTCCCTTTTTTCAGCCATTTATTTTACTAAAAATTACAAAAATACACAACTTATGTTTCCAATATTATAAAAAATCCCAACTCCCTAAATATATTACAAAAATCCCAACATATACACAAAATGCTATGCATATGTCGGCTATGTTATGTATATTAATAGGGAGAGAGAGTAAAGTAATTAGAAAAGTGAGAGATAGTGTAATTACTTTCAAAAGGGTTGGTATTTAAGTTATTTATACATTTTTTTAGCCCAAAATATTCTCTGCCCAAAATCCCCATCCCAAACTTAACCATCAGCCTACCAAACACACCCTTAAATCCTTTTCTTCTCCACACCTAAAACTCAACCAAAAATGTTGATACTCTTCTTTCTCTCTTCTCTGTAAAATGTCAAATCCCTTGGACCGTCGGATAATGGCCATTCCGATTGTATTCCACCTTCCCCTTCACCTTTCAATCATGCCTATCAAGATCACAGCTCTCCCATCAACTTTATATCCCTTCTATACCTCTTTTTTGTCAAATCAATTTCCCAAAATACTCCAACACCACTGTTGTGTCTGAAAAGATAGAGGGAGTGAAAAACCGTCAGATTTTAAGGATGTTTTCTCTTTAAATACAATGGTTCCAAGTCCTTCACCCCAAAACAGTTTTTCCTTGTTCACATCAATCTAAAATTCAGGCTTTCTCTTTGGAGCCTCTATAGAGACCTATTGCAATACCTCCCTCAAGTTCGCCTATAAAAGTAGCCCTTTAGACTCTCAATTTTTTTTCATGAAGAGTCATCAGGAAACTATCATAATTAGCATTTAGTATCAGCAAGAATCACCAGGAATTAAAAATAACACCAAGTATTAGTTCATACTACTATTTTCTTCTTATTATCTTGATTCTCTTGTCGAGTTGGAAGTTCGAAGTTCGGGCTTGAGTTTTTTAATCACCGACGAGCAAGCCTTAATTTGCTTCCCCATACAAGGTAAAATCTATCCCATTTTAATCTAACTTTTTTGGGAGAAATATGATCTAGTAAGATGTTAGCCATTTTGGCCGATTGAAATTTTTGGTGTGAAAATAGGAAAACACAATCACTTTCTATTTGTTTGCTTAATTGTCTATCATTGTGGTTTTGTAAATAGCTTTATGGATGAAGATTTGATTTTAATTAGTCTTCACAAAAATGAGGTTTTAAGTATGAATTGACTGCCTTCTATGAAATAGTTGTAAAAATGTCATTTTCGTCATTTAGTTTGTTTCGCACCTATAGCGTATTTACGAGATGTTGGTTTCTCTAGTTTTACATGTAATAAAAGGTTTTAAAGGATTTAAAAAAAAATACATCATGTCTAGTTTTACTTAATATAGTATCCATGTGGTCTGTTAGCTCGAGTTAAACTTATATAAAGTTTGGTGCTTTAAATGTAGTGATTGTCTATCAACTTCAGTCTATAAAGAATGATTGAACGACTGTTTGGGATTGTTTTTAATGTCTGATTTGGACATTTTCATTTGAACATTTACTAAAGTTGTAGCTGATTATCTATTTAGTTACACTCCCAAGACATTTTCAGCTTCAACTTAGCATGAAAAATAGGTGTCAAAGGTTAAACTTTGAGAAAGAGTTGGCATTTTTCTTGAGAGAACCTCATATTTGTGTTGTGTTTTACACATAATATTTCTCAGTTAAACGCGGTTGTTTTGTATTCAATATACGGAAACATGTAAAATTTCTTCCCCTTTGGTTTTCTTTCATCTTTCCCTTTGTCTGTTCCGATTTTGTGAATATTGGATTTACTTTGGCGTCAAGATTATGTTGATCTGGTATTGCTGCCCACTAAAGTTCAAAGATAAGTGTGATTTCATCTTGATTTTCAATCATTCAAATGTCGACTTGATCATAGCTCGGTTTAACTTCCAAGTTGACAACTTGACTTTCCTTTCCCCTGTTTTTCTCCAATACCTTTTCTCATTTTATTTTTGGAGTATTATTCTTCATGTTTATACTTGGGACATTTAAGTTGGTTGCTGAAATAAGTTTTAAGTAAGATTAGCATGAGAAAATTTTTATTTGTTTATCTGGAAATTGGTTTTTGCTAGATGTCATCCCTCATATGGTTTGAAATATTCCTTGTCTATTAAGGTCTCCCTCAGTTGTGGACCTTGGATTAAGTGGTTAAGCTTGTACCTTTTTAATAATCGAATTGTCGATGTGGGTCTACTTCCGTATATAGCTATCTGTTTGTTTTCCATTAAATGTGTATAAAGTGAGATAAGAAGAGAAGGCATGAGGAGGGTAGACCTAGAATTAAGTGGGGCAGTTTAATGCCGGCGACTACGCGGGTAATAGAAAAGAAGGTGGCGGGTATGGGGTGTGGGAGTGTAGGGAAGATGTGGATGATATGTGGGATAGGGTGGCTAGGTGCATCAAGGAGACTGCTAGTGAGGTGTTGGGTATTTCTAGGGGCTGGGCGGGCCACCGTCAGGGGGATTGGTGGTGGAATGAAGAAGTTAAGAAGAAAGTGGAGGTGAAGAAGGGGGCGTATGCTAAGTTGGTTGAGAGTAAGGATGAAGAAGAGAAGCGGGCCAATAGGGAGGAGTACAAGATAGCAAGGAAGGAGGCTAAGGTAGCAGTTACGGCGTCTAAGACGGCAGCTTTTGAGAGCTTGTATGCTGGGTTGGAGGTGAAAGAAGGGAAAAAGGGGTTGTTTAGGCTTACTAAGGCTAGGGAAAGGAAGAGTCGTGACCTCGATCAGGTGAAGTGCATTAAGGGGGAGATGGTGGAGTGTTGGTGGAGAACGGACTCATTAAGATGAGATGGCAGTCGTACTTTGATAGGTTATTGAATGACGAAGAGGATAGAGCTATTATGTTAGAGGATCTGGAGCACTCTGAGGAGTGTCGTTATTTTAGGTATTGTAGACGCTTTAAGGTAGAGGAGGTCAAAGAGGCGGTTCGCAGGATGCGTAGGGGTAGGGCAACGGGGCCTGATGAGATTCCAGTGGATTTTTGGAAGTTTTCTGGCTAGACCGGTTTGCGATGGTTGACTATTTTGTTTAGCGGTATTTTCAAGTCGGCAAAAATGCCCGAGGCTTGGAGATGGAGTACTATGATCCCGTTATATAAGAACAAGGGCGACATTCAGAGTTGGAACAACTATAGAGGGATAAAGTTATTGAGCCACACTATGAAGATTTAGGAGAGAGTGGTCGAGTTGAGGTTAAGGAGGTTAGTGACTATCTCGGAGAACCAGTTTGGATTTATGCCCGGGCACTCGACGACGGAGGCAATTCATCTGGTGTGGAGACTGGTAGAACAGTATAGGGAAAGGAAGAAGGACCAGCACATAGTGTTTATCGACTTGGAGAAGGCGTACGACAAAGTCCCTAGGGAGGCTCTTTGGAGATGCTTGGAGGTGAGTGGGGTCTCGGTGGCGTATATCAGAGTAATCAAGTACATGTATGATGGAGATAAGACACAGGTTAGGACGGCGGGAGGAGATTCAGAGCATTTCCCTGTCTTGACAGGGCTGCATCAGGGATCTACTCTTAGCCCATTTTTGTTTGCTTTGGTGTTGGATGTGTTGACGCGGTGTATTCAAGGAGATGTGCCTTGGTGTATGATTTTTAAAGACGATGTAGTTTTGATTGATGAGACGCGGGGGGGGGGGGGGGGGGGGGTGTGAATGATAAACTGGGGGGTGTGAATGATAAACTAGAGGTGTGGCGACAGACCCTTGAGTCTAAGGGGTTCAGGTTAAGTAGGACCAAGAGAGTATTTGGAATGCAAGTTTAATGACTTGCGGTAGGAGGACGACGTGGTAGTAAGGTTGGATTCCCAGGCGGTGTGCAAGAGGGGTAGTTTCAAGTATCTCGGATCCATGATTCAGGGAAATGGTGAGATTGACGAGGATGTCTCCCACCGTATTGGGGCGGGATGGATGAAGTGGAAGCTCTCCTCAAGGGTGTTGTGTGATAGGAAGGTGCCGCCCAATCTTAAAGGCAAATTCTACAGGGTGGCAGTTCGTCCGGCCATGTTGTATGGAGCGGAGTGTTGGCTAGTCAAAAACTCTCACATCCAAAAATTGAAGGTGGCAGAAATGCGGATGTTGCATTGGATGTGTGGGCTTACTAAGGGTGATAGAGTTCGGAATGAGACCATTCGGGAAAAAGTTGGAGTGGCTTCGGTGGAGGACAAGATTCGGGAAGTTCGATTGAGATGGTTCGGGCACGTGATGAGGAGGGGCACGGATGCCCCGGTTTGTAGGTGTGAGTGGCTAGCATTAGATGGATTCAGGCGGGGTAGGGGTAGGCCGAAGAAATACTGGAAAGAGGTGATTAGGCAGGACATGGAGCAGTTGCAGCTCACTGAGGACATGACCCTAGATAGGAAGATCTGGAGGACGCGAATCAGGATAGAAGGTTAGTGATAGTTTGGGTCGTTGGGGTAGGGCAATACTGGGTGGGTGTACTTTTCTTGTTATGCCACATTGTTGCATGCCTTATTACGTATTTGTTTACTATTCTTTGTTTATTATCCTTTGTGGGTGGATTAGTTATGTCTTTTCATCTTTTTCCATGCTTTATTTCGGATTTAATTAGTATCTCGTGTCGTGAGCTGGGGGTCTATCGAAAACAGCCTCCCTACCTCATCGGAGGTAGTGGTATGGACTGCGTACATCTTACCCTCCCCAGACCTCACTATGTGGGAATACACTGGGTTTGTTGTTGTTGTTGTGTATCCTGTACCCATAATTAGATTATAGTTTAGTCATCTTCCTGTTTGAATATTAAAACATGTTTGGAAATAGTCATATGTTTCAGCCTATTCATATTGTAAATTTGCCCTCTCGTTTATGTTATTTTGGGCAAGTTTATTCATATGCTATTTTAGAAATGATCAAGCTCATATATACTTTTTCCTGACTTGGAGAATTAATGGTTAACATAAATATATATATATATATATATATATATATATATATATATATATATATATATATATATATATATATATTTAGTTGTGATGTTGTTCCTTTTGCGGATAGTGAAGTGTATGCCTATGGTGCTCATTTTCTAGGATATAAAATATTGCTTTAGACACCTAGGTTAATCTCTTCACTTGCTACTGTAGTACAAGAATGATTATGTGGTGGATCATTAAATTATTCCTAGTTGTTGAAAGTTTAGTTTACTAGCATTAAAGCGTCAATTCCTTGGTAATAAACCGCATTTGATTGCCTGCTTTGTCGATTAAACATTTGTATATACCTAAGCCCATTTATGTTTTTTACTCCCTACAAAGAGTTGAATTTGCTTCTAATTCTTTATTTTTTTCCTCTCTTTACATGTATATTTTGGAGAAAATGGAGTCTTCATTCAAGACTCTTACTAATGAGGTCTCAAAATGAGACTCGAGATTACCCCTTAATCGAGCAAGAAGTCATATTCCATACTCTTAAGTGAAACTCGCTAGCAGTCTAGTGTCTCTCTCCTTCCTCTAAATTTTATTTTTCTTTGTACATATGCGTTATTATCTTTTATTTACACCTTGCACATTGTTGTTTGGAATTTGTGCTTCGCTTGCTCGTATTTGAATTAGTGTAAGTTATTTTAATATGATTAGTAGATTTAATTATTTCTCTCCCCACTTTTCTCGATATTGAATCAATTACTAGGCTTCGATATATAATATAGTTTGGTAGATAAAATATATATCCTTTAGAGATTAATGGCCTAGTTATTAACAAAAAAAAAAATCTTAGAATCAAGTTAGTTTCTTACTAGTTAATAATATTGAAATAGTTAAAATATAAATTCACGGTAGATGGGTTTGTTATCGCTAGACTCAAAAATTGACTTTAATTATTTTGAATATGGTAAATCAACCCCCTTTTTTCATCAATTTGAGATAAAAGATAGAAATTTTTTCAATTTAATTCCATGAGGCCTTTTCGTAATATTTCAAATGAAGAAAAATATTTCTTAATAAAAATAAATAAATTCTCAATTCATTATGGACTCAAAACATCTCTCTTTTTTTATAGTTATTTTCTAATGATCCATTTAGTTTAGTAAAATTAACCATCTTATTTGCATATATTTTATAGAATTTAATTATTTTTTTAAAAAAAGCAAGGGTCATTTTTAATAAAGAAAAACGTGAGTTTTTTTTCTTGGCATTTCTAACCCTTTTTTTAATAAATAGTCTAGATCTTTGTTTAAATCACTATATCTTTTCTGGAAATTTGTTTAAATTACCATAGCCTTTTTGGAAATAACTTTCTTTTGACAACAATAATTGCATCATTATTAAGAGATTTTATAAAAAGTTATTTCAGTAAATTTTACGGCGAGGATGTTTTAAATTTTTCTCTAATATCTTGTTGGAAATAACTAACATATGCTTATATTTAGTAAGATATATATATATATATTCTTAATCTACATTTGATTTCCTTATCTAACCTAAGTTTGGCCGGTTAACCGTATTTGGTGGATCCTTTAGAGTGCCTAATCCCGTCCCTTTAGGATAATTTAGAACCCTTACCTAGAATTTTTTTAAGTTAAGTTGACCTTAAAATGAAGTCTTTATTTTCTTTTAATCACTTAGTTTATAATAGGTGTCCTAATTCACCGTAGAACTAATTAGGTGGCGACTTTCTTAAACTTGTTTAGAAGTGTTTTCAATGTGTTGTACCTCGGTTTGACCCGTGTTAAAATGGGTATAACAAGCGTCTTCCTCTGTCTAAAAATGTTTGTGAAAATCAAGGGCATGAAAGTGAATTATATTGTAACAGCGCTTTGCCTCATTTTGTGACTCCTAATTCCTTAGTTGATGGTAATGTGGTAAATGACTCCTTTTGTTCTTAAGTAGGAAATTCAATTGATCCTTATAAAATAGTTTGCATATCATGTGTGGTGAGCATTAGTTGAATGATTCTTGTGCGTACTTGTGTCATCTAGAACTTGACATATTGGTCTTTTGAAGCTACTCTTGATTATACATGATTGGTGAAATGATCTTAGTCCTTCCTTGTGATTGTTGAAAACTATTTTAGCCTAAAAAGTCTACCCGTGCTTAATGGTATCCCTAGTCACCCTTTTTGAGTCTATTAACCTTTCCTTGACAACCACATACAAGCCTCAACCGTTTGAAAGTTATTCCTCTCTTGAACCCTACCCTCCTTGAACTTGACATTGCCAACTTGAGGCTAAAAGCCTAAGTTGGAGGTCTAGTGAAATTTGGAAGAGGTTATCATATGTCGTGATCTTGTAAATGAGTGCCTAAAAAAATTCAACAATGGAAAATGAAGTAGAAAAGGAAAGAAAACAACAAGAGAAAGAGTAACGAATTTCAATAGGAAAGGAAGAAATAGAAAAAAAAACATGAAATTGCAAAAAGGAGAAAAAAGAATGCTTTCAATGAAAGGGTGATCTAAAGTGGAAAAGGTAGGCACATGTATGGGTTAAAAAGAAATGAAGTGGCCAATTATCCAAGCTTGTTCTAATTAGTGTTATGTAGAGTTTAGGGAGGGTGTAGTCACTTTTATCCCAAATACTTATCCAACCCTTCCTTCGAGATCTCCAATCAAGTCTTTTTGAGTTAGTAGCGATAAAAAATAAGAGAAATCATATGGTATGATACTTGTTTGCATCTAGAAATTCTTTGTGAGTGTGAGTGCTTGCACATTCGTCCCTTGTTGCATGTTAAAAATATGGTAAGTATGGGGACTTACTTTCGTGAGAAGGCATATAAACTAAGATAGATTGGTGAAGTTGGCATATTCTGAAAATGAGGCCAAGGAGCAGATTTGATTTACTATTGATAGAGAGTTACTTCTTGAAATTGGTTGTTGTTACTTGATTATTCTTAAAATTTCATTGCATTCTTGAAAAAGTGATTGAAATAAAGGGAATTGTATAGTTAGCACTTCACATACTTGTTAACTAATTGTGTGTACCGACCAAAGTCACAATCATGGTATTGAATCTAGGTTGATAGTATCATTGAGTTGTGAAGTAGTGTTGCTTGAGGACAAGCAAAGTTTTAAGTTGGGGTATTGATGAGTGATAATTTTTTCACTCATTGATATCTCATTTCTTAAATACTATTGTTATTAAATTGATAATATGAGACTAATTCTTTAATGAAATGCACTAATTCAGTGTCCGTGGATCTTCAGAGAAATCTGGTGAAAGAGGAGTGAAATCGAAGATGGAAAGGAGAAAAAATGAGCTGAGCAAAACAAAATCTGAAATTATGTCTCAGGAACAGCCCTCAAATGTCGCTATCGCAATCTAAAGAGTGTCAATCGCGAAAGGTGAAGATGTCGCGATCGCGATTGGTCCAGAAATTTTAAAGTGTTGTGATCGCGAGAGGATCACCGCGATCTCTTAAGTCCAACAGCAGAAGAAGTCATGATCACGACAAAATAGACTGCGATCGCAGCCGTCAGGCAAAAATATAAGGGTAGCGATGGAATTTCACAAGGCACGATCCCAAGACATAAAAGTCTTAATCCCTATCATCAGCAGCCAAGTTTTTAGTTTGTGGAGCTTAGCATATCTAGAAAACTATTTTTGAGTGAAAACCCTCTTTTGAGTGGATTCCAAGTGAGGATTTTGCATTATTGTTAGATATTTATTGAGACTAAAAGCTTGGAGATACCTACTTTTTATTCTTCATGGATGAATTAAATAAATATTTTGGTATATCTTCTTTCTCTCTATCTATGAGTAGCTAAATCTAAATCTTGGGGTTATGCTTGCATAGGTTGTGATTAATGCATGGGTGTTAGTTATTTATTCTCTTAATTAGCTATGTGTGGTAAGTGTTGCATTTACTCTATGAATTAATTGAGACTTGGGGGCTGCAGACCCTAAGTACCTTTGAACCCATGTCATCCTTGAAAGAGGGGCTATGGGTGAGGAGTAAATGCAACCAATAACTTGATGCTATTCATTTAATAACATCTCTTAGACATAAGGGTGTTAATTGTGGCATTGAATTAGTACAATTGACGCACTTATGAGGTGTTCGAAAGAATCCATTTGTGTAAATTGGTGTTATGATTGAAAGATTGGCATCAATACATTTAATCTAGCCTGCCTATTGCTCCTAGCTAGACTTGGATAAATTACCAATTACCCATATGCATAAACTCACACCTAGAATCGCATTACCCCAAGGCATCTTTCCAGTTGATTACACTCTTAACTCTTTCAATCTCAAAATAGTGTCCTAAAAGCAAGGAAATTATCGTTATAAATACATTCAAATTAATTTCCCCCATTTTACATTTATAAGTTGTTCCATTCACATTACGGATCAAATTCTTGTTAACTATAGACACTCTTGAGTTTTGAATTCTATGTTTTCAGTCCTTGTGGATTTGACCCCAACCTAAGTTGGGTTATTATATTGACAACGATCGCTTAACCCACACAAGAGTGTAATTTGAGCTTTATCACATATGTAGAGTAAACGCGGAATAACAATAAAAGTATTTGTATCAAAATAATAAAATAAAAAATAATGACACCAAGAATTTTACGTAAAAATCTTTTTAAATAAAAAAATCATGAATAAAAAGAAGCAACTGATATTACTATAGTAACAAATTTTACACTGTAATCACAAGTACAATACTCAAATTGACTACTATATACTCAAAAGGAATAACCCTCTTTTGACTCTCACCTTATTAAAATCTCGCTCACTCTAATTTTTTCTTCACGGACTATTTTTTATTAGTTTATAAAATACCTCACTGCTCTCTCTCTATATTGTTTTTCTCTCTAATTTTGTAATACCCCGGATTTTCTTTAAGTCGAGTTTCATCTTTAAGAAGAGTAAGGATTGACTTTCCAAGTGAGAAATATTTTAAATCGTGTAGAATTTCCCTAATATTAACTTTTTCTCATGTAGAGAATTGAATTAGCTTTCCAACGATACTAATTTCGTCCAAATCCGATATCGGGGTGAGAAGTTATGGCCATTTTACTGAGAGTTGTCGGAAACGCCCAGGTGCGACGGACAGGTTGACAGACCGTCGAGTTTGCAACAGACCATCGCCCGGACCATCGCAACCAAGGTAGTGACTCCCTCTTCTATCCCAAGTGTGACGGCCAAGGCGACGGACTGTCAAGCTAGCGACGAACCTTCGCTAGGACCGTCGCAACTAAGGCAGTGTGACCTTTTTCTGACCAACGTACAACGGACGATCCGACGGACCGTCAGACTAGCGACGGACCGTCACTACGACCGGCGCAAATCTTTTTCAGTATTTTTAAGTCATTTTTAAAAGGATCTTTTGGTTCTCTTCCTTTTTAATACCCTGATATATTCAAAATGAAGCAGATAGCCTCATTATCTCCCAAAACATCCAAGAGCTAGGGTTTCTCCCTCAAGAGCAAATCTAAAACCCTTCTCCAAGAAATTTAAGACTCACCATAGATTCTACAAATTGAGTGGAGATTTGAGTTCCCCAAGTCCAAGGCTTCAAGAACCCTCTCTCAAAGAGTAAGAGGAAGAGTTTCAAACAAGCTTGTACATCCAATTACACAATCTAAGGAATGTGGGGTTTTGAACAAGGGCAATCCTTTCATCCGTGTACCCAAAGGCTTATTTTAAACTATAAGTTTTCTGCAATTTATGAGATTTTACATGAAATTGAATTAGGATTTTTCACCCATTGTTATTGGTTGCAAGCTTTTGATGTTTCCCATGAATTGAAAGTCAAATAGCATGATTTTACATATTTTCTTAAGAAATTGAAGCTGGGTTTTTACCCTATATTGTTATTACTTGAGAATTTAATGGTTGCAATGCTCTAGAAATTGAAGCATATGAGTACGTTGAGATTTTGAGACAAATTTCTGTAAATTCCATATTTCTATATGATTTATGAGTCCATATGATATCTAGTATGCATTTTGATAAGTCTTAACTTGAGATTTGATTATGAGTCATTAAAGCCTACTTGAGATTTGCAATTTCATGAACTTTTGTGCTATAAGTACCCATGATTTGAGTACTTTGAGATTATTGAGAAAGTTTTGACCTTAATGGTCATAGTAGCTTTGAAATCCACTTTACTACATGAGATTATAGATTTTATAGTTGGGTTTTTTATGAACCACGAGATTATTTTTAAAGTGGATTTCCATGAGATGAGCATAGCTAACTAACGGGAGTAGTATTTAGCACCAATTTGGGTAAGATACTATGGTTTCATATCCCAGAACTACGTGCCACCGTAGGATTGAGATTTATAGGCCCAAGGCCGAGATAAGTGATCACTGAGTTGAGGTTATACTCCCTAGCAAGAGTATGACGCCTCTCCCCAACATGAGGTTTCTTCCTTAGGAGGACAAGATGTTGGACTCCATGTAGCTCGCATGGTTTATGTCGGTTAAGAGAACCTCCCTGCTAGTAAAAAGTAAATAAACAGCTTTTGAGTATTTTTTCCTAATAGTAAGATTTTCAGAGTAGTTCCTAAAGTATGTTCCCTTGAGATAGAATATTTTCCCTAAAGCTTTGAGATAAGTTATTTTCCCTAGTAGTAAGATTTTCAAAATAGTTTCTTGAAGTAAATTTTTTCTAAGAAGAAAGTAGTTTTCTCTACTAGTAAGAGTTATAGAATTCTGAGTTCCAAGTGTTTTGAGTTTAAAAGAGTTCTAAGTTCTTGAGCACTAAAGAAGTTTTACTCTCCATGAGATATATGCATGAGTTTGAAAGTATTGTTTAAAGCTTTATTTAGTCTTCGAGTAATGAGAATAAGAGAAGAATTTAGATTTTAAAGCTAAAGTATAATGACTCACGAGATTTGTGTCACATGCTTCATTCTACATGATTTATGAGCTTTATATTGTAGACTTATTCAAGCTATGTGAGTCATTCATATTTACATGCATGATTTGATTAAAGAGTATGGATATTGTTTTCTGTAAATGCATACACCCCCATATACTCAGTACATTCTCGAGTGCTGATCCACATATACGTCTATGTGCTACATTGTCTTATAATGTAGGTTCAGGTGCTCAGTCCCAGCCTCGTCAGTGATTTCCGAGTACCTTTGTCTACATCTCCACAGTGGTGAGTCCTCATGGTTCGAGGACCCATCTTCAGACATTTCTGTATTTTAGTAGATATGTTATTACTTTCAGTTCAATTTGAGTCAGTTGGGGGCCTATCCCAATGGCTCTCTAGTTCATGGAGTAGTAGAGGCTTTGTCAGACTAGTTATTAGATTGTTAGTATGTTGAGATTTTCAGTTTTGTGGTCGTTTGGACCAAGTATTTTCTTCGTATTTCCTATCATTTGATATGACAGTACCAGTGTTTTATTTATTTCATCTCGAATTGAGTTATTATATATAGTAATAGGCTCAAAGGATTAGCTTGGGGCTACTTGTAGCCTTAAGCACCATGTGACGTCCCGGGAGGTGATTTCGGGTCGTTATAAATTTTGTGTGTCTTATAAATGAATTTCCACACTCCATTTATAGAAAAAATATGTCCTTTCTTGTGTCATAAATAACATCATAGAATGACAATGTTTTAAAGTGTTCACAGTGAACACAATTAATGACCTACTTTTATCAACTAGCAAATAATCTTGATCTTTTGATATTTTATCTTGACAATTTTTTCACCTTCTAATCAATGGAGAAATTTGAGGCATGGGATGGACCCCACAAATCTCCCTCTCCAGTCTCATGCATCTGAAGGAGGTATTTCTGTCTTCTTAGAGAGATCATGCCGACAAGTTCTTTGCACAATTCGAACTTGTCTTTTGGCACCACATTTGTTAGCATATCTGCGGAATTTTCACTCGTGTGAATATTTTTAACATGGAATAATTTGTTTTGCACCTGTTTACAAATTTAATGGTAACACGGAATAATTTGTTCTACACCTACTCATAAATTTAATGGTACCTCACATTAATGTGTTTTGTTCTTGCATGGGACATGGAGTTCTTGCTCAAGTCTATTGCACTTTGGTTGTCTTAATAGACAACGTACTTCATTTGATGCAATCCAAGTTCTTGAAGGAACCTCTTGAACCATATCATTTCCCTGTCATCCTCAGTAGCCGTAATATACTCAGTTTCAGTTGTGGATAGTGTGACGCACTTTTGAAACTTTGATTTCCATGATATAGCTCCCCCTAAAAATGTAATAAAACATTCAATAGTAGATTTTCTATTATCAAGGTCACCCGCTATAACAGTATCTATATAGCCCTTCAAGATTGGATCAGATCCTCTAAAACACAAACAATCACCTATGGTTCCTCTTAGCTACCTCAATATCCATTTGACTATTTCTCAGTGCTTCTTTTCTAGATTTTCATGAAACCTTCTAACAACACCAACTATGTGTGCAATATCGGGTCTGTTGCACACTATTGTATATAATTAACTTTCGACAACAGATTAATATGGAACTTTAGCGATGTTTTTTTTCCTCCTTCATTGTAGGATACATTTTCTTGCTCAATTTTATATGATCGACAATGGATGTGTTAACAACCTTAGAATTTTTCATGTTAAAGAACTCCAGTAGTAGTTAAATTTACTTCTCCTATGACAAGTAAAGCTTGTTTTCATATTTGAGACGGTAATCCTTATGAACAAAATTTGCTTAGCATGACCCAAGTTTTTTATATCAAAAGACTTGCATAACTGTTTGTTTAACTCGTCAATTCTGAAAGCATTCTTGCCCACAATCAATAGATCATCCATCTATAGCAAGAAGATGATTAAATCATCATCAGAAAAACTTTGTGCAAATACACAGTGATCTGAAGAAGTCTTCTTATAGCCTTGCTCCCCTATGACAGATTCAAATTTCTTATACCACTGTCTTGGGAGCTTGCTTCAATCCATAGAGACTCTTCTTAAGTTTTCACACATAATTTTCTTTACCTTTTATCTTGAAGTCCTTGGGTTGTTTCTTATAAATTTACTCTTCGAGGTCACCATGAAGAAAAGTTGTCTTCACATCCATCTGCTCAATCTCTAAATCAAGACTAATAGTCAAATCAAAAACTGCACGAATAGAGGTCATTTTGATGACAGCAGAAAATATTTTGTCAAAGTCAATACCCTTTCTTTGATCAAATTCTTTGACAACCAATCTAGCTTTGTATTTGGGCATCAAGTTGTGTTCTTCAAATTTTACTTTGAAAGCCCACTTATTATTCAAAGCTCTCATGCCCTTAAGCAATTTCACCTACTTATAAGTGTAGTTCTCATACAGAGATTTTATTTCATCTTGCATGGCTTCAATCTATTAATCCTTATGTTCATCTTCCATTGCCTTCTCATAACATTCAGGTTTTCTCCCGTAAGTGAGTAACACATACTCATTAGGAGAATAACGAGAAGAAGAAATACATTGTCTTATAGACCTTCTAAGTGGAGAATTTGACTTGTCCACATCTTCTTGAACAATAGCATCGTCAACAACAACATCGTTGTCGTTATCAACATTAACATATCGATTTGGGACATGGTTCTGGGCATTTCCATGATTATCAAACCCACCAACATCATGCACACTTGTATGAGGAAATTGATCAAGATTAACCACGTTATTGAAACTTAAAAATTCTAGTTTCTTTCTTTTGTCAATATCTTCAATGGTTTGATTCTCCATGAAGACAATATCATGACTTCTTACAAGCTTCTTCTTAACTGGATCATTAGCCTGTAGTCAAACTTATCAAGGCCACAACCAATGAAGATGAATTGTCTTGTCTTGGCATCTAACTTTGACCTCTGATTTGGGCACATGTATAAAAGCTTTGTAACTAAATACTCTCAAATGGTCATAGAAAACATCATCTTCATACCAAACTCTATTTGGTACATCACTTTGCAAAGAAATAGCAGGAGATAAGTTAATAACATGTGTTGCAGTCAATAGAGCCTCACCCCAAAAGGAGTTTGAGAACTTTTCTTCTGAAAGCAAACACCTAACTCTTTCCATTAAAGTCCTGTTCATCTCTATCAAATCACCAATCTGAGAAGTCTTAGGAGGATTCTTCTGGTGTTTGATACCTTGTTATTTGCAGTATTCATCAACGGTCCACAATATTCATCACCATTATCAGTACGAAGACACTTCAGCTTTCTTCATGTATCCTGAAGCTTCTTAAAGACATCCAACACTTGGTCTTTAGTCTTTAAGACAAGATCCAAAGTTTTCTTGAGCAATCATCAATAAAAGTAACAAAGTAAAGTGCACCACCCAAAGTCCTAGTCTTCATTGGACCACATAAGTCTGAATGCACCAGTTCAAGCAACTCTGTCTTTCTTGAAGGAGGATGAGACTTGAAATAAACTCTATTTTGTTTTCCAGCTAAGCAGTGCTCACATTTTTCTAATTTAGCACTTTCAAAATCTAACAATAATTTCTTCTTGGCCAGAACATTAAGTCTTTTCTCACTAATGTGGCTAAGCCTCTTATGTCATAATGTTGAAGAGCAAGCACTTTCAACTGTATTTACCATATTAGCACAAGTAGAAGTCGTAGTCCAGTATAAATCACGGCGCTTGTCACCACGAGCCAAAACCAAAGAACCCTTAATGAGTTTACATTTTTCACCACCATTAGTACTAACATATACCTCATCATCTAGTATGTCAACAAAAATCAAGTTCAAACAAACATCAGGTGCGTGCTTTACATTGTTTAAAACTAATTTAGATACAATACTAGTTTTCAAACAAATTGTACCAATACCAACCACCTTAGATACAGTCTCATTTCCCATACTCAACATTTCAAAGTCACCTAGAGTATAGGATGAGAAAAAATTCTTCCTTGATGTCACGTGAGATGCGGCACCAGAATTCACAACCCAACTTGACTCATCACAAGCAATATTTATTAGATTTGCATCAAGAACAATAACAAGATCTTCGGTGGTTACGATGGCTATGCAAATTTTATTATCATATTTTTTCTTTGTCTTCTTGTCTCTGTTCTCTTTCTTCAACTTTCGGCAAAATAATTTATGTGTTCTTTTAACCCATAATGATATCACTCAATATCTTTAAATTTGCCTTTAGATTTGTTTCAGTATTGTTCTCTATTTTAAAAATCACGATTCTTGTTTATCCCCCTAGTGCTAGTCACCAAGACATCGAACGAAGAGAAACCTTAAGACTTTTGTCTCATCTCTTCATTAAGAATGTTGCTCTTGGCAAAATCCATAGATATTGCGCCATCGGGAGCAGAATTTCACATTGAAGTTCTAAATATTTTTCAAGAGTCCGGTAGAGAATCAAGTAGAAGCAAGCCTTGAATTTCTTCATTAAACTTAACGCCTTTAATCAATACCTGGTTCATGATCCTCTGAAAGTTGTTATCGGAGAACCATTATGGTATTTTAACCCCAATATTTATTTTATCAAGAACATCTTATTATTTTCAGTCTTCCGAGCATACAAACTTTCAAGATGCTCCCATAAGGATCGAATATGCGTCTCCCTGAAAATATGGTTCAACACATTATCGCCAGCCCACTGCTTAATAAAATCGCAAACCTTTCTGTGCAACAGGTTTCATTCTTCATCGATTTTATATTCAAGTTTTATAGTGTCAAAAACTAATGGATGAAAATTCTTGAAATAGAGCAGGTCTTCCATTTTCTCCTTCCATATGGCATAACTAATGTCATTCAAATTAATCATTTTACTTGTGTTAGCTTCCATCTTTTATCCAAAAATACATATATTGCAAAACGTGACTCTGATACCAGTTTGTAGGATAAATGCAGAATAACAATAAAAGTATTTGTAGCAAAATAATGAGAAAAAAATGAAAAATAATGACACCAAGAATTGTACGTGAAAACCCTTTTAAATAAGAAAAAAATATGAATCAAGAGAAGCAACTGATATTACTATGATAAGAAATTTTACACTGTAGTCACAAGTACAATACTCAAAGTGACTACTATACATTCAAAAGAAATAACCCTCTTTTGACTCTCACTTTACTAAAATTTCGCCCACTCTAATTTTTCTTCACAGACTATTTTTTATTAGTCTGTGGAATACCTCACTGCTCTCTCTATATTATTTTTCTCTCTGTTTTGATGCGTTTCACAAATGAATTGCCGCACTCCATTTTTAGAAAAAAATATGTCCTTGCCTATCATCAATGACATCATAGAATGACAATGTTTCAAAGTGTTGACAGTAAACACATTTAAGGGCTTTACTTTTATCAAGTAGCAAATCTTAATCTTTTGACATTTTATCTTAATAATTTTTTCACCTTCCAACCAATGAAGACATTTGTAACATGGGATGAACCCCAATGGTGTCATAGTTTCACCATTGTCTCTATTATATGCTCATAATACAATTTTGGTTATACTAGGGAGCCGTTTAGATACGAGAATTAATTTTGCGCCTTTTTAAAAAAAAAAAAAATCACTTTGTTTTAAAACTTTTTGGTTATAAAATTTCGAAGTCAACTTAGAGTTGGATTCCAAATTTAAAATAGTGTTATAAACCTGTTTTTAAAATCTATCTTCAGAAAATCCAAATAAAATGCTCTTTTCTTTCTTTTGCAAAAAATATGATCAAACGTAATTACGTCTTCAATTCTAACTTCATAATAAGCATGAAAAATTATTGAAAATCTAAAATCGCCTGCTAAGTGATGTTAACATCAAATTTTGGCAAAACTCAATTGAAGAATTAGTTGAGACTGAACAATCAAAACAATTAGTAGTTCATAGCCTTTACAAGTTATGGGCCAACTGAAAATCTATGGTCCTGTCACACTTATGGACCCCTTTTACTTTGTAAAATGGACAAAGTCAAAAACCCAAATCAAATTGAATTGAGTACTGATTGTAAGTAATGAGCATAGACTGCAAGAAAATTAGTAAGCAAAATTAATAACGCGGTTTGAAAGGTTAAACAAAGGTGATGAAATATTTTGAAATTAAATGATACTAAATGAGAAATGAAAAGATAGTATTGGCAAATACTCCCTCCATCCCAAATTACCCGTCCCAAATTTTCTAATTTGATTTCTCATTTTACTTGTTTTTTTTCATTAATCAAGAAGAGACAAAAAAAAAATTCATGTTTTACCTTTTGCATTAATTACTTTTTCTTCAAATTAAAATGTAAACATCATTTAATAGGGGTACTATGGTAAACTAGGCATGTTATTAATTATTTTTCTTAATGAATGTGTCATCTCAATTTGGAACGGATAATTTAGGACGGAGGGATTACATATTCAGCAAGAAATTCAATGAGCAGACTTTGACATTATGACTTGTGAATTGTGATCAAAATAGACCAGCCACAACTCAAAGTACGAGTAATGTGTCTTAGCTGGCTTGAGTTTGATTTCAAAGTAAATACTCCTCACTTTGTCTCATATTACTTGACATGTTTATCTTTTACACAGTTTTTAAGAAGAAATTAATAAGAGGTACAAATTGACTAATATGACTCTATTAAGTTCACATTAAATATTATTATTAACTATTAAAGTTAATTACTCTTCCATTAAATTACTAAGAGTAAAGTTGAAAAAAGATATCCAATTATCTAAAATGACAACTATTTTGAGATAATATTTTTTATCAAATATGTCAAGTAATACGAGAGAGACTTAGTGATGTATGTACATTGTATTGTTTGAGTTTGCCTAGTCAATGGATGTCACATTAACCAACTCTTTTTCTTCATTTGACTTACAAGTCAATTCAATGACTTCTCTAACTTTTGTGTCTAGGTGCGTGTAGTGGAAAAATATTTTCCTATAACATGTGTTTTTTGGAAATAAGTTGATTTCTAATTTATTTTTACGGTGTTTGGTAAGTTAGTTAAAAAAAAAAAAAAAAATTATTTCAAAAGTATTTATATGCAATCTAGCAAAAATAATAGAGATGGGAAAGAATGAGTGTGGAGCCTTGGGAGTGGGAAGGTGTAGGGGTTGGGGTTGGGATTGGTTGGGAAAATAAAATAAACATAGAATGTCGCCTATGTTTTTTCTATCGAAGTTAATTTCCTCATTTTTAAGGAACTTATTTTCCTAGAGGAAATATTTTTCAAAAAATTTATCCTACCAAACATGGGAAAATAAGACATCACTTTTCAAAAAATGTTTTCCACCCTACAAAACACAGAGTCTTTTTCTGTATTATAATTATTTATTTGGATATGAATCTGGGTTGATTCACATAGGTGGAGAAAAAGCTCACACAGGTGGTATATGCTTTAATTAACGTAAGGTAAAAGAATCAAATGGTCAGCTCAATCTCACGTGCACAAGTAAATCTGTTAAATAGTGACAGCTGTTTGGGAGAATGACTACTAAGAAGACTGCGAGAATCTTAGTAGTTCAATTGATTTACTACCCGGACCATCATGAATGTTTGGGACGAGGTGAAGGATTGGTTTCAGAATAGATAGCAAAATTTTGCCTATTTATTGATCATATGCTCATAATTAAGATTATATTCCATTAATATATATCTAAAGATGACACTCAATCTCATAAAATGATCTACAGCTCCTTTCTCCAAACCACATTGAAAAAAGATGCAGAAAGCCCAGACTAAAAGAATCTGAGAGATTGTTAAAGTGAAACATCAGTTTGGAGTTTTGAGTCGTTTTACTTTTAGGTTGCTTTCTACCAGACCAGAAATCTTCAAGCTCGGGGCAAGGTGTTATTTTCATACATGATCTCACTCATGGTGAGAATGCGCGTTTCATAGAGTAATATCGTCCAGAAAGCAATCTAGAATCCAGTCATTGCCAGACATTTTTACAAAAAATTCTCCACCAAGAAAAAGAAAAGGAATGGCATGGCATGGCATGTACACGACTGGATTATAAGATTAGATTAGCTTATATATAACACGTGAATCACAAACAAAGCATGCAAAATTTCTGAGAAAATTCAGTTGCCTGTGGTAAAGCACCAGTTCATCACGGGCGTTTTCCGAAGAAATCCTTAGTCCTCTTCCTCACACGTGTGAACAAGATAACTGCAGCGGCCAGGACCCAAGGTGGGATATTACTACCACCACCGAGGTTAAACTTTTTTGCCCATTCTGGAGACTCTTTCATCACCATTACTATCAATATGGTGATCAATGCAACACCAACCAATATCTTGGTAATAGGTTGGATCAAGGAGTCCTATAATCAAAGTAAGACAAACTATTAAAATCACATCTAGGCATATAACAATATATTTTGTGAAGAACCATGTAAAATATGCTAATACTTGCACATAGATATGATCATTGTAGTGATAAGAATGCCTTGTAAAGTCATTTTATGACATTTTCACATCTAGTTCAGCTTTCTTGAACTGAGAAATGCATCTTGACCATAGAAAGCATAATTCACTCCCAGTTCACTATGGAGAGCGCAGAGCAGTTCCCCTTCAATTTCCTTTCATGCTCTCATTGTTAGGGCTGACCAAGTGGACCTTATTTATCTTAAGGTGGATATCAAAATAGAGATTTTTTCTTGATAAGGGATTCATGGATAAATTGATTTATCTTAAGATAAGCTTTTCCTAAAAAGGGGCATCCCGGTGCACTAAAGCTCCCGCTAAGCTATTCCTGTATGCAAATTTTCATTTTCAAAAGAGAAAGCTCTGTGGAAAACCAGCAATTACATAAGAATTTGATACCCTTTCAACAGTTTCTGAAAAGTGTGTTCAACAATGTTAAAGGTTTACATTACTACAATTCAACAAACCCTCTAGCAAACGATTCAAGATATAATTGGTAACTGCAGATCATGTTTCTATTCAGGCTTACGGAAAGATCAATTTGACACAAAGAGCACGACTATTTTGGCATTTCAATTTTCGAAATTGGAAAGCCAAAAGGCAAAACTCCAACACATTAACCTTCTTCAGTTTCTGCTTCCTTTACAGAGATTCTCAGTTTCAGTTCTTATTTCTGATGCTAAAGTTAAGTATTATGATGGCCGTGATCACAAAAAGTTTTCTATGAAAATGGAAATTACCTGAGAGAACTCTTCAAAAGAGAGAAAGAACTAGATGGCACCTTGAAAATAAACGCTTATCCACTCAAACGACTTATCAATAAATAACTATTGAGCCTTCAAAAAGATATATAAAGTAGATTGCACATAAGAATAAATCAAGAAAATGTAGGAACTCTTGGTTTAATCGCTCCATATCTATTTGTTTGTTAAGCCTAAGGGAATATGAATTTACCCTAGCCATTAATTTCCTACCCTAACTTGTTTGGGACTAGCATAGTTATTATAAATTCCCCGCTTAATAACTTCCTCTTTTCTTGATGATAAATAAAATGATTACGAAAAAACAAAACATTCCAATCTATAAAGTGGATCACCACCAATCTTAACACTCTCTTCTCAAATATGCACTAGGTTGGTCTTGTTTATGTAAGATGAAAATGATATTTTTCAAAACAGGTGAAGATGACAAAAAATAAAAGCTCCTCCACTCACAGCCAGACTGTAATAGAGTAAATAACTTCATAGAGGTACCATCATACCATGAATTTAAAATTTCAGTCCTCCCCTAATAACACTTTTCCAAAGATTACCAGTTGTAAAAAATAAAATACAAAATACAGATAACTCTTACGCCTTCTTTAGCTTTTAAGAAGCCAAAACCACTTCCTCTAGGAGACTTAAGATCTATCATATCCCAACAACAACACACCCAGTGTATTTCAATTGTTAGAATATGAATAGGAATAGGAGTAGTATATAAAGGCAGCTCCAGGTAAAGGACTACTCTTTGAGGATCGAGGTCACGAGCATATCATTGAATACACAGATGTTGATGGGGCAGGATCACCCTCTAATAGACGTTCTACCTCCGGATATTGTGTTTTAGTAGGCGGTAATTTGGTGTCTTGGAAAAGTAAGAAACAGAGTGAGGTTGCTCGATCTAGTGCGGAAGCAGAACACCGAGCAATGGCTGTAGCAACTTGTGAGTTAATTTGGATCATACAGTTGCTAAGAGAGCTAAAATTTGGAGAAACCGATAAGATGAAACTTGTGTGTGATAATCAAACAGCCCTTCATATCGCATCAAATTCAGTGTTTCATGAGAGGACTAAACACATAGAGATTGATTGCCTCTTTGTCAGAGAAAAGATACTCTCAGGATATGTTGTTACAAAATTTGTGAAGTCAAGTGATCAACTTGCAGATATCTTCACCAAGTCCCTCACCGGCCCTCGTATTAATTACATTTGTAACAAGTTAGGTACATATGATTTGTATGCACCAACTTGAGGGGGAGTGTTAGAATATGAATAGAAATAATAGTATATAAAAAATCCTACTTGGAAAAGGATTGTACTATAGTGTCTATAAATAGGGTCTTGATGTAATTACGTAAACACACAATTTTCAATAATATTTTTTTCTCCATTAAGGGTGTGTTTGGTATGATGGAAAATGTTTTCTGGAAAATGTTTTCCTATTTTCCCTTGTTTGGTTGCAATAAAATGTTTGGAAAACATTTTCCACAACAACTCATTTTCCTCAATTTGAGGGAAAATGACTTCCCTCATGGGCCAAGGGAAGTCATTTTCCAGAAAATGACAAATGTGACTTATGACCCCACCCTCACCCCTCCTCCCCACCCCAACAACACTCAAATTCACATGACTCAAAAAATTCATATTTCTCAAAAATTTACATTACTCAAAAATATTTTTCACTGTGCTTTGCTTCAATTTTTCACTGCTTGAAATAAAAAATAGTGAAGCCCGAATTTTTTCATTTCCAATGTTCGTTGAATGTATTGTTATTTTCATATGCATAAAGGAAGACTTACCTATGTTACTTTTGTTAATTGCATATTTCATTTTGTCATCGATGTAACTTGTTTCACGAGGTTGAATAAGCTTGTCATTCCGTTATATTTCTATTGATTGTAGTATCTTGAGATTGTCCTGACAAAATATTGAAAAGTGTTTTCTATATTTGCTAATTAATAGTTGCTTAAATTTAGTGATTGTAATATTTTAGTATTCGATATTGATATTATTTGTTATGCTTAAATTAGTTCTTACAAATTGTTGAGTTGCTAAAGGCACTGATATACTAGTTAACAATTAGTAGTATTTTCTAAAAAAATATTTTTTCATTCACCAATCAAACACTAGAAAATATTTTTCTAAAAAATAGTCTCTACTCACCAACCAAACACCATAAAATATTTTTCGAAAAATATTTTCCAATCACCAACCAAACATGAGAAAATAAGTAGAAAACCAACTTATTTTCCAGGAAAACATTTTCCAAGAAAACATTTTCCACGGAAAATATTTTCCATCATACCAAACACACCCTAATTCTCACACCCATCAAGTGGGGTGGGGTCTGGTGAGGGTAAAGTCTTGAGAGGTTGTTTCCGATAGACCCCCGGCTCAGGACAGACAACAATATAACAAACAAAACACCTAAAAGCATGCAACCATAAGGTAATACTATAATAACAGATAGAAAAGGATAATAACTGAAACAAGACACACACAAGGTAATACTAAAAAATATCAATTCGAAAAACATAGATATCACCAATACACCACAGACGTACTCCTACCCACTAACCCTCTACCCTAATTCGTGTCCTCCACACCTTCCTATCAAGGATCATATCCTCTGTAAGCTGTAACTGCTCCATGTCAAGTCTAATCACCTCCCTCCAATACTTCTTAGGCCTACCTCTACCCCGCCTAAAACCATCCATAGTCAACCTCTCACACCTCCATACTGGAGCATCCGTGCCCCTCCTCGTCACATGCCCGAACCATCGCAACCTCACTTTCCGTATCTTGTCCTCCGCCGAAGCCACTCTCATCTTCTCCCAGATAATCTCATTTCTAACCCTATCCCTCCTTGTAAGTCCACACATCCATCCCAAGCACTATATTTGTCTCCAAACTTAATCACCAAAAAAATGACTGCACACAATCGCCAATTTGCCCAAAAGCACAATATGTTTTTCCAAAGTTTGATCTCCTCCATGTCATTCCATCCAATATAACCAGTTCTGTCCAAAGAGACAAGTTCTCTTAATACATGGATCTTCTAAGACGGCCAAACTCTATCCTAGTTCAAGAGAGTCAGAGACTTATGGGTTGTTTAGTAGGCTGCATAAGCAAAAAGGGTACCAACATAAAATTCTACATAACTAATATAACGTTTTGTTTGCTACATAAACTGCTGCAATACGAATTTAATCACTGGGAATCTAAAAGAAAGTTTGATTTTGGAAACGATCACTGCATAACTATTGTAATATTAAACCAGTGGCGGACCCAAGATTTAGGATTCATGGGTGCTTGTGAGATTTGAACACACATATTGACACCCAAAGCTTTAAGGTTCCGCTTGAAAATCAAAGCACCCGTCTATCTTCTTGGTTTCCTGGGTGTTTTTTTGAAGCTTGTACCAATTTTTATACCTTTTTTTATATAATTATACCTAGTTTGCATCGGATTTAATGGGTGCCGGATCACCAAGCAAATGCATATATGTCTGCCCCTATATTAGGCTCCCGCATAGATTACACTTCCATTAGTAGTTATGTGCAAATTTTTACCTATCAATTTATGTGATAAAATAGGGATAAGAATTGTGTATTAACGGGACATAAAAATCTTGGCAATCCCTACATAACAACTCATGCAATATCTGAAATTATATAACAGTCCATTCACTACTCCATCTGTTCCTGTTCCTTTTTACTTTGTCACATTTCGCTTTTCAAAAATCGAAAGTTAAACTGCATGAATTTGATCAACATTTTAAGATGTATTTCTTAATCATATTAGTATGAGAATGATTGCAACTTAATACAGCATTTTTCATATAGTTTTCGAATATTTAAATTTAAAATTTAAAATACTGAGTTATTCTAATCAATTCATGCGTTTATAATCACCCGCAATGGTGACCGAGTTGATTGAGCAGGGGATCACCCCAACGGGGAACAAAACTACTACGTACTAAGTTAATATTAAATCTATCTGAATTTCACCAATAACTCAACACATAAAGTCCAAATTGTAAACAATTCATTTAATTAATTATGCAATGTACCTTAGGTTCTCCATCAATATAGATCTCAGATCCATCTCTATAAGTAAGAATGGAGCGTCCATTACGTGGATTAAACCTAATAAGAAGACCTCGACCCGAATCCGGTTTAAATGCATAAACCGATTTGAACCCGTATTTATCCAGAATATCACGAACCTCCAGCTGATCCTGATCCCATCCACCTAACGATGACGTAAATTCGTCGATCGGACCTTTCCCTTGCTTATACAAATGAACTTTCACCTCCGGTACCTTGGTCCGAACCGACTTAGTTCGGATTGGAGGAACCGGATCGGGTTTCGGGTTCGGTAAAAGTGGAGATGCCTCGTCGGAGCCGGTGGATGCTTCTTCGATCTCTCCCATCGGAGTTGAGTGGCCGGCGATAATCGAGAAAGGAATAAGGAAGAGAACACCGTGGGGGTACGGTGGGGAGGGGGGGAGGGAGGGAGAGGCGTTAATTAAAAGGATTTTGGAGTTCGTTTTTTTTTCAAGTATTTCACACAATTTGACTAATTTTTAAAATTAAATTAGATTTTAAATTTTTTAAATTAAAATTTAATTATTAAAAAATTATACATAAAGTATTATAAATTGTATTTTTTTAATTTAATTAAAAAATATATTTTAAAACATTGATTAACATTTAAAGCAGGCTTTAATATATAAATTTTGTCTTAAATAATGGCTTAAATCATCGGCAGACACTTAAAGTTGTCCCAAAAATTTACTTAGACCCCTCAACTAAGGTCTATACCTATCAGGCCCTAACCCACCCGAATTTTGATTCAATCGAGCCCGTTTTGCCTACATGGCTCCCCGCGTGCTATGTAGTCGTGAGGGGCGCATGAGGAGGAAAAATGCAGTCCATATGGCAAAAGTTAACGTTAAATAACGTTACTTTGTCATCCCCTTCACTTTCTCTTTTTCTTTAACCTAATTTCCTCATTTTTTCTTTCATTCCTCTCCTCCATAGCTCAATTCTCTCTCAATTTCTCACATCTCACTCTCAAATTTATCTCATAATTTCTCTTAAATTATTTTTTCTCTCATTTTCGATAAGAATGTCGCAAGATTTCGTTAATGTTGAGTTACCCGATTTGTGTTACTGTTCTGAATTTTGTCTTTTAAGAACTTCAAGGACTCCATCAAATCCAGGTCGTAGATTTTTTAGATGTAAAGTTCCAAAGGTTTGTATCATTTTCACATATTTTAATTTTATTTTTTTGGTGATTTTTTTATTATTCTACTGTTTTTGCATTTTAGAAAAATGGTGGATGTGGGTAATTTAGATGGATTGATCCAAAACCTTCAATTTCTGTGCATCAATATACTGAGGTGGAATCGATCTTAATGATTAGGTGCAAAGATGGTGAAAATTCGTGTGATCGATTGAGGCAAAAGCTCAAAGACGTTGAACAAGAGAGGGACACTTTGTGTGAGAAATTAAAAGATAGTGAAGAGAAGTTGATTGCATTGAGGCAAAAACTCAAAAAAGTTAAACTTGAAAAGGAATGTGCTAAGCTCAAATTGAATAGACGTGTTCTGCTTTTTCTCATTGTTCTTACTGTAAAGTGGTTCTTTAATATAGAGTAAGGTTGTAGTTAAGTTTGCCTATTGAATAGGCAATTGGATATTGTAATGGATTTGTAATGGTTAGTTTGTAGTAGTTGTTTGGTTAGTTTAGTTTGTAATGAATTTGTAAGGGTTAGTTTGTAGTAGTTGTTTGGTTAGTTTGTATCATTTTGACATGTTTAATGTGAATGAATTGACATGTTTTGTATGACAATCACATTGTCAATTACTTTGTATCTAGTTGTGCAACTACTGAAGGTATAACCATATAGCCTATTTGTAACTACTGAAGGTATTGCTAAAAATGAACTAAAATATTAGAAGCAGCACATCATATTAAAAGGGCTCAAAATTGAGCTAAAAAGTGCAAGAAGCAGCATATCATATTAAAATTGTTCAAAGTTGAGCTATAAACTGCATACATAGTAAATAAGGTGTTCAAAAAAACCTCAACATTGAGCATAATAGTTCTACTGTAGCATACCCCAAAGTCATTAATTGTTGCCTAAGAAAAAGTTGTTTAAAAATTAGTAACACAATTTCATACAATACTCTTGTCCAAGTGAACAACAAATGTGTAACCCTCATCCCCAATTTCAAAACCATTAACTCCATTCCATAGTACTCTATACCTATTTGGATATTTCTTGTTATCTTCTAAAATAGTTCTTGCCATAGGTGCAATATCTGAAATTCATGTTTCTGCAAATCTGATCATATCTACATGTCTATTCATCATTTTATGTCTGATATCCTTTAACATTGTGATTATGGACCTATGTCTAGCAGCTAATATCCAAGAATTAAAAGTCCCACACATGTTATTTTCTACAATATCACATTTAGAATGTGTTTTGAAATATGTCCTACACCAAGAAGAAGGAGGATTAACCAACATATCCTCAGTTATTTATTTCTTACGTAGCCTTGACATTGCTTGCATCTCCTCTCTAAACTTTACTTCAAAGCTTACTTTTGTACATCTTCAAAACTATTTTCTTTTTTATTCTCCTCTTCAGTGCACACGCAAATTGCTCCAAATATGTCTAGCACATCTTATCTCAGTATTTGGTAACAGATTCGTCAAAACAGGAACAAGACCCTATAATAAGTATAAGTATGATTAAAACAGGAATTTTATTGAAAATTAAAGTCAAGTAATAAAAAAAATAATTAAGTAATGGTACTTTTTGTTGGTCTAACATTACAGTCAAGCTTTCACCAGTTTCCAGATTTAGATCAACAATCAGATACTTTATGAACCAGTCCCAACTATGTTTTGTTTCAATATCCACAACTTCCCATGCAATAGGATACATTTGGTTGTTCTCTTTTTTTTTCACAACAACTCACCCTTACAAGCTCCTTTGAGAAAGCATCCATTAAAATCAATAATTTTCCTACACCCATCTAACCATCCTTGCTTGAAGGCATGAAAGCACACATAGAAATAAACAAAGAGGTTCTTCCCTGGTTCAGTTTTTTTATCAATTTTTATCCAACAAGAACTTCCAGGATTTATTTTCTTGATCATATGTGCATAGTCACATAATCTGGCAAATTCCAGCTTTCAATCACTCATATTCTCTCTCATAACAATCTGTTTATCCATATAACAAATAGTTTTACCTACATAAAGACCCAACACCTCTATTATCAAATTCTGAATTTCCTAAAACCTTATGTATGGCTGAGAAATAATTCTATCCTTGAACTTTCTAGCAATCATCTTTGAATCACATATCTTGTTCTTGTTTAGAGGAATACACTTGTGAATAGGGTTATAATTCTTAACAATAAAATCACTTGAATCCCTATCAGTAGAAGCAAACAGCAACCAGTTGCAATTAGCTGCAATGCACTTCACCCTTATTCTATGTTTTTCATAAGGTTTTACCTTCAACTGCCTTCTATACTCTACAGCATAATCTGCAACAACTTTTCTAAACTGTTTTGCACCCTCAAAAATCATTCCAAGCTCAAACACAGCAAACTCATAATTTTCATCGTACCTAATTTTCTTGCTTCTCCTTCTTCTAGGTAGATCTACTCCTCTAACAGCATCTACATCTATCTTTCACTATCTTCACTCCAACAGTCGGAACTATCAAAATATTTCTCGTATCCACCCAACTTTTCAGCATATTTGGTAGCCTTATTTTTTCTAATATCCCCAAAGCCTCTATATACACAACCAGTAACTCCCACAGGTACTTCTTCAGTTTCAACAACTTTTTTCTTGCTTTTTGATTACTTTCTTTGTTGCTGGCTTTGTTTTTCCTTCTTTATTATCTAAAATCCCTCAACTCCTCATCAATATCTGAGCCATCTTCTGAAGGAATATCTCCAAGATCTGAATCACTACTCAAGTAATCTGATAACACATCTTCTACATGGATATTTTCTACATCAGCCTCATCACATCTTTCTACACCAATATCTTCTAGGTTAACATCTTCTACATGAGCCTCCCTCTCTTCACCTAAGTTAACATTCTCTATCTCAACATCTTTTAGGTTAAAATCTTCTAGATTAGCCTCCCTCTCTTACCCTACTCTAATAAATTCTCTTTTTATGTTAGCACTATCATCAACACCAGCACTTTCTCTTTCTAGGTCTGCACCCTCAATAAACTCAGGTGTAGGTAAAAAACCAGTGGGACCATCAGGATCAAGAATTGGTTTATCTAAAACATGACAGACATAAAACTCAATAGAGTCCTCATGTTTTAAGTCTTTAACTAGTTTAAGGAGATGTCGGTCAGTTTTAACCAATTTGAATTTTTTAGTTATTGTATCTTGGTAATAACCCCCCCCCCCCCAACAGTTTCATACCCTAATTCTCGAGTATAAAATAACAATTCAAGTAACGAAAAGTGGTCCTTGTCAATATACCTTAGTTCTGGCACACATCTTTCAACATATATAGGGACACCCGTATTGGAAAAGGCCCTCCCCCCCCATGGTGAAATTTAGTGAAAATAATCTCTATATGTTAGGTCACCTACAACAAAAGATAAAAATTCAAAGTTAGTTAATGGAATATACCCAAAGTACACACCAACAAGCTAGAAGCTACAACCTTTAATGCATGCGAAGAAAGTGACGGACCAAAAGCACAGCTCCAACAGTGAAATTTCAAAACCCTAAAAACTAAATTATGCTAAAATTTAACAAATATAAATCATAATAACACTTACATGAGGAAGATCTGAGCAAAACCCCTAAATTTTTTCTTCGATTTGAATGGAATTTTGGTTAAATTAGGGTTATTCGAAGAGACAGAGAGAGAGTTAACATCGGGGAGGGAGAAAGTAACCCTAATCTTTTCCGTCCAAATGGATTTTTGACCATTTAAATCTAATAAAGTATACGTGGATTTATTTAATACACGTAGAGAGGTTTAAGTGGAATAGCTTTCCACATCAGCAGCGTTCTCCCATCAGCAGCGTTTGGAGACACGCGCATGGGACCTGATGAGAATAGGAAAAAAAAGGTCTGATTGGATCAAAATTCGGGTAGATTAGGGGCTTGATAGGTACAGGTCTTAGTTGGAGGGTCTAAGTGAATTTTTGGGACAACTTTAAGTGTTCATCGATGACTTAAGCCTAAAATAATTGATATGTTTAAAAAATCAAGAGATTATTAACCACTTCTTTTCAACCGTACCTGTAGAGCCCGTTTGAATAGGATTAAAATCTAATCAAACCAACTTTTAATCTCTTTTTTTAACTTTTTAGGTGTTTGGTAAAATTAAAAAGTGCTTAAAAAAGCTAAAAACAAATTTTTTTTAAAAAAAGGTAAGAAGCTGGGTACCCTTAGCTTTTTACTTTTTAGATTAAAATTCTTTTAGGTTTGACCAAAATATTTACCTTTTTATCCCTTATATTTTTCTCTAATTCCAACAATACCCTAAACTTGTAGCCCTTAAATGTATGATTTTTCTTTCTTTTTCTCCTTGCTTCTCTTTTCATCTCTTTCCTCCAATTTTCTCTTCATCTTTTATTTTCAACAAATCATCATACATCGAAGGTTTGCTCAAAAATTTTACTTTAGAATTAAAAATTATAAATAATTCACTTAATTCACTTTATTTATGGTGTTAACAACTTTAAGGTCATTTAAGTCATTTTGACAATAAAAAAAAGTATTTAACAATACTTGTTTACCAAACACATCAACAACTATTTTTCAATTTCAGCCCTTTTATCAATACACTTATTTTAAGCTTTTAATCACTTACTCTAAAAAATTATATTTTTTTAATCTTATTCAAACGCACTCTTAATAATTATTATTTTAGAATTAAGAGACATGTAAATAGATGAATTGTAATCCTAATTTATTTTTCCTTAAAAATTGTGTAAACTTTATTTATGTCAATTATTATGAGATAAAGAAAGTATAAAATATTAACTTTTATAGCTTATTTTTATTTTATAATAAAGAGTGAATGGAGAAGAGCTTACAGTCGACATGTCTACTTATGAAGTCTATTTCAGCTGCTTTAATCATAATTTTATTATATCACCCCTAATTAATTATTATAAGTCATTATGTATTAAAAATTAATAATATTTAATTAAAAAAAGTAAAATAGATATTTCTAACATGTCTGTTTTAGCTACTTCAGTCGTAATTTTACTATATCACCCCTAATTAATTATTATAAGTAATATAAGTATTAAAAATTAATAATATTTAATAAAAAAGGTAAAATAGATATAAAATGATAAAATAACTCTTGATGTTTTAAATTAACTTGACGTTTTATATGAGGCTAAATTTGTTTCACAAGTATTATAGTAATTTTGTTATGTCACTTCTAATTAGTTATTATAAATCATTTAAGACATGTCTGTTTCACTGCTTCAATCGTGATTTTACTATACCACACCCTAATTAATTATTGTGGTCATCTGAGCATCAAAAATTTAATAATATTTCATAAAAATGTAAAATAGACACAAAATGATATGTCAATATAAAAAAATTGATTGACGACTGAATTATATTGGGGTCACATAAATTGAGATGGAACAGAGGAAGACTAACATACTTATTTGAAAATCAAATAAAAGTATTGTAAATCACAATAATTGAAAACTTGAAAAATATTAAAAAAAATTGATTGACTGTCGAAATTTTATCTGTGTCATATAAACTGTGATGAAGAGAGTACCCATATCTTATTAAAAAATTATGCAAAAAGCATTATAAATCACATAATTAACAACTTCAAAAAATTAAAATATATAAAATATTTGATTGGCTCTTGATATTATATCAGTATCACTTAAATTGGAATAGAATTTTTTTTTATAAATCACAATAAATTAAAAACTTAAATTATTTTGATGATTGATTATCTAAATTCTATTTATATCACATAAATTCAGATAATATATATATATATATATATATATATTGAACTCATGTTAGCACGGACCCCTTGATATCTAGTTACTATACAGGAATCAATCAATATGAATAATGGGATAAGAATTAAAGATCAATCTCATTAAAAAAGGGATACCAATTATGTATCCATAAATTCTCCCATTCTTTTATATATTACTAGGAAATTTGGCCGCGCTTCGTCCGATCGTTAAGGAACTAATATTTTTTCTAAATTAATTTTATGTTCACTCTATTATCTAATCGTAATATTATATTATCTTACTTGTCTTAAATGTATTATGAATTGATTGCAAATGATGAAAGAAAATAAAGCATAACAAATTTAACATCTATTAAAAGAGGAATAATATGTTCTTCATTAATAACTTAAAATACATTTTTAAAGAGCAATTTGTCATATTTTATTAATCTACACCATATATTTTTGGTGAGTGTCTAAAAAATATCTCACAATGTGAAATAACTGTAAAATATTAATTAAGCAAATACATCAACCATTGAACTTCAGCTAAAAAGTTGTAAAACAATAATATAATAATATCTTGATAGAATTTTCTATCACTCAAAAATGAGACGCACCTACTCGATTTATCTATTTAGTATATTCTCAAAAAACATAATTTATATATGTGTAGAAGTCATTAAAATTATAATAAACAGCAAAAGTGAACCCATATATTTTAAAATATAACGGCTTGGTACTAAAAACATCAAATATTAAATTCATAATTTAAATCTTTGTTCCACCTCCATCTCTTCATATCATATACCTTGCTTTCATCGCACGTAAAAAAAATATTTTGAAACTCTAAAAATAAAACCTGAAAAAATACCACTCACTTGTTTAACCAATAAATTTTTAGTATTAACAAAACCACCCACTTACTATTGTTTTCAATTCGTATAAAAACTTATGAAATTTTTATTATATATATATATATATATATATAAAGGAAATGATGTGGCATATCTTTTGATCGAGGATTCTATTTATTGTTTTTTTTTATTTTGGCCATTTCTTTTCATTTATAAAATAAAGTATTCAACGCTACTAAATTCGATAAATACTCACAAATCAATAACTAAAATTCGACAAATACTCACAAATCAATAACTATACAATTATACTACTATAATGCGGTTGTTTAATAACTAATGATACACGAAGAGTAATGTTTTAGAATTCTCTATGAAACCATCGATTCCAAATCAAAACCTTCATGTTTTCAATTTAATAAAATAATTAGTTGTAATTCTTATAAAAAAATTTAATTAATGAAGAAGCAAATAAAACATTGTATCCTAACATCACTTTATTTATCGTCCTTTGCATTATGAATTCTCTTAAATAAATTTCTCTTTATTAAAGTAACACTCTATGATTTACCCGAACATTTTATTTTCCTTATTTATTATGAATCATAAGAGTCATTTAAATTCTAAAGTTATATTTATCAATGGCTATTTGCTTTTCTACCATAATTATACATTAATGTGCAATATTTATCATTACTATTATATATAAAAGGCAATTCAAGGACTTTGGTAGTCCTCACAAATGTTTCCAACTTAATTTTAATTTTTTCAATTAATTACTTTTGTGTCATGATTTTATCTTTTATAATAATTTAATTAATTTATTAATCCTATAATATTGTGACATTTGATTGATATAGATGAAGTTAATTTGTCTCCTTTTTTGCTATATGGACCTTTGCACTTGATGCATGTGTCATATTATGAGAAGCTATTATTAAGTTTTTTCTTGTAATTTTAATTATTAAATTAACTATTTAAAAAATAATAATTGGGAGTAGGGCAAGGGGAATTAAGGAGGAGATTACAAAGCAAAAAATCAAATATTTACCAACAAAGTGAAGTTTAGGTAGTTAATCAATTGAACCATTCAAATTCTCATATTGTTTAACTAATCGATAAATCATTTTTAAAATCTTCCATTATAATGCTTTGTTTCTCATACTTATGTATTATTTAATCAAGTCAATTGTAAAATATAAACGTTAAATATCTTTTAATTATTTTATTTATTAAATTACTTGTACTTCATGCTTTATGAAGTACAAGATTCAAAAGTTTTAATTTTTTCCTTTGCTACTCACATGACCAAAAAACTTTAATTTGAATATCTTCTGTTATTTTTTAAAAATTAAAATTAATTATTTTTTGTAAATGAAAATAGCCTTAATAAAATTAATAATTTATATGAACTTTATTTAAAGTAGTTTAAGGAAAAAAAATATATTTTGACTGTGAAGAACTTATTTCTATTGCATGAATAATTCATCACTTTTTTCCTTCTTTCTTAGTATTTATATTTAATAAATTATTTTTCATAAGAAAGAGTTTAGTACAAATACCGTGGGGATGAAGAAGAGGGGAGGGGGGGGGGGGGGAAGAGGGGTTAAAATTAGTTATTGTATGAGGTTATATTTTATTTTTATCGAATCGAGTATGGTTCTGATGTATTTCTTACTTATCTTTTATAAATTGAATAATTTTTTTGTGGACAATTTTATCCACTGCTTTTGAAAATATCAAACATATTTCATATACTGAAAATTAAAATTATTGATAAAGTTAAAAATTAAGGTAATGATATGAATTAAGATCAAATTATTTTTAAAATCTCTTTTCTGGTCAATTGAGAATCAATATTTTTAAGCATCAACTATAGAGAGAGAATCAATTGATTCCCGATGTTCATTTTAGTGAGTTTATTTTTTTTTTCTTAATTTAGAATAAAATTATGCTTAAAGCACCATATTTAACTAGCATGAATTCTTGTCACGTGAAATTATAAATAAAATCATATATTTTCCATCACACACAAGAAGACTTGGGTAAAATAATTGATCCACTTAATGACTTTCGTCTTTATCTTCCTGATTGCAAAGATGAACTTGAATTGAGAAATTAGAAAAGAAATTAATTATATGCTCATAAATTAGTTTACTAATATTTTTCATTTTTTACTATCTTTGCAAGTTATATATATATATTAAATCATGTTATTCATAAAATATCAAATTACTTGAGTCTGAGACCAGGCTTAGCATGGGCCTTATAAAATAGACTATATATAAGGGAGAACGTATCCTTTTGGTAATCCTCATATGACTGTATTTTGTCTATATCCTTAATTAAGTTTTAATGACCTTTCAAGATCTCATCTATTTTAGTAAATTTGAACAATTACATGGGCATTTAAAATGCTATACAAAAATCATAAGTCATAAAGAAGTGATAGTAACATTATAAAATATCTATTTATCATACTAAATTTAAAATTAATTCAAAATTTATTATCGTCTTTTATGTGGGATAATAGCAATTTAATAAAAAATATTTTTTTTAATCCTCACAAGAAATTTGTGAAGCTTTAATAAACTTGTAAGGATTCATTGAAAAAACATCCACGAAAAGTATTTTATTGAGTCCAACTTTTAATTATTTAATTTATCATAAATCATGCAGTAGTTTATAGCATCAAATATTTTTATATCAAACAAATACTGTATTATTTAATAAAAAGAAAAATAGCCAAAAGTTTAATTGAGAAGAAATAATGAAATTATTTACACATAAGGCAAAAAATAATTTATATCTTTAAAGGATTTCATTCAAAAACTTTCAGTAAAATAAAAATGAGAAAATTTCCATGTGTGCATTTGTTTGAAAATTAAAAGAAAGACTAAAATATACCACAAGAAAAATTGTTATTTTTAACTTATAAAAGCTTTTACTCCCTCTGTTTTAATTTATTTGTGTAGTTTTGACTTACCATTAAGCTAAAGAAAAAGTAACGAATATTTTTGAATTTTATGATCTTAAACTAAAAATATGTAGAAAGGACCAAAATATTTGTTGATCTTGTTGTCTTAAACATGCCACGTGGAAAGCTGAAATTAACCTAAGAAAGAAAAGAGACATTTTTTAAAAAAATGAACTAAAATAATAGGACAAAAATTAAAGCAGATATATAATTTAACATTTTAAAAATATCAAAAAATAATCAAACTAGACCGTTAACTAATATAATGGTACAAAACAAATAAAAAGCAAAAATAGCAAGTGAAAAAAATTATAAATATAAATATTAATGTAGTTGGGCCCGGGCTTAGCCCGAGCTAAACTACACTAGTATCATTAATAAGGGTGAAAATTATCCCAGATGTACTTTTTAGATTGTTAATTATAAGTTATAGCAAAACTTTTCATTAATTACTAGACTTAAGAAATAATTACAAGTTATAGCAACTTTTGAGAAAAAAATATTTTAATTAAATTTCTAAAAATTATTTTTTTAACATTTATAATTTATATTATTTCCTTATATTTTGCATTTAATATTTATCACTCCTAATTAATGATATTGGATAACTATGAAAAGTTAAGGTTTCAATATTATTTTTAATAGTTAAATATGAGAGTTTATTCACAATTTAAGGTGTTATATATGGTAATTATATTTTGTAAAGTTAAAAACTGATTTCATTCTTTTTATTAACTTGAATAATTAACTACATTATACACTTTTTTATATTTTACTGTATTTAATTACCAATAGAAGTCTATTTCTTTACCTTTTTTAACTTCTTTTTTCCTTCATACGCAATATATCTTTTAACTTTTACCAACCATCAATAAAAGTCTTCTCCCTTCTTTTACGGTATCTTCAACTCATTATTATTTACTCTTTTTAACTTTTTTTCTTTTCTTTTGAGTATAATTTTTGATTTTCCAACACATCACGATTTTTGGTTTCCCAACACATCAGTCACCATTTAAGCTTGGTTTAATATCTTAAACTTGTTCTTGTTTTCTTGAAACAATGTCCAAAAAAATCAAGTTTGATTCTTTTCCTAGTAGAAAAAACCCTAGAATTATACAACAAAATAGTCCTATTAATCTTTCAAGACCATCGTTTGATTTGGGGTGCTTTACCCCAACTCCAAAATCACAGAACAAGAAAAAAGTAGTTGAAGCTGATTCTATTTCTCACAATAAAAGTAAAATTTTGCCGATGAAATTCGATTTTTCAAAGATTTCTCCATCCTTCAAGCAACAACAACTCAACATGCAAAGTTATATAGTATCAAAAAAGGTTGTTGTTCCAGATTTTAAAAAGGTTGATAAGAGGAAAAAGCTTGTTGGTCAACATGATTTTGATTCGAATTTTGAAGATGAAAATCCCGCGACTAAAATGAAAAAATCAAAAAATAAAATTTGTGAAAATGCTAGAGTTACAAGGTCTAAGGTCAATGTGAGTGTTGACAAAGTGGATGATAAGAAGTCTAACAAAAAGAAATCAAGAAATGTGTGCAAGGTTAGTGTAATCTGATTTTTTTTCATATATGTATTAAATTGGTTAAATTGATAATGAATTAATTTTAATTTTTTTAATGACATGCATGTAAATTAGTCTTTATTAATTTTTGAATTTTTGTGGTTTAAAGTTGACATATAACTCTGGATCTTGTTACTGTTCGGATTATGTTAAAATATTTCTTTTGTTGTTGTTAGTGATTGAAAGTTGGAAATTTCACTTTTATTGTTGTTATGGTTGAAAGATGAAATAACACTTTTGTTGTTGTTAATGGTTGAGAGTTGAAATATAAATTCTAAATGTGAAACAAGTTGGTGCATTATGTTTTTTTACATTCATGGCAAAAGTTTTGTGAATTGTTTATTTTAACTTTTAAGTATGCAAAAAACAGAGATGTTATTAAAAAACAGTATATGTCTTTATTTGATGGTTAAAGTGTTGTGAATAGTTTATGTCTTTTTTTTTCAGGACAAAAAGCAGTATACTCACTGGTCTTCATACATAAAAATTAATGTGTTTGATGATCTCAAACAGAGATGGACAAAAGAGCATTTCAAAATATTTCAGAAATCTTCATTTTGTCATTTTTTGAAAATTCAACCCCAGCTTCTTCGTAGTCTATTACTTGCAGAAACCGATAACGATAGGGATGATTTATTCATCTTCAATATCAATGGTAAAGAACTGCATTTTGGAAAAAGAGAATTTTCTGAGGTTAGTGGGTTGAAATATTTTAAGAAATTAGATTTTGTTTCCGATCCTAAAGTAAGAAATAAATTAATGAATAGATATTATCCGGGTATGAATAAGGTAATGAGTTATGTTTTCTATGATGATTTTGTTAACAAGAATATTGATTTTCAAGATGAAGATTTGTATGAAATTGAATTAGTATACTTCATAAGTCGATTTCTTCAATCTGAGTTACCAAGAACGTTCATAAAGAAGGCTGATTTTAACTTGGTAGAATCAGGTCACTATTTGAAGTATGATTGGGGAGGTGAGTGTTTTCAAGTCTTGAAAAAAATCATGTAGTCATAAGATGAAAAAAATCTATCATCTTTTCATTTTTGAGAATTTCATCTTGCGTTTCAAATTTGGTTCTATAAATATTGTTTGGACATTGATAAGTGTGGTACTAATCGGATTGGATCACAAACTCCAAGGATTTTAAATTGGGAGTCATCTGAAGAACTCATTTTTTATGACTATCTTCAGAGTACAATGTTCAAGCGGTACAACAATAAGGTAATGATCATATTCTAACTGTATTTTCTTAAGTAATTATTTTACGTATCAGCATTTTTCCTTCATGTTTTATATGTATATTATTGGTATGCAGTAACACTTTTTGGGCATACCAGTGTTTAATTATATATCTAACTTTTTGTTTAAACTTCAGCATTTGTTTAGTGACATTGTGTTTACCGATGAAGAGGAGGTGAAATTCAACCTTGGAGCTATTCATCAGGACAGGTTGGGTCATGAACATCGTAATGATTCAGACCATTTTGTACCACCCATAACTGAAGATGCATTTACTGTCTTAAAGAATGAAATAGCCAATGTATGTTTCTAGTTTAATCTTCAAGTACATATTCAGTATTGTTTTCAAAATATTTAATAAACATGTGATTGATGTTTTTGGTATGCCTATGTGCAGGTCCATCGTGATATGTTGTTATTTCAGGAGAAGATTTGTTTTGAATGATATGTAAAACGTTATAATGCACATCATCTTTCCAGTTCAACATTTTTGTGTATTCATTTCGTAGGGTTATATTTTTCAGTTGTACTATTAACTTAGTACTTTATATTTATGTATGTGCAGGTTTTCAAAGAAATGATAGAATATCAGAAGAATGTATGTTTAATCTATAATTTTATAATTTTATTATTAATCTGAATCAGTTTTTGATATATCTTTTTCATTGTTTTATGTTTTTTCAGGTTGATAGTCAATTCAATGGGATGAAGGAGTTTGTTGAAGAATCTGTGAAGTTGATATTGAATGAATTAAGATTGGTTAAACAACAATCGTCTGAATTTGTTGAAAAAGAGGTTTAGTTTTCATTGCATTCAACTATCATATATTTGTTATAATTTTTTTCATTACTAACTCTTATTAAAATACTATATCTTTCCTAAGAACGTGGACGTTGGTTTACAAACCTCAAGTGCAAGCAAGAAGCAAAATGAAGTGCTTGTTGATCTGGTCATTGAAAAATATTCTTTTGGTGATGATGTTTCTGTTCCATTGGATGGTAATATTTCTATACTTTCATATTTAATTTTATTTCTATAATAACAAGATTGTACATTATTGAAATTCACTTCATGAGTTCTCATGATTCATTCAAAGTTTCTAATAATTCACTTGTGAATAATCCTGTCAATGATCATTCATCGTTGGATGACATACCCTTCTTTACTGAGTCTCAATTAGTTGCTCTTGAACCAACATTTAGAGTATTGGAAACACCAAAAGCACATATCGCTACGCCTATAATGTTTGACAAATCTCCAGTAGGTGTGTATAACCAATCTGACACAAGCTCTCGAAGATGTCCATTGTACTTCAAGAGCAAGCATCCGTTTCAGGAGTATATTGGGTTTGAGACTCTGAATTTGTTGATTCAGTGGTGTTACCCAAATTCAAAGTCACGAGGAAAAAGGTGTGGTTTTTGAATTTCAATATTTTTTATTGACAGTTTAATAAAAAATATTTATTACCTTTTAAAAATGTATGAAGGAGTGCTGCAAACACTGCTTTACATAACAAGATAATTTCTGAATTTGTATTGGCTGACATAAAGATTGGTTCTTCACCATGATTCACATTGGACGACCATGGAATGATGAGGTATGTTTTCTGTATTTTATTTGATATTGAATAATTTCTTCAGGTTTATTTTGTGTGTAAATAGTAGTAGAAAGCGTAGTCTTTTCAAAAATTTAACTTTGCGAGATCATACATAGTTTCTTGAGTCTTGAAGATTACACTTTTGTGGCTACTTGATCCAGTTTATGAGGATTGAAAATTACACTTCTTCTATGCATGCCTGCTTCATTGATTCTGTTTACACTTCTTCTATGCATTCTGCTTCATTGATTCTGAAAATAGTTTGAATCATTCAACATTATGTAATTTCCATCCTCCATAACTTTTATATCTTCTCCATCATACCACGAGATATTTTCTACATAAACCATTGTATTACTAGCACAAACTTGCAATAAACTTTGAGTAGTAAAAATACATTGAGGCCTCAATTTGGAGTTAATCTAGCTTCTAGAGAAGAGTTTCTAAGAACTTAAAGTGAACTCCAGGCCTAAACTTTTACTGAAGTAAACTAACATCAAATTTAATGCCAACAGGTATTTAGAAATTTCTTCTTGTCACTAGAGCTCATGGGAGTCGCAACATCTAATTGTTGTCAAAGTTCGAGTAAAATCAGACAATACTAGGTTCGATTAGTTTATTTGTATTTTCTTACCATCTTTATAGGAATCAGAAGAGCACAATGTAACCAAATTTAGAAGTATATTTAAAAATAAGTAGTCAAGCTGACCTTAAGTAGATTGTTCACACCCAAGTCAACATATGTCTTAAGTTTTGCAGACAGAAAGATCCAATGCCATAATTTTTAGAAGATTTTTAGACTGCATGATATCAAGGATATACATACATCAAGATGAGGAACACATAATTTGTATGGCTAAAAAGTGGTTACATGCTTCAACTATAATTTTTACCTGGTGGATTTGCTGGTTCTTGTTCTCTAGTCACATGGAATACAATTATTCCTGAAAGCACTCTGATAAACCACACATCTCAGATACTATGCTGCTAGCAATTGGCAACATATCTTGAACATTATTGCACTTGCAACGATGAGTTTCATATCCTTCACTCTTATACATATCGATAAAGGACCACAACAAAGAATGACTTCAATTGACAACATACCTTGAACATTATTGCACTTACAATGATGGTCAAAGTGTTGAACATTACATAATATTCTGGATAAACAATTGCAGCACTGAATATATTCAGTCACTATCCAAATGATGTATAAATGTTGGAAAATGCTTCATATCTGCATATCTGTATTTTATGTGTATGCTAGTGTATAATTCTGTTTAGTATGCTTGGATTGCGAGTATTTTGTGCACATGACACACTGATTATGCTATTGTATAATTCTTTTTTCTCTGTGTTATTCTGCATATCTGTATTATCTTTTTTCTTTTTTTTTCTAATATAATTTTTGTTTATTCAGCATGTTGGCGTGATAATGTATTACTTGAGGAAAAAATCAAAGTACAGTGTCGTGAAGCCTATTACTACACCACTACTGATGTCTTTTTTGTTAAATGGTTACGTTTAATTCATCAATAATGGTTGAGTTTGAATTAAGAAATGAGTTGTATCACTCCTGAACACCTTGTTAGTCAGTACATTAGGGGTTACAAACTACTTGCCAATATTTCATGTGATTATGTTGATAATATCATCATTCCTGTGAGTGTTAGTGAGTCATTTCATTGGATATTGGTTGTTTTTCAAATTAGACATAGGTGTCTATATGTTTATGATTCAATGATGGGAGGTGTTGTCCATTCAAAGAATGTTTTAGATCATGTTCGATCCCTTTCTATCATGATACCTTTGTTCTTGGTTGCTACTAATTTTTACGAGAAACGTTCGGATATTGACTAGCATCGAAAAGCTGCATACATTGATAAATCACTGAGTGAACCTTTGGAGTATGTTATTTTGAAGGATACACCACAACAGGGACCTCAATCTAAGTAAGTTATATTTAAATTGTATTTTTATGTATTTATATTAATATATATGTTGCTTTATAAGTGATTTTTTTAATTTTCTATTTTACAGTGACTGTGGTATGTTTGTATGTGCCTTTGCTGAGTACGTTAGTCATGGCACGTTTGATATCTCCAGTAGACTATTTGGTGCTGTGAACCATCGACTCAGATATGGTGCACTACTATGGGATTATGCCAGACGAAAGCAGAATGATGGAGCAATCAATGAAAGTAAGGCAACTGAAAATGTTACTAGCAAGCATGGGGGTTTCAAAAGATCTAGGGAGCAGTTTGAAAGTTCAAGGACACGATAATACCTAGTTGTTCTTATTTAGTTCTTGTGTTATTTGACGGATGTTTTGATATTTGAAAGTAGTAGGATCTTTTCTAATTGTTACCAGGATACCCAGAATTCTTTTTGTTACTCTATATTGATTTTTGGATCCTTTTGGTTGAACTTTATTGATGTGATGAAGTAAAGCAACAGTGTTTTTAGTTAGGAAGTTCTTGCATTTGTTGCATTCAGCTGTATACATGGTGTTTCTTGGTGAATATTTGAAAAAAAAAATAGAGCACATCATCATGCTCTGAATATTAGCTTTTAATTAATTTATAAAATGTTAGCAATTTTTTCATATTCTTGTGTACTATACGTCTGATCCAACATGATTTATATACGATGCATAAATGACCTACCTGCTTATTTCTCATTATCTCTATCTTTGAACTTTTCATGTATCCAAATAGGATTCTGCAGATTGTAAGCTAATAGGCAAACTAGGATGTACAATATCTATCATTATCTTACATGGGTAGGAGTCCTAGTTTGTATATTTGTCTCACACATATAATGTGCTAGGACTACCACAATACAATTATGAAGAATCGTTGATTTAATGACATAGTATTCGAGGTCTTCACATAGTATTCGTTGTTTTGTTATTGAAAATACCATGAAAATAACACATTGTTTGTTATTAATTCAAATACCTGCATACCAAGTTGCAATTACTGCACATTACTGTGCATTTCTGGTGTTTGTTGTTATTTTTTGCAATAATATATACGTGTTCAGTCATATTAATTGAAAAAGAAATTCACCAACTCTCAAATATTTGTTTATTTTAAATCAATAAAAATAAATATCCATAACCACAAAATTACTTTAAACAACACAAATCTTAACGCTTGAATTTATTGATCATAAACATTTTAAAAAAAAACATTAACATCAACATAAAGTAAGAAACACAGATTCCATCTTAAGCAGGTGGTGCATGTTTGTGGCAAGTCCTTTTATTGTGCCCCTCACGATGACAGTCACTACATGTAACCTTTGAACGTTTACACTTATCTTCATTTGGTGCTTTTCATCATTTATAACATGATCTTTCGGGAGGTCATTTTGAATCAGGTGGCATTACAACTTCATCCAACACTTCACGTGATATTTTTTATGTACTTTCACAAGGAAGAGGTTCAACTAGTATGACATAAGTATCTCTAAAGTTTTTGTTGTTGTAGTAAGGTGAGCAATAGTTCTCGCCATATTGATTTCTATATGTAATAGAAGCCATAGCATGAGAGTAGGGTATTTTGTCCAATTCAAATTCTCCACAGCTGCACTTTTTGCTTCGCAAATAAATAATGAATCTTTTTGCTCCGTTACTAACAGGATGCAGGAATTCATTTGATACTTTTACCTGCATTCAAAAGCAAGTTTAATACACAAACCAATTAACAAAAAAATTAAGTTATGTAAAAAGTAATGGATAAATGACTTACTATCATTCTCTGAGAAAACAAATGATTATTTGTGAAAATATCATTATATTTGACTGTCAACTCTGTTAATGTGTTTGTTGCCTCCTCATGTTGTTTTGTATTCCATGATTCAATCATTAACCTCATAAAATTCATTGTTGAAACCCCGGGTAATCTTCTAGTTATTCTGTTGGTGTTGTTGATGGATTCTGCTATGTTTGATGTCATCGTCCAAGTCCGTTTGCCAGTAGAATGAACCCTTTCCCATTTGTGGTAGCCAATTTGAAATAAATACCCCCTAACTCTCTTATCTATTTGGTCCACCCTTTCCATTAACTCTTCAAATTGTTGTAGAGTATATGTCTTTGCCATTGCAAAAAAAAAGTTTGTGCAATTCTTCAATATTCTTAAGAAAGTTTACCTTTATGTTGCACCTCAAATGCCAAATACAAGCATAATATAACAGATTTGGATATACTGTGGATGTTGCCTTCCAAATACTCTCGTTTCTATCGGACATTATACACATTCCTTCTATTTCCTCAAATGCAATCTTAAATATCAAAAAACTAAGTCCAAGATGTAATATTTTTTGAATCAGCCACAACATAAGCAAGGGGTAGTAAATGACCTACAATCATAACATACTTCATATAATATACTGGTTGATTACTTTTTAGCAAGACAAACAAAATACATACATATGACATACCAATATTATACAACACCTTAACATTCTGATATGATTTTCATTTAAAAAAAATAAAAAATAAACTTTACCTTCTAGGTCCAACGTGCTTGCAGTTAGCATAGTTCCATCGTAAAACGATTTTAGAGCTGCTCCGTCGACTAAACAATTGGCCTACAATATTTTCATCCACGAATTGAAGTGTCCAATGCAACAAAAACATACAGGAATCTATTTTCTTTTATTTTCTCCCAGCTAACAACAGATCCAGGATAATGCTTTTCCAACATATATAAACAACCTGGTATCTTTTGATATGACTAGGTAGGATCACCGCGCAATATTTTAACTGTTTTGGTTTTTGCATGCCATGTTTGATGATAATCTAGTGAAATCCTATGCTCCCTCATCATGCCAGAAACAATATCGTTGGGAGTGTATATTCATTTGGTGTCCACATAATTACCTAAGATCAGTCCGGCTATCACTTTTGTCATCCCTTGACGCCTTGCATAAACTTGATCCTTTATTAAGCATGTATGAATTTCACAATATTTTCTTATCTTAAAAATCTTTGATTTGTTAATTCTGGAAGAATGAAGAAACCAAGTACAGTCCTCCACCACACAAATAAAATAGTAGTTGTTAAATTAAAAGAAAATATTACAAAAAAAAAAATAGATATCGGCTTAACATACAGCTATAATATCCAATTTAATACACACAAAAAACACAAATATTTTTACCTGCTTCCACTTGACCTTTTAGTTCGATAAGAGAACTGTTTCATAAATACGTACAACTCCATAACATTAGCCAATGTTTGTTTAGCCTTGTAAGTCTGTTTTACAGCTATGTTGATATTCGTTACATCACAAATTATATCCACACGTTCTTCAAATTCTTCAAAATCTGGACTTATCCCGATAAACGAACACAATCTTTTGAAAATAGCTTTCTCCTTTGTTCATTCTTTTCATTAGAACACTGTTGCCCAACAAATAATTGCTCCTTCAGTTTGGTGAATTCGATTTATCCAAAGTTGTAACGTACAATGAATATTTTAAGATGAAATCAGCAACCGTTTTCTTCTGTTCCATATACACCTGCACACTTGTATCATTGTGTATGACCATAGTTGGGCATCTATCACTTATTATGTATCGCATTTCAAGTTTTTTGCAGATGTGTCTATCATCAGTTGTGTTGCGATTGCTTCTACTAAGCCTTTGTACTTTGTTGTTGCATCATACATTATCTCATCAATTCCAAAGTCCCTCGGTATTCCTCTTTATACAATAACAACGCATAATTGAAGAAACACAAAAAAAATATTTAAATTAGTTTAGAAGACGTAAAAATTTTTTAACAAACCTGAAAAATTTCATCTCCCTCCATGACATATCATGATTGAATGCAAATTAACAGAATTCATATCGGTTATCTAAAAAATACTTGTTTTTGCTTTTCTATCAAATTATAATCAACATCGCTTACTTAAAATGCGTTTTTTGTTTGGTGGCAGAGAGAAATCGTATAGAAAGTGGCAAGTAGTGTATGAAGATGAAACTCTTAATACAAGCATTAAAATAAGAAGATAAATAACGGTTAGAGGGATTTGGGGGTTGATAAATATCAGTAATTAAGGTTAACTATTTTTAAGGAAGGTAAATTGTATACTAATTGTATTAAATCTTAATTTTCCTTTTTCATTAATTACTTTTTTGTATTTTCAACAAAACAAAAAAAAAATCTTTTTTATATATTTTTAAGATGAAAGTTGCTATAACTTGAAAACTTAAAAGTTTTGTTATAACTTGTAATAACTAATCTAATAAGTTTATATAGTTAATTTTCCCAAAATAAGGTGTAACTCCTAGAAACTATACAACTATTTTATGAACATTTCAAGTAAAAATAAGAAAAAATCCAAAAATATGATAAAAATGATCAATATAAAAGATAGCCAAAGAGAGGTATCATATCACCTACTCTATTTCGATCTTCATATTATTCATCTATAAATAAATATAGATTTATATGAAGTTAACTAATATGAAAAAAATTAAAAATGAGAAGAAGGAAAAACAAGAAAATGAAAAAAGGAAATAATACAATTAAATTTAAATCTTTGGCATCCCCTTTTGTTTATATTTTTTTTTCCTTTATGCCTTTTTTCTTAATTTTTCCTTCTTCCTCACAGTTAATTATGAGTCTTTCCTAATTACAACTATTATTCTCTGAAATCATAAGTCATTTCTTTCCTTTTTCTCCATGTAATATTTCAAAAATAACTCTAATTTTTTTTTTACCCTTTTTAGTTACATCTCTCAACATTTATGTAATTGAGATGACTAATATGAAACAAAATAAATGATCATTAATTGTAAATTTATAAACTTTAATTTTGGCAATGCTTTTCACTTTATTTTCTCTTAATTTCATGTAAAATCCCCAAATATTAAACTTTTTATAAAATATTCTCATCTTTTTTATATATAAATAAATTTTACGTATTTTAACAAAAATTGATAGAAAGGTGAGAAAAAGAAATTTTTTTACATCAAATTAATGGTAAATTTAAACTAAAACTTCTCTCTCTCACTCTCTTTGATCTTTTTTCTTTCATTTTTTTATTGATTAATTTATCTCTCTCTTCCTCACACGTCAATTATGAGTTTTTTCTATTCTTTATTACCCTAAATGTCCTCTCAAATCAGAATTAAAATTCTGTGCTTTTTTGCTCATAATATTTTAAAAATCTTTCAACTTTCTTGCCTTTTTATTTTAAAAAAATTGTATCTCCTGTCATTTATATAATTTATTATTATACTTTACAAATTTAGAATAACTATATTTGAAACAAAACAAATAAATTAATTTAAAATTAAATTATAATTTCGGCAATATTTTCTTGTATACTCCATATTCTTCTTATTTTATTTTCTCCTAATTTTATGTAAAATTCCTAATATAAAGATTTTTTTAAAAATAATGAAATTTTTTTCTCATACAAATTTAAAGTATACTAAAGAAGAAAGAATAGAGAGTGAGAAAAAGAAAAACTACTATATTCATATAAGAGCCAAAAGTAAACAATTTCTTCACAAAGTGTAACTATATTTTTATCTTTTTCTTCGTTCTTATGACTCCTGCTTCTTATTCGGCTTCTTCATGTTTCTTTCGCGTTTTCGCTTCTTTTGCTTTTACTTCTTCTTCTGTTCCTCTTCTACCTCCTTCTATCACCAAATCTACTCCTTGTCTGCCTCCTTCTATCACCAAATTAATATCAATGAAATTTGTAACATATAGCAAAATTCTATCCTATTTTTGTTACTGGACACTGCACAAAGTAATGAAAATGAAATGTTGAAGGTATATTGCATGGTTAGTTACATAGTAGTTCTTTTTAAAGTTTTAATGGTGCAAAAACCTTTTAAATTCTATTTAGTTAATGAAAAATTATGATGTAACTGAAAGAATTTACTTAGAGAAAACGAAAAAGTCTTTCGTTAAAGGTGAGAATTAATTAATTTTAATTTTAAAATTTCATGAAAAAGACCTCAAAAAATCAGAAAAAAGATAATTGCATTTCCTGATCATTGAGGCATGCCATATCAACCGCCTCTAATGTCTCTTATATATATATTTGCTTATTTTGAGGAAAATTTCTAAAAATATATAGTGTACATTAAATGTTTTTACCACAAAGAATTAAATGTCAAGCTGGAATTACTTACTTATAAGAGAGAGTTTCATTGTTGAAGCAGACAACAGGTCAACATGTGTACAAAAATATTATAAATCACATAATTAACAACTTAAAAAATTAAAAGATATAAAATATTTGGCTGACTATCGAAATTATATCAGCGTCATTTAAATTGGAAGAGAATAAATAGTATTATAAATCACGATAATTAAAAATTTAAATTATCTTAATAATTTATTATCTAAATTCTATTTGTGTCACTTAAAACATATATTAGATCCGTGTCATCACGAGCTGTCGATATCAAATTTCCTTTAGAAAGTGGAGCGAGTTTAAGGAAAAAATATAAATAAACAATTTTTAAAGAATCATTACAGATACAATAGTAATTGATTATCAGTTATGACATGCATATATAAACTTCTATAGCAGATTTTAATGTACAGAGAATCAATCAACATGAATCATAATAGTTAAGGATTAATTCCATTAAAATAGGATAAGCATCTATAAATCTCCAGTTTTTTCCAATAGATTATTTGCTTATTTTGGAGGATATTCCTATAAATGGGAAACAATAGATGCAAATATTCCAAGAGGATAACCATCGTAAAAAAAAATAACACTCGTTTTTAATGGATGCCTTTTCTTTTAAAGAAAATCTATAATTGTTTTATAATTCAAAAATACCATAATCAATTGTAAAATTCAACATAGATGTCTTTTCTTTTAAAGAAAAATCTATAATCATTTTACTTTTACAAAAAAATTACACAAATACATAACTTATGTTTTCAATATTACAAAAATCCCAACTCCCTAAACATATTACAAAAATCCCAACATATACACAGAATGCTATGTATATGTCAGCTGTGTTATGTATATTAATAGGGAGAGAGAGTAAAGTAATTAAAAAAATGGGAGAGAGTGTAATTACTTCCAAAAAGGTTGATATTTATGTTATTTATACCTCATTTTATAATCCAAAAATACGCAACCAATTATAAAATTCAACATGGATGTCTTTTCTTTTAAAGAAGAAAATCTATAATTGTTTTATGATCCAAAAATACCATAATCAATTGTAAAATTCAACATGGATGTCTTTTGTTTTAAAGAAAACTACATACCCGTGTCCGTGCAAGGTACGGGCATTTTGACAACACTAATGTGCAAATGAGATCCAACTTTGGGGAAGATTATTTCCTACTTATTTTAATTGTTTAGTATAGGAGCAATAGAAAAGAAATGTAGTACAATGAACCGATATTAACATAATATATACATTCAGTGTGGAACAAAATTGAGCTTGCTAGACTGGTCCAACCAATACAAAAGTAATTATATAAGTGGATAAAAATCTAGCTAGATTATTGCAACTACAGTTGGCGGCACGTCTTTCGTTTGGACATTCCTGAAAAAGTACATTATGCATGTCTCATTTGAAAGTTCCAAATATATAAGTTGAGGAGACATATATCGATTTCAAAATATTTATTGCATCATAAAATTATCGAAATACCCTTGATAGTCATTTAATAAGAAATAAAAAGATATTTATAAAAAATTACTGCCATGTATAATTCAATTACAAAGGTCTAAATAAAAATATTATTAAAATAATACATGAGGACAAAACTAATAAATATAAGAAAAAAGCAATATCCATGTGTAATTATTTTATTGCACCATAAAAATGAGGACAAAACTAATAAATATAAGGAAAAAACAATATGAAAAAGAACTCTCGGCACACGTTAGTTCTTCGGTGCTAAGAAGTGTAGCTATGGCGAGAGGAAGAGGACGGGGAACAGGCCGAGGACGAGGACGGAAAAACACTCTAGTAACATTTGGAAGCTCAGTAAGTAAACAAATGGCGGACACAGTGCAAGAAGCTGAATCTGAAAACGTAGAATGAATTCTACGGAGTAGAATTATAGCTGAGGGAACTTCATCTCAAAGGGAGGTATTTAGGCGACTAAACCTAAGTGCAACCCCTCCAGTAACCAATGAACAACAAGGCGTCCCTTCATCTAAGGTGTATGCCAGATCTGGAAACTGTGAGCCTACTTAAATGGGGAAAACTGGTATGAACACAGAGGAAGTTGAATATGCAGCTGCTAAGAAAGTAAATGCACAAGGGAAAGCAATGGAAGTGGAGACTAATCAGCAGGAAACATAGGTCAATATGTTTAAGAACAATAGAATTGCCTCAAACAGGATGACCTTAGAATACATTCCCCCCTAAATTGTAGAGGGTCGTAGTGTGGTCTAATTAGAGGCAGAAGATATTCAAGCAGAAGAAGAAAAATGGAGAGCGTCCCTAATTACATATGTAATTGGAGATTGTTCGGGCTATACCAACATGAATCGTTATATTACCCAAAATTGGTCAATTATCGCGGAACCGGAGACCTTCCTACACGAAGAGGGGTATTACATTGTCAAATTCCAGCAGAAACAAGATATGGACACTTTCTATCTACTGGACAATTGTTCTGAAACCTTGGTGTCCAAACTTTGATTTCAGTAAAGAGTTCTTAACTGAGATCCTTTTGTAGGTTACTTTCCCTAATTTGCCTCTTAACTGTTGGGGTTTGGGCTCTCTAAGTCGAATAGCTAGTGCTCTGGGTAACCCTTTGTTCGCTGATGAGTGTACCAAAAAACAGACCTGAATCTCATATGCGCGGCTGCTCATTGAGATGAATGTTACTAAGACTATACCACAAGAGATCACTGTACAAGATCTGAGTGGCAAAACCTTTGTACAGTAAGTAGCATTGGAATGGAGACCCCAATTCTTTGATAAATGCCAAAATATTGGGCATGTATACCCACCTCCAGCAGCTAAGGAGGCACCAGGTGAAGCCCCTCGAAGAAGAAAGAGTGCGAGAATAGTACAAGAATGGCACTATAAAGGACCCCTGCAGCCTCAGCCTCAAACTACGGAGCAGCCACCTGTAGCGAAGGAACCAAAAGCTGATCTGCAAAACAATACTCAGATAGCAAAGCAACCTGAGCAGATAAATCAGCAAGAGCCTAAATCAAATAAGGAGGAACGATAACTCTGAGACCTAATGCAGTATGGCCAAGCCCCACACTTAATTTAGAAAATTTTCCTGTACTAGCTGTTATACCTATAAACAATGCGTTTGAGAGTTTGAGTGGAAGCAAATTGGCCTCTCTACCTACTGATAGAGGAGGAATCACTAGAACATGTTAAATAAGTTGCTTATTTTGGAACATTAGAGGGGGGAATAAGAGATATAAACAAAAAGAGTTGAATAAATTTCTGAAGGCTCATAACATTAGGCTTGCTGGGCTCATAGAAACTAGAGTGAAAGAGAATAAAATGCATAGTAGCTAATTGTATTGCACCAGGCAGGGGAATATTACATAACTACAAAGATGCAAGCAAGGTAGAATATGGTTATTCTGGGACCAAAATTGTTATGATGTGCACAACCTGCAGACTTCTGCACAGCTAGTACATTGTCCGGTGTAGGACAGAAGTAAGGGTCATCAATTTCTAGTAACTGTTTTATATGGGTTTAACACTACTAAATTAAGAAGAACCCTGTGGGATGAATTAGTACAGATAGCCCCGGGGGTAAACCAACCTTGGCTAATAGCAAGGGATTTTAACGCTTTACTAAGCCCACAAGACAGACAAGCAGAAGCTACTGTTACACTTGTAGACACTCAAGAGTTTGCTGACTACGTGAGGAATATAGGGATTTATGAGCTTCCCTAGAAAGGTGATTATTACACCTGGACAAATAAATAACACGGCACTGCCAGGATCTCTAGTAGAATAGATAGAGCCTTTGGAAACTCTGAATGGATGATGCAATGGGGTCATATTACTACTGAGTATGGATTCCCATTTATATCTGACCATTGTCACATGATTATAACTATGCAGAGTATTCAGATAAAAGTTGAGGCTTTCTTCAAATTTTTTAATGTGTGAACTAAGCATGATTCATTTTCAAGCATTGTGACCACTATATGGGGGAAGAGATATGATAAGTATGATATGAAAAATGTTTGGATGAAGTTACATGCCCTGCAACCTCTACTTAGGAAGTTGGATAATAGTGAGTTTAAATTTATCACAAAGAAAATTGAGAAAGCCAGGCCCAATCTGCAAAAGATACAACAACAGTTTTCCTGGCATGCAACTGGTGAGTGGATAGACAAAGAGAAAGAACTGTTGATGAACTTGAAGAAATAGTCCCTCGTAGAAGAAAGTTCTTTATATCAAAAGTCTAGAGCCCACTGGATAAAAATAGGGGATGCTAACAACAAGTACTTTCATGCTATGATCAGGGAGAGGAATAACAGAAAGCAAATAGTAAATTTAACTACTCTGTCTGGCCAAAAACTTGGTGATCCTGCTGATATTCAAGAGGAGTTTGTAAACTTCTATTAAAACTTAATAGGGACAACTGCTGCAGCTTTACCAGCAGTGGACTCTCACATAATGAAGCAGGGGCCTACTCTAACTAGATCACAAAGAATTTCTTTATATGCTGATGCATCTAATGAGGAAATTACTGCAGGGATGAATGCTATAAGGAATGAAAAATCTCTAAGGGTAGATGGATACAATGGCCACTTCTTCAAACATTCCTGGCAGATTATAAAGAGAGATGTTATCAATGCAGTTAAGCAATTCTTTAGAACTGGGACACTCTATAAACCCATTAACTACCCTGATTGCTCTTGTTCCAAAAGTGTCCAGCCCTAATAATATAAAGAAATTCAGACCCATTGCTTGTTTCTCTACACTATATAAACCCATTGCCAAGATCCTAGCAAATAGACTTCATGTGGTGCTAGATTCTGTGATTTGCAATACTCAAGCTAGATTTGTTCCTAGAAGAAAAATCTCCGATAACATTATTATGGCTCATGAATTGGTGAAAGCTTATCACAGGAAGAATATCCCACCCAGAATCATGATTAAGGTTGATCTTTAAAAAGCTTATGACTCAGTTGAGTGGCCCTACCTAGAACAAGTCACGCAGGTCTTGGGTTTCCCTAGTTTGTTTACAAAATAGGTGATGGCATGTTTTGAAACTGTCACTTATGCAATTATGGTAAATGGTGTCAAAACAAATCAATTTGAAGCTGCCAAGGGGCTTAGACAGAGAGACCCCTTATCCCCCTTCCTATTTGATATCTCAATGGAATACCTTAGTAGAAATTTAAAGACTCTGCAGACTGATAAATTCTTTAAGTACCATCCTAGATGCTGCAAGTTAAATAACTCACCTCAACTTTGCAGATGATTTACTGTTTTTCTCTAGAAGTAATCTGAGCTCTATAACTGCTATTCAAAAATGCTTCACAAAGTTTTCCTTAGCATCTGAACTGCAGGCAAATCTGAACAAGAGCTCTATCTACTGTGGAGGGGTCACACACTCAATAAACAAATCATCCAACAACAACTTCGTTATGTAGAAGGAGAACTGCCTTTCAAATATCTGGGAATACCCTTGACCACCAAGAAGCTATCTATTGGACAATGGTTCCCTCTAGTGGAAAAAATTATGGCAAAATATCTTCATAGACTGCTAATAAGCTCTCATATGTAGGTCGCACTCAACTTATTCAAACTGTTCTGTTTGGGGTCCAATCATACTGGGCTCAATTATTCGTAATTCTTACCAAGGTGTTGAAAATCATTGATAGTCTATGCAGAAGCTACTTATGGTCGGAAGAAGGTAATATAACCAAGAAATGCATAGTAACATGGGAAAAAGTATGCACCCCCCATTCAGCTGGGGGTTTGGGACTCATCAATTTGTGTATGTGGAACAATGCAGCTGTCAGTAAACTTTGCTGGGATCTAGCACACAAAACTGACAGACTCTAGATTCAGTGGGTACACCATTACAACATTACAAGCCCTGGGCAATGGTACATACCTAAGCAAGCGAGCTGGATGGTAAGAAAGATTATGAGTGCCAAAGAGTTAGTGGATCAAATGCAGGCTCACAACAATAATCAGAAAAACATGATTAGGCACATCTACCTTCATCTACTTGGAAGTCAAAACAGAGTTCAATGGAAGACCCTCAGGTTCAAGAATGGCAAGACCAAAAGACCACTTATCAATGTGGCTAATGTGTCACAAAAGACTGCTCACAACCGATAGGTTACTGAAATGGGGCATTGAAGTACCCAAAATTTGTAGCCTGTGCCAAATGACTGAGGAAATAATAGATCACTTATTTATTTATTGTAAGTACACCAAAGAAATATGGGATCAGCTGCTCAAATGGATTCAGGTCCCCACCTTCTCCCTGGTGGACTGGACTAAATTTATGAAATGGAGCATTAAAAGTGGAAAAAGAAAGAGTCAGTGTGCCCAAATCTTTAAATTAATCTTTGTTGAATGTGGGTATGCAGTGTGAATCGAGTGAAATAGCAGAGTATTTCAGCAAAAGAGCTGAGAGTTCCAAAACATGGTGAAAGATATTGCCTACATATCTATAGTTCGAGCCCAATATGAAGCCAAAAACACACTTATGTCATTTACGTTATGAGCTGTAGGAGATGTTAGTACTTTAGTTTTGTGGTTAAATTTCCAGACTTCAGCATACTGTATTAAGATGCTGGTTTTATAATGTTGTTACTTGGTAATTAATAAAAAGTCGTTAGTTACCAAAAAGAAAAAGCAATCTGCATGTGTAACCACTTTTTTGCACCATAAAATTATCAAAATACCCTTGGGGTATAAAAAATAAGTAATTTAATAAGGAACAAAAAGATATTTATAAGAAATTACTACCATGTATAATTGAATTACAAAGATCTAAATAAAGATATTATTAAAATAATAAATAAGGACAAAACTAATAAATATAAAAAAATAAAATATGCACGTGTAACGATTTTATTGCACCATAAAAATGAGGAAAAAACTAATAAATATAAGAAAAAAAAACATATGCATGTGTAACCATTTTATTTACTACTATATATAAGTGAAGGTTGGGGTGACTAAAATTATCAAAATACCCTTGGTAGTCACCTCAACCTTCACTTATTGCACCATAAAATTATCGAAATACCCTTGATAGTCATTTAATAAGGAACAAAAAGATATTTATAAAAAAATATTACCATGTATAATTCAATTACAAAGGTCTAAGTAAAAATATTGTTAAAATAATACATAAATTACCGAAATACCCTTGGTAGTCACCCCAACCTTCACTTATTGCACCATAAAACTACCGAAATACCCTTGGTAGTCATTTAATAAGGAACAAAAAGATATTTATAAAAAATACTACCAAGTATAATTCAATTACAAAGGTTTAAATAAAAATATTATTAAAATAATACATGAGGACAAAACTAATAAATATAAGAAAAAAACAATATGCATGTTGTATACCTCGTACTTTTCTTAGCTCAGTTTAGCTTCTAGAATGTCAAGGGTCAACTTAAATAATGAATAAATCTTGATACATGTAGAATTTTCAAGCTCTAGACACCCTCCCCCCCAATGTGTAGATAATTGAATCAGCTTTTCAATGATACCAATTTCGCCTCAATCCGATACTCGGTTAAGAAGTTATGACGATTTTAGTGAAAGCAGTAGATCACCGCGATAAGCACCGCGTCGCGGTGAAGGACAGATTCGCGAATGTTTGACTTCCAGTGGAGCATTGCGATTAGCCCGCGTCATGGTGAAGCTTCAATTTTTATTTGTCCCATTCCAATAGCTCATCACGATTAACCTGTATCGCGCTAAAATTCCCAATTGGATAGACACCGCATCATGGTGGAGTGCAAAATGGCACTCATCCTTTTCCAGTGGCACAATGCGATTATGCCGCGTTGCGCCAGAAGCCAAAATGACACTCGTTCCTTTTCCAGTGACGTAACGCGATTTCACCGCGTCGCGCCAGAGGCCAAAACGACAATTGTCCCTTTTTCCAGTAAGCCACTGTGATAGCGGTGCATCTCGGTGGGTGGTAAAATTGGGATTTTCAGTTTCGAGTAAAATTTTAAAAAGGCAATTTAGTCTTTTCCCAAGCCCCCAAATCGTATAAAACACAGAATTAATCCTATTCTAACCATTATATGCATATTTTCATCAAAATTACTCTCCAAGGAAACCCTAGAACTCAAATCTTCATCTCCAAGAAATTCAAATTCCACCATTCTTTTTTCAAGATAGCTCAAAATTAAAGATTCTCAATTCAAGAACTTCAAGAATCTATCTTCAAAAGCACAAATAGGGATTCAAAATTCAAGTTTCTTCATCTAATCATCAATTAAGGTATGTGGGATTTTCACAAGGATGAAAATCATCAATTAAGGTATGTGGGATTTTCAACAAGGATAATTCTTTCATCCTTGTGCCCAAAATTAGTTTTTGAAGATAATTTTACATGAGTTTACATGAGTTTTGGATTAGGGTTCATACCCAATATTGTTACTTGCAAGATTATGAGATTTTGAGAGATTAGATGTTGAATTGCATGTCTACTTTCGTATTTTCATGCGTATTGCAGAAATTTTCAGATTTAGAATTGAATTATAAATATTTTCATCATTAAGCATGAACTTTATGATGATTTGACATGAATTTGATGCATGGGTTATTAGCCCTAGTTTGAATGTTGATATTTCAAGAATGACTATGCTTAAAGCATCCCATGGCTAGTTATTTTCAGATTATTAATAAAGATTCGATCTTTTGATCTCCGTTTAGATTTGGAATCCACTTCACATATTTAGCTACAGTTTACAGTAATAGATTTTCAAGAGGTTTTCATTGTAAACCCTTATATTAGTTTTTTAAAGTGGATTTCCTACAAAATGAGCATACAAATTAAAGGGAGTAGTATTTAGCATCGAGTTGGGTATGTTCACATGCCCCAGAACTACGAGCCAACGTAGGTTCAGTTTATCAGATTATTCTCATTTCTATATGAATGACAGATATAGATGTGATCACTTGGATTAGGTTATACTCCTTGGCAAGAGTATGATACCTCTCCCCAATGTGAGGTTTTCCCATAAGGGAACTAGGCGTTGGACACTATGATAACTCATATAGTGTATGTCGGTTAGAAGAACCTCCCTAACAGTAAAGACTTGTAGAATAGTTTTTAAAGTATTTCCCTACAACTTATAGGAAAGAATAAACAATAACAGAAAAACTTTTAGAAACGAAGTGTAAAGGCTCAGAAATTTTATTCAGATGTTGCTTTATATAAGACATTAGTTACAGATGTCAGCTTTCAGATTTCAAATATAAAAGTGAGTCCTTTCTAACTTAGATAACATGATTTAAAGATAGAATACAAGTACAACTTTTAGAAACTAAATGTTATGACTCACTAGGTCTATGCAACATGTTTGCTATTCATGATTATGATTTTCAGTTTTCAGATATTCCAGCTTATGTAAGTCATTTACATTTAGCATGCATTCTTTTATAAATTTATAATAATATTGAGATATTAATTTACTTATGCATTCACCCCCATATACTCAGTACAATCCAGAAGTACTGATCCACATATACATCTATGTGCTACATTGTCTCATTAATCTAAATAAAAATATTATTAAAATAATAAATAATAAAAAAATTAATAAATATAAGAAAAAAGCAATATGCATTTGTAACAATTTTATTGCACTATAAAAATGAGGAAAAAACTAATAAATATATAAAAAAAAACTACATGCATATGTAACCATTTTATTTACTACTATATCTAAGTGAAGGTTGGGGTGACTAAATTTATCGAACCCTTGGTAGTCACCCAACCTTCACTTATATATAGTAGTAAAAAATATATAATAATAATAATAAACAAATAGAAAAGAAATAGAAATAATAGTAATATTCTACTAATATATAAGTAAAGGTTTGGTAGTACTACACCCCAACCTTCATTTATATATAGTAGTAAAAAAGTAATATAATAATAATAATAATAAATAAATAGAATAGAAATAAAAATAATAGTAGTAATAGTAATATTCTACTAATAATAAAGTAAAGATTTGGTACTACTAAAAGACAAATTAGTAGTACTACCAAACCTTTACTTATATATTACTAGATGGGTATGCCCGTGCTTTGCTCGGGCCCAATGCGTATGAACCTTAATAATTAAGTTGCATAAAAAGATTAACATACAACAATATCATATCATAAGATCCCAAATCCCTCGTCATTTCCCAACCCAAATATGGTATACTTGCTCTACAATAACAATTCAAAAGAAATCTAAAGCTTTCAAGATCAAAAAAAGAAAAACAGGATAATAGCCAAATTTGTTTATCGCTCATATTACCTAACTATATTACAAAAGATAATCATTTATATTGTATGTACACCAAAATTGAGGGGAGGGTTTGAACTTTAAGGAAATTGGGAGGAATTGAAACACAAGAATAGTAAAGATAGATACATTTTTTTGGACTTCAAATATATTGCTCTCCTCATAATTTCCCTTCCATTTTTTTCGTCCTAAATCATCGACACAGAAATATAGGGTATGATTAATAAAGCTGTAATGTAATCCGAGATATTAAACCCAAACCCACTTGACAATCTCAACATATTCAATTGCCCCACAGAAACCAAAAAGCTCTTGGAACATCCTTCTCAGTAGCATTAGGAGAAAGACCTGTAACTCCTGCAGTATATCCCCCCTTAGATTCATATCTGCTGATTTAACACTGCTTTATGGATAATCACCAATAGAAAAGAAATTAGACATCAGATAAAAGCAAAGTTTGTACAATTTAGGCTATCAACTGTACCGGAACCCAAACTATCAGGCCCGAATATTAGTTTGTGATATACGAGTATAACCGTCCATAAGCACTAAAGAAAAAGCAGAAAATCATGATGTTCAAACATCTAGCCATCTCCTGTAAGAAGCTTACAAATTTCTACTATATACAAACGTTTGTTTTCTAAGAATTTCGTGACCAAGACGTCATTAGCCAATTAGATGCCTCATGTTAAGATGTGGCAAAACATCCATTGAACAGTCAAACCAAATACAATGTAGTTTTGTACAAATAAAAGCTACACTAAGTAATGAAATGGGTTGGAGAAATTCGAAAAAGGAGGAAAGAAACATTTTTGAGATCCTATTAAGATTTAAGGACACTAATACCGAATCTCCAACTTCAATGCTTATAGACACATCCAACTGGCTAAAAAAATGCCAAAATACAGATACAACATATTATTAACAAGTCAACAATATATTTAGACTAAGTGATAAAAGAGTCCCAATCTAGCAATCAATAAATAGACTTACAGCAGGTTGAGAAGACAAACTAACCATCTCTTTCCCCACACAGTAACACCCAAATCACATATAAATATTTTTAGAATAATATTTATCTGCGTACTTATCAAGGGCAGCACTAAAGCTCCCACTATGCCCATGATTCGGGGGAAGAAGGTCTTTTTAAGGACAGCAATAAGGTAATAAGTAATGACAAATTTTATTAACTACAGGCTTTCTATTAACTCTGCAATAAACTATAACACACAATGCACATGTAGCTATTTTTCAGAATTTTCTTTCCCATAGCCAACATGTTATCATTGTTGTATCCACTGAAATTGTGAAACACGTTCCTACCTGGTGTTGATTATAGTCGTACAATTTTTGAGATGCTCTTTTGCTCATGTTAGAGAAAATGCAACTATCAAGGTAGAGAATTGAAAGGACAGTACCTGTCAGATATAAGATTGCCCAATACTCGATGCATTCGTGGGAAGAAAAAATTTCTCTGTGTTGGGATCAGAGGTCCAAGGTAGCTCACTCATGTTTGGTTTCTCCACGTAGGCCATGGTAAACTCTCCCACACTCTGATCTAATGACCTGACCACTATAATATATCAAATGATAGTCTGGTGCAAAAGTTTTAATCAAGCAACCAAGAAGAACACATTGGTAAATGCACATCAGTTGCTATGTTTAGTTAGTTAACCACTAATCTTTTAATTCTAATTCAGCAAATTAGTTTGAAAAATGAATCCAAATTCATCCAGCTGCAAGATTTACAATACACCATATTTCTTAACATCTATCTTGTCCTTAATGGAACAGAGATACCTAGTATCCCATTTTATTAGTTGAGGTGCGTGCAAACTTGTCCGAACACCATGATTGTAAAATAAAAAGCAATAAATTCAGTCAGCTCCAAAATTTGCAATCCTCCAACCTAAATCACTATTATTGCAAGTTCTAAACTAATTAGTACAGTAAAATTGTTTCAAACTTATCAAAAATGAATCAAATTCAGCCAGCTTCAAGATTTGCAATACAGCATAATTATCAACCAAATGAAAAAACTAAAATTAACCCAGATACCAGATTCTTAATGTAAAATTACTTCTTCGCCCTTGATCGTGCCTCCACTACCTTTTCTATATACTAGAAAAGAAAAGTAGAATCCATAACTGTTTTATAATCCAAAGATACATAATCAATTATAAAGTTCAATATGGATGTCTTTTCTTTTAAAGTGTCCTTTTTTTTTTTTTACAGAAAATCTATAATTGTTTTATAATCCAAAAATATCATAATCAATTGTAAAATTCAACATGGATGTCTTTTTTTTAAAGAAAATCTATAATTGTTTTATAATCCAAAAATACCATAAACAGTTGTAAAATTCAACATGGATGTCTTTTCTTTTAAAGAAAATCTATAACTGTTTTATAATCCAAAAATACCATAATCAATTGTAAAATTCAACACGGATGCTTTTTCTTTTTTTTTTTTTAAAATCTATAATTGGTTTATAATCCAAAAATACCATAATCAATTGTAAAATTCAACATCCATATAAGTTATAACAGAACTTTTAATTTAGTAAAATACACACACACCATATTTAAATAAATACAATAAATAAATTTATATACGGTATAATCAAATGTGTTCGTAGAATAAATATCTGTGTGATGTTATAATACTGGATAATTAAATACATACATTGAATTGTAATATTATAAATTGTGTATATATGTCTATATACAATATAATAGTGACATTAATATTATATGTAAATTGTGCAGTAATGTTAACTGTAAGAGATAATAAAAAATATTTAAGTGGATAATTATATACATTGTATTATAAATAGTATAGTAATGATATTTAATTGTATTATCAAATCGCAATAGTATAAATCGTGTATATGCAAATGTATTCATGTATACGTATGGTATAATAAAAGTATCTTAGAGACATGTACAGTTAGACAGACAATATAAAGTGATAAAACCATCTATGTTTACTAGCTTTGTATAATCTCAAAAATAAATCAGGTATTTATTTTATTTTTTAATATACACTTACTTATGTAGGATATATTGTACCACTTCTATATTTTCTTATATATACACCACATATATTCTTCAAAAAAAAAAAAAAAAAAAAATTAAATAGAACAAGCTCCATTAGACTACTATTTTCCAATCCAAAGGCGTTTGGACATGCGATTTGTGATCATGATTTGATATTATGACTTCAAATTTTGCTTGTTTATTTTTTTATTTTTTTATTTGTATTTTCTTTTTTAGGTTAACTCTTCTTTATTTATTTATTTATTTATTTATAATCCTTATGCTATCTTTCGTATCTTGCTATTGTACTTCAATTGATTGACGTGTTCCTAAAGGTTCTGATTCAATTAAATCTCCTCCAAGTTCAGTTTTAATTAATATTTGTCAAATATGGAGAAGTTGTATGAGTTTGATATCTAGAGGCGTGTTCCTGATGGTCCAAATGACCAAGAACCTCCTCCAACTCCAGTTTCAAATATAGAGACCTTTTATGAGTTTGATATCAAGAGGCTTGTTCTTGACGGTCCTGATCCAATTGAGTCTCCTCCAACTCCAGTTTCAAATATCGAGAAACTGCACGAGTTTGATATCAAGAGGCTTGTTCCCGACGGACCAGATCCAATTGAACCTCCTCCAACTCCAGTTACAAATATAGAGACATTATACGAGTTTGATATCAAGAGGCTTGTTCCTGACGGTCCAGATCCAATTTAACCTCCTCCAACTCCTGTTTCAGTTAGGAAGCTTCATTTTTATGTAAAGTTAAAAATAATGTTTTATACTATAATGTTTTAAACTCATGGATGTTTATCGTTGTTATTATTCAACTCTGATATCCCTCTTCTTTCATAATTCATGAGTGAATTCAGCATATAATAACAGTTTGATCAGTTGAGCTATTTGGTCTTTCCCTTTTTAGTCTTCTGTAATATCCATATTTGCATTGCTCGCCATGGGATCTGAGCAGGTGAATTAAGTGAAATCCAGTCTTGCAATCTTTTTCAAACTGTTTTGGCATAACTACATTCAACAAACAGTTGATTTCTGGTCTCATTCTCTTATTTACGTACACATCACAAAAGTAGAATCCACTGACTGTTCCACTTCAGCGGTCTATCTACTGTGAGCATTCAACTTGTTCTGCAGTTGTAGCTAAGTAGTAAACACAACTTTTGGCCTAGCTGAATTATGACAAATAGCACTCTTCCACTCCACCTTCATAAAGCTACCTTCCAAGTTAGTATAAGCTTGCTTTATCAAACTTCTCTTACCAATGGTAGCATTATACCATAACATTATAACAGCTTTATTCCACAGCTTCAAGTTCACCAAGTTCCAGCCACCTGTTGTTTTTGGACTACACATCTGATCCCAGGAAGTCAAGATTTTTTTAGTGATCACATTTCATCTTGACCAGATATAGCTTTTGCAATAACTTTAAATGGCTTTCATCATTTTAGCAGGAATCACAAATATTTGAGCCCAATAAGCTTGTACCCCAAATATGACAGACCTAACAAGTTGTATTTTCCAAGCATAGAATAGTTTCTTAGTAGTCCATTAAAATAGTCTTGTAACTATTTGATCTATTAGAGGTTGCCATTGAATTACACTTAACTTCTTTGTTGATAGATCGAGACACTCCAGATATTTAAAAGACAATGTTCCATAACTATAGCCCGACACTTGTTGTATTTGACCTTTAACAGTATCAGTGACACCTCCAAAATATAATGCACTCTTACACAAATTAGCTTCTAAGCCTGATGCAGCAATAAATATCTTGAATTTATCATGTAATTAATAAGGTCACTGATGTGATATCACCTCTTGAGAATAGCATCAAATCATCAACAAAACTTAGATGAGTGATCTTAAGCTTGTGCCACATTGAATGGTATTTAAATTGCTTATGATCCTTCAACTCAGGAAATGCCCATACTTAAGTACTACATCGCCATTGCAAAAAAGAAAGGGGACATGAGACCCCCTTTCCTTTTTTTAAGATGATCTATGTGGATTTTTTTTAAGAATAAAATGTATATTTTTTTTAATCTTCTGTAGTACACAAATTATTATTTAAATCATTCTTTTTGGGCTAAATCTGTTTTGAAAAGCCTAGAATAATGATATTTGAGTTTTTATATTTGGTTAAAGATAATGATATTTAATCAAATTATTTTATATATTTGGCTAGAAAAAGAAGAAATACACCGTTAAAACAAATAATCATTACATCTAAAGAAGAAAGCAAAAAATAAATTTCAAACAAATGCATTACTGTTATGAATGTATATACGTTATAGTGAATGTCTATCAACAATATAGATAAGATCTATCAAGCTCTATTTGATATCTACTAGGATATGAAATATATATCTTTTAGAGAGAAATTAGGAGTATTTTCCACTATAAATAAAGGGATTTTATTCATTATATTCTCAAGAATCTTATGATCTCTCATCCCTCATGAGAAATAAAGAAGTATCTACTCTTCTCTCTATTTATTCTTATTGTTCTTACTTTATATTTCATAACACGTTATCAGCACAAGACTCTACTATTTGAAGTTGAATTTTTCCACGAATAATCTTGAAGTTAATCGAATGCAAGATAAGAACTTTAATGATTATTCATTTAGTCAAAATGATATTTTTGGAACTTATTTTAGTCACTCTCATACAAGTGATTGAATGTACGAATATAAGCGTGGTGGGACAACATGATAGTTATAATCAAAAGTGAAAATATTTTCACACGCTTATTATGATAATAAAATATGTTAGAGAAAAATTCTTGACATTATATGTATGCCTCGATTTGCTTCTGGAGTAGAAATACCATGAAAGAGGTTATAAGCTATCAGAATTTGATAGTCTTAAGGCACGATTATATTCCATTCCTGAGGAATGAGAAGCTTATTAATGGAAATGTGCACTTGATTGTGATGGTGTTACAACTCACCTCAGAAAAAGGCAGAATAACTAAGAAGAGTTATTTTGAAATCTACTTCTAAAGTAGTAAATCTGAAATTTATTCATGTAATACTAAATCTGAAATTTACTAAAGGAAAAAAATACATGTCACGGTAAACTTGTGTTTACTACTATAAATGAGTTCATAAATCGATATGAACCATTGTGACATCTCAAAGATGTGCATATTGAGTATTAGACATGTATCGAAGAATTAGAAGATTCTTCATTACTTTTAATGTTGCTTATTCTAATGATAAGTTGGTTGGACCAACTAATTTTGGGATTGAATCCCTTAAAAGCTGAAAAGTATAAAAGGTGAATAAGGGTCCGTTCACCTAACATGTGATATGTTGAAAAGATGCATCAATAAGATGATCACATGTACATTCATTGTCAACCTGGGTTTGACATTCATAAAGTTGCTTGCTCAATAAAATTGAGTTAAGAGCATAACTTTCAAATTGTGTAATCAAGACAATTCATCTTGATGATGATGGTTTGGCATTAAATGCCTTTGATAAATAGCTAAACCATTACTAAAGAGAACAAAACTTCATGTGTTGATCTGAAATATGATATATTGCATACAATAGCACTTATATGCATTAGACCAATAAATTATGATTAATTCCCCTCAAAGTTGGTTCTGAGTCAGGAACTATACATTGTCCATCTAATAATTTGATGTGTGGTATACAATTAATGAATATTCTATAATGCACAAAGATGGAATCCTCAAAGAAGATGGAGGATGTATGTTACTTTTTCTAACATAAGGGGAAAATTATAAGCAGTTATGAAATATGTTAGAAATTATCATCAGATCTTCATTCAAAAGATAATTCAAGTAAAATGCCGAAAATATCTCATATTTAAGCTGCAAGTGCTCCTATTTTGTGTCCCTAAAGGACAAAGTCTATGCATACGTAAAGCGTGGTAGACCAACCGGTTTCAAATGAAATAATTCTTGAAAAGGATTAGGAACAAATAATCATAATTAGAAGGCAATGTTCTCTTGAAGAGCCCATGACATAACACTTCATGAAACCTTATGAGACGTTCAGGTACCTGAAAATAATGAAGTGATGAGATCTCAAAATATTATATCACATTGTGAACCGATACAAAATGATATATCATTAACGATAGCTTTGATACAATATTGACGAAGTATTGTAAAAGATTACGAGGATCTAAATTCTACGTTTATTTAAGTATGCTGACATAGAAATATTTATCAAGTGACATGAAAGGATGCATCTTGGTAAGCATAAAACTTATTTGATTTGTAGTCCAGACACTTGAAGATGTCACACAGGAAATGTTAAATATTGTCACTTGACAAAATTTATATAAAAACATTTAAGGATTCAAAATGTTTGAAGCAAATAAAAGTTTCTGGAAAACTTATTTATAATCCTTATATTGTATAAGCTTATAACTTGAAAATTATTGAAACTCTTGGAGAGTTTTCAAAAGTAATAGATTGGTTGCTGACATGAGAAATATATCGAATTGAATTGGTTATGAAGTACCATATCTTAGTGAAATTGGTGCACTCATGTATCTTGCAAATACTACAAGGCTTGATATAGCCTTTTCAGTTAATTTGTTAGCAAGATTGAAGTCTCGATCTTATTGGTCATGCTGATGTTGGGTACTTATCTAACCCGCATAAATCTCGGTCTCAAACATACAATGTGTTCATATGTGGGGATACTGTCATATCTTGAAGATATATAAAGCAGACTATCGTAGCCACTTCATCGAACCATGCTGAGATAATAACTATTCATGAAGCAAACCGAGAATGTGTATGGTTGAGGTCCATGATACATATCATTTGAGAAAAATATGGTTTGAAATGTGAAAATGTACCCACAATTTTATATGAAGATAATGCAGCATGCATAACACATCTTAAGGGAGGATTCATAAAAGGAGATAGAACGAAGCACACTTCATCAAAGCTTTTCTACATACATGAGCTACAAAAGGGATGGTGATATTAACGTGCAACAGATTCGTTCAAGTGACAATGTGGCTGATTTATTCACCAAGTCTCTTCCAACTGCTACTTTCAAGAAGATGGTGCACAAGATCGGGATGCAAAAGTTCATTGATGTTCTCATCAGGGGGAGCAAATACGCATTGTACTCTTTTCCCTTTTAAGATTTTGTCCCACTGGGTTTTCCTTGTAAGGTTTTCAATGAGGCATCCTATATGCATATTATTAGAGATGTGTACTCTTTTTCCTTCACTAGATTTTTTTCCACTGGGTTTTTTCTAGTAAGATTTTAACGAGGCACATTATCTATCAATTAGACATTCAAGGGGGAGTGTTATGAATGTATTTACATTATAGTGAATGTCTATCAAGAATATAGATACGATCTATCAAGATCTATTTGATATCTACTAGGATATGAAATATATATCTTTTAGAGAGAAACTAGGATTATTTTTCCCTATAAATAGAGGGTTTTTGTTCATTGTATTATCAAGAATCTTATGATCTCTCATCTCTCATGAGAAATAAAGAAGCCTCCCTCTCTTCTCTCTATTTATTCTTATTGTTGATAAATAGTCATCGCATAATTTTTTTTTATTTTTTTTTAAAATATATTGTTTGAACTCATTACTTTGATTTAACCTTCTCGTTTTGTTTGACTAAAGTAGATAGAATTTCAACTAAATTTTTTTATATTTGAATTCAAAAAATGAAAAGAAATACTTAGCTGAATCAAATAATCATTGTATCTAAAAAAGAAAAAAAAAGGCTAATGTATACTAAGGAAAAAATAAAGAGAAATGCAACCACATAAAGCTGATTTTTCAATTTTTCAATTTTTCAATTTTTCAATTTTTCAATTTTTCAATTTTTCAATTTTTCTTCCCTTCCACGCATCTAAAAGAGTGCGTATTCACGTTCTTTCGCATATCGTCTAAAAGAGTGCGTATTCACGTTCTCTCACATATCGTCTAGAGGATCGAGACTGTCAAATAACTAAGTTCAGAGGGTTATCAGGTCAACGTAAAGTTTAAATTGCACTGAATAAAGAGAAAATAGCCAAAAAAAGTTCAACTTTTACCCCAAATCCCAACTACACATTTATACTTTGCGGGGGTCCTATGACTCCTCTAAACATTTTAAAAATGGAATTATTACTCCCCTCCCCCCCCCCCTCCCTCCGAAAAATCACACCCAGATGTGTAATGGAATGTGAGCAACACGCACCTTCCATGTCATGTCACGTAACTTCCACGTAATATTATATATTTATATTAAAAAAATTAATTATTATTCTTTAATATATATATATATATATATATATTCTCTTTCTCGACATCTTTAATAAGCTAATATACCTTTTATCTTCTCTCTAACTTTTCTCTAGCTTCTCTCTAACTTTTCTTAACTCTACAACGACTTAGACCGACAACGATCGTCTCTCGGAGCTCCAATCGGCGAAGCTCCAATGGATACTACGAAAAATCAACAATTTTCGTTTTTTAGAAACTAAAAAGAAGTATTATTCATTGTTAGTTTTTTTTGCTTAAATTTCTGTATTTTGGAACAGTCACCTATAAAACATTGAGACCCACATGCAGATTATTCGTCTTTTATATTTCTTGTTCATTTTGTGTTCGGTTTTTGAATTCAATAAGAGATTTTTGGATTTTGTTTTCATGGATTGTGTTGAATCCCTGAAGTATTTGAGTTTGAATGCGGATTTGGGATTTGGGATTTGGGATTTGGGTTTTTGGTGTTTGGGTGGTTTGGACAATTGTATAAAGTTTTGGGGTTGTTGTTGTTGTTGTTTGGTTTGGGATTGGGGGTTTTACAATTTAGTTGGTATTGTAAGGGTTGGAACCGTTTTCTTTGTGATTTTTGTGGGAAATCAAGTGAATTGAGAAATGGGTGTTGTTCCAAAAATGATTTTGATGGGAAATGGAGTGAAAAAATGAAGTCTTGTAAGACTGGGTTGTTGATGAATTCGAACTTAGAAGATGAAAAAAATGATGGTTTATTGGAATTGGATGATGAGAAGGAAGAGTTTGAAGAAGAGTGTAATGATGAAGACAAAGTGTTTGATATTTTGTCACTGAGAAAAATGATAAAGATGGAAAAACGTAGAGCAAGTGCTGCTAGTTTGGAACTTGAAAAAGAGAGAATGACAACAGACTTGCTGCTAGTTTGGAACTTGGAAAGGAGAGAATGACAGCAACAACAACTAAGGAAACAGTGGGGATTGTTTTAATTGTAGTTCTATACCTTATACGTTATGGTCATCCTTTTAATTGTTTCATTACATACGTTGCAAGAGATAAACGAAAAGCATAAATGTTGTCATATTTACTTCTTCAATTAATGGACATTCAATTTAATTAAGTAAATATGCTGCTTTTTACGAAGATAGTTCTATAGCCATTGAAGAGTTGTTGAATCTTTTTATGAGAGAGAGAGTGATGGTGATGAAGAAGAAAGAAAATAAAATGAAATAAAAATAATATATATATTATATGTACTTTTTTTTTTTTGGTAAACTATATCTACTTTTATATTAAAAAGATATGCAAAAATACTTTTTTTAAGATTTTCGGACTACTCACTCTCTCGGAGAGAGTGAGATACTCTCTCTTTGCCACATAAGCTTTTAGGGGTGTAATAATTTCATTTTTAAATTGTTTAGGGATGTCATAGGCCTCTCGCAAAGTATAAGCGTGTAGTTGAGATTTGGGGTAAAGGTTGAAGTTTTTTTTGGCTATTTTCTCCTGAATAAAGCTTGTAAGTTTAAGAAGTTCCGAATTATATGAACCGCTTGAAGTGTAATATAGAGTTAAATGTTAAGGATCAAAAACACATTTAAATTATTTTAGTCTTTTGAATTTCAAATCCAACCTATTGAAAGTGTGAGTTTCCTATCTGAAATCACTCAATAGTTAGTGCAACACAACTAGACAATGGCTAAATCAAATGTTTATCTACAAACAGTTTTAGGTGTGTTTGGTAAAATCTTCGTCCATCTGATATGTATAACAGATCTATTAGCTGAAACATTTTTTTAAAAATATTTTTCAGTTAATTTCTTTAAAATCCTAAATTCTCTTCTTTCATGCTGGGATGTCATCGTCATAGCTTAGACGAGACTACGGTTGAGAAGGTGGAAAAAAAAATGCTTGAACGTACGATGACGAATAAATTAATCTATTCATCGATAATTTTTAACCTTTTACATAATATTAAAAAAGTAAAGACATGTGGTACTATATGGAACATAAATCAGGCATTGAAAATTTGTAATTAGCAAAACTTACCTAAATGGAACAAAATGACTTGCTAATTCATATAGTTTATCCTGTTGAAATGCAAACAAAAAGAATCAGGATATTTGGCTCAAGATAATAGTAAAAAAGTAATGATATAAAAATCTGAAATGGAAAAATATTAGTAGTACTTAAAAAGATTCAATAGTACCTGCAACATTTCAATCACACTGCAAAATAATTTATTAATCTTAGAGACAAGAACCGACAACAACATATTCAATAGAATCTCATAATTGAGGTCTTGATAAGAAAAAAATCGACATGTGTTCGCAACAAATTTTCAAAGCATCAAAAATTAACTGCAATCAAAGATAAATAAACGAAAAAAAATAATTTTTATTGATGAATCTTGTGATAATTCCGTGACTCTCTTAATTCTTCTCTCCTAAGCTTAGAAATAATCTGAGGTCCTTCAGTAGCGTGTTTCTCGAATCGTTGGATGGTTTGGACTCCTAGAGATGGATTTCAATCGCCGGGAATATCGAAAAATGTTTTGTTGCTTTGGAATAATCTTCGGAAAAAACTCTGTTGATTGCTCTTTGCAAGAACTTGATAGTCGATGCCGATGTTGCCAATGCTTGTCAAAGTCCTCTTTCAGAATCTCCTTAGAATGTTATGTTACCCCCTATTTATAATTGTAGGGAGTAGGCCTGGTTACTTTTGATTGACCGAAATATATCACTCTGACACTTGACGAATTTTGACTGGTTCTTGAATTTGAATGAGATTTCCACATCATTTGTATATGTGACATCGTCTCATTGGTCTTGGATTTGATGGGGACGCCAAGTCACGCTGACATGTGCCATGAGTCTGGGCTCCAAAGTGTAATGGAGCTTGGTCTTGAATTTCATAAAATGGACTAATTAATTTGTAGGGCCAAATTAATTAATCAACCCAAATGATCATGAATTAAACTCAAATTTTGTATGAACTTAACCCATTGAATTTTTATATGTCTACAAATGCCCCTTACTTCAAGACTTGTCGACGTGTAGGCTTGCTGAAACTTGGTGATGAGACTTTAAGTACCCATGAATGTGTTTTCATTTTTGAGACTTCAAAGGTATTTGTTTTTCATCGGTGCATCCTAGTTAGACCAATACTTGCGAGTGGGCTAACTAAAGTTTCCTCCGTGAACTTTCATGTAGTGAAAGGCTTTGTTAAAGCAACCAATGATTTGTTTGTGTTGATCCTCATTTTTCACCCACAATCGAGTACAAACTTGATATTATTTTAAATGTATTAAAAAAATAACCAACTTGATTATTTTTTCGTCTTGGATAAGTATGAACGAGAGAAATCATCGCCTTACTATTTATTTAAGCAATTCTTACTAGCACAACAATGTGACCCTCACAATGTATTTGAATTAGAAGGATCAATACAACACCCTCACTTGACATATTGCACCTATCAAGTAAAGAAGTTGACTTAAACTTTTGTACCAAAAAACATATTAACTTTCCTTTTGGTTTCATGTACCAAAGAAAAATATTAACTTTCCTTTTGGTTTCATGTACCAAAGAAAAATATTAACTTTTCTTTTGATTTCATGTACCAAAGAAAAATATTAATTTTTCTTTTGATTTAATGAAAGAATTAAAGTCTCCTCCAAAGAAATCTTTCAAAAATATGGTAATTTTCTTTTAGCTACTTGAAAATTTGAAATTTCCAGGGATTCTCTTCTTCAATCTTATTACCACCTCCCTTATATACAAAATCGATATTTTCACCAGAACTTCTATATAAGATTTTTTCTTGTAGAGAACGTTCATCAAAGCATTCGGTAGCCACAAAAAAAGTGTTCGACTGCGTTTGATTGCTAGACTGTGAAGCTGTGACCTTGCCCGATATGATTGAATCCACAAACTGCTTCTCAGGTAACTGTCACTTTCATAGCAACCTCCTACCTTTTTCTCGCTCAAATTTGCACAATTGAAATATGAAATACGTAACTGCAATCGCAAGCTACTCATTTTTTTAATAAGTAACAACAAGGAATCGTAACTTAACCAAGTTTTGCAATTATGTTTATTGTAATCGAAAACAAGGAATAGCAACTAAACAAAAATTTACGATCAAGTTTAACCTGTGTTGCTGCAGTTATTTTTTTTTGTTTTTCTTTAACACTCAACTTCAGGTTCTCTTGTTTCCTATTTTACCCAACTTGTGTACCACAACAATTAATCTCTATTCCTTTCTTAATCCTCGGAAATAGTGTAGTGTGCTTTTGGTCCTCAACAATGACTTGTTTCAATGACCGTGAAAATCCATACCTTGTCTTGAGATCGTGGAAAGCAAACTAAATTCGCATCCCAAATCCCTCACTTTGAAATTTCGTCCTCCGATGATTGATTCCTTCTCGCTTGTTAGAAAGATGCTGGAAACTTTCCTCCATCTCATAGAACGGTCAACGACATAAACTAAGGACGTCATGGACAACTTTTCGGGAAAAATTGTGACTGAAAAAGTTCTCCTTTTGAAGTCTTCTACCCATTAAAATATTGTTGTTGTGAGCTCTCCTAGTTGCAATGGGAGCCTCAGCAGTTGGTGTGTTACTCCCTCCGGATTTGGTGAGGTTCGATATACATCTAGCTATTGGGAGTGGATAGAAGACATTCTTGCCCATAATAAGGAGACTTTGGAGCACAACAAGACTTATGATGCCGTCTTTGCTTCATTGTTCACGTATGATCATAACGAGAATGTGCTCCAGGCCTTCTGTGAGAATTGGCGTCCATCGATCAACACAATTTCTACTTTTATTGGAGAGTTGTCCATATCTTTATGGGACTTGAGAAACATCGGAGGCCTTAATGTTCATAGGTTATTTTACGCCGAAGTTATTCCCTCGGCTAAGGAGTTGACATATGTGGATACAAAGGGAAGCCTTTTTTCCCTAGAAGCTGCTCACACTTATTTTTTACATTCTACCGGCTTACAAAAGGTAATACTGATGACGTCTTTTTTCTTGATTGGACTAATTTCTGGTTTCCAAGGCCAAAAAAATATGTAAGCCTTTATAAAAGATGTCTAAAAAATAGACGAATCAAAGGATGAATCGTGCTCCGTTGGGGAATATTGACATGAATTTTTTATCACGAACCGAAGATGAGCATGCCCCTTTTGTCGAGCTAGGCGAGGAAGAATCACTTAGGGATAAAGCTTATTTGGAGGCTTTCCTTGCATATTGTCTCTGTAAATTTTTTCTCCTCAACAAGAAGGTTAGTTGTATTTGTGCTAGCGTCTTCAAAGTCGCAAGCCTAATGGCTCATGGAGAAAAATTTTCTTTGACGGTCCCGGTTCTCGCAAACATCTATCGCGGCCTTAGGGAGATCTCTACTTCTTCAAACTTGGGGTCCTGACATTCACTCTTTCCCATCTATTATATTTATGGATGGATAGGTGAGTATTTTGAAACTTATTACCATGTAAACCATCCACAATGAGGGGTGTAAATGTGGCTAATTTCAGGAGAAAAGATGGCAAAATAATTTGACCTTGTTGATGCTCACAAGTTATTTCAACAAGTCAATTTAAAGAAACTTCCTCATTTGGCCTTGCTACAGGGAAAAGAGGTACAAATTAATGATAGCGGTAAACTGTCTAATTCTTGGAGTGACTTCTTCATAGGCCTTCGTTCAAGTTTCGTCACTTTGAGGCATGCTAATGATCTGATTGTGGATCCTTATAGCCCTCCTAGATTTAGTCGCCAATTTGGATTTTGTTAAGAAGTTTCCAGCATTCTGACATAGCATCATTTTGATGGTTCGCTGCTAGCTTTGGTTCAGCTTTGCAATTATCATTTTGATGGTTCGCTGCTAGCTTTGGTTCAGCTTTGTAATTTTTGTGTTCGTCTTGGAAGTTTGTCAAAGCTTAACATACCAATGCATCCGTTGGACAATGGACCTTTTATGACTCGTGAGTACTCAAATTAGTGGCCAGCACATTGGTATACTGTGTCGAGATGAAGTACCCACATTATTTTAAGAGGTCCAAAGAAAAATGGTGTCCCCTCATCAACTGAAGGAGACCAACTTCCGCTAGATGGTCAAAACTAGATTTTTTACTCTTCAAAGTTCAAGGAGACGGTGAGTAATCCTTCTCAATATGTAAAAGTTTGATACGGAACAAACAAGGGAACACAAAATCACACCCCAAAACAGTCCACAAATCACAACAAATCGTGGACCAAATGGGGACCTCTCTCGGATTCACTATCTAGAATAAGAAAGAAGAGGATACAAGGTATTAATACACAAAAACAGCCAGCCAACAACAAGTTTAGCAACACAATATGAAGCTCCACAATATTACAATAGCAACAAGAACAAACGGGTTACATTAACAACACAAGAAGCCGAAACTAAAACAAGATACAAGATAGGTAGTTAGACAAGTGTTGATGTAGTCTTAACAAACCAAGATCATATTCCACTCTTGGACCTTTAAAAATTCACACAAAAAACACCTAACTCTTAAAATTGACACAAGAGAGGCGTCCACCACCCAAGCACCAACGTATCAAGCAAAATACAACACACAAGAGAATCCACCCTTATGTTATGCCCTAGTTTCAATTGGACTCTCTCTCACTCTAAGAGAAGTATTCTTCAATAATAATGATCAACTAAAGAAATAAACCCTACAATGTTCTATTTATACTACATTACAATAATAGACAAAATGACAAATGGTCCCTTTAGTGACTAGTCTTAAAAAATACTCAAAAGTGTCATGATCATGATCATACTTGTATCAAAGTTGTTCCCATGTCTTAAAACTCAAAGGGAAAGGATACACATGCGGATAAATGAGTTAAAAGTCCCTCACCAGACCCCCAAGTAGCCATCACCACTTCTGAAGTGATCGACGTTGTTCACAAAAGGGAGAAATCTTCCAGCACATTAAACAAAGGCGTTGACAAGTTTCTAGGCATTGTGTCTCTCTGTAGTGACGCTTCCAGACCACCTATTTCGCTCAAGGAGGCTTCTATTACTAGTTTCGCCTCTAGCTCAAATGAAAGCAATGCTATCTTAGAACCACAACAGAAGCGTTTGAAGTAAACATAACGATTTAAGCGATCAAAACTGTGAGTTTGCTAACTTGGATTCCATGAGTATTGATACCGCTGTCTTTGAAGATGGTGTTGCTGGTTCAACAATGTCCTTGGCTGATTTTGCACATCAGGTATTAATTATTTCTTTAATATCCCAACTTGCCTCTTTACTCAATATTAACTTCCTTTTTTTTAGTTGGGGCTTGTGGATGTTTCCAGTAACATATTTGGTGATGATGTATTTGGTGAGGATTATGTCATAAGCTCAAATCTTTTAAATATATTGAAGAGTCCCCATCTTTTCCTTGATGATGCCAAGACTCAAACTGCAAATAATGGTCCATCGACAAAGTTGTCAGAAAATATTGGATCTTTCCAAAATGCCTTAACCACTGATACGGTGGCTGGAGCAAATGATAATGGACGTTCAAATATCTCCAAGGATTTGGTTCGGCCGTTATAATAGATATCCTTAAATTTAAAACCACAAAAGGCCATTTCGACTTTCAAATTGTCCTACGTTTCTGGAATGTGGCATACCTTGTGCGAATGTGTTACACAATTTTCTGTCGAGTCCTCGGAGAACATCGAAGAGTTGGAGAAAGGCATTGATCTAACTCTTAAATGGATTCGGAAGGTCAACATAGTCGACATTTCTCCTTTGGAGGTTCTACTTGAAGATTTTTTAAAAAAGTATGGAGATTATGATGTTTGCAAAGGTGTCTAGTTCCCTGAAGATAACTAAAGATTCTCATCGAGAATTTCTTTCTGCTGCTTAACAATTCCTTCATACCACAATCAAAGACAAAGTCAAGATGTACAAGCATCTGGTAGAGCTTCAAAAATTCCTTGCGAGAGTTGAAAAAAAAATAGCAGTTTGGACGTCTAAGAAGAAGAAAACCATCTCGCTTATTGAAGAGCATCAAAAGAAGTTGTCCAAAAATTAAGAGAGTATCACCAATTTTGAGGATGAGATTCATTTCCTTGAGAAAATCAACCCACTATCGGAAACAGAAATAAAAGAACTAGCCAAGCTAAAGGAAATCGCTGAGACAAGTCACCATCAGATCCTTAGCCATAAGCTTTTCCCTTAATTTTTTTCTATTTTTTCACAAGAATGTTCTCTTTCTTTTTGTTCTAGTTTTTTTTTATCCTATCATGATGTATTAACAGTCTCTCTTGGAGCAATAAAAGTGACATCTTTCTTTTAATGCTTATGTGTTGTAGTTTATTTTCAAATTTGACACGCCAACCAGATTTTATTTGTCTTCCCCGACCCATACAATTTGACATTCGTGACATGAGATAATTCAAAATTATGAACCAGTTGCATCTTTGGAAAGGGAATTCACAAAACTACAATACGTATTAAAATCATGACCAAAAGATTCTTTTTGCATTTGTGCAAATCTTCCATAAAAGACAGCTTAAATTTTTCATCGCCCAACTTATTCAGCTTTGGACGTTTATAATAAAAAAAATTCATAATTCGAACTAGGAGTGTCGAAATCATGAAATTCTTATTCTATTAGAAAGATAACTTATTGAACTGTGATATATGTAAAAATCATGATAAGAAGTTCTCTAGATTTGTACAAATTTTGTTCTCAACTTGACTCAAAATTATTATTTTTTTCGTCACGCAGTTTTTTCAGCTTTGAACGTCAATGGTAGAAAATTCATAACTTGGACTAGGAGTGTCAAAATTATGAATTTCTTATTTCGTTAGAAAGATAACCCATGGAACCATAAGATCTGTAAAAATCATGACCGAAGTCCCTCCAGATTTGTATAGATTTCATTATAAACTCAGCCCAAATTCCGCCTCCCTTTTTTTCATATTCGCACGTCCATTGTGTAAAATTCATAACTTGCATTAGGAATGACGAAATCATAAAATTCTTATTATTTTGGAACGATAACTCACAGAAATACAAAGTATGTAAAAATCACGACCAAATTCCCTTTGAATTGATCAAAATTAATTTTTGAAGTTGATTTCGAATCAGATACATCTGTTTTGCAGCTTTGTGAAGCTATGGTAGAAAATTCATAACTTGATACAGGAGCCTCAGAATCATGAGCCATTTTTTTTATTGTAAAGAGGTCTCTAAGATCTACCACATATATAAAAATCACACTCAACACCTTTACCGATTTATATAGACTCGTCATCAAAGTCAACTTAGTTCGGCATCTGATGGCCTATTTTGCAGCTTTAAGCAGCTATGGTAGAAAATTCATATCTCGACACAGGAGCCTTTGAATCACGAGTTATATTTTTCATTGAAAATATAATAATAATAATAATAAGAGATACAACATATGTAGAAACCACACTCAAAGCCTTTATGTATTTATACAGATACATTGTCGAACTTCGCTTTGCCTTTATGATCCCTTCATCTTTGCACGTCTGCGGTAAACTTAGTGAAGGAAACTCTAACCTCATATGGTATATATGTCACTTTAAAGTGTTATTGATGTGCTCAAATAATGACACGCTATTTTCCTTTTTTTCTTTTTTACTCATATGACTAAACTTAGAGTAAAAATACTCTAAGTTGCTTATGTACCTCGGAAAAGAGGATCAAGTCATAACCTAGTTCAGTATGATGAGTTAATTTTTTTCCCTTCTTTGTTTCTTCTTTTTTATTTTTGGAGAGCCGTTCACAGTTTAGAATCATGCGGGTCAGGAGTGACATGCAGTTTAAGCTCGTGCCTTAAGGGCCGTAACGACCTTCATAGAATGTATTGTTTCAGGAATTTGCCATTGATTGGACCAACTCTTACATCATCATGGTCAACAACTTTATAAGCACCACTTGGATATGCTTCTTTCACCACGTACGACCCATCCCATTTCGACATAAACTTGTCATCAATGCGTTTATTGAGGATTATGGGTCTTCGAACTGCTAAGATCAAGTCATCTACTTGAAATGATTGTGGTCTCACTCTCTTGTTGAACGCTCTAGCAAGTCGAGTTTGATAGCACTTAAGCCTTTGTTATGCTTCTAATCTCATCTCATCCAATCCATCCAACTCTGCTAGACGAAGTTGAGCGTTATGTTCAGTTGTAAGCCCTTCTTGAATCACAATTTGCAATAATAAAATTTGTTGATCTAATGGAAGGACTGCCTCTACGCTATACACAAATGAATACAGAGTCGCTTGCGTTACATTTCTGAAGGTGGTACGATATGCCCAAAAAGCTGCACCGATCCTCTCATGCCAGTCCCTTTTATTTTTTGCAACAACTTTCTTCAATAGGTTACCAAGTGTCTTGTTAAAATTTTTGTCAACACCATTGGTAGATACATTGTACATTGAAGACTTATGCTGCTTAAAATTGAACTTCTTGCATAAAGTCCTCATGAGTTTATTGTTGAAGGGAATTCCATTATTAATAACTATGTATCTTGGTATGCCATACCTGAAAATTATGTTTGACTTGATAAAATCAACAACGTTTTCCTTTTTTATTTCTCTTAATGGCACAACTTCAGCCCATCTTGAGAAATAGTCAGTAGCAGCTAAGATGTGCATTTATTCTTTTGACGACTTTGGAAGAGGTCCAACAACATCAAGTCCCCAGGCATCAAAAGAACACGAGGCTATAGTTGGATGAAGGGGATTTAGAGACTTATGGATATAATTAGTATGGAATTAACACGCTTGGCACCTTTTGGCATGCTCTAGATAATCCACCACCATTGTCGGCCAATAGTAGCCCATCCTTTTGATGCGGAAATAAAGTTTAGGCCCTAATTGGTGTGTTCCACATGTGCTAGAATGTGCTTCCTCCATTGTATATTGAGCTTATTCTTTGTCAAGACATCATAGGAATAATCATTCGTAAGAATTATGAAATAATATTGCCTCATGAAAGATGAATTGTGGTGCCCTTCTCTTAATGTCAACTTTTTTTTTATGGATCTCCAGGTAGCCTTCCATGTTGGAGATACTCAATTAGTGGTTTTCGCCAATCTTCTTCTTCCACCACTCGAACTGATGTATGGTAGACTTCATCTATTTGAAGATCGAGACAACCAGGAATAACCCACCGATGACAAACTTGCACCTTTGTTGACTCATTCTCTCCGAGTGCCAATGTTGTGGCTAAGTTAGCCAGAGCATCCGCCATGTAATTTTCTTTTCTTGGGACGTAGTTTAGGAACACCTGATCAAATCTTTCAAGAAGAAGAATGGCATATTGGTGATATGGCAAAAGATCTTCCATCTTCACCTCATAACTACCCAAAAGTTGGTTTATGATCAACTTAGAATCACCATAGATATCCAATTGTGGAATCTTTATATTTGATGTCATATTAAGGCCAACAATTAAAGCTTGGTACTCTGCAGCATTATTAGGACATGTTTTACCTAAAATAAATGAGAATAGCAAGATTAATCTTTCTAGTGATATCAGCACAATGTCTGCTCCTGCACCATCTCGACGTGCAAATCCATCAAAGAGCATTGTCCATGGAGGCAATTCTTTAGTAAATAATACATCTTTGTTAGGAAACTTATCTGAAATCTCTCATTCCGTAGGCAGAGGGTGATCAACAAGGGAATTAACAAGTGTTTGCCCCTTCAAAGCCTTTTGAGGTATGTATATGATCTCATATTGGTTAAGCAATACAGACCATCTTGCTAGAAACCATGAGAGAAATGGATGTGTCATTACAAACCTCACCAGATCAGCTCAAGAAATTAACTTGATGGTGTATGCTTCAAAATAATGCCTTAATTTCTTTATTGGATAAAGCAAAGCTAAGCACATCTTCTCAATGGGCGTATAATTCAACTTATCTCCTATCAAGGTTTGACTTAGATAGTACAATGCTTGTTCCTTCTTATCTTCATTCTCTTGAGCAAGAAGTACTTCAAGTGATCATTTTTGTTATGCAATGTAAAGTATCAACGGCCTTCCAGGAGTTGGTGCCCCTAATACAGGTGGATTCAACAAGTATCTTTTGATGCTTTCAAAAATATTTTTACATGATTGGTCCAAGTGGAAAGGCAAATCTTTCTTCATTAGATGGTTGAAGGGTTGACATCTTCCAGCCAAGTTAGAGATGAACCTTCGAATGAATGCCAAATTTCCTTATAGATTACAGAGGTCTCTTAAGTTTTTTTGGCTCAGGCATTTTTTGAATGACATCAATCTTTGTGGGGTCAACTTCAATTCCACAATGACGCACAATAAATCCAAGAAACTTTCCTGAAGTAACCTCGAATGCGCATTTGAGTGGGTTTATTTTCAAGTCAAATTTTCTTAACCTCTCAAAAACAATGCGAAGGTCTTCGAGATGGTTGTCCCTGTACTTTGTCTTTACCACCAAGTCATCGATGCAACATTCCACCCACTTATGTAATATGTCATCAAAAATATTTGCATTGCATATTGGTAAGTGGCACTGTAATACCCCGTATTTCCCTAACATAATCTAAGTCCCTATACATGAGTATTCGTATATATAATTTTTGAAACACTCATTATTTTCCAGTTTAGAGCCTACCATTGCGTAGAAAATTGAATTAGCTTTTCAATAATATAAAATTTGCCAAAATTTGATAACCGAATAAGAAGTTGTGGCGTTTTTAAAATCCTAATTGTCCTTTTCCAGTATCCTGTCGGGATAATGGCGCATCGCGCCAAGGGTGAATTTCAGAATCAAAAGGGCACCGCGATTCCTCTGCATCGCGCCAAGCCCTCAGTTCCCAGTTATCCAATTCCAATGACATGGCGCGATAGCGCCGCATCGCACCAGCTCACAAAATTGGGAATTTTTCAGTAATTCTGAGTTTTAAATCTAAGGGCATTACAGTCTTTTTCCCCTCACCCCAGTTAGCCTTTAACATAAAATTTGCCCTAATTAACCCATTATTTCATTATTTTAATAACTTTTACCCCAAACCAAAGAAGATTCTCTCCCAATCAAGAACCTTATCTCTCAAATTCAAGGTCAATCCTCAAGAATTCACCAAGAACTTTAAGAAATCCATCAATTAAGGTATGTTAGATGTTCATCCATGGATCCCTTTCATCCATGGAGTCCAAACAACCCTTTTAAATTATAAAATTATGATATTTTCAAGTTATTATGTTTTAAATTGTGATTTCACCCATGAATCTCCATGAACTATGATTTTATACCATGTTACCATGAAATTGTTATTATTGTTTAATCCTCCCTGTTTTAATGTTGTTATTTATTAAACAAGACCACGATTTAACTCTATTATGTCGGATTCATGCTATTTCTATATGTTTTATAACATTCCTATGATTGTTTTAAACCATGAACTACAAGTGTTTGATAAAATTCTTACAAGAGTGATTGGTTTAATAAAAACCTTCATGTTCTAATCTCCAAGTTTTAGTGTCATTTTACTATTATTGTTTTTGAGTCCTGGGGGTATTAAATACCCAAAAACCATAGCTGTTTATTTAGTCTAGTCTCAGTACATTACAGAATAGTCTTCAGATTATACTATGAGCATTATCAGAATAGTCAGATATCGATCATTAAACTCAAAACAGTCCAGTATCTCAGTGTCTTTCAGTTGGGAGTAGGATTTAGCACCGAGCGAGTGTAGGGATCGCGGCTTCCCCATAAGATAGGTAGAGTCGTTAGTAGCAGTCCCTATACTCCAGAACTACGTATCCAGCATAGGATATGAGTAGTCACCCATCAGATTAGGCTTGACTATCTCGCAAGTGCCACCCGTCAGTTCAGGCTTGACACCCTTAGTCCTTTGGACATTATATCAGTTTAGTGGATCCACATAGTCATTGTTAGTACTCGTGGCACGGTTTTAACACTCTTCCAACTAGGGTTATAGGTTGGACCCCGATTATCTCAAATTAGGGAATGTCGATTAGATGATACCTCCCACAGTGTCAGATATAGTCTCAGTTACAATCTTAGTTCAGTTATACAGTCTTAGAGTTATTTGGCCAAAGCATACAAATATCAGTATTTTGTCAGTATTTCAGTTTATAAATTTTACTTAGTCCATGCTATATGCTTGGTCATGCATCCCAGTGTTCACAGATTTTCACATATCTTCAGTATTTATAGACTGTCATGCATACTCAGTATTTACAGATTTCTTCATATTTTTAGTACCTACAAATTTTATGTTCTCTACTCAGTACTCTATATTTTACATGTATAATCAGTTAGTTATTATTATTCCTATTCATGAAACCATGCATATCAGTCTACCTTATTTAGCATACCAATACATTCAAAGTACTGATCGCATACCTTTATTTTGCGCTATGATGTATCATATCATAGGTGCTGACGCTCAGTTCTCGGATCGCACTTAGTCCCTCAGATCATCAGCAGTACATTAGCAGTGGTGATTCCGAGGACAAATTATATTACTTCATGTCTTTATCTTAGTAGTTAGTAGAGTTAGTTAGGGACCTGTCCCATCAACTCACAGTATTCAGTTTAGAGGCTTTTCAGACACTATAGTTAGCTATTTAGATTATTAAGCTTTCATTATTATGCCAGATTCATAATTCAGTAGTCGTTTCATTATTAAAACCTTATGGCATTTCAGTCATTCTTCCGCATTCATGATTATATTATTCAGTGCTCACAGCAGGTACCAGCTCATGGGTTAGATTATGGTCCCTCGGGACCGTAAGCACCGTGTAACAACTAGGGGTAGTCTCGGGTTGTTACAGGCACCCATATTTTTTAGACCAAAAGGCATAAACTTGTACCAATATATCCTTTTTGGAGTTCGGAATGCAGTGCATTATTCATCCTTTGAAGATATTCTGATTTGATTATATTCAAAAAATCCATCCATAAATATCATAGCTTCATGTCCAGTTGTCGCATCAACCATGAGCTCTATGATCGATATCGAGAAATCATGTTTTGGACATACCTTATTCAAGTCTCAATAATCAACACAGACACGTATTTGACCATTCTTCTTCTTGACAGGTACAACGTTTGAGATCTATAATGGGTACTTCACTTCTCGAATAAATTCGACTTTGATAAGCTTATTGACCTCTACTTTAATTTGTGTAACCAACTCAGGACGAAACACTCGTTGTGACTGTTTTATAGGACGTGCCTTTTTTTTATCCCCAAATAATGAATAGTTATCCTAGGACTAAGGCCTGCCATTTCTTGGTACAACCATCTAAAGACATCTTTATACTCAACTAACAACTTAAAGTAGTCCCTCTCTTCTTATGGTGTAAGAAGCGCACTAATGAATGTTGGGCGCGGATCTTGTAGAGTACCGAGATTAAGTTCTTTAAGTTCATCTATGGTTGATTGTACGCCATCCTCCAGTTGGGGTGGAACCTCTTGAACATCGTCATCCACACCATCAAAGTATGGACCTTCTTCCACTGTTATGTGATAGGATTTTTGTACAAAGTTTGAATGTTCCATTTGTCTTTCTTCGAATGTTTTGATGGCTTCTTCTTGCTCCTTTTTTATTTCTCCACAAAACTGATTAGTGAAAATAATAGTGCACCTTTTCACTTTTAGCAAACTCTATGTGGTGATTGATAACATAACCTTTTTATTCATACGTGATGGGAAGATACTATGAATGTCTTTGTCACTGATTCCTTCAAAAAAACCTTGTTTTTCATTCTTCAGCAACCTATTTTTTGCTAATGACTTTCTTGTGGTTCCGAAATGATGAAAGACAGAAGTTCTTGAGGTTTCAACCTCTCCTTCTATTTGTTCAAAGGCTCTACTTTTGTCCTTGCAACCCAATCTTTCAAATATAGAGACATGAGGTGTCAATCTTCCTATGCGTCAAACATAGAAGTTTGTTGTGGCATTTTCTCATCCTTAGCTTCCTTGTCTTTTTCTAATGAGGCATAATGTGATGAAGTTGTTTCCTTGCCCTTCTTAGTAGAAATTCGAAGAGGTTCCGGCAATTTGAATCTTAGGCCAAACTTAGGAGTGGCAACATAATGTCCTTGCTTTCTCAACTTTATTTGGGCCTCTGTAAGATCATGTATCGTCTCACCGGAGACGTCATCTTTGAGCTCACCTATCCTTGCCGAATTAAAGAAGTCGTAACTTTATTTTTCGAGCAGCGCAAAGGCTTTCTGATCAAAGTGACCTTTTATCTTATAAGCCAAAGTATTGTTTTTTGAAGGCTCAGGCGTGATAGATGGGTCTTGTATAACTTGGACAGGCATAATCTCCTTCAAATCTTGAAATGACTTATGGCTCATTTCTTTTCTTGGAGGGTGGCTTTGTTGAGTACATACTTCTAGGAAGGGTTATCCATCCGTTTGACTCTCATGAGGGATGTAGCAAAAAATTATGTGTTTTATCCATCTTTGTCTGCATGTCTCCTTCAGATGATGAAAGTTTAGTGGAGAATTTTTCAATTCTCTCCTTAGGACTCTTAACAGCAGCCGACAGAACCTCTACTTCTTCTTTTAAAACAACATCAGTTGGGTTGGATAGTGTTGGTTTCTCTGTACCAAATTCAAAATAATTCAAGTAGAATTTTGCATCTGCAAAGTACGCCACTCCATTTTCATGCATCCAGGGGCATCCGAGAAGCAATTTTATGATGTTTTGGCATCTATAACATAAATCAAAATATTTGATTTCATGTCGCCAATAGATAATCCTATACAAATCTTTCCTATGTATTGTTTTCCTCCTTGATTGAAGCCTTGAATCGTTATATTGTTTTTGGACAATTCACCAATGGAGATTTCAAGCCTTTTCAGCACCATCTTCGGCATGATATTGACTGCCAAACTATCATCGATCAATATGCGTTGAGATGTTGTTCTCGAATGGCCCCTATGTAGTTTAGGCCCTAATAATAAATCATCATCCGTGAAGGAAATTACAGCACAACATGATGTGACTTCTCATTAGCATGATATTCTCGTGCTATTGTTGGGCAATGCCCTTCTTTGCTTTCTTTTATTTCCTCTGTGATGGAAATTACATGTGTAGCATCAATTTGACTATCTTCAAGAAATTTTTCTAGAAAGAACTCATACAATGTAATAGGCCTTCGATCCTTTCGTGATAATGAACCATCAATCTTCTTGCTAGTATCAAACTTAACACTTTTTAGTGGTCGTAGATGATCCACGTTACTTTTCATCACTCTTGGCTTAGGAAGTCGTATTCTTAGAACTGTTTGATGTCTCATTTTCTTATGAGAAATCAAGGTCCATCCATCACCATTATTATCTTTGGCGTTATTGTCTGTTCCCAATGAGCTTTAAGAGCTTTCTTTGGAAAATCCACTTCAACTGGCTCGCAGTTTCTAAATTATAAGAAGATTGAGCTTGTCATAGTTTGTGACATTGAACACTTCTTCTTCTAGTGTATGATACTAACGTGATTTGTTTTTACTGTTTCATCCATGCCGATGATGATTTTTCCTTCACTTACCAGCATTATAATTTTCTCCTTCAAGATAAAGCACTTTCTTGTTGGGTGGCCAACGACGTGATGATACTTGCAATAGTTGAGATCATTGACCTTATTGATTTTCTTTGGTCTTTTTTATACAAAAAGATCAATGATTTCTTAACTAGCAATTCATCCAGTATCATAGGTACATCTGAATCTGGAAATGTATAAATCTTATCTTCTAACTCTTTTAAGGTTGGACGACGTTTATCCTCTCTTGGATATTGCCTCGTGGCTTCATCTTACTTTACCTTTTGCTTAGCCGTGACCTTTACAGAAGTTGCCTTCATTGCCATAGACTTTTTAGTCTTTGAGGTCATTCCTTTCTTGAACTCTTTTTTTTTCATCGGGTCAATAAAAGGGGATGCCTTCCCATGACTTGTGATGCTTAACTCCATGTCATATGCTCGTTTAGCAAGTTCTTCAAATGTTTGTGGTTTGATTCATTGTAATATGTATAGAAGGCCCCAATGCATTCCTTGAATGCACATTTCTATTGCGGATATTTTAGAAAGGCAATCTTTGCAGTCCAAACTCAATGATCTCCATCAATTGATGTAATCCATTACAGGCTCATCCTTTCTTTGCTTAGTGCCAATCAACTCTATCATGATCACAGTTCGCCGAGTGCTGTAAAATCGATTGAGAAATTCCTTCTCAAGCTGCTCCCAACTATCAATTGACTTATGCTCCAGGACAATATACCAGTCAAATGCATTTTCCTTCAATGAACAAACAAACTATTTTACCAAGAGATCGCCATGTGTTCCAGCGTTGCTACATGTTTCAAAAAAATAGGCAATGTGTTGCTTCGAGTTTCCCTTTCCATTAAATTGTTGCAACTTTGGTAGTTGATAGCTCATTGGCATGGGTAGTCAATTAATTTTTCTTGTGTAAGGCTTGGAGTAAAATAACGAACTCTATGGTGCTCCACCATATTGAGCCCTGATAATGGTGTTTGTTATCATGTCTTGCAACTGTTGGACAGATAAAGCTGCAGCTGAAATAGATCATTTCTCCTTTTAAAATTTAGACTTAACAGGTAATTTCTCAACATCCTTGTTTTGTGGAGTGAAATCGGGTGGATAATTAGGGATGTGACTCGGCTTTCCTGGTTCGTAAGCCTCCAGTTTGTTCATGAGTTGAGAAATATGAAGATTCTTGTCGTCAACCAACTTCTTTAGAGCTTCATGGTTTGCTCCATCATTGAGAACTTCTTGTTCATGTCAGTTGAGTCAGCCATTAAGGCATTGACCTTCGTTGAAATTGGAAAATCCATGGAATCTTCAAATTCACCAAAGTTGGATTTGGTTAGAGAAAGTTCACCAATGAACATGGTTGTAAGATTGCCCCCAGCAGCCATAATATGAGAGTTGTTGTTTTTATCCACCTCCAAAGAGGTGAAGTATTCAAATTCATCCAAGCTACTAGACTTGACCTTTTGGCGAGTAATCGGTCCAATACGACTAAGGTCATCAAATGCGGTAGTAGAACCCTTGCATGTAACATCGTTTGTTTTTTCAAAGTCCATTGCAATAGTTGAATTTGTAGCTTTCGATTTGCAGGAGGAAGAGATGAAGAGAAAAAATGGACCCACTGTGCGTGCCATAATTTGTTCTTAATAAATTTTCAAAGCGTCAAAAATTAACTGCAACCAAAGATAAATAAAAGAAAAAAAGTAATTTTTATTGATGAATCTTGTGAGTACAATTCTGTGACTTTCTTGATTCTTCTCTACTAAACATAAAAATAATTCGAGAGCCTTCAGTAACATGTTTCTCGAATCGTTGGATGGTTTGAACTTCTAGAGATGTATTTCAATCACCGAAAATGTCAGAAAATATTTGTCGCTTTGGAATAATCTCCAGGAAAAACTCCGTTGATTGCTCCTTGATAGTCAATGCCGATGTTGCCAATGCTTGTCAAAGTCCTCTTTCAGAATCTCCTTAGAATGTTATATTACCCCCATTTATAGTTATAGGGAGTAGGCCTAGTTGCTTTTGATTGGCCGAAATATGTCACTTTGACACTTGACGACTTTTGACTGGTTCTTGAATTTGAATGAGATTTCCACATTATTTGTACATGTGGATTCGTCTCGTTGGTCTTGGATTTAACGGGGACGCTAATTCACCCTGACACGTGGCATGAGTCTGGGCTCCAAAGTGTAATGGACCTAGTTCTTGAATTTAATAAAATAGACTAATTTATAGGGCCCAAATTAATTAATCAACCCAAATGATCATGAATTAAACTCAAATTTTGTATGAATTTAACCCACTAAATTTTTATATCTACAACATGGACATACATATGTATGATATAATTATTAAGATGATGCAAGTTGATATCTTCTGCTGAGCACTTTTTGGGGCATTCATTTAAGCAATTCCTCAACTTCAATTAATTTAGAACATATTCATGGTAGTCTTCTCCTTTATAATCTCTATATTGTCCATGTAAATAAATCCAATTTGCTATAACAATTTGGATGATGCTGCTAAACATTATGTGGTCCTGAAAAGAAAAGGAAAAGACAAACCTAAAATTTTAGCTGGTGAAATATATGAAGCACTTAACTTTATATAATTCAACTTGATTCGTCTCACAATATCAATCTATTTTAAAGATGAAAATATTAGATCATATTATATTATATTATATTCTACGAGCATTCACTACTTAAGTTTGTATAGTCTATATTTAGAAACTTTGTATAATCTTAAGAATAAATTAGATATCTATTTTTAATATGCATTTACATATGTAGTATATATTGTAACAATCACACCCCTTTTTTAATCAAAAGAATTAGATTTTAAGTTTGAAAAGAGTTTTATTATTAAGTGATAAAAAATAAAAAATTATTTCGAAAAGAATTATTTATATTTAAATTCAGAGTCGCCACTTGTCATAAATCGGATGTGTCAAATCACCTTTGAAAATCCTTTTTCAAAACAGTTTGACTCTAAAAACAGATCCACGAACAGAGATTCCAGTTAAGGAATTCTGTTGACCGAGAGGAAGGTGTTAGACACCCCTCAATCACGTGGTTCGACCACGATCACTTCGTGGAGTATATCGGCTAGTAGACACTATGAAATGTATAAACCAACAAAAACACACAAAAGAAGAAAGACAAATAACTAAACAATTCAAACTAAAAAAAAAATAGAGTTTAGTCCAATTTATTACAGACCCAAAATAAAAAGATACTGAAAAGTAAACCTACACTAATCTTAAACTATGCTCCAATGCATTACCCGATGCCTCGGGCCTTGATCACGAACTTTCTTTGCGTACATGATGCTTCGGGGCATTCCCCGGTGAATGAATACAATTTTCTTCAGAGCATTTTCCGGAAAAATCAGTACAATGAATTCAAGTGCGATAAAATGAAAGTCATTCAATACATTCAAAAACATTCAATAAATATCACAATCCCTAAGTTTTTCCTACACAACCTATCGTTTGTCTAACCATTTTGACCTATCAGTATACTATCACGTTCGACAAAATTAACATCAGCGATCAAAGCAAGTCAATATTTACTTCAACAATTTCTTAATCCCACCCCAATTTATTATTGATTACGCAATTACTCAATTCCCAATCATACAATTATTCAACTCAAATAATCAATCAATATCAACAAACACTTATGATGATTCAAACAAATCAAAATCAAACGAAACAAGGCTCACACACATCACTAATTCAACACATAAGGCATCAAACAATAAAAATTAATCGAGAATGGGATGAGAAACAAACCTCAATTTAATTCCGAACAATTAGTGATGGATCGGATCTCACGAACCAACGAACCTTGACAAAAATTTAACCTCGATGTCAAAACTAAATTTGCAAATCTCGACTGCCGAATTCTATTTTCCCAGACCTGTTTTATCTCTGTATTTTTATGTGGGTCGTGAGAGGGCGAGCTGGACGAAAGTGCTATGTGTTCACTGGTTCGTCAACGATTCGAGCTTATTGGAGTGGTGGTTAACTGGATTTTACCGATGGATTTGGCCGGCGTTGGCTGCTGGCGGTATGTCCGGTCAAAAATGAGGCATTCATCGGTCAAGATGATGTTTTTCGGAGAGAATTCACCAAAAATTAAGAAAAGGAAAAAGTGTTCTTGCTGGTTTTCCCCGATCTCCTCCCTCTGTTCACTCTCTATCCGACCTCTCTCTAGTTTTCTCTCTAAATTTTTGTTCACTCCCCATTTTCCTTATGTGTGTGCACTTTTATGTATGTATGTGTAGAAGAGTGAAGCTATCTGTATTATTTTCTGTGATGTGAATTTGTCAGAGTATGTGTGTGAGCGTGTTGGTGAAGTTGTATTCAGTCAATGAGTGTTGTGAGTTGTGTGTGTTTATTCACTGTGTGGTATTGTCGTGTGTTGATGTAGTATGAAAAATAGAAAAAACGAATTCAATGATTGTGGGTGTGTGAATGAATATCAATCAGTGTGTATGTCAATATGTATATATTATGATAAAGATGATTTGTTGTTTTTGTGATGTCATCTCGTGAGGTATCTTTTGTGTGAGTTTGTTATGGAAAAGAAAAAGGGGAAAAATGTGAGGGGATGGGGCAGAGGGCATGTGGGGGGTATGGTGTGGGGTGGTGATATGAGGTGTCAAAATTTTATTGAAGGGAGTGGTTAATTTTGTTATGAAAAGAATATTGGGGTTTGGGTTTGTTAGGGGTTTGTTATTTTGTCTTCTAGTGGGGAAATTATCACATGGGTGAAGATATGTGGTAAGGTGAGTTAAAAATGAATAAAATTAAATTTCGGGAGGGAAAAAATTAGGTTTCTACATCATGCCCCTTTTCTGGTGTAAACACAAAGTGTTTTCAGATAAAAAAGTAGATAACAAGATCAAATTTTGACCCGACTATTATACGAAGAAAGAAATAGAAGGAAGAAGGACAACTGAGTTGGAGAGTCGAGTGAGGCCTTGTCGAGGTTTCGGTCTACGACTCTGTCATCACATCAAAAACAAAAATTACAAGCTAAAACATAAATGAAATTACAAAAATTCTATCTATGCAGCTTCTTTTGGACTTTTGACTTGAGTTTCATCACCCGATTCTCCAGGCAGGCTCCTCACTTGCAATTTCTTCAACTTGTTGTTTGGGTTTCAATTTCTTTATCCTGTTCTCTAGGCGGGCTCCTGACTTGCTATTATTCAATCTGTTGACTTTCAATTTCTTCACCTTGTTGCTTGACTTTCAACTTCTTCACCTTGTTGCTTGACTTTTCATTTATTTGTCATGTTCTTCAGGCGGGCTCCTGAAATCACATCAAAACTAGAAAGAAAATTATCTCAAACAAATGTTATGATAGAAATCTCACTTTTCAAAAATAAAATCTCATTTTTCAAGAGGATCCTAAATGATATTTTCAATAACGTAATTAAATTTATGCCCCAGTTTATCATCAGAGAAATTTTGTGAATGTCACATCATAACTACTTGAAAAACCCAAACAAGGAAATGCATCTTCTATGGGTTACTTGGAATGATTTGACTAGAAAGTACATCTTCTAGGAGTCTGGGGGAATGACTCGACCAGAAGGTACATCTCTAGAAATCAAAGGGAATGACTCGACTAAGAAGTACATCTTCTAGGAATCAAGGGGACTGACTCGACCAGGAAGTACATTTTCCTAGAATCAAGGGGACTGACTCGACCAGGAAGTACATCTTCCAGGAATCAAGGGGAATTACTCGACCAGGAGGTACATCTTCTAGAAATTAAGGGTAATGACTCGACCAGGAAGTACATATTCTAGGAATCAAAGGGAATGACTCGACCAGGAGGTACATCTTCTAGGAATCAAGGGGAATAACTCAACCAGGAAGGTACGTCTTCTAGGAGTCAAAGGGAACGACTCTACTGGAAGGTACGTCTTCTAGGGGTCAAGGAGAACGAATCGACCGGAAGGTACGTTTTTTAGAAATCAAGGTGAACGAATCGACCGGAAGGTACGTCTTCTAGGAGTCAAGGGGAACGAATCAACCAAAAGGTACGTCTTCTAGGGGAATGACTCGATCGAAAGCTACGTCTTCTAGGGATCAAGAGGAATGAATCGACCGAAAGGTACGTCTTCTAGGGGTCAAGGGAAAAGAATCGATCGAAAGGTACGTCTTCTAGGAGTGAAGGGAAACGAATCTACCAGAAGGTACGTCATTTAAGAGTCAAGGGGAACGACTCGACCGGAAAATATATCTTCTAGAAGTGAAGGTTCAATTTAAGATGTGTATCACCTAGCAATTGAAAACTAAAATACCTGGACAAGGAAGTGTGTCTTCGAGGGATATAGGATTATGAATTTTACCATGATTTGATTATCAAACCTGTACAACAACATTGCTTCCTGTATTTGTAGAAGTGAGGCATTGCAGCCCTTGATATTTATGCTCTGAAGTCCTTGATTTGAAGGTAACATGTTTCCTATTTCATCGAAGAAAACTTGTAAGTTTAAACATGGTGGATGGTTTGTGGCTTTGGCTTTCGCAGCAAACGTTCTTTCCCTCATCACATTTAACCTTGCTTCCAATCATTAGCATATATCATTGACTTGCAGCATCGTTGACCCAAACTCAGGTTATTAAGAGTGACTCTGAAACAAACAATGTATCTCTGTTTTCCATGCTTCTTAGATAAATCCTTTGAACCTTTGTATTCCCATGAGTTCCCAGACTTGTCTATTGACAAAAATTTCTGCATGTCTTATTTCGCCTCACAATCATGTCTTTTTCATGTTTGGCTTTTTATCTTGCTTTTTGCAATTGAAGAAGCTGGTAGCCAATTTTGAAATCTTTTCTTACTTGTTTTGACATGAACTTGACTCAAAGACAAGAGAAAAATGACAATGATTTTTTTATTTGGATAACTAACTCAAGAAAATAAAATAAAAATAAAGAGAAGAAAATGAATGTCCCCATTTGAAAAAAGATAAAAGAAAACTTATCTGAAAATGACAGTCAACTCTAGTGATTATGACATGCATTTTGGATTAAGCAGCCTATTTTTTCATCCAAACTTTCCACCAGTTGTAGTTGAGTTAATGTCCCTGAAACTGTGCTGCTTCCTTGGGCCAATTGCATTCAGATACCTCATTCAGCTAGTAACGCCCTAAAGGGTTTTTGCCAACAAGCCTCTCTCACTTTTTTTTTCTCAGCTCACTATTGCCTTATGGTGTCCGTAAGGGTTTTTCACCAATAAGACTCTTATTTTCATTTATCTTAAATCACAGTCGTCTTACAGTGTCCGTAAGGGTTTTCACCGATAAGACTCTCTTATTTTTATCTCTCTCAACTTATCATCGTCTTACGGTGCCTGTGAGGGTTTTCACCAATAAAACTCTCTCATTTTTATTTTTCTCCTAATTCCGCTGAAGAAGACAAAAAGTTTCCAAAATACGTTATCATATGCATTGCATGCTTAGCCTTATCATTCTCAGAGATTGATTTGAAGGTCTTTCTTTGGTTGTAACTTGGCTTTTGGATAGAGTTAGAAATAAAGGATAGCAAGAGGCCCAAACAACACTTGAAGTGGGGTGGGACTTACAACTTTTGATATCAACTCATACAATGGAAATTAACTCATGCCCCAGTTTCTTTAACTGGGTAATTCTAAATTATTTATTTGGTTGGACCAAACCCAGAGTAGGCAGCCTACGTATCTCTCCCCCGAGAGAGGAGAACCAGGTCGCGCGTAATTTCGACAACTTATTTTGTTGCTTTTGATTTTTTCTCTTCTTTTTTTTTATTGACTCTCTTCTCTTTGGAGCTTTTTCTGACTCTATTTTTCTTGACACTCATCTTTTTTCTTCCTTTTTGATACACTTTTCTCTCTTATCTTTTTTTTAAAACTTTTTTGTCTCTATTTTTTTTTCTCGACAATTTCTTTTGAGTTTTGCTGACTCTATCTTGATTCCAAAAGAAGGGTATGAAAGAAAATAATACTAAAGTTCAAATAAGGTAAACAAAGAATGACACAATGTTTTGATAGCAGAATGAAATGTCTTCATCATATCAATCCTTGAAAATGCAAGTAGGCATCATGCAATATGAAGTGAAAGGTGAAGATCATTTATGACACCTTTTTACACCATTAACTTGACTTGAGCATGTGTGTCACTTCTTCTTCTACACTTGTCAAGCATATAACTTCATCTTTGTTGTACATCCCTCACATCAAATGACCCATGCTTTCATGGAGCTGATTATCTTCATTTTTCTCTTGTATGGGGATCACGCGTCCACTATTTAACCTAATTGAGATATGTCTTTCAATTGAGGACCAAGTTATTCTTGTGATTCTCAAAATGATTGCCTTAATTTTCAAAGAAGGCTTTAACTTGGTCACCAAATGTCTCAACACTCTACTTATTTCTCCAATGCCTTTTCTAACTTTTAGCCCTCTGATTCAAAGTTCATGCTTAAACTGAATTTTAAGATCTAGCTAAAAATTTCGCAAGCATGTCATATCACTAGAACCAACATAAAATATACTTATATAAAGAAAACAAACAAACAACATAAATTTAAAATACAAAGGGAAAAGAGACACTCCATTTAGTTAAAATGAAAGATAGAAGGGTTTGAACATAAATGACAAAGGGATAAAACAAGATAGATCCCAAACTACAACCCTGAAATAATTTGAATAACAGAAAAGAAAATAAAACAATCTACCAGAACTCTTCCCAGTAGGGAGAAGAGTGACTTCTCAATTGCTGAGCCTGACATCTTAGCCACTGCATATCAGCATAGCTAGAGCTTCCATCACTATCAGACACATTCCCTTCAACAAATAAGTTCTGGATCCCCATGCTTAACTCATTGTTTCCCACATATTGTGCAGTACTACGTGCTGGTGAAGAACTTTTAGGGACGGTTAAGGGGCCAATGTTTTGCACCACAATCAATTTTTCTTGAATCATCTTCTCTATTTCTCTTTTCAAAATACGATAATCTTCAATACTGTGACCTTGCATATTAGAATGATAAGCACATCGTATATTAGGATTAAAATTTTTTAAATATATATCGGGAGTATACCCAGGGATAGGAGTAATCATACCCCATTGTCTCAATGTCTGGAACAAACTGGTATAGGACTCCCCAATTGGCGTGAAATTATCCTTTGCCTTCCTCTTCATTACGAACTCTGGCCTCGGATGAAACTTGAATTTAAAGATTCCTTGGTAAATTTGTGGGGGTCGAGGACGATGTTGAAGGACTGATGCACACAATTGTGGTTAAGAAGGCGGATGAGTATACTGTTGTGCATTGTTCAAAGGATATTGTGGAACTGGAATGAAATATCTTGAATTTTGTAAAGAGGAACCTTGTTACAGGTGATTATGTGGATCTGATATTTATGCTTGGGATCGAGGCTAACAGTATTGTTAAGTTGACCCTCTCAAGCCCCGTTGTGGCCCCGACACAACAATAGCTACATTCTCCATCTTCTTTCATTCAGTCTCTCTTAATTGATTGCAATATCGTCCCAAGTGTTTAACAGAATCCTCGTACCTATCATGATCCTCAAATTCTAATACCTCAAAGTTAGGAAGGAGGTTAACACTTGAAGACATGTCCGAGTCCTTATATGCAACATCTTCACAATTCGCAAGTCTCGGAGAATTTTTCATAACCTTTCCTGCACTTTTTATTTTTCTAGCCATTTTCTCTTATTTTTCTGTCATGTCAGACTTCTTGGTAAGAAATTTTGGTGGTCCAATTAACATATATGTGGGATCAGGTGTATAATAGTGATCATAGAGTATTAAACATTGACTCACTAGAAGATTGGGGAACCACAATCGTTGGGTGGAAAGTCGAGGTGGGAGCCTCAGTAAAGGGTTGAGCAGCAGAAGCAGAGACAATAGGTGGTGCTATCAATGTGGTAGATTTACAATGAAAAGCTAGAAAATGAGTGATGGAAGCATTGAGATGCTTTTGGCCTGGAGTGAATTATGAGGTATCTTATGGTGAATCAACAACAGTAGGAAACTGACTTTGCAGTTGTGATGGAAAACTCAAGGTATTTGTGGGATCAATAATAGAGAATGGAGGAGGAGGTAACCCACTGACCCAAGCTTGATACATTTTAATTATTTGTTGTCTTAGTCTCACAATCTCTTGCTTTAAACTCTTATTTTCCCGACTCTTTGTCTGATCCATAATGTCACTCTCTATATCCTTGTTGGACATGACTAACCCTTTCTTGGATTTGACGTGATTTGGAGGACTAGCCAGAATGCCACAAACCAACCACCTTAAACTAACTGAACAAGATATAACAAATATGTTAGAGTTCAACACTTTTTCAAAACCACTTTTTTCCTTCTTCTTTTTTTAAAAAGATCACCGAACCCAAGAAGGTCTCCTACGTATCTCACTCCCGAGAGAGGAGAATCAGGTGTGCGTAGTTCGTGAAGTTTGGCCAAAGGTGGCCAATCAAACGTTCTTTTTTTTCTTTTTTGTTATTGAAACTTTAAGAAGAAAAGAAAATAACAAACTATCAAAAGAATTGACGAAAATCTTTTTTGAATTTTTCAGCTTTAACATCCCTATACGGAATGAAATCTATGATCACCAAAGAAAAATCTTTTTGGATTTTCGAATTTGAATTTCATGCGAAAATGAAACTTGAAACTATTAAAGGAGAATCTTTTTGTGGTTTTCTTTTAAAGATGTATATGACACCTACTCTAAATGAAGAGTGAAGAAAATCATTTTTTGAATTTTTGAAATAAAATCACCGAACCCTGGAAGGGCTGCCTACATATCTCACTTCTGAGAGAGGAGAATCAGGTGTGCGTAGTTCATCCAGATTGGACAATTTAGGATTAAATGACAAACTAAACTTTGATTTGAGAGACATGACTAAAGACAGACGATGAAAAACGTCAATAAAATCTTTTTTTGAATTTTCAATTTGACACTTCACATAAAACTGACACCAATAACTATGAATGAAAAAATCTTTTTGGTATTTTCATTATATGAAATGTACAAAACCTCTCCCATATTTTGAATTTTCATTATAAAAAGCTCCTATTGAAAAAATCTTTTTGAAATTTTCAAATTATGAATGCTTGCTAAAGGAAACGAAGGAAAATCTTTTTGATTTTTTTTGAGAAAATGAGTGCAAAAGGTAAAAAATCTTTTTAAATTTTTGAATTGTGAAAAACAAAAGCAATAAAGAACTCTAAAAACTACGAAACTCTTTTTTTATTCACCTTTTCTTTTTTTCTTTTTTTTCGAATTGTTCTTGCCTAAACACACGTTTTTTCCCAAATCAGTCCGTCAAATACCTTGTTACCCTCCAAGATGCAACAATTAGCACATAGGGATGCTTTAGGAGTAAGTCTCCTACAAAGGACCAAGTGGATCCCGCTAGGTCTCAATATGATGCAGATAAGCATGACCTAAAGGCTAACCTAGGATGAGGTCTACTAACAAGGTTGTTCGGGGGCGCATATGGTCGATAGTGGTTGCGATTGCTTTCCACCTACTCCATACATCCAATAGCTCCCCTTTCTAAAATAAGGGTGACTCAACTAGAGTTCGTGTACACGACGTGTACTCCGGGACTTGTTGCAGAAAAAATTGACTCAGAGTAATACATATGATGCCAGATATAAAACGGTAACACATAAAAGAAAACTATAAACATGTAGCACATACGCATCCAACAATGATAAAATAATAACACAAACAAAATGTCTATACACTTATAGTGTCAAACTAAGCCGATATAACTCGAAAAATAAGCTCAAATTCTGAAAAATTTCCAGTGGAGTCGCTAGAGCTGTCACACCCCTTTTTTAACCAAAAGAATTAGATTTTAAGTTTGAAAAGGGTTTTATTATTAAGTGATAAAAAATAAAAATTTATTTTGAAAAGAATTATTTACATTTAAACTCAGAGTCGCCACTTGGTATAAATCGAGTGTGCCAAGTCACCTTTGAAAATCTTTTTTCAAAACAGTTTGACTCTAAAAACTGATCCACGAACAGAGATTCTAATTAAGGAATTTTGTTGACCGAGGGAAAGGTGTTAGGCACCTATCGATCCCGTGGTTCGACCACGGTCGCTTCATGGAGTATAGCGGCTAGTATACACTATGGAATGTATAAACCAACAAAAACACACAAAAGAAGAAAGACAAACAACCAAACAATTCAAACTCCAAAAAAACAGAGTTCAGTCCAATTTATAACAGACCCAAAATAAAAAAAAAAACTGAAAAGTAAACCTATACTAATCTTAAACTATGCTCCAATGCTTTACCTGATGCCTCGGACCTTGATCACGAACTTCCTTTGTGTACATGATACTTCGAGGCATTCCCCGGTGAATGAATACAATTTTCTTTGGAGCATTCCCCGACAAAATCAATACAATGAATTCAAGTGCGATAAAATGAAAGCCATTCAACACATTAAAAAACATTCAACAAAAACTACAATCCCCAAGTTTTGCCTATCCAACCTATCGTTTGCCTAACCATTTTGACCTATCATGATACTATCACGTTCGACAAAATTAACATCAGCGATCAAAACAAGTCAATATTTACTTCATCAATTTCCGAATCCCACCCCAATTTATTATCGATTATGCAACTACTTAATTTTCAATCATACAATTATTCAACTCAAATAATCAATCAATATCCACAAACACTTATGATGAGTCAAACATATCAAAATCAAACGAAACAAGGCTCACACACATCACTAATTCAACACATTAGGCATCAAACAATAAAGATTAATCGAGAATGGGATGAGAAATGGACCTCAATTTTATTCTGAACAATTAGCGATGGATCGGAGCTCACGAACCAACGAACCTCGATCAAAATTTAACTTCGATGTCAAAACTAAATTCGCAAATCTCGACTGCCGATTTCTGTTTTCCCAGACCCATTTTCTCTCTGTATTTTTATGTGGGTCGTGAGAGGGGGAGCTGGACGAAAGTGCTATGTGTTCACTCGTTCACCTGCGATTCGAGCTTATTGGAGTGATGGTTAGCGGGATTTTACCTCTCTCTCTCCCTCTCTCTATATCTATTTATCCATCTATCCATTTATCCATCTATCCATCTATCTTCATATATATATATATATAATATGCACGACTTATTCATAATTCAGTGATTCTCAAAGTATTAATCTATTCAGGGCAACAAAGACATAATATAAAGTTCGGCTATTATCGTATTGAAAAGTTTGAGGCATTTATAGCTTCCAACAATTAGGATTTAATTTTTTTTTTCTAACTAATATTCAGTTCAAGTTTGAAGATTCTTGTAAACTAAAATGTATTGCGTAGGATTTTGGCGGTAACTAAGATTTTATTTTTTTAAGTTAGTTGTTACTATTTCTATTTTATAAGTATTTTCTTATTGGTTAAACCGAAAATCGGACAGTTAAGGACCAAAAATCGATAAACCGAAACCGATAAGAAAATATCTTATTGGTTGGTTATTGGTTTTACATATTTAAAAACCGAAAATCGATAAATCGAACCAATAACACATAAAATCGAACCGAACCGATCGATGCACACCCCTAGTTTTCTGTGGGTGAATTTGTGAAAATATGTGTGTGAGCATGTTGGTAAAGTTGTATTCGATCAGTGAGTGTTGTGAGCTGTGTGTGTGTTTATTCACTGTGTGGTATTGTGGTGTGTTGATGTAGTATGAAAAATGGAAAAGATGGATTCAGTGATTGTGGGTGTGTGAATGAATATCAATATCAGTGTGTATGTAAATATGTATGTATTGTGATAAAGATGATTTGTTGTTGCTGTGATGTCATCTCGTGAGGTCGCTTTTGTGTGAGTTTGTTATGGAAAAGAAAAAGGAAAAAAACGTGAGGTGATGGGGTAGGGGATATGTGGGGTAGGGTGTGGGGTGGTGATAGGAGGTGTCAAAATTTTATTGAAGGGAGTGGTTAATTTTGTTATAAAAAAGAATATTGAGGTTTAGGTTTGTTAGGAGTTTGTTATTTTATCTTCTAGTGGGAAAATAAGATATATAGTAAGGTGAGCTAAAAATAAATAAAATTAAATTTCGAGAGGGATAAAATTAGATGTCTACAATAACACTCGTATATTTTGCTTATATATGCATCATATACAATCTCAAAAAGAAAATACATATATTTTTTTTAAATAGGACAAGCTCCATTTGAGGGATAAAGATCCGATCAAATATCATTCTGTCAAGTAATATTCAATGGATTTATATATTCATGTCATGTACACCATAAATAATTTATGATTGAGATCTATTTCAATTCATATATATTCATAAAAATTAAAACTGACAAAAATACACTAACCGCCACTCTTATGTTTTAAAATATATACTCTTTTATGTTTAAAATGTAAATTGCAACAAAATGCACAAAGGAAATTTTTGTGTTTAAAATGTAAGATACATGCTATCTTCAGTGATATGTATAGTCTTGACAAAAAGAAATAGATTTTGGCGAGTCAAAAAAAAATATTTCCGGACTTTTAATTTTTTGCTTGAGAAAATTCGTTAGTGCATTTTGTTTCCGTTAACATTTTAAACATAAAAAAGTATATATTTAAAAGGTAAGAGTGTGAGTTATAAGTTAGCTATTTGTTGGGTTTAAAATTGAGAGGGCGTGAAGCGAATGTCAATAGTTTACAAATCAAGACGGTGATAATTCAGATGACAAATAAAAATATACTAAAAACATATATATTATTAATATATTTAGTCAAACGACCTACATATTAAAAAACTAATATTGAAAAACACAAAACCTATTAGAAGAAATCTCCCAAACAAAACTCTTAAATACCTATATTGTGGATACTATTGTGTTATGATTTGAGAAGAGAGATTTTCTGTTTATAGAGCTACAAAACCCTTCCTTTAAGAAAGAATAAACCTAATAGAAATTTAATAGGAAAGAGATTTTTTCCTACTAGAAAATCTTTTCCACTAAAAAATTCTTTCAAAATAAAACACAATTATAATAGAATCCAAGTAAGGTAGGAAATTTAGGACATATTCTAACAAATCTCCCCTGGCCTGAATTTTCTGACAAAATTGATCATCATCTTTTGCTTCACGTAATCTTCATCATTGTTGCTTGTCATGGTTAAAAAATAAAGTTTAAAATATTATGAGTTAAAAATGATTTAAGAATATTTTAAAGATGTAATAGCAGGAATGTCAAAAATTTGCTTTAAACTCCTTCTCCCATGTAGCTAGACAAAGATCTTCAATTTTATCAAATTGGTTACATCTTAATTTGAAACCTCTTTGAACCCGTATTTAATCTCGTCTCACCAAATCATTGGTCCTTTGAACCGTAGACTCTGATATCACTTGTTGGATTTAAAATTGAGAGGGCGTCATGCGGAAGCCAATAGTTTGCAAACCATGATGGTGATAATTCAGATGACAAATAAAAATATACTAAAAACATATATATTATTAATATATTTGGTAAAACGACCTACATATTAAAAAAACTAATATTAAAAAACCCAAAACCTATTGGGAGAAATCTACCCCTAAACAAAACAAAGATCTTCTATTTATAGAGTTACAAACCCTTACTCTAAGAAAGAATAAACCTAATAGAAATGTACGTTTTCGAAGTAAAACACAATTATGATAGAATCCAAGTAAGGTAGAAAATTCAGGACAAATCCTAACACTACTGTTAGTGTATTTTTTGCCATTTTTAATTTTTTTTTTTTATGAGTAAGTATTAAGAGCCCGTTTAGCCATGAATTTTTTTTCTTTTTTCCAAAAAATATTTTCGGAGTTGGAAATTGTGGTGTTTGGCCATGAAAATTCGAAAAAAAATTCTGAAAAGAGAAAACAGATTTTTGATGTTTTCACAATTTTTCAACTCCAATTTCAACTTTTATTATTGTTACATATAACTCCAATCTTTTAAATTTTTACATAAAACTCTTCTTATAACATTACTTTTTCAATATTACGTATATAACAGTTTTAAAAAATAAGATAATTATAATTTCAAACTTAATGCTATCCTAATTAATACACATCTCTTTTTCTCTCTCATCATTATTTTTCTCCCTTATTTAAGACATTATTTTACTGCTAATGATCCTAATTACTATAATATAATAATAATAATAATAATAATTTTTTTGTTGTGATACGGACGTCTAAGGAATTATAGTCCTGTAATTAATAATGGATAATCGTTTTCTATATTTATGGAATTAGTAAAGTTGTAGAAGATTAGTTTACCACTGCCACAAATTATTCTCATTTTTAATTTGATTATATATATTATATTGTGTACATCCTTATTATACTATTCAAATATAAATAGTTTATACCATATATATGCTAAAAATATAAATCGGTGATACATATTTTTCATAAAAAAATATATCTAATTTAACAAATTTATACCTTAAACTACAACTGCTACCTTTATATACCATAATATTTGGTATCTTTATACACAAAGTATTATATTTATACCCATAAATATATAAAGTATTATATTTATAACAGAAATATGCAAAGTATGTTATATATAAAGTTTATACCATGTATATACCATATACACACATATATAAATATACAAAGTATTAAGAAACATACTAAGCATATTTATAACATAAATATACAAAGTATGTTATATATGAAGTTTATACCATGTATATATCATATACGCACATATATAAATATACAAAGTATAAAAAAACGTACTAAGCATCATTATATATTTATGGTATATGATATAATATACCATAAATATACAAAGTATGTTTTACATAGAAATAATTTATTGACACACAGTAAAATCTTTCATGTATTAGAAAATTGAAGAAATAAATTAGCGGCACCCTAAAATTTAATAACAACTCATCATTTCCTATTTTTTAGGAACGAAAAAAGTAAAGGAAATAAATTAAATAAATTCCTAAAAAAATAAATTTGGTTGAAAGATAATATTTGTCACCTAAAAAATAGGAAGCAGTGATCTGTTAATCTAACATCCATATTTAAAATTTTCAAATATGAGAAAACGGCTATTAATGTAAATATTATATATGTCATAATTGAAATTCATTAAATATGACCATGTATATGTAATTATTTTTATAAAAGTGGCTAATTGTGTTCTTTTTTTGTTAGTAGGTAAATTCTAGTTGGGTGATTTTTATAGCTTGTAAAAGTTGGGGCATAAAATCACATTTTAAAAAGTTTTTTCAAAAGTAAAAAAAAAAATCAAAAAAGACATGGCCAAACACAACTCCAACTCCAACTCCGGAAAATTTTAGTTTTCATGGCCAAAGGGCTACTAAATAAAAGAGAAAATACCCAATTACCCCCCTGAACTATACCCAAAAAAGTTATGACACACCTCAACTTAAAAGGGGTCCTATTACCCCCTGAACTAATTAAAAGTGTAATTTTGACACCCTTAGTGCCTACATGGCACACACATGTGCCTACGTGGACAATTCAGTGTGTTGTATCACGTAGGTGCCACGTAGGCACTAAGGGTGTCAAAATTACACTTTTAATTAGTTCAGGGGGTAATAGGACCCTCTTTAAGTTGAGGTGTGTCATAACATTTTTGGGTATAATTCAGGGGGTAATTGAGTATAAATAAAGGGTTTTTCCTTCATTGTAATTCACTCCTCAAGAATTCATCATGAGAAATAAAGAAGTCTCCTCTCTTCTCTCTCTATTTTTCTTATTCTTTATTTTATATTTTATAACACGTTATCAGCACGACACTCTGTCAAACAAGGTGAGGTTATAAATCTAAAGGTAATTTCAAGGTTAGTGATTCCTTATGTTATTTGTTTTTTGCTACTAATGATATAATTATTGTTGAATTTGAGGAAAAATAATTGGTTTGGAACCACTTATGCTTTCAATTTGTTTATGAACAATATTGTTAAAAGATACGATGATGAATTTAAGTCTCGACTTTTTAAGAGGGTAAGACAATGGGTTAAAAGTTCCAATGCACCATGACGATAAGATGTTGGGTTCAAATCCCATCGAGTTATTGCCTAAGATGCCTTTTTATATGGATAAAATATTGAGTTTGAATCTCAATACACTATATTGATGATATTATGATGGCTAAGGCAAAATAATGGGTGTTTGTGAAAAGCCATGAGATATGTCCCATTGAATATGCTCAATTCTCTGAAGTGAATGTGGTAGCAGTGCATTATATGTCTGAAAGAAGACAAGTGATTGAATGTACGAATATAAGCGTGAAGGGATAATATACTAATAATCATCAAAAGTGATAATATTTTCACACGCTTATTATGATTATAAGATATGTTAGAGAAAAATTCTCTACATTATATGCAAACCTCGATTTTCTCTTGAATTAGCAATATTTTGAAAGAGGTTATAAGCTATCATAATATTGATAGGCTTAAGACACGATTATATTTCATTCTTGTGAATGAGAATTCTGATTGTTATAAGCATAGATTCATTTCATGGAGTGAATGTGATAATATTTAGTGAATTTATCAATACAAACATGCACTTGATTGTGATGGTATCACAACTCACCTCCGAAAGAGGTTGAATAATTGAGAAGAGTTATTTTGAAATCTACTTCTAAAGTAGTAAATTTGAAATTTATTCATATAATAGTAAATTTAAAATTTACTAAAAATAAATAAATACATGTCATGGTAAACTTGGAGTTTACTTGTATAAAAGTTCATAAACCGACATGAACGATTGCAACATCCCAAAGGTGTGCATAGTGAGTATTAAACATATATTGAAGAACTAGGAAATTCTTCATGAACTTTTAATGTTGTTTGTTCTCATGATAAGTTGGTTGGAGCAACTAATGTTGGGATTTGATCCCTCAAAATCTGAAAAGAATAAAAGGTGAATATGGGCCCGTTCACCTGTCATGCGATCTATTAAGATGCATCGATATAAGATGATCACATATGAGTTTATTGTCAACCTACGATTTTACATTCATAAAGTCGTTTGCTCAGTATATATTGAGTTAAGAACATAATTTTCAGATTGTGTAATCAAGGCAATTCATCTTACTAATGTTAGTTAAGCTGGTATTAAATGCCTTCGATAAATAGATGAACCATTGCTAATGAGTACAAAAGGTTCATGTGTTGGTTTGGAATATTATATACAAAAGTACTTATATGCATCAAACCAATAAATATGATTAATTCCCCCCAAAGTTGGTTTTGTGTCAGGAACCACACGTTATTCATCTAATAATTTTGATGTGTGGTATAAAATTAATAAATTTATCATGATGCACAAAGATGGATTCCTTAAAGAAGATGAAGGGTGTATGGTAATTTTTCTAACATAAAGGGGAGATTATAAGCAGCTATGAAATATGTTAGGAATTATCATCAGATCCTCATTCAAAAGATAATTCAAGTCACATATCGAAAGTATTTGGTGACTCAAATTTAATCTTTTATTTAAGCTGCAAGTGCTCCTATTTTATGAACCGATACAAAATGATATATCATTGATAATTTCTTTAATACAATATCGGCGCAATAATGTAAGAGATTATAAGGATCTAAATTCTATGTTTATTTAAGCATACTGACATAGAAATATTATTCAAGTGATATGAAAGGATGCATCTTGGTAAGCATAAAACTTATTTGATTTGCAGTCCAGACACTTGAAAATATCGCACATGAAATGTTGAATATTGTCAGTTGACAAAATTTATATGGAAACTTTTTAAGGATTCAAATATTTTAAGCATTTAAAAGTTTATGGAAAACTTATTTATAATCCTTATATTGTATAAGCTTATAGCTTGAAAATTATTGAAACTCTTGGAGAGTTTTCAAAAGCAATAGATTATTTGCTGAAATGAAAAATATACCAATTTAGATTGGTTATGAAGTACCATATCTTAGTGCAATTAGTGCACTCATGTATCTTGCAAATACCACAAGGCCTGATAAAGCCTTTTCGATCAATTTGTTAGCAAGGTATAGTTCTGCTCTGAAAAGAGATCAAACATATGAGCTTATTTATTCTAAATATTGTAGTTCCGATCTTATTGATTATGCTAATATTGGGTATTTATTTAACACACATAAATCTTGATCTCAAACATGCAATGTGTTCACATGTGGGATATTGTCATATCTTAGAGATATACAAAGCAATCTAACTAGCTACTTCATCGAACCATGTTGAGATAATAGCTATTCATAAAACAAGCCGAGAAGGTGTATGGTTGAGATCCATGATATATCTAATTTGAGAAAAATGTTGTTGGAAATGTGACAAAGTACCCATGATTTTATATGAAGATAATGCAGCATGCATAATACAACTTAAGGTAGAATTCATAAAAGGAGATATTTCACGACTCAAATTCAGGACCGTGATGGTACCTATTCCATCCTCTGTGATAGGTAAGCAAAATACCCAATTTCAAGAACAACATCTCAAATTCATAGAAGCGGAAGAAAATAAGAATATAACCAATTCCGAATAATTTCATAAATAGATTAGCAGGCTAGTAAAATCAGATAGTACATAATCCCAGGTCTGGAAGTCACTAATACAAGCCACTAAATACAGAACCAAAAGAAAGTTTGAGTTTTTCAAAATGCGAAAAATGCATAAGGACAAGGCTGAAGAAGATTTCAGTAGTTTCTAATGTCAGTAGCAGCTACCTCGAATCTCTAATGATGCTAGCAAAGAAGGAACCACAGGAATCAATATTCGGAGGTTGTTGGATCTGTACCTGTACGTAAGGTGCAGAAAAAGCAAGAGTGAGTACGGAACCACGTGTACTCAGAAAACATTGTCGATCGATCCTAATTCAAAGTGGTGACAAGTAACACCACGTAAATCATCTAAAAATAAACATACAACTCGCACTCAGGAAAACCACCTTAATCTAACTGAATAGTCAAGTTTAACAGTCATAAGGATATCATAACACAATCCAAGAATTTCTTAATCCAGCGAAATAAATAACACATATACAATAAGTACAAGGTCAACAAATACACTTTAACCAATCTAAACCAAATGAATCAATGCAATACGATTCAATGCAATGCATATGTTGTGTACACACCTACCGAGCAATGACTTTCAGGTTAGGACCCATGGAGGACTCACAAGGTTCACGTACTGTGCAAGCGTGCACTCTGATCTCAATCAATATATTGTGCAGGTGTGCACTCCGATCCCAATAAATATACTGTGTAGGCGTGCACTCTGATCCCAATATATATATTGTGCAGACGTGCACTCCGATCCTAATAAATATACTGTGCAGGCGTGCACTCCGATCCCATATGAAATGCAATGCGTGATGTGCAGGCGTGCAACTCCAACCTCAAATCATCAATAAAGTCGAGCAAAGCGCTTCGTGTTTTAAATCAGATCAGACATCAGTTTCAAAGTCAACTCAACTTATCAAGTGAGAGTATCATCATTAGCAACCTTTTTCAATAATTTATTTACCGTAACAAATTAATCAGTCCATCAGGCTAGAAAATAGGAAAAAATAGTTTAAACATACAATTAACTTATTTTATTCCCTCAAACAACATCGGTACCCGCATAGATGCCCGTCACAATCACCTATACGGGACCCCCAATTCCCATTACTCCCATTATACATAACTAATAAATATTCAAATAAGCACTTTGAAAAAAGAGCCTAAGAAAAGTCTCAACTTGCCTTAAAAGAAGATCCATGAAATTAACTTGAGGCCAAAAGGATCAAATGAAAGCATTTGCCTTTTTAATTACCTCCGAATGAGTCTAATCTAATCAACTACAACATCCTTAATTTAATAAATTCTTACTCAAGAAAAATCATAAACTCTACTTTTCTAAATTTTGGAATCTAGAGCGATACACGAAAATGATAATTATAGTATCGTACGTCCATTATCGCAAAACTGAAACCAGCGCCTACTATACTATCTATCCTGGCGTTAACAATTATCCAGGGTCATATAACATAATGGAGGAAAAAGTTGTCTGTAGCCATTGCCTCATTTTAATCTACATGACATTCTTTTAACCAACAACTTTACAAGAAAATATAATACGTACCTACTAAAGGAACACAAAAACAAGATAAAGGTTTTTGCCTAACCTTGGACCACGTGCACATTCTATCTAGTAGGCATCACTTTTACTGTAAACTAGGTGCCATAATGTGACAAAAATTTAATCAAATAAAACCCTCCACTAGCACCATATAGTCCAGAAGGAAGAATGTATATGTATTTTCCCTTAAAAGAATATGGATTCATGTTTCCTTCCTGTCATTTTTTCTATCTCCAAAAAGACAATAACTCTTTTTTTTCTATTTCTGTCCAACGCTAAAGGTACGAACTATTTTCACCATTGGTTCATGAGATTTAACACTATCTCGTAATAGTGAACAGGCTACCATATATATGTATATCAACTCAAAATACTTCTAACCTGAAGCTTAGCCGAGAGATCTTCTTTGAAAACGTAGAGGAGAGAGATGGTACTGCTAACTGTCGTGCCCTCTTCCTCTAATTTTTCCTGATGGTATTAATAAATATGATAACTCTATCCACTAAAATTTATTCTTATACATAGGTGTCATGAGTTAAGAAAATATTAATTTGGCCCATTACTATAAAATAATGTCTAAAAGTTACTAGATGGGTTAAAATAGAACAATTTTATAAAATAATTTGTAGGGTCATTACATCATCCACCATTAAAACAAACGTTCGTCCTTGAACGCAAAGAGAAAGAAGGCACCTGGACTATCAAAAAAATGCAGATATCTGCTTCGTATGTCGGACTCAACCTCCCAAGTGGATTCTGAAACAGGACGATGCCTCCACTGCACCTTCATTGATGCTATGTCCTTTGACCTCAACTTTCTAACTTGCCTGTCCAAGATAGCTATAGGCTCCTCCTCAAATGTCAGATTCTGATCCAGACTCACTGAGTCCCACTGAATCACATACGAATCATCTGGATGGTACCTCTTCAACATAGAAGCATGAAAAACTGGATGTACGACTGAAAGACCCGGTGGCAAAGCCAACTCATAAACAACTGGACCAACACGCTGAAGGATCTCAAAAGGGTCAATAAACCTCAGACTGAGTTTTTCTTTCTTTCCAAACCTCATCACACCCTTCATGGGTGATACTTTTCATAAAACCCGCTCACCCAGCATGAACTCTAAGTCATAGACCCTCCTGTCAGTATAACTCTTCTGTCTACTCTGAGCCACCAAGAGCCTATCTTGGATCAATCTCACTCGGTCCATCGAATCTCTCAACAAATCAGTACCCCAAAGTCTAACCTCAAAAGAATCAAACCATCCAACTGGGTACCTGCACTTTCTACCACACAAAGCCTCGAATGGAGCCATTTGAATACTAGAGTGGTATCTATTATTATAAGAAAACTCCACCAAAGGAAAAAAGTGATCCCAATGACCCCCAAAATCTATCACGCAAGCCCGCAACATGTCCTCCAATACCTGAATAGTCCGCTCTGACTGGCCATCTGTTTGGGGATAAAATATTGTACTCATATCCAACTGAGTGCCCAAATCCGATCCCAATGACAAAAACTCCACTAAGGGAAAAATCTGATCCCAATGACCCCCAAAATCCATCACGCAAGCCCGCAGCATGTCCTCCAACACCTGAATAGTCCGCTCTGACTGTCCATCTGTTTGGGGATGGAATGTTGTACTCGTATACAACTGAATGTCCAAATCCAACTGCAAAGTACGCTAAAAGTTTGAAGTGAATTGAGTACCTCTAGCTGAAATGATAGAAATAGGCACTCCATGCAATCGAACTATCTCACGAATGTAAATCTTAGCTAATTTCTCTGCATTATAACTCATTTTCACAGGCACAAAATGGGCTGATTTGGTTAATTTGTCCACAATCACCCAAACCGAATCAAACTTCCCCAAGGTCTGAGGCAATCCAACTATAAAATCCATAGTGATATGCTCACATTTCCACTCGAGAATGGGCATTCTCTGAAGCAAACCACCCAGTCTCTTGTGCTCATATTTCACCTGTTGGCAATTCAAACACTTAGCCACAAACTTTGTGATATCTCTCTTCATCCCATACCACCAGTTTTATTGTTTAAGGTCATGATACATATTCACCGCACCTGGATGAATGGAATAATGCGAACAGTGGGCCTCCTCCATAATAGATCTAGTCAAATCACCCACTCTAGGAACACAAATCTACCCCTTAATCCTCAAAACACCCTCTTGGTCCAAAATCGCCTCCTTAGCCTCACCTCGCATGACCTTATCTCTGATAATACACAACTTTTCATCCTCAAACTGACGATCTCGAATTTTCTCTATCAACAAGGATTTCGCCTCCACATATGCCAGAACTCTACCTGACTCAGAAATATCAAGACGCACGAAACTATTAGTCAACCATTAAATCTCCCTAGCTAATGGTCGCTCCCTCACACTCAACATTGCAAGACTACCCATACTAACTAACTTCCTACTCAAGACATCCATCACTACATTGGCCTTGCCCAGATGATACAGGATAGTCATATCATAATCTTTCAACAACTCCATCCATCTATACTGCCTCAAATTCAACTCCTTCTGTTTGAAGATATACTGAAGGTTGCGATGATTAGTGTACATCTTACAATGAACTCCATACAAATAGTTCTGCCACAACTTCAATACAAACACAATCGTTAGTAACTCTAAATCATGAGTAGTATAATTCCTCTCATGTGGCTTCAACTGCTACGAAGCATACGTTATTACCTTATTTTTTTACATCAACACCACCCAAGCTAATACCGAAAGCGTAAAAAAACACAGTGAAGCCCTCACCTTCAATAGGTAGGGCCAAGATTGGAGCTGATGTCAATAAAGTCTTGAGATTTTGAAAGCTCTCCTCGCACTTATCTGACCACTGAAAAGCCATATTCTTCTAAGTCAATTGAGTCATAGGAGTTGTAATAGAAGAGAAACCCTGCACAAATCGCCTATAATAGCTTGCCAACCCAATAAAACTCTGAATATCTAAAGGTGAAGTAGGTCATGACCAATTCCTAACTGCCTTAACCTTGGACGAATCGACCATAATACCATCCTTGGACACCATGTGTCCCAAGAATGCCACAGAACTGAGCCAAAATTCACACTTTGAAAACTTGACATATAACTTCTAGTCCTTCAATCTCTAGAGTACAATCCTCAAATATTTTGCATGATCTGCCTCTCTCTTAGAATACACCAAAATGTCAGCGATGAACACAAGAACAAAAGAATTAAGATAAAGCTGAAACACTCTGTTCATCAACTCCATAAACGTTGTTGGGGCATTAGTCAACCGAAAGGACATAACTAAGAACTCATAGTGGCCATATCTAGTCCGAAAAGCAGTCTTAGAAATGTCCGAAGCTCGAATCTTTAACTGACGATACCCTGATCTCAAGTCAATCTTCGAAAACACAAAAGCACCCTGAAGCTGATTAAACAAGTCATCAATACGCGGTAGAGGATACTTATTCTTGATTGTCACATTGTTCAACTGCCGATAATCAATGCACATCCTCATAGACTCATCTTTCTTCTTTACAAATAATATCGGTGCACCCCAAGGTGATATACTTGGTCGAATAAACCCCTTCCTTAACAAGTTTTGAAGTTGATCTTTCAATTCTTTCAGCTCAGCTGGCGCCCATCCTATAAGAAGAAATAAAAATAGGCTTAGTACTCTTCTCCAGATCAATACCAAAATCAATATCTCTATCAGGAGGAACACCTGGAAGATCAGTAAAAAATACATCTACGAACTCTCTAACCACCTTCACTGACTCTAAAGAAGGTGTCTCGGTATCAGTATCACGAATATAAGCCAAATATGATAGATAACCCTTCTCAACTAACCGCTGAGCCTGAATGAATACGAACTTCGAACACCGCTTCACTCTAATCTCAGGTTATCAAGCATAGCTAAAGTAATTGTTTTGGCATGACAATCCAAGATAGCATGATAAGGAGAAATCCAATCCATGCCTAAAATTACATTAAAGTCAACCATTTCCAAGATAATCAAATTTACCAAGGTATCACACCCTAAAATAGAAACAATGTAGGATCGGTATACCTGATCCACCATTAAGGAATCACCTACTGGAGTAGAAACACGAATAAGCACAGCCATAGACTCACAACTCATATCAATGATGGAAGCGAAATATGCAGACACATAGGAGAAAGTAGAACCAGGATCAAATAATACTGAAGCAGGTTGATCACAAACAGAGATAATACCTGTAATGACTATATCAGAAGCCACTGTCTCGGGCTTTCCTGAAAAGGCATAACACTGAGCTCTGTCATCTGTCAGCCGAGTCACTCCTCTACAACCTCTCCTAGCAGCTGGTGGTGCACCTTTACCTCTCCGAGATCTTCCTCTACCCCTAATTGGGGGCGCTGCTGCTCTAATGGGGGCCTGATAACTCTGTTGTGGACACCTCTGCTTGTATGTTGGATAATATCTTCGAAGATGATCCAGACTACCACACTCATAACAAGACTTAAGAGCCACCAACTATTGAGAAGGACCTAAATATCTGGTATGGCCACCACAGCCTGAAAATCGCTGATAAGGACCTTGTGAAGCCTGTCCTGAACCATAAGAACTCTGACCTAAATATCCACCTTCTGCTGTCTGCATCACTGCCTGAACTGGCCTACCAATTACCATACTGAGAGCGAAAATCTCTTCTAAAAGAACCCCTACTTCCAGATGAGGTACCACTGAATCGACCTGAAGTAAGGGACCTCTTGTCCCTCAGATCCCCATACTCCTCATGATGTATCAACTCAAACTTTTTTGCCGATTCAACTACCCTCTGAAGAGAATTCCCAGATTGGGCTACAACGAACACGACATCTCTGATCCTAAGTGTCAAATCCCTCATAAACCTCCTGATCATCTTGGCTTTGTCTGGCAAGATCACCATAGCATAATGGTCTAAGGCATACAATAGTCTCTCGTACTCAGCCACAGAAATGCCCTCTTGCATCAAATTCTCAAACTAGTGCCTACGCTCCTCCCTTAAGCTTCAAGGAACGAATCTATCAAGGAAGGCCTGTGCAAATATAGCCCAAGTCATCGGTGAAGAATCTACTGGCCTGGTGTCAATATAAGAGTGCCACCACTGCTTGGCAGGACCACGCATCTGTAAGGCAGCATAAGTAACCTCATGGGAGTCAACTAATCCCACACTCTGAAGTCTCTTGCGGCAACTGACCAAAAACTTATAGGTAACCTCACGCAGATCACTCTGTAACTGTGGTGGGTCCATCTTCTTAAATCTCTCAAATCGTTACTGCTCCTTATCAGACATAATTGGCATACCTCCAACGATAGCTCCAACCCCTGGTAATGGCATACCATCATACCTCGGTGTTGGCTGAACCACTAGACCCTGATAGATGGAAATAAGTTGTTGATCTAGGGTCTACGCCCCCACCTAACATGTGAACCTTGCGGAGTACCAAGTGATCTGCCTTCCTGAACTATAGTCTCCAAAACACCTAATATTTTATCCAAGGTATTCTAAAAATGCGATGTAACAACAAACCCTGGTGGTGCCTGATTGGGCCTACATCATCACCTGGAACCTGAACATCATCATCACCTGCCTCGAACTTAACCTCGAGAGACCCTGCCCTGCTAGGAATCTGAGCAGCTCCTGGAGTTCTCTCTCTACCACGACCTCTGCCCCTACCGCATCTCCTACCCCATCCAAGTATCCCCCCTCTAGCAATCAGCTCAGGGGGCTGGTGGAGGCTCCTGACCGCGATTCTGTCGTGCACGAGTCCTCACCATCTGTGAAAGGATAAGATAAGAATTCAGTATTTAAAGTTAAAAGATCAATATTGCACGATAAGAAAGAGAATAAAATGAATGTTTCCTAAAGTCCTATAGCCTCTCGAAGATAAGTAACAAACGTCTCCACACCGATCCGCGAGACTCTACTAGACTCAACTTGTATTTGTGAAACCAATAAACCTAGGGATCTGATACCCTTTTTCACGACCCAAATTTGGGATCGTGATGGAACCTATTCCATCATCTGTAATAGGTAAGACAAATACCCAATTCCAAGAACAACATCTCAAACTCATAGAAGCGGAAGAAAATAAGAACATAACCAATCCCGAATAAATTCATAAATAGATTAACAGGCTAGTAAAATTAGATAGTACGTAATCCAGGTCTGGAAGTCACTAATACAAGCCACTAAATACAAAACTAAAAGAAAGTTTGAGTCTTTCAAAATGCGAAAAATGCTTAAGGATAAGGCTGAAGGAGATTTCAGTAGTTTCTAATGCCAGTAGCAGCTACCTCAAATCTCCAATGATGCTAGCAAAGAAGGAACCACAGGAATTAATATTCGGAGGTCGTCAAATTTGTACCTGCACGTAAGGTGCAGAAAAAGCAAGAGTGAGTACGGAACCACGTGTACTCAGCAAGCATCGTCAACCGACCCTAATTCAAAGTGGTGATGAGTAACACAACGTAAATCATCTAAAAACAAACATATAACCCGCACTCAGGAAAACCACCTTAATCTAACTGAATAGTCAAGTGTAACAGTCATAAGGATATCAAAACACAATCTAAGAAGTTCTCAATCCAGCTAAATAAATAACACATATACAATAAGTACAAGGTCAACAAATACACTTTAATCAAGCTGAACCAAATGAATCAATGCAATATGAGGCAATGCAATGCATATGCAGTGTACACACCTACCGAGCAATGACTTTCAGGTTAGGACCCATGGGGGACTCACAAGGTCTATGTACTGTACAGGCGTGCACTCTGATCCCAATCAATATATTGTGCAGGTGTGCACTCCGATCCTAATAAATATACTGTGCAGGAGTGCACTTCGATCCCAATATATATACTGTGCAGGCATGCATTCCGATCCTAATAAATATATTATGAAGGCGTGCACTCCGATCCCAATAATTATATATAATATTGTGCAGGCGTGCACTCCGATCCCATATGAAATGCAATGCGTAATGTGCATGCGTGCAACTCCGACCCCAAATCATCAATAAAGTCAAGCAAAGCACTTCGTGTCTTAAATCAAATCAGACATCAGTTTCAAAGTCAACTCAACTTATCAAGTGAGAGTATCCTCATTAGCTAGTTTTTTCAATAATTTATTTACCATAACAAATCAGTCCATCAGGCTAGAAAATAGGGAAAACAGTTTAAACATACAATTAACTTATTTTATTCCTTCAAACAGCATCGGTACCTGCATAGATGTTCGTCACAATCACCTATACGGGACTCCCAATTTCCATTACTCCCATTACACATAACTAACAAATATTCAAATAAGCACTTTAAAAAAGAGCCTAAGGAAAGTCTCAACTTGCCTTAAAAGAAGATTTGTGAAATTAACTTGAGGCCGAAAGGATCAAATGAAAGCATTAGCCTTTTTAATTACCTCCGAATAGGGTTGTCAAGTGGGCCGGGCCAACCCGGAATCGGCCCTATAAAATTAACCGGGTTGTGGGCCGGGTCGGGCCGGGTTGGGGGTTAAGTGGGCCGGGCCGAGCCCAACAGTAAAAATTTCAAAAACCACCCTAACCCGGCCCACTTAACCCAACCCGATCAAAACCACCTAAACCCGGTCAAACCCGATTAAAAATCCGATCAAACTCGATCAAAAATTAAAAAAAAATAAAAATTCAATATACATAATATATACCCACCTATATACATTTTAAATACGTTAAACAATATATATACACTATATATATAGTATATACTACATTAGAACTTAAAAAATATATACACAATTACACATATATATGCACCATTCAATATATATGACTATACGTACTACTTTAAATAAAACATATACTACAACATATATACACTACAATATATATAAGTATATATACATTATAAAGTTATATACTAATTTATAAAACATATACGCATGTATACATTAAATATACACGTCTATAGAAGATATATATACAAATATAAGCACCATTCAACATATATGTACTACTTTAAGTAAAACATATACTACAATATATGTATACACTACAATATATATAGTTATATACTAATTTATAAAACATATACGCATGTATACATTAGATATACACGTCTACAGAAGATATATACACAAATATACGCACCATTCAATATATATGTACAACTTTAAGTAAAAAATATACTACAATATATATATATATATATACTACAATATATATATAGTTATATACTAATTTATATAACATATACACATGTATACATTAAATATACACGTCTATAGAAGATATATACACAAATATACGCACCATTCAATATATATGTACTACTTTAAGTAAAACATATACAACAGTATATGTATATACTACAATATATATATATATATTTATATACTAATTTATAAAAAATATATGCATGTATACATTAAATATGCACGTCTATAGAAGATATATACACAAATATACGCACCATTCAATATATATGTACTACTTTAAGTAAAACATATACTACAATATATATATAGTCTACTACATATATATATATAGTTATATACTAATTTATAAAACATATACGCATGTATACATTAAATATGCACGTCTATAGAAGATATATACACAAATATACGCACCATTCAATATATATGTACTACTTTAAGTAAAACATATACTACAACATATGTATATACTACAATATATATATAGTTATATGTTAATTTATAAAACATATACGCATGTATACATTAAATATGCACGTCTATAGAAGATATATACACAAATATATGCACCATTCAATATATATGTACTACTTTAAGTAAAACATATACTACAATATATATATAGTTATATACTAATTTATAAAACATATACGCATGTATACATTAAATATGCACGTTTATAGAAGATATATACACAAATATACGCATCATTCAATATATATGTACTACTTTTAAGTAAAACATATACTACAATATATATATATATATATATAGTTATATACTAATTTATAAAACATATACGCATGTATACATTAAATATGCACGACTATAGAAGATATATACACAAATATACGCACCATTCAATATATATGTACTACCTTAAGTAAAACATATACTAATATATATATATATATACTACAATATATAATAGTTTATATAACATATACACATGTATACATTAAATATATATGTCTATAGAAGATATATACACATATATACTACAATATATGTAGTTATATACTAATTTATAAAGCATATACGCTTGTGTACATTAAATATGCACGTCTATAGAAGATATATACACAAATATACGCACCATTAAATATATATGTACTACCTTAAGTAAAACATATACTACAATATATATAGTTATATACTAATTTATAAAGCATATACACATGTATACATTAAATATACACATCTATAGAAGATATATACACAAATATACGCATCATTCAATATATATGTATTAGTTTAAGTAAAACATATACTACAATATATATATATACTACAATATATATATATAGTTATATACTAATTTATAAAACATATACACATGTATACATTAAATATACACGTCTATAGAAGATATATACACAAATATACGCACCATTTAATATATATGTACTAATTTAAGTAAAACATATATTACAATATGTATATATACTACAATATATGTATAGATAGTTATATACTAATTTATAAAACATATACACATGTATACGTTAAATATATACGTCTATAGAAGATATATACACATATATACGCACCATTCAATATATATATACTACTTTAAATAAAATATACTACAATATATATTTACTACAATATATATATATATATAGTTATATACTAATTTATAAAATATATACACATGCATACATTAAATATATATATATATATATAGTTATATACTAATTTATAAAATATATACACATGTATACATTAAATATATACGTCTATAGAAGATATATACACATATATATGCACCATTTAATCTATCTGTACTACTTTATACAAAATACACTACAATATATACACACTATATATATATAGTTATATACTAATTTATAAAACATATACAAACGAATACGTTAAATATATACTACTTTAGAAGATATACACACACATATAGATACTATTCAATATATGTACAACTTTAAATAAAATATACTACAATATATATACACTACAATATTTAGACACACTATATATATAGTTATATACTAATTCATAAAACATATACACTACAACTTTGTAACATATACACTGTACAACATATATACGTCTATAGAAGATATATACACATATATACGTACCATTTAATATATATGTACTACTTTAAATAAAATATACTACCATATATATATATACTACAATATATATATACTACAATATATAATTATATATATAGTTATATATTAATTTATAAAACATATACACATGTATACGTTAAATATACACGTTTATAAGTTTATACACATATATAAATTAATAATACTTGATAGTAAATTAATAATATATTAAAACTAAGTTATAGTTAAATCCAATTTCAAAAAAAAAAATTAGTCGGGCCGGGCCGGTTAACCAGCGGGCCCTAATCGGGCTTGGTCCGGGCGGGTTAACCGGGCCCCAATCAATAAAATAACCGGCCCGGGATCCGGAACCCTAAAGCCCTAGGGCTTATCGGGGCGGGTCAAACCGGGCCGGTTTTGTAAGTGGGCCGGACTGGGTCGGGTCAGCACGGCCCGTTTGACACCCTTACCTCCGAACGAGTCCAATCTAATCAAATACAACATCCTCAATTTAATAAATTCTTACTCTAGAAAAATCATAGACTTAAAACTCTACTTTTCTAAATTTTGGAATCTAGAGCGATACACGAAAATGATAATTATAGTATCGTACGTCCATTATCGCAAAACTGAAACCAGCGCCTACTATACTATCTATCCTAGCGTTAACAATTATCCAGGGTCATATAACATAATGGAGGAAACAGTTGTCAGTAGCCATTGCCTCATTTTAATCTACATGACATTCTTTTAATCAACAACTTTAAACTAATTTGAATCTAATTTTTTTTCTATTGTGATCAAATTATGATCAAAAAATTATGGGCAAAATTTTTTTTTCGAAAATATAATACTACTAAAAGAACACATAATCCAAGATAAAGGTTTTTGCCTAACCTTGGACCACGTGCACATTCTATCTAGTAGGCATCACTTTTACTTATGGGTGTCAAGTGGGCCGGGCCGGATAACTAATCCGGTCCGATAAGTCCTAGGGCTTTAGGATTTTGGGTCTCGGGCCAGTTATTTTTTTTAAATGGGTCTGGCTAATCCGGCCCGGACCAAGCCCGGTCCAGGCCTGCCGGTTAACCGGCCAGGATAACTTTAAAAAATAAAAAATAATAGATTTTGGCTTTTGGGCCAAACTAGCCGTTGGCCCAACGGCTATATAGCCGTTTTTGGGTCCAAACGGCTAGTTTGGGCCCATTTATTAAAAAAGAAAAAAAAATTAAAAAATATTTTTTAATCCCAAAAAAAATCTATAAATACCCTACAACTTCAAATCATTTTTCACACAATTTTTCACTCTCTCAAATCTCAATTCTCAAATATTCAATATATTTAATTTCTTAAAGTGTTCACTTTAATTTTTTAATTTTTCGTTTACAAAGTACGAGCGGAAGTTTCTAAAGTCGCAACCTTCGGATACTTCCAAAATTTGGTATTGTCGTTCCATCTCTTACGTTTAATTTTTATTTATTGTATTAATTGTTTAATATTTAATTTTATTATATTTGTGTATTTTGAATATTTTTAGTTTAATTTAATTTATATTATGGATAAATTAAGAAACCTCGCTACTAAAGGTGTTAAATTTTTTTGTCCCGGAAGCGGTAGTGGTAGTAAAAAGCGAATTACTAGCGGTAGAGGTAGTTCAAGTAGTAGATATACCGGTGTGCCTTCGCCTCCGGTACCGCTTGGTACACCTTTTGAGGAAGAAATAGGTGTAGGGCTCACGATATGGATTATGTAGAAGCTCAGGAAAATTACGGTATAGAAGAAGAAAATAAAGTAGATGCGGTTAATTTAGACGAAGATAATGAAAATATTGTTGAGACACCCGCAGTAGGAGATGCTAACGTTAGATCTGAATCAGTTAATCTCCCTTCCCGTCCTCCCAGTGCCCCAAAACCTCGTAAACTAGTATTGCATGGCAATTTTTTGAACGTATATCAGATATTGAGGTGCAATGCAATATTTGTCAACAAATATATAAGCATAGAAGTGGAGGCAAGCAAGGAGGTACGGGTACGTTAATGAGACATGTAGCTGAAGATCACAAAAGAGAGTTAAATATTGCAAAAGGTGGTGGGGATGTTGGTGGGCCAACGCAAACTAGAATGGACCCAACAACTGGTCACGTAGCAAAGAAGTATAATAAATTGAGGGACCGGGAAGAAATAGCTAAAATGGTAGTTGTGGGTTGTTTGCTTTTTAATTTTCCTTCTTCTGATGTCTTTATTCGTTATATACAAGCAATTTATAATCCTATGTTTAACGGTATTCCTAGAACTACTTGTCGGTCTGATATTTTTAGACTTCATTCACAATATTGTTTTTATTTATCAACATTGTTAAAAAATATTCAATGTAGATTGTCCCTAACTTCTGATCTTGGTCGTGCTGTAAATAAAAATGATTATTTAACCGTTACTTGTCATTGGATGGATAGTAATTTCGTGATGCAAAAACGTATTCTTGCTTTTTTATATGATGAAGATCGTAAACATACTGGACAATTTATTGCTGATTCTATTGTTAAAATTACCGGATATTATGGTATCGAAAATAAAATTTTATGTATTGCTTTTGATAATGCTTCTAACAACAACACTGCTATAAAAAAATTAAAATTTACGCTATCTCCGCCCTTGACTGAAATTTTTCATATTAAGTGTGCATGTCATATATATTATTTAATTGTAAAAGATGGTCTTGAGTTTTTTGAGTTTTATATTGAAAAAATTCGTCTTGCTGTTGGTTTTATTCAAGGAAATAATCGTAGATCGAGAATTAGAGAATTTAAAGTTAAATGTCAAGAAAATGGACTTACACCGATTTTGATGCCTGAGGAAATTGATACTAGATGAAATTCTACGTATGAATTTTTAAAAACTTGTTATAAATATAGAATTCTTATTACACTAGCTTTTAACCAACATTGCGGTTCATTTGCTGATTCTGCTGATTGCATGCTACATAATTCTGATCGGGTTGTAATTAATGATCTTGTTAAGTTTTTAGAAAAATTTTATGTAGCTACGGTTGAATTTTTCGGTGCTTATTATCCTACTGTTTGTAATATTTTGGCATATATAGCCGATATTTCTGGTTTACTCAAAGAATGTAAAAATAAAGAAGGTTATAAAGAAGCTATTGGCGCCATGTTTACGAAATTTAAAAAATATTTTTTCTCGATTTCCCCTATTTACTTGGTTGGTGCTATGCTAAATCCGTGCATGAAATATAATAATATGTGTCATTTTAGTACTCTTATTTATACTAACTTAGAAATAAATACTAACCATGATTCTGAACAAGTACAACCTGATTTGTGGACGGCTACGACTGATGCAAAGGAGTACATAGAAAAATTATATAATCACTATGCTGATTTATTTGATTTAGTCGTACCTACAAATATCACTTCAACTGTCGCTCCTCATCCTCCCGAGGACCCATCATCTTCTAAAAGGCCGGCACATAGTGGTTTTTCTGATTCGTTTTATGATTTAAATTGTTGGAACAGTGTTGATGAGAGAACTTACACATCAACTTATCGGGAAGAGCTGAAATATTATCTTCGGACGGCACCAGAGGATCGCAGACGACGGATCAACACGTTGGATTGGTGGAGGAGTAATGAAACACAATATCCTGTGCTTTCAAGAGTAGCTAGAGATATCATGAATGTTCCAATGTCAACCGTTGCATCAGAGAGCGCCTTTAGTCAGGGACGACAGCAGCTTGGAGACAACCGACACTCATTGGGAAGCAATGCAATGAATGTTCTAGTTTGCCTCAGAGATTGGATTAGAGCGGAAAGAAGAAACCAAGGAATGGAACCGGAGCCGAGCGACACACGGGAGAACTCAGCAGAATCAAGTCCAATGCATGGTTTTGCCCCCGTTGACTTCGACTATCCTATGCAAGTTCCCATTAATATTAACATGAATGAGTTGGAAAAAATGATGCATAATTTATAGATTTTTCATACATGTAAATTATAAATTTTGGATCATTTTGCAATCAATAAAATTCCCCAAATTCATTCACTCCTTAGTCCTTGCTTTTTATATTTTTTCATTTAACGATTTAAAATTTTAAATTGAATTTCTAGTTTTCTACTTTAAATTAAAAACTTACTTCTCATATGTGATTAATTTACTACCAAATATTATTAATTTATTATATTAAGTAGCATATGTTTTGTATATTTGAGTATATATCTTCTATAGAAGTGTATATTTAACGTATACATGTGTATATGTTTTATAAATTAGTATATAAGTATATCTATATATATTGTAATGTATATATAATGTAGTATATTTTATAAGTAGCAGTATATATACATTGAATGGTGCGTATACACGTGTATATATCTTCTATAGAAGTGTATATTTAACGTATACATGTGTATATGTTTTATAAATTAGTATATAAGTATATCTATATATATTGTAATGTATATATAATGTAGTATATTTTATAAGTAGTAGTATATATACATTGAATGGTGCGTATACACATGTATATATCTTCTATAGAAGTGTATATTTAACGTATACATGTGTATATGTTTTATAAATTGGATATCTTCTATAGAAGTGTATATATGTGTATATATCTTCTACAGATGTATATATTTAATGTATACAAGTGTATATGTTTTACAAATTAGTATATAACTATATATATATATACATATTGTGGTATATATATACAAATTTCCTAAAATATATATGTACTACTTTAAATAAAATATATACTACAATATACATATATATATACTACAATATGTATATATATATAGTTATATACTAATTTGTAAAACATATACACTTGTATATGAAGATATATACACATATATACACACCATTCAATATATATGTACTACTTTAAATAAAATATATACTACAATATACATATATATATACTACAATATGTATATATATAGTTATATACTAATTTGTAAAACATATACACTTGTATATGAAGATATATACACATATATACACACCATTCAATATATATGTACTATTTTAAATAAAATATATACTGCAATATACATATATATATACCACAATATGTATATATATATATAGTTATATACTAATTTATAAAACATATACACTTGTATACGTTATATATATACGTCTAAAGAAGATATATACACATATATACGCACCATTCAATATGTATGTACTACTTTAAATAAAATATATACTACAATATACATATATATGTATTACAATGTATAGATGGTTATATTATACTAATTTATAAAACATATACACTTGTACACGTTAAATATATACATCTATATAAGATATATACCCATATATACGCACCAATCAATGTATATGTACTACTTAAAATAAAATATATACTACAATATACATGGATTACAATACATAGATAGTTATATTATACTAATTTATAAAACATATACACTTGTATACGTTAAATATATACATCTATATAAGATATATACACATATATACGCGTCATTCAATATATATGTCATACGTTAAATAAAATATATACTACAATATACATATATATATACTACAATATGTATATATATATATAGTTATATACTAATTTGTAAAACATATACACTTGTATACGTTAAATATATACGTCTAGAGAAGATATATACACATATATACACAACATTCAATATATATGTACTACTTTACATAAAATATATACTACAATGTACATATATATATACTACAATGTGTATATATATATAGTTATATACTAATTTGTAAAACATAGACACTTGTATACATTAAATATATACATCTGTAGAAGATATATACACATATATACACACCATTCAATATATATGTACTATTTAAAATAAAATATATACTACAATATACATATATATATATACTACAATATGTATATATATATAGTTATATACTAATTTGTAAAACATATACACTTGTATATGTTAAATATATACGTCTATAGAAGATATATACACATATATACACTTCTATAGAAGATATATACACGTATATACACACCATTCAATGTATATATACTACTACTTATAAAATATACTACATTATATATACATTACAATATATATAGATATACTTATATACTAATTTATAAAACATATACACATGTATATGTTAAATATACACTTCTGTAGAAGATATATGCACAAATATACAAAACATATGCTACTTAATATAATAAATTAATAATATTTAGTAGTAAATTAATAATATATTAGAAGTAAGTTTTTAATTTAAAGTAGAAAACTAGAAATTCAATTTAAAATTTTAAATCGTTAAATGAAAAAATATAAAAAGCAAGGACTAAGGAGTGAATGAATTTGGGGAATTTTATTGATTGCAAAATGATCCAAAATTTATAATTTACATGAATGAAAAATCTACAAATTATGCATCATTTTTTTCAACTCATTCATGTTAATATTAATGGGAACTTGATTAGGATCGTCGAAGTCAACGGGGGCAAAACTATGCATTGGACTTGATTCTGCTGAGTTCTCCCATGACGTCATAATTTCTTCAAGTTTCAGCTCGTCGCTCGGCTCCGGTTCCATTCCTTGGTTTCTTCTTTCCGCTCTAATCCAATCTCTGAGGCAAACTAGAACATTCATTGCATTGCTTCCCAATGAGTGTCGGTTGTCTCCAAGCTGCTGTCGTCCCTGACTAAAGGCGCTCTCTGATGCAACGGTTGACATTGGAACATTCAAGATATCTCTAGCTAATCTTGAAAGCACAGTATATTGTGTTTCATTACTCCTCCACCAATCCAACGTGTTGATCCGTCATCTGCGATCCTCTGGTGCCGTCCGAAGATAATATTTCAGCTTTTCCCGATAAGTTGATGTGTAAGTTCTCTCATCAACACTGTTCCAATAATTTAAATCATAAAACGAATTAGAAAAAATACTATGTGCCGGCCTTTTAGAAGATGATGGCTCCTCGGGAGGATGAGGAGCGATAGTTGGAGTGATATTTGTAGGTACGGCTAAATCAAATAAATCAGCATAGAGATTATATAATTTTTCTATGTAATCCTTTGCATCAGTCGTAGCCGTCCACAAATCAGGTTGTACTTGTTCAGAATCATGGTTAGTATTTATTTCTAAGTTAGTATAAATAAGAGTACTAAAGTGGCACATATTATTATATTTCATGCACGAATTTAGCAAAGCACCAACCAATTAAATAGGGGAAATCGAAAAAAAATATTTTTTAAATTTCGTAAATATGACGCCAACAACTTCTTTATAACCTTCTTTATTTTTATATTCTTTGAGCAAACCAGAAATATCGGCTATATATGCCAAAATATTACAAACAGTAGGATAATAAGCACCGAAAAATTCAACCGTAGCTACATAAAATTTTTCTAAAAACTTAACAAGATCATTAATTACAACCCAATCAGAATTATGTAGCATGCAATCAGCAGAATCAGCAAATGAACCGCAATGTTGGTTAAAAGCTAGTGTAATAAGAATTCTATATTTATAACAAGTTTTTAAAAATTCATACGTAGAATTTCATCTAGTATCAATTTCCTCAGGCATCAAAATCGGTGTAAGTCCATTTTCTTGACATTTAACTTTAAATTCTCTAATTCTCAATCTACGATTATTTTCTTGAATAAAACCAACGACAAGACGAATTTTTTCAATATAAAGCTCAAAAAACTCAAGACCATCTTTTACAATTAAATTATATACATGACATGCACACTTAATATGAAAAATTTCAGGCAAGGGCGGAGATAGCGTAGATTTTTTTTTTTTATAACAGTCTTGTTGTTAGAAGCATTATCAAAAGCAATACATAAAATTTTATTTTCGATACCTCAATATCCGACAATTTTAACAATAGAATCAGCAATAAATTGTCCAGTATGTTTACGATCTTCATCATATAAAAAAACAAGAATACATTTTTGCATCACGAAATTACTATCCATCGGGGGGTCAAGTAACGGTTAAATAATTATTTTTATTTACAGCACGACCAAGATCAGAAGTTAGGGACAATCTACATTGAATATTTTTTAACAATGTTGATAAATAAAAACAATATTGTGAATGAAGTCTAAAAATATCAGACCGACAAGTAGTTCTAGGAATACCGTTAAACATAGGATTATAAATTGCTTGTTTATAACGAATAAAGGCATCAGAAGAAGGAAAATTAAAAGGCAAACAACCCACAACTATCATTTTAGCTATTTCTTCCCGATCCCTCAATTTATTATACTTCTTCGCTACGTGACCGGTTGCTGGGTCCATTCTAGTTTGCGTTGGTCCACCAACATCCCCACCACCTTGTGCAATATTTAACTCTCTTTTGTGATCTTTAGCTATATGTCTCATTAACGTACCCGTACCCCCTTGCTTCCCTCCACTTCTATGCTTATATATTTGTTGACAAATATTGCATTGCACCTCAATATCTGATATACGTTCAAAAAATTGCCATGCAACACTAGTTCTTTTACGAGGTCTTGGGGCACTGGGAGGACGGGGAGGGAGATTAACCGATTCAGATCTAACGTTAGCATCTCCTACTGCGGGTGTCTCAACAATATTTTCATTATCTTCGTCTAAATTAACCGCATCTACTTCATTTTCTTCTTCTATACCGTAATTTTCCTGAGCTTTTACATAATCCATATCGTGAGCACCTATACCTATTTCTTCCTCAAAAGGTGTACCAAGCGGTACCGGAGGCGAAGGCACACGGGTATATCTACTACTTGAACTACCTCTACCGCTAGTAATTCTCTTTTTACTACCATTACCGCTTCCGGGAATTTTTTTTTTAACGCCTTTAGTAGCGAGGTTTCTTAATTTATCCATAATATAAATTAAATTAAACTAAAAATATTCAAAATACACAAATATAATAAAATTAAATATTAAACAATTAATACAATAAATAAAATTAAACGTAAGAGATGAAACGACAATACCAAATTTTGGAAGTATCCGAAGGTTGCGACTTTAGAAACTTCCGCTCATACTTTGTAAACGAAAAATTAAAAAATTAAAGTGAGCACTTTAAGAAATTAAATATATTGAATATTTGAGAATTGAGAATTGAGATTTGAGATAGTGAAAAATTGTGTGAAAAATGATTTGAAGTTGTAGGGTATTTATAGAATTTTTTTTAGGATTAAAAAATATTTTTTAAAGTTATTATTATTTTTTTTTTAATAAATGGGCCCAAACTAGCCGTTTGGACCCAAAAACGGCTATATAGCCGTTGGGCCAACGGCTAGTTTGGCCCAAAATCCCAATTTTTATTTTTTTTTATTTAAAAAAAGATATTCGGGTCGGGTCGGGCCGATTAACCGATGAGCCTGGACCGGACTTGGTCCGGGCCGGGTTAGTCAGACCCATTTTTAAAAAATAACCGATCCGAAACTCAAAATTCTAAAGCCCTAGGACTTATCGGACCGAGTCAAACCGGACCAGACTAGTTATCCGACCCGACCCACTTGACACCCTTACTTATAGCTAAGATAGCTATTTTGAAGGTATTGAAAAGTCTCACACTATGACAATGTAGTCCACGCCACGCAATAAATAAATATAATACTAATGGTCTCTCTAAAGCAATAAAATATATAGAAAGTAAAAAATTCTATCGGATTACTTCTGGATGGTCCAGAACTCCTCTAACTCTCAAAAAACAACTAAATAGTCATGCCAATAGAAAGTACAAAAGCTAACACGAAACAAGTTTCCAGCGCTTGCCTTTCATCCCACTTGGCCATTTCTGTCCGTTTTGCAACGTTGATCTTTTTGATTTCTTGTTGTTTTTGCACGTCAATCAGTATTACCAAGCCAATGCCTCACTTAAATAGTAGCATATTATTTAAACTTTGAATTTCTACATTGAAAAAACATTTTCAAGTTAATGAAAAGAAAGACAAATTAATATCATATCAACTAAAATTAAAGTTTTATTATCAATAACTAAGATTTTAATAAAAAAAAATTAATACTAAAGGAGATAATAAGTCAACTTAAAGCAAAGACTACTTAAAATTTTTAATGGTATCATTAACCATTATAATAGAAACAAACAGGGGCGTGTCAATAAAATTAATGGTCTAAAGTCAAATTTTAATAAAAGAACTTAAATATATACATATACATACAAAAATAATACTGCAATAATTTAATATTATCTTTTTTTATTCTTGCATATTAGTTGTTTTTGGTGTAGTATTATAAAAGATACATAACATTTAACTTCACATATTAATATGATTATTAATAAAAGTAAGGATTAATTCTAGGGAATAAAATGCTAGACATTTATTTCCAATACATTAACTTGAATGTTAGTGTTAAAACTTTATTTATTGACTAGATATCAAAGGCTCGTGCTAGCACGGGCCTAATATATGTTATTTTTTAGTCTCAATTTATGTGACATAAATAAAATTTTGATAATTAACTATATTTTTTATAATTTTTAGATATTTTAAGTTGCTAGCTATTGTAATTTATAATAGTTTTTGACATTGTAATTTACTATTTTAAGTTGTTAGCCATTTATAATTTATAATACTCTCATTGTCCAAAATTTTGTAGTGTTGATAGTCAATTATATTTTATAAAATAATTTATGTTTCTAATTATTGTGATTTATAATACTTTTTCTTCTATTCCAATTTAAGTGACACTTATATAATTTCAAAATTCAATCAAATATCACGGTTGAAGTCGCGAAGCAGACATGTCTTAAATGACTCATAATAACTTATTAGAAGTGATACAAAAAAATTACTACAAAAAATAGTTGTGAAAAAAATATAAGCGGGCCTCATATAAGATGTCAAGTTAATTTAAAACATCAATAGTTAATTTTTTTTTTTTATTTCATTCTTTTTATTAAATATTATTTTTAATGCTTAGATGACTCATAATAATTAATTAGAGATGAAATAGTAAAATTGCAATTGAAACAACTGAAATAGACATGTCATAAATGTTTATTAAATATTATTAATTTCTTAATACGTAAATGATATATAATAATTAATTAGAGAATAACTTATTAGAAGTGATATAACAAAATTAATATAAAAAATAGTTCTGAAACAGTTTAGACAAGCCTCATAAAAGATGTCAAGATAATTTAAAAGGAAAAAGACAGAAACGACACTTCAAATTAAACTATTTTCATGAAAATGACCATGAAATTTAAATTTCATTTTCTAGCCATTTTAATTTAATGGCTTGTTCTATATAGTTTCTACACACCTTCTATACAGTTTCAATACAAATCTTATATATATAAATATTCTATACGAAAATTATACAGTTTTGATACACAATTTATACAATAACTGTACATTTTTTTACACATTTTATACAACAATTGTATAATTTTCATACACTTTCTATATATATTTTTTTATATATTTTATACATAGTTGATAGAACTATACAATTTCTATACATATATCTTATAAAGATACATATTCTATTTAACAATTATATCATTTTTATATAATTTAATTATTATTTCTGAACAATAAAAAAAAACAGAATATTTAATCAGTTAAACAATTTATAGCAAAAAAAAATAATTAAAATATTCTTAAAAAGGCCGAATAGACCAGGTTGAATACTGTATCAATATTGTATATAGACTGTATCAGTATTGTATATGGACTACGTAGGCCAAAATGACCCAAATTAGAAAATGGCTATAAAGCGGAAATAGTATATCCGACTGGTCACTTTTTGAAAAGTTTTCAAAATTGGGCGATTTTTTTTAAAAAGTGTTATGGAGTGTCCTTTTCCCTAATTTAAAACATCAATAGTTAGTTAATCAATTTTTTTTTATTTTATCTTTTTATTAAATATTATTAATTTTTTAATACTTAAATAACCTATAATAATCAATTAGGGATGAAATAGTAAAATTACGGTTGAAGCAGCTGAAGCAGACATGTCATAAATGTCTATTTTGTATTTTTTTATTAAATATTATTAATTTTTTAATATGTAAATGATATATAATAATTAATTAGGGTGATATGGTAAAATCACGGAGGAAGCAGGCATGGCGATCGCCTCCTGCTTCCCTTCACTCTTCTATATATTAGAATATGAAGCTTGAGTTGTTTAATTCAAAGTTCTAAAATATATTTGGTAAAAATTAGATGGTTTTTTTTCTTTATTATTTCTTTTTTTCAGATGTAGTTTTTTCTTTCTTTCTTTATCATTTTTTTTTTCCAGACACATTTCACAATATTCATTATTATTTCGAGTAAAGTTGAAAATCATAAAATTTACTATTAAAATTTTGAGGAGAGGAAAAAAGTGGTCTGTCGGCCAAAAATATTCCTTCGAAAATGGCATGTGAATTGAAAATTTCATATTCTAGCCATTGGGCCGATGCATGTCCTTTTTCTTTTGATTTGTTACTTTTTTGTCCATGCTTCTTTCCTTTTTTTGTTTGCCACTGCTTCTTGGGGGTTTGGGCCACAGGTGACAAAAGAGTTTTAAAATGAGGTGTAGGAGACACAAGTCTTAATAATTGAGTAGAGGTGACAATTACTTAATTTTGGTTTAAGAAAGTTTTGGAAATTTCAAAATAATCCACAAGTTTTTAAATTTACACTTTGATCCAAATGTTAGTTAATATATAACGGGGAACGAAGGGAAAAAATATCTTTTTCTCTCTCCTCATCCGTTGTTATTTTCTCTCTCTTCGCAATATTTGTTGTTCATTGTTGTTGTTGCTTTATTCATCATCTTCTGATTCATTATCATCATCTTATACTTCATTATCATCTTCATATTCTTCTTGTTGACCATTATTGTTGTTGTTGTTGTTACCCCAACTGCTGCTCTTTGACCAAATTCTTATGTTAAATTTTGTTTCATAAATTACTTTCAACTTTGAAATTTACTTGAGAGGAGACTTTGGTAAGTCAGATTATGCTTTTTAGTTGAATCTGGGTAACTGCTAGTGTGTTGTTTTTTCAACAATAGCTTGCACACGAACATGAATGCAATACAAGAGCAATCAGTTTAAATAGATCCATTATCTGCGGCAACAGATAAATGTTCTATTGTAACAGTAGACTCATGTTGGATGGATTCATGTTTAAGGGTTTTAGGTGCCTGTAATATGAATCGAATAGATGAGTATTCTGTTGCACCAGATTAGTAATCTGTTTCAACAGATAAATAATCTGTTTTATCAGATTACTAATATGTTTCGAACAACAAAATTCAGATACAACTCCTGTCACACACAAAACCTAACAGATAACTCATATGTTCTTGCTATTGATACTGGAATCAAATTATTCCTTAATTGTAAACATGTCATTCGTTAAGAAATAGAAATAGGCAATACGAAAATTAAATAAGAAATAAAAAGTCAAGTGCATCAAACATAATTTTTTATAAAACAAACAAAAAAAATACATAGATAACAGAAAAAAAACTTAATTATTATTATCATCATTATTAACATCATTATTATTTGTATGGCCAGCCGACCAATCTTCAAAGGGAAGCAACAACGCCCTCCGCAGCCTGTGGATCTCCCGCAGCATCTTTACTCTGACGGCGGCCAACTCCCAATGCACGTCATGAACCTCCTTCTGCAGTTCCCTCATGGCGTCTCGTAAAATAGCGACATCCCACACATGATCAACCATATCTAAAAAAACACATAAGTTGACAAAACACACACGTAAACACAAAGTAAAGAAAAGAAAGAATTCAAATGTAATGTAATACAACGTATATTTACACAAAAATTAAGAAAAAAACTTACCAGAGACTGGAAAAAGCTATCAAGTCCTTGAAGAGAAAGTAGTTGAAGGTGTAACAAGAGCGAGGAATAAATAGTGTGTAGTAGAACGAACAATTGAGTAAGGAGGGACCTATTTATAGATGATTGAACTTGAATGAGTTAGGCAAAAAATCGCAACTGTTCACCTCCATTTACTAATGACATTCTTGATTACTGTAAAAAGTTATGACTTAATTAAATTAATCAATATTATGCTAAGTCATGACTTTTCAGCTTTATTATTATTAATAATTAGTTCTTTCCAGGAACCATTTTTTTTACACTGTTTTGGACAACAGATAATATATCTGTTGCATCAGATAAATCATCTGTTACAACAGATATATCATGATTTGCAACAAATAGATAACCTGTTGCATTAGATAATATATCTGTTGAACATATAATATACATATGTTTTTTAAAAAATAAATTATCTTCATGACATCCAAATTTTTTTAAATTTTTAATTATATAAATTAATAAAGCATTTTTAAAGGCACAACTGTTCACTTCCATTTATTAATGACATTCTTGATTACTGTAAAACGTTATGACTTAATTAAATTAATCAATATTATGATAAGTCATGACTTTTCATCTTTAATATTATTAATAATTAGTTCTTTCCAGAAATCATTTTTTTTACACTGAGTTGGACAACAGATTATATATCTGTTGCATCAGATAAATCATCTGTTACAACAGATATATCATTCGTTGCAACAAATAGTTAACATGTTGCATCAGATAATATATCTGTTGCAACATATAATATATATATATATATATATCTTTTAAAAAAAATAAATTATCTTCATGACATCAAAATTTTCTGACTTTTTAATTATATAAATTAATAAAAAATATTTAAAAACAAGAATATTTCTGGTGAGTTTTTTACGGTTTAAATTGTGTTTATCATTTATTTTCTTATTCTTTTCTGTAAAAAGAAATGACTTAATTAAATCAATCTGGTGGTGAATTTTTATTATTGTGACAAGTCATGACTTTTCAGCTTATTAAATTTAAATAACCTTTTTCTCAATTTAAAAATCGAATACACCTGGTTTTCAATAACCGTTCCGTTTCTTTAATAACCATTTTTATTAATTGAGTTATGGCAATAGATTGTATATCTGTTGCATCAGATAACCCATCTGTTTCAACAGATATACCATCTGTTGCTATAAATCGATCATCTGTTTAAGGAGATTTTTTTATTTCTTCTAACTGATTCATAAGTCGCAACAGATGAGGAATTTGATGCATCAGAAACGTTTTTTGTTTTTGTTTGTTTGTTGAATGTGTTTAGACAAAAGTCCAGTCACGACTATTTATTAAATTTTTTCTTAAAAATCATATCATATATATATATATATATATATATATATATATATATATATATATATATATATCTTAGTTAAATTAATCCAATGTTGTTACTCTTTTTAAATTAAATAATCTTTCTTTTACGATTATAATATTATTTAGTTCCTTATTATTTATTAACGAACCATTTTTAGGAGAATTTCTCATCATGACCGTATCCCTAACTCCAACCGCCGACATGTTGAGAATAGAGAATAAATAGAATGAAAATTAAATATTGAATAAGAATTAAAAATTCAAAATCGACCAAACCAAACCAAACCAAACCAAACCAAACCAAACATATACATGAATTTTTTTGAATCCCTTATAGGTAGATCAGATATAAAAAAGAAAAATACGTACGCTAAAAGAAAGAAAAAACATAACCTAATTATTATTATTATTATTATTATTATTATTATTATTATTATTATTATTGTCAGCCTGACAATTTTCATCCGGCAGCAGCAGGTCCCTCCTCAGCCTTGCTCGGAAGTCGGCCAAATCCCTCTAGAGTTCATCAAACTGCCTTTGAAGTTCCTTCAAGGACTCGATATGAACCTTTTTGTACGAATCTGGATCTGACATATTAGTATTGTAAGTATAGTAGAATGAACGAGAGTAAGTGAGAGTGAGTGAGGAGGCCGGAGGGACCTATTTATAAAATGATTGAATTGGAAGGGACTGGACTTAGTCAAACAAAAATCCACGACTGTTCATATCCCTTAAAAGGAAAAATTGCACAAATTTCATATTTAAGACACCATATTACACAATATCCCTTAATGTTTTAAAAATTACATAAAATCCCGGATTCATATTTACTAGTGATACATATGCTATATGTATCACTACTGTATACATATGTATATACTAGTGATACATATACATATGTCTCACTAGTCCATATATGTATCACTGCTTAACATATGTATCACAATTTGAAATTCCGGGATAAGTTGTAATTAGCAAACTATCCGGGGTTTAATGTAATATTGCTGAAACTATCCGAGATTTATGTGTTGTGTGTGTTACTTAAATAAACCTGGTGACTTTATTAATAAGTAAATTAGAAAAAAATGGATCTAAATACAATATTTTATCTTTTTGTTTTATTTTCGAAAGAGAAAGATTGGTAATCTGTTGCAAAATATATTCCACCTATCAGATAACTTATAACATATGGACAATCTGTTGCAACAGATGGATATATCAATTTTCTTTTCCATCAACTGTGGCGTCTGTTGCAACTTGCTAGTCATCTTTTTATTCAATTTCATCGAGAGCAATTGATTTTTCTAAATACTTCTTGGCCAAATTCAATTTTTGCTCTTGGATTGCTTCTCTTTTTTTCTTTGCATCCTTCAATCAAACTAAATTTTTTCTATTGGATTGAGGGCAAAAATTGAATTTGGAGGCCATCTTGAAGGATGCAAAGAAAAAAAGAGAAGCAATCCAAGAACAAAAATTGAGTTTGGCCAAGAAGTATTTAGAAAAATCTATTGCTCTCGATGAAATTGAATAAACAGATGACTATCAAGTTCCAACAGAGGCCACAACTGATGGAAACGCAAACTGATATATCCATTTGTTGCAACAGATTGTCCATATATTGTAAGTTATCTGACAGGTGGAATATATTTTGCAACAGATTACCAATCTGTCTCTTACGAAAATACAACAAAAAGATAAAATGTTGTATTTAGATCCATTTTTTTTAATTTACATATTAATAAAGTCACCAGTTTTATTTAAGTAACACATACAACACATAAATCCCAGATAGTTTCAGCAATATTACATTAAATCCCGGATAGTTTGTATTAGATATGGAGTCTGTTGCGTCAGATATGGAGTCTGATGCAACAGATATGGAGTCTGTTGGAATACATAGCAGCCTTACTGGTGGTTTGATTTGTTCCATCAGTTGCTCCGTCTGTTGCAACATCAACAACAACATAAACTACAAACAACAAATAAAAAACATCAACAACAAAGAAAACAACAACATTTATTCCAACATCATCATCAACAACAAAGAAGCATACATCCTATGTTCCAATACCATCAACAACAAGGGACGGACCCACATGGAGTCCTCCGGGTGCGCGAGCACAGACTGAACTTGTATCAAACTTTATATATGTATGTGGAAATAAAGAAAAAAACGTATATAATCTAATCAGTGAGCACCCATAGTAAGAGTTGTTTGGTTAGCCTAGTTGTTGTTTATGGGTGCTTAAGGCTATTTATTTCTGTTGGTCTTGAGTTCAATTCCCACTCAGCACATATTTTTTAAATTTTGGTAACCAACTCTTCTCTTCTTATTCACTTTGAACTTTTTATTTTTTTCTCCCTTACTCCTTGTGTTGATGGTTCGGACTCTACTATTTTTAAGCTAAGAAGCACCCACCTTCTAAACCACACCACACCACAAGTTCCAACAATTCCAACCCTACCAACAGCATCAATAACAACATCAACAACAAGGAAACAAACAAAATACATAAAAAAATGATACTGCCAACAAGGCTTTTAAACTTCTCCCAACAGATGATTTTTTTCGCATCTTATAATAAAAATTCTCGGTATGTTTATTCAACAATTAAAAGTTCCTTCAATTTTTTTAAATAAATATGATATGGGAAAATGGTAATTAAATAAATAAAAAGATGTAAATAAAGTTGCAAGAAGAAGATGAGAATGAAAGAGCAATAGTGAATCATATCATACCTTAATGTCAAAAGGGGGCCAAAGCAACAATTTCAGTCGAGGAATCTAAGATATGAATATCGATCGATTTAGATCCGAACGAAAATTTTTTAGAAAGAGGAGAGAAAAAAAAGACTGTGATAACCCTAAAGAGGATAGAAAGAAAAAAGATGAGAGATTTAGGGCTGAAGGAGAGGAGAGAAGAGATGAGATAATTCTAATTTCTAGATGTACTACCCTTAATATTAAATGACTAAACAAAGTGTATTTATTCAAATTTATATTTTCAAAGCATAATTAATAAGGCTAATTTGGTAGTAAAATAACCCCCTAATTAATATTTTCTTGATGGGAGTGCCAAGACAATATGAAATGGAAGAACTATTAGGGGTTTCAATATTCATTAATTAATATTCACTAATAATTTGAGGGGCACGAGGAAGAAAACGGGTGACATTGAAAAGACAGGACAAGACTACTCAATGAGATTTTTGAGTTATCCAAGAAATATTTTTTATTGCCTTTAGTAGTACTACTACTTTATCTACACGGATAGTAGCTTGCTTTAAAATTAAAAGAAAATAAAAAGATTTTCAAACAGATATGTCGTCTATTGAAACAGATTTAGATATCTGTTTGAGAAATCCCAACAGCTCAGTCATCTGTGACAACAGATAAAAATGTCATTTCATAACTAAATCAGAAACGTCATCTGTTACAACAGATATCAATATCTGTTTGAAAATTTCCAACAGCTCAGTCATCCTTCATAACAGATGCAAATGTCTATTTGATAATTAAATAAGAAATGTCATCTGTTGCAACAGATATTGTTATCTATTTGAAATTCTCCAACAGCTCAATTGTTCGTTGCAACAGATTTCATTGCAATTGATTTAGGATGAACTAGGGATAAAAGAATGAGCTCCTCATTAACTTAATATTAAGATTAATAATAGTACCTACATCGATCTAGGTGGAACGAGGGATGAATGAATTAGATCACAGGTTCAACTACAAATCCAATTGAGTCGTTACATTTGCATGGTGTTAGTATTGTGTTCATCCTGACCCGAGTCGTCGATCGATCACTCTGAGTTGAAAAATATTCTCATTAACTTAATGTTTAGATTAATAATAGTACCTACATTGATCTAGGTGGAATTAGGGATGGATGAATGAGCACAAAGGGTCAACTACAACTTCAATTGAGTTTTTTGGCAATTGCATGATGAGACGGTACTGCATTCCTCCCGGCAACAGTCATCGATTGATCACTATGAGATTCACCGATTCTTACTACCTCGTATATTCAACTAATACCTTAATTGAATAATCTGGGACTAGGGTTTAGTTCTCATAGGGTCAACTACAACTTCAACTGAGTTTTTTGGCAAATGTATGATGAGACGGGACTGTGTTCCTCCCGACAAGAGTCGTCGATCGATCACTCTAAGTCGAACCGATTCTTACTACCTCATATATTTAACTAATACCTTAATTGATTAATCTAGGACTAGGGGTGAGTTCTTATAATGTCAACTACAATAGATGACAGGGCCTATATGATAATTTATAACAGATGGGTAATCTGTCGCAACAGATGACTTAATCTATTTGATAGTTTACAAAAGATTCGTGATCTATCGCAACAAATGACTTAATCTGTTTGATAGTTTACAACAGATGGATAATATGTTGTAACAGATTACATAATCTATTTGATTTGATCCAACAGAAAAGACATCTGTTGCAACAAGTTGAACATTTGTTTATATATAATTCTATTGAGTTCATATGTTAAACTAATACCTTAATTGAATATGTGTTCTCATAGGGTCAATTACAACTTCAATTTAGTCTTTTGGCAATTGCATGATGAGACGGTACTGCGTTCTTCCCGACCAGAGTCGTCGATCGATCACTCTGAGCCGAACCGATTCTTACTACCTCATATGTTAGACTAATACCTTAATTGATTAATCTAGGACTAGGGTACTAATACCTTAATTGAATAGTCTGGGATTAGGGGTGAGTTCTCATAGGGTCAACTACAATTTCAATTGAGTCTTTTGGCAATTGCATAATGAGACAGTACTGCGTTCCTCTCGACAGAGTCATCGATCGATCACTCTGAGCCGAATCGATTCTTACTACCTCATATGTTAGACTAATACCTTAATTGATTAATTTAGGACTAGGGTACTAATACCTTAATTGAATAGTCTAGGACTAGGGGTGAGTTCTCATAGGGTCAACTACAACTTCAATTGAGTCTTTTGTTAATTGTATAATGAGATGGTACTGCGTTTCTCCCGACAGAGTCGTCGATCGATCACTCTGAGCTGAATTGATTCTTACTACCTCATATGTTAGACTAATACCTTAATTGATTAATCTAGGACTAGGGTACTAATGCCTTAATTGAATAGTCTAGGACTAGGGGTGAGTTCTCATAGGGTCAATTATAACTTCAATTGAGTCTTTTGGCAATTGTATAATGAGACGGTACTGCATTTTTTCTGACAGAGTCGTCGATCGATCACTCTGAGCCGAATCGATTCTTACTACCTCATATGTTAGACTAATACCTTAATTGATTAATTTATGACTAGGGTACTAATACCTTAATTGAATAGTCTGGGACTAGGGGTGAGTTCTCATAGGGTCAACTACAACTTCAATTGAGTCTTTTGTCAATTGCATAATGAAACGGTACTGCGTTCCTCCCGATAGAGTCGCCGATTGACCACTCTGAGCCAAACTGATTCTTACTACCTCATATGTTAGACTAATACCTTAATTGATTAATCTAGGACTAGGGTACTAATACCTTAATTGAATAATCCAGGACTAGGCGTGAGTTCTCATAGGGTAAACTATCGATTAATCTAGGACAAGGGGTGAGTTCTCATAGGGTCAGCCACAACAGATGGCAGCGCCTATTTGATAATTTACAATATATGGGTAATCTATTGTGAAATATGACAATCCATTTGATAATTTACAACAGATGGGTAATCTGTAGCAACAGATGACTTAATCTGTTTGATAATTTACATCATATTTGTAATCTGTTGTTACCTAATCTGATTGATAATTTACAACAGATAAGAAATCTGATGCAACATGTTGAATATTTGTTTTTTACATTTTCAATTGAGTTCATATGTTAGACTAATAGTACCTAAATTGATTTATCTAGGACCAGGGGTGAGTTTCCACAGGGTCACCTCCTAGAGTACTCGGTCAACTACAACTTTAATTGTTTTTATACAATTTCAATTGAATTACCCTTTTGGCAATTGCATGATGAGAGGGTTAAAAATTACGCATATATTTTATGATTTTAAAAATAATTAAGATCATTTCGGACCAAATTAACATTTTCAAAACTACTTGTCATTCTATTCCAAAATACAAATCAACCCATACAAAATGTTTTATCATTTCAAATCTCGAGGTTTGTCTTTTTCTCTCTCATTCTCACTCAACAATACAGTACAGACAACAACTACTCAACAAATTTGCTCAACCCTCCATAACAGATCGTTTTTCTTCTCATTTCCGACTACATAGGTGTTATTTTTGACTTCATGCTTGCTTGTATTAGCCATTTTCTTTGTCTTCATAGGCAACAGAGTTCGAGAAGAGCTCTATATTTGTTTTTTTTCTAAAAAATAAGGGTTTTTAAGTTAATGATAAAAAATAAAACTTTTAGTTGTATTATCTTCGAGAATGGGTTTACAATTTTGAGTTTTGATGGTAAAATCGTAGGAAGAACTCGAGAAATCCCTAGTTTCTGTTGCAGCATTCCGTTGACTGTTATGGTATAGTTGGATGGTGTTTGTGGTGTTGGTGGTGGTGGTGGTGGTGGTGTTTGTGGTCGTCGTGGTGTAACCCGTGGTGGCATTGGTTGGTGGTGTTTGTGGTGGTGTCGGTATTCGTGGTGTTTGTTTGTTTGTTGGCATTGGTTGGTGGTGTTTGTAGTGGTGGTTGTTGGTGTGTCGGTATTCGTGGTATTTGTAATATATTTTTTATAATCTATGCATACATCAACTGTAATGTAATTTTCATTTTTCTTTGTCTGTAGGTAAAACATGTCTCCTAAAAGAAAAGAAAGTGAAAGTGGATCAACGTCTGACCACTAAAAAAAAAGGCTACAGTACAGAGAGATTTAGAGGAGCTTCCTGAACAATCTCAGTCAGGGAAAAGTGAAGCTGAGGAGAGATATGAAAACAACGTTGAGGGAGGTGGACAAGGGTCCGTAGATGGTGATGAAAAAAATAAAAGTGGGAAAGAGGAGGAATTGGAGAGTCAGAAAGAGAAAGAGGATGATCATCAACATGATGATAATGGATCATCGACGAGGCGTGAGTTAATATCGACATCCTAGCATGATCCTGTCAAAACTTTTAGTATTGACAGGTTTCAAGTTGCGATGACAATAAATGACCCAGAAGGAAAACAACTAACTGGTCAAATTGTACTTAAATGTCATATGGGGAATTTTTTTGAACATTTTATGAAAATTATGAAGAACGAAAACATAGGCGGACTTTTTAAGAAGAGCTATTTTGGACGCTTTATCGAGCTGCCTGAGGACCCCTCTGGCCGTATCTGTTTCCCTAAGACGATGGTATATGGTCTTCTCAAGCGCAGGATCAAGTACACGGGGGATGATAAAGATCCGGAGGAAGGGGGCAAAAAGAAGATGGATGAAACCTGGATCAACTATTGTGGCATGCCTATTTGTTTTGGCTTGCAAGAGTTTACCATAGTAACGGGCTTGAGATGCCATCGTCCAGAAGGACCACTACCCTACAAAAGATCCAAGGCAAGAAAATGCAAGGAAAAAATAGATGGGTTGTTTGACATTGCTCGACGTGGCTACAAAACATCAGATTTGTTGACAGATCTCGAGGATAAAACCATACCAGAGAAGTACTGGGAGCAATTGTGCTTAGTTTGGTTTGCCCATTCGGTTATATTGGCAAGAGATGTCAACAAGGTCATAGAAGATGATTTGTTGGTGCGTGTTGAGGATTTTGATAAATTCAACAATTATCCCTGGGGATATGATAGTTTCTACTTGACTGTCCAATATTTACTGACAAAGCTATCCTCTGGGATGACCACATTATACGACTTTTCTTGGGCTTTCATGGTAAAATTAATCACTAATTTTACCCATCCATTAATTTATATTGAATATAGTTATCATGATTTTTTTTTGCTTGCTTCCTGTTTACATTTTTAGACTTGGGCATTTGAAGCCATTCCTCCCCTACGAAAGCAGTTAATGGATTACCCGGATGAGGTTTCTCATCCAAGGATGTTTAGGTGGTTGGCTGCAAAGAGCAACACCAATATTAAGGAGGCTGATCTCTTTAACCCTCCGGATGATGCAGTACATCTTCTTCAAGTAAAATAATTCTACTCAAAGATAATAAAGATATTGAAAATGTGTTATATCTGGTGCAACAGATGTTATATCTAATGCACCAGACGGGACATCTGTTGCGACGGGATATATCTTGCATCAAATTACCCATCTGTTGCTTTGGTTCTTTGAACCTGACTCCTAAAAGATTAATCATCTACTGTAAATTATGCAACAGATGTTTAATCTGATAACATTTCGTTCATCTGTTGCGACATACAGATTATCTATTGCATAACAGATTACCCGTCTTGTGCAGCTATTGCAATAGATGATTGATATTTTGCATCAGATTATCCATGTGTTACTCTGTTTCTCTGAACCAAAGTCAAACGAATTTTAACCATATACTGCAAACTATGCAACAAATGGGTCTTTTTTTTAAATGTAAGCCAACTGTGAAAATTATTATATTATATGATTTAAATGCATCTGTCTTTTTTTTCTTTTTTATAGGTTGTGCATCCATGGATCGTGCCTGTTGATAGTATTGCAGACCCAATGGTGGAGTTAATAAAGAAGGAATTGGTTGGAGCAACAGCCATAAGAAGAGCAGTTAGGCAAGGTCAGCCTAATGTTGAGGCTCTTCATGACCAATCTTTTACTAAGGTAGATCCGGGTGCTTCTTCTGGTGGAGTTGTTTGTGTTGGTGGCAGGCATGCTGATGCTGCTACCACTCATGATGATGAGCATGTTGATGCTCAAGAAAGAATAAATATGTTTGAAAACACCCCTTTTCGCCCTTACACAGGTCCCTCTCACCCTTCTTTACCCTCGTGTTCTTGTTGCGAATGCGATAAGTGCAAGGACAGACATGATAAACTCTTTGAAAAAGTAGAGTCCATCTCTAAAGCTATCAAGGAATCCAAATCCAAGAGGTGTGTCATACCATCCAAGAAGGTGAGGGATCCACACACTCCTACAACGTTGGTTAGGAGAAAGAAAAGAACAATTAGAGACGTACTCTCCGCTCGAAAATTAAAAAAAATTGCAATTCCTCCCTCTCCAAAAGATGTTGAAGTTCAAGGGCCAGTCAAAAAGGTGGACATATACACAGAACTTAGCGCCAAAGAGAAGAGGGATCTGCGACAGGCCAAGAATGCCAAACCAGGAACACCAGATTACCCCATGCCTCCCTTTCCCCCCCAAAGCTTCAGACTATGACTGATATGTGTATGCCATACGAGGATAAGACAAGTTTACTTTTCCTAATCTAGCCCTTCTAATCAACCCCATGAAGAAGAAGCTACGCAACAGATTTCACATCTGTTGCAACAGCTGGGTATACTGGTGCAACTGGTAATGGTTCTGTTGTAACTTATTATCCATCTATTGCATAAGTTACGTTGGATTATTGATTCAGAGAACCCTATGCAATAGATGGACCATCCGTTGCATCTTTATAATTACTAACCTATTTAAAATTTGACTTCTTATCTCACAGCATGTTGACATAATTCTCTGCCTCATGAGGAAAAGACAATTAACGTACCGGGAAACTTATGATGCTGCCGATATGATAATGGACCTTGACTTCTGCACGAAGCTCAAGGATAGGTACGATCAACTCAATGGAGAGGCGTCAGCCCTTGGCGTGGGACTTGATTTCCTAGTTCCTACGTTGGTCTTGGATGAAGAAGAAATGTTCAGATATGTTAGAGGGGACAGGGCAAATCCACATGGCAAGAGCTGGACCGAGGCAAAAAGAATTCTTGCAGTCATTAGCGTGAACGTCATGCATTATCGGGCTGTTGAGATACTAATCGATAAGGGAAAGATCAATGTTTATGACTCCAATGTACCTCTCGTCGATGATTTTGATCTTTTTTCTCTTCGTGGAGCCACTGATGGTGCTGTTGCCCATCTTGTTGAGGGAGAGTAAACTGATGAATCATTTGCCAAAGGAAGTGTTGATGAAGAAATCATGGGATTTTGAAGGTCGAAACAGGGGAATGATCCTTCCAAAATATGATGCCGCTAAAGCGAGCGGCTCGCACGCTCTTGCACACATCGAATGTTTGCTGACCAGCACAAAAATGGCCGAGCCAATGACTTTTCTGTGCGACAATGCTGTGGCAAATTTTCAAGAGGTCTGGGCTTATGGGGTACTAACTGGACGCTTGAAACCTGTGTATGTAGAAGAGCCTGTGAAATAGAAATTTTTAATTTCAAGTCACCCTTCACTTTATTACATGAACATGTAGTGGCAATAATTTTTTTCTGATGAAATTTGAGTTTTTTATAATGCAATAGATTAGATTGTAAATCTGTTATAAATATCTTTAATCCGTTCTAGCAGATAGTTTATCTGTTGCAATAGGTTGGTCATCTATTGCATTACGGCGATGTTCTTTCTATGAATAATCTAATAATCTAAGTCTAATCTGTTGCAACAGTGGGAAGACCTGTTTGATAATTTCTAATAGATGACCTAAATTTTACAACATATGCCTAAATCTTTTTGATATTTTCCAATAGTTACGCTTGAATATTCATGTGCTCGACAACACCAAACCAGTAGCAAATATACACACCCTCATGAAAATTTCAGCAATTAGGCTTGAATATCCATGTGCCCAACAATACCAAACCAGTAGAAATAACGGCAACAATGTAGTATCTCCTTGCTCGATTTTGTTTCTCTTTAGAAGCCTTGACTTTGTTCAACAAACCCCAGATTACACGATTACACGATTTGCTTGTGAAGGGTGTCATTCTTCATACCAATCAAAGTAATCGCATCTACACAATTTCTATAAAAAAGAGAACACAATTACAAAATAATTACAAGTCAATAATTAATCAATTAATTAAATAAACAAAATCTTACCTTTGAAATCTTACAAGTAAAAAACCTATGACCCAAATTTTGTTGAGTCCAAAATGTCTTTAACAGAGCTTCATGACTGCACTTACAATATCAAAAATCTTTATCACAAAAAACAGTGGAAGATGCGCTCGACATTGTCAAACTCAGTTTAAAAAAAAGGAAAGAAATAATTTGAATAGATAAAAGAAGATGACGATGAGGAAGAAGATTTGGGAATTTAGGGTTAAATTTTAGGAGGAAGATGAATATACAATACAATAGGGGGGGAATGACCTTTGGGGGCCAAGTGACGGCAAGTCAGCGAAATGTGCCAGAATGACACTGACACATTTGATGCCTATTTCATTTTACGTGTTTAAAATGAACACTGTCTACTTGATGCCTATCTTATTTTAGGTGTTTGAACTGAACACCATCGATAGGTTGTGCCTTTTTTATTTTAATTCAATTCACTTTAACCTTTTTCACATAGTGGCAATTTTTTATGTCCAACGAAAGTTGAATTTTTATAATACAATAGATTCTCCATCCGTTGTAACAGTTATCCTACCTGTTCTGACATATAGTTTATCTGTTGCAATAGGTTGGTCATCTGTTGCATTACCTCGATGTTTTTATCTAAAGTCCATCTGTTGCAATAGTGGGAAGACCTGTTTGATAAATCCCAATAGATCACCTACCTGTTGCAACATATGTCTAAATCTGTTTGATTTTTCCAATAGATGTATCGTCTGTTGCAATATTTGAATCTAGTATTCCTTTTCAATTAATAAGTTCAAATCTAAGGAATAAATAAAATTCGTAGACAAAATAAAATAAATCAAACCCTTCATAAATTAGATGAAATAAGTCAACGAATAAATGAAATATCAAAAAATTGTTATGGGTACAGATCTCAACAAATACATCAACAACAATTTAAGTATACTGCCAAGGATTTCTTTGATTTGACAAGCTCAAGATATAAAGATCTACTCAGTATGGGAAAGTTGTTCTTCATCCGGTGCTATGGAATTCGGCTTTACTCGTCGTGAATCTTTATTGTCGCTTACGTACGGTTTCTGCGCTTTCTGTTCTCTGTATTTCCATAAAAGAGTAGCATATTGTCAATGCTGTTCAGTAGTATCTTCTTCTACATCCACCTGGAAAGCCAAAATTGGTCAATGCTAATCACAGAGATACAACAAAACGAAAAAGGATAACTCATCTCTTCTACCAAATCAAATAGGTCTTCTTCCTATTTTAAATTGTCCCAAATAGATTATATTTCTGTTGCAATAATGAATCAACTGTTGGGACAAATTTCTACATGAGGAAGACCCTGTGTGATAATTTCCAATGGATGAACCATCCGTTGCAACATATGAATCATCTGTTATAGCATATAGGTCATCTGTTGGTACAAATAAAAGCGGTACGAAGAGCTGTTTGATTTGCTAAAATAGACGAGACATATGTTGCACCAGATAAAGTATCTGGTGCAACAGGTTAGTCAACTGTTGCAACAGATGTATATATTTGTTTGATAATTTTCAACAGATGTGTTATCTGTTGAAACAGTTATGTGTCTGTTTGTTTTGTCAGTTGGAAGACATATAATATATTCACCTTTTTGAGCTCGTGTTGCTCTCCTTTGGACATTGTACGTTGCTCAGTGCAACACACAGATAGAGGAGTTGCAATTTCACCTTTTTGGATGCTTGATAATGCCCTGGAAATCACTCTCCTTCTCCTCTTAGCCCTAATCTCTAATGGAGAGGATGGAAATAAAATCCTCTTTGATGGAATGAGAACCCTTTTAGATGTCAATTCCTTTACAGAAGCAGTTAATGCATTAATAGAATTAATCACTACATCATGTTTCGCCCTGCAGTCTTGACATTTGCATGCAGAACATTCGCTGGGAGAGGCAAAAGCTGTATAACTAGTATGATCATACTCATAATGGTTTGCTTTAAATACTGTAAGAGGAGCATCATTAGCACCAACAACAACATCACGACCACCACCAACAGTTCCATCACCACTAAGACCATCAACAACAAGCCCACCCTCCAAAATTATTTTTCTTGTAATGGTTGTTACTCCAAACAATTCTATTTTTATTCTGTCGATGACCTTAGGGTCCGATAAAGTTTACACAGATCATAAAGTAAGAAAAAATGGCATCTTCAACTCTCGATTGGTCGGAACTAGCGACGGAAGCACAATCTAACATAAATCATTGCATATATTAGAATGATGATTACATCATTCAAAAAAATCATTAATTAAAAGAAAAAATTAATTATAATTATACTTACTGCATCCTTCGGGGGGTTGAAGAGATCAAGAAATTTTGCACTTTTATCAGTTTTGGCCGACAACCATCTCAAGATTCTTGGACAGGAAACTCTTTCCTGTTAGTTCACTTGTTGTCTCAAATAAGGAATGACTTCAAACACCCAAGCCTATAAAATAACGCCAATAAATCAAAACCATTATTGAGCGAAAAAAATGAATGATATCATAATAGAAGAAAGAAATATTTACCATGAAACCAATGGGAAACTATATAAGTTGACTGTCTTTGGCGCTAACGGAGTCATCAAATATTTGACAGTCATTTTGAAGCTTTCATACCCCTAAGGATAGTTGTTAAACGCATCAAGATCCTCGGAGAGCTTTATTAAACCGAGGCTTATATTGTTGTTAACGTCCCTCGCCCAAAGAATATTATGTACAAACCAAACCAAGCACAATGACTGCTTGTGATTCTTTGAAAGTCCTTTACCTTTCAACGCTTCTATCAAATTTTTGTTTTTGAAGCTTGGACCAACAATGGACACCAGGTCATCACGATCACACAACTTGCCTTTGCCTTTTTTGGGTGTGCGGGGTACTTTTTTTAGGTTAGAATAGGTATAACTTGAGAAGGAGGAATACATTTTAGTCCAGAAACTATGACAAACTCCTTCCAACCAAAATAAACAGGCATGCCACAGTAATTTATCCACACCTCATCCATCTTATCTTTGTTTTCATACATAAACCTAAGCTTGAGTAGTTCATATACCATTTTCATTTGGAAACGAGCATTGTTGTCCTTCGGCAAATCAAGATATTTCCCAAAGCAGATATCCCTGAAATAAGCATCCAATTTTTATTCTCGAAGTATTTTTTTGAAGACGTCAAAAGATTTTCCCATGACTAACTTAACCACGAAATCACCCATTAAATCTGCTGCACCATCGCACTGCATTCTCACAGGATAACGATCAATGCTAAAGGCTTTGACCAGCTGTTTGGTGGAAGGGCTATTAGCATATGCATCATCTCTTTTGAAACATCCCTCCTCCCCGTGTTCATCATATTCTGCTCCCGATTGAGATAACGCTTGTAAAGAAAGCTTATAGAGTGATGGATGTAGCCTAGCTGCTTCACTTGTTCCTTTACTTGGACTTGATTCAATTTCTATTCTTTTGGGAACCATATTATCTAAAATTAGCAGAAACATAAAATAATATAGTATTGTTGATTAATGCATCGTTAAAAAGGATAACAGTAAATCAAACAAGCAAAACAGTAAAATAACAGTTGCAACAGATCATCGATTTATTGTACCAGGTAGTATATCTGTTGCAGGATATAACCAAACTGTTGCAGTGGATGAGTAATCTGTTGCAACAATATAAAAAATATCACTCATCTTTTAAGACAGATGAATGGTCTGTTCAACAGATCACACAACTGTTGTAACATCATCTGTTGCAACATATGAGTGATCTATTGGAACAGTTAAATAATCTGTTGCGACAATACAAAATATATCACTCATCTGTTGAGAAAGATAAATGGTTTGTGCAACAGATCACACATCTGTTGCAACATATAAGTGATCTGTCAAAGTAGTTAACTAACCTGCAGCAATGGCTGAGTAATTTGTTGCGATAATACAAAACATATCACTCATCTGTTGAGAAAGATGAATGGTCTGTGCAACAGGTCACCATCTGTTGCAACACATGAGTGATCTGTTGGAACAATTATCAACAATCAATATTGTTTAAATTTCTTCCAACATAGGGTCGCCTATCGCGGCAGATGAATGATCAGTTGGAAAAATCAAGTCTTGGACATTTCCTGTAGGAAGTGTTGATAGGATTTTATCCAACAAGAGGTTCATCTGTTGCATCAGATCATTAATCTGATGGTTCTTTCATTGCACCAGATGGTTAATTAGTTGCATCAGATTTTTTATTCGATGCTTAATCTGATCCAACATATGGTAAAGCTGTTGCATCAGACATCTGTTGCATCAGATTATTAATTTGTTGCATTAGAATTTTAATCTGATGGTTCCTCTAGTGCATCAGATGGTTGATCTGATGCATCATATAATAAATCTGTTGCATCAGATGGTTAATATGTTGCACCAGATGGGTAATCTGTCGGAGGAAATAAAAAACAGTAGCACGATTTTGTTAATAAAAAACAACAATTTCACCATTTTTACCTAGAACAAGAACAGAATAAATCAAACCAAATTATCATTTTGTTTTTATAAACACAAACAATAAAAAGGACATTTCAGACCACATTTCAAATTAGTGCAATAAATATTGAAATTGTTAACCAATACTATAAGAGAAGTTGGCTCAAGTTTCTCATTTTTTTCAAAACTAAAAAGGTCATAATTTTTTACCTGTGAAAGAAGAAAAGGAACGATAAAGAATTCAAAGTTGTTGTGGCCGGAGAGTAAGGCTGTCACGTCGATTGAAGGTTGAAGTCGAAAAAAAACTCGAAGCCCAACTATTTGTAGTCGGATGTTGAAGTCGCTGAGGATTGAAATGAGAAATTTGCAGAACAGTTGGTTGGGAGAGAGTTGAGAGAAGCTGTCGAGAGAGGGATGAGAGACAGGTTGATTGAATTGAAGAGGGGAACTCGAAGCCCAACTATTTGTCACCGGAAGTAGAAGTCGCCTGGGGTTGAAGGGAGAAAAGAGGGGAACTCGAAGCCCAACTATTTGTCGTCGGAGGTAGAAGTCATCGGGGATTGAAGGGAGAAATTTTGCAAAACTGTTGGTTGGGAGAGAGTTGAGAGAAGCTGGAGAGAGAGGATAGAGTGGTTGATTTGGATTGAAGAGGGGTGTGGGTTGGGTTGATTTGTATTTTTGAAAAGATTAGAAAGTTTTGAAAATAGTAATCAAGTCCACAATTGACTTAATCAAGTTTCCTAGTGATGTTTGACCTTATCTGTTGGTAAATGTCACCAATCTTTCATTCAAGACTTAAAAGACACCTTTCCTTCAATTTTCTCCTACTTCTTCATCCTTTTTTTCTCCTTTGCTTAAAAATAATTTATCTATTTTTTTTAATTCTAACAAAAAGAACAATCAACAATTATAGAATTGTATAATTTTTAATTTTTCAAATACAATTAAAAAAGAATGTGTGTGTGTGTGTGTTTATATATATATATATGTATAAGTGTATAGGGTCTTAGAAATATTGTTTGAACTTTTTACCCTTGATTAAAAGTTTTTGCTTTAGACAAAATTGACTTTTCACTTTTTTTTCCTAATATTTAAGAGTTAAAAATTAATTAAATATATTTATGGTAAAACATTTTCTTATCAGTATTCATCAGAATTAACGACAACTAATACTTTTTCATCAGTTTAAGAATTCTAAATCAACTAAATTTGATTTTAAGAAGATTTGAAAAATCTAGAAATAAATATAAAAGCGTCAGAATTACAGAAGTATCAAATTTTTAAAACTTTTAAGTACGTAATAAGAACGTAATATATGATTTTATAAGAATTTGACTTTAAAAATAAGAAGAGTTTTTAAGTATAGAAAAAAAAAATAACCATACCACAAATATAGTTCAAATTGATGTGTCTCTCTTAGCCTCTAACAGTAAAGGAAAGAGGTAATGCATCACAAATGCAAAAATGATGATCCATGTCACACCCCTTTTTTACGTGTACTCCAAAAATGGATACATTTTTAAAATTCGAAAGGGTTTTATTATTTAAGTGACAAGAAATGAAAATTTGTTTCGGAAAAGGATTATTTGCATTTTTATTCAGAGTCGCCACTTGGCATAATCCGGTGTGCCAAGTCACCTTTGAAAAATCCTTTTCGAAACCATTTGACTCTTAAACCGGTTTGCGAACAAAGATTCCGACTAAGGAATTTTGTTGACCGAGGGGAAGGTGTTAGGCACCACTAGATCCCGTGGTTCGACCACGGTCGCTTGGTGGAGTGTATCGACTATTTTGGCATTATGAAATGTATAAACCACACAAAAGAGCACAAAATAATCAAACAATAAACAAAACAAAACAGTCCAAAAATGTAAAAGTCCAGTCCAATTATACAGTCCGAAAAATAGAAAAAATACAAAAATATAAATTCTAGTCTAAACTAAATCTAGACTAAGCTTCAATGCCTTACCCGACGCCGCAGGCCTTCATCACGATTATTTTTCGCCAACATGATACGTCGGGGCATTCCCCGGTGAAATCAATACAGGTACTTCGGGGCATTCCCCGGTCAAATCAATACAAATTCTTCGGGGCATTCCCCGGATAAATTATACAATTGATTCAAAAAGTGATAAAATTAAATCATTCAATCAAATTTCAAGCATTCAATCAACCCACAATCTCTAGATTTGCCTACCCGACCTACGTTTTGCCTATTCCGATCGATGTATCATGTTACTACCAAAATCAAATTAACGTTCCTTTCAAGTTATACGAACAATGAAATCAAACTAACCAAAATCGCCAATTATGACAAGTTTTCAATTCTCACCCACAAAATTCCCTTTTAACTCTAATTTTTCTCAATTCATGATTTCTATTTCAATGAAATTAAGCAACAAGTCAATATCAAAGTAGCAATTCATCACTAATCAAGATCAAACAACACACAGATTCCATCCAATGCACCATATTCCATCAACAATGAAAATAAAAACAAAAAGAGGAAAGGAATAGAAATGGACCTCAATGATGATTTTACTCTGAATATCAGTCAATCGAGAGAAAGAATCCGCATGCTGAAAAACCTCGATTCGGAACCTCAACTCAAACCCCCAGCTCCGGTATACATCCCTCAATGCCGCTTTCAATCAATTATTATTCGATTAAATGAAATAAAATCCACACCATAACCTCAACTCAAACCTCAACAATGACGAACCTCGAACCCAATTTGCATCAAGAACTACAACCCGGGCAGATTCAATCCCAGCAAAAAAAACTCAATACGAACCGTAAACCAACAAATATCGAGACGAATCAACTATGAAAACTCCCGAATCTAGTTTGAACTCAAACCCACTAAGAAAACGAATTTCAAAACAATGACACGCAAAAAATACAAGCGAGATACAAACACATATATGGTTCAAAGTCAGATTTTGGGAAGATTGGTCCTGCCGACATCGTTTTCTAGCGACTTTCACCGGAACAGTGATAAACGGTGACTGAGCATTTTATGGTGGCTAACTCAATGGAGATAAAAAAAAACAGTCACACTACCTCTGATTTCTCTCTCGATCGATCGATCGATCTCTCTTGTTCAACCTTTTCTCTCCGTTCAACTCTATTCGGTCATCGGTCTCTGTGAGTAAAATAAGAGTATGTGTATATATATTCCTCAGCTTTCTTGAATTATTTTCCAATTCAAAAGAGAAAAGAAAGATGGTTCTTTTTTTCTTCACTGTGGGCCCTCCTCCCTTTGCATATTCTCCTCCTTTTTTGATCCCCCCCTTTGCTGTGTGTGTATATATTAGGATGGGGTAGTGGGGTAGGGTAGTGAGGTAGGGGTAGGGGTAGGGATAGAGTTTGTTAGAGTAGGGTAGGTAGGTGTTGTTTTTTAATAGGAGGGATAAGGGTTAGGTGTCCACTTTTAATTGGGAAGGTTGTTAATTTGTTATCAATTGGGATTATGTGGGAATTTTAGGATAAGATTTGTTTAGTGTTGGTTTTGATTTTTGTCATTTGTGGAAGGATAATTACATGATTGAGGGTACACGGTAAGATAAGGTAAAAAATGGGTAAAAATGATATTGCGGAGGGACGAAATTAGGTGTCTACATCATGCCCCCTTTGAATGTAAACACGAAGTGTTTTCAGACAAAGAAGTAGACAACAAGACTGAATTTTGTCCCGACCATTATTCAAAGAAAGAAATAGAAGGAAGAAGGACAAACGGGTCAAAAACTTAAGACATCCTACCTACCCAAGTTACGAGAGAATCATGTCACGGGTATTTCAAAGGATTGGAAGAGGTGGACTATACCGAGTTGGAGAGTCGAGTGAGGTTCCGTCGAGGTTCCGGTCCGCGGCTCTGTTATTACATCAAAAATGAAAATTACAAGTTAAAACATAAATGAAATTACAAAAATCCTATCTATACAGCTTCTGTTGGTTCTTGACTCGACTTTCATCACCCTATTCTTCAGGCGGGCTCCTGACTTGCAATTTCTTTCAACTTGTTGCTTGGCTTTCAATTGCTTCGCTTTGTTGCTTGGCTTTTCGTTTCTCCACCCTATTCTCCAGTCGGGCTCCTGACTTGCTATTTCAACACCCTGTTCTTCAGGCGGGCTCCTGAGCATAAAGTAAAATTCCATTTTTCAGGAGGGTCCTGAACATAAAGTAAGTTCCCATTTTTCAGGAGGGTCCTGAACAGAAAGTAAATTTCCATTTTTCAGGAGGGTCCTGAACATAAAGTAAAGTCGCCTTTTTTCAGGAGGGTCCTGAACATAAAGTAAATTCCCATTTTTCAGGAGGGTCCTGAACAGAAAGTAAATTCCCATTTTTCAGGAGGGTCCTGAACATAAAGTGAAATCCCATTTTTCAGGAGGGTCCTGAACCTAAAGTAAAATCCCATTTTTCAGGAGGGTCCTGAACATAAAGTGAAATCCCATTTTTCAGGAGGGTCCTGAACATAAAGTAAAATCTCATTTTTCAGGAGGGTCCTGAACCTAAAGTAAAATTCCATTTTTCAGGAGGGTCCTGAACAGAAAGTAAAATCTCATTTTTTAGGAGGGTCCTGAATTGAAAGTAAATTCCCATTTTCCAGGAGGGTCCTGAACATAAAGTAAATTCCCATTTTTCAGGAGGGTCCTGAACATAAAGTAAATTCCCATTTTTCAGGAGGGTCCTGAACATAAAGTGAAATCCCATTTTTCAGGAGTGTCCTGAACAACAAGTAAAATCCCATTTTTCAGGAGGGTCCTGAACAGCAAGTAAAATTTCATTTTTTAGGAGGGTCCTGAACAGTCAGTAAATTCCCATTTTTCAGGAGGGTCCTGAACATAAAGTAAATTACCATTTTTCAGGAGGGTCCTGAATTGTAAGTAAATTCCCATTTTCCAGGAGGGTCCTGAACATAAAGTAAATTCCTATTTTTCAGGAGGGTCCTGAATTGAAAGTAAATTCCCATTTTCCAGGAGGGTCCTGAATTTGAAAGTAAATTCCCATTTTCCAGGAGGGTCCTGAACATGAAGTAAAATCCCATTTTTCAGGAGGGTCCTGAACATAAAGTAAATTCCCATTTTTCAGGAGGGTCCTGAATTGAAAGTAAAATCCCATTTTTCAGGAGGGTCCTGAATTGAAAGTAAATTCCCATTTTCCAGGAGGGTCCTGAACATAAAAGTAAATTCCCATTTACAGGAGGGTCCTGAACATGAAGTAAAATCCTATTTTTCAGGAGGGTCCTGAATTGAAAGTAAAATCCCATTTTCCAGGAGGGTCCTGAATTGAAAGTAAATTCCCATTTTCCAGGAGGGTCCTGAACTGAAGTAAAATCCCATTTTTCTGGAGGGTCCTGAACATAAAGTAAAATCCCATTTTTCAGGAGGGTCCTGAATTGAAAGTAAATTCCCATTTTCCAGGAGGGTCCTGAATTTGAAAGTAAATTCCTATTTTCCAGGAGGGTCATGAACATGAAAGTAAATTCTCATTTTCCAGGAGGGTCCTGAACATGAAGTAAAATCCCATTTTTCAGGAGGGTCCTGAACATAAAAGTAAATTCCCATTTTCCAGGAGGGTCCTGAACATAAAGTAAAATCCCATTTTTCAGGAGGGTCCTGAACATAAAGTAAAATCCCATTTTTCAGGAGGGTCCTGAACATAAAGTGAAATCCCATTTTTCAGGAGGGACCTGAACCTAAAGTAAAATCCCATTTTTCAGGAGGGTCCTGAACATAAAGTGAAATCCCTGGATATGCATTTCCAATGGTAGCTGAATCAAGTGAAACGAATTTTCCCCTGTTTCAATCAAAGAAAAATTTGTCAGTTAAAAACTTAGTGGTGGCTTGCAGATCTTGGCTTTTCAGGTATCTGCCCAGCACTCATTCCTTTCATGTTTGTTCCAAATTGCTAACACTTGTCGTGTCTTGCCGCATCATTGACCAAGATCCAAATTGAGTGAAATGAGTTCTGACTCAAACAATGGATTTTCATTTTACCATGCCCCTGAGATGCACTCTTTTCCCAAATCTGAATGATTCCACGAATCCAATAGCCTGTCGGTTGCTAGACTTCCTTTGTTTCGTGTTGAATTACGATCATATTTCTTTCCTGTGCTGTTCCTTGGCTTTTCCTCATATAATTGGAAAGACTGGTAGTAAATTTTGAAATCCTTTCTCGCTTGTTTTGACACAGACTTGACTAAAAAAAATGTAAAGAAATGATGGTGACTTTTGTTTTGATAAATAACATAAGAAAAGAAAAAACATGAATATGTAAATGAAAGAAAAAGGGCAATGTCCCATATTCAAAAAGAAAACTTATCTGAATACGACAACCAACTCCAATGAGTATGACATGCATTTTGGATTGAGCTGCCTGATCTTCCTATCCAAACTCCCCATTTGTTGTTGAGTTCGTGCCTTTTGTCGCTGAGCCGCTTCTTCAAATCCATTGGACTCATACATCACATTCGATTGACGACATCTTAAAAAACTTTCGCAAACAAATCTCTTTCTTCTCACTTTTCACTTTTCTCTTGAACTCTCCATCGCCTTACGGTGCCCGTGAGGGTTTTCACCAATAAGACTCTCTCATTTTTATTTCTCTCCACTCACCATCGCCTTATAGTGCCTGCAAAGGTTTTCACCAATAAGACTTTCTCATTTTCATTTCTCTCAACTCACCATCTCCTTATGGTGCCTGCAAAGGTTTTCACCAATAAGACTCTCTCATTTTCATTTCTCTCAACTCACCATCGCCTTATGGTGCCTGCAAGGGTTTTCACCAATAAGACTCTCTCATTTTCATTTCTCTCAACTCACCATCGCCTTATGATGCCCACGGGGGTTTTCACCAATAAGACTCTCTCATTTTTGTATTTCTCTCCTGATTTCTTATGCCGAGGGAGACAAATGGTACCTCACAATGTATCATCAATATCCATTGCATGCTTAGCCTTAACATTATCAAAAATTGATCTGAAGGACTTTCTTTGGTTGTAACTTGGCCTTTGGTTAAGTTTAGAAAAAATGGTAAGGGATTCAAACGATACTTGAAGTGGGGGTGGGACTTACAACTTTTGGAATCGACTCAAACAACATGTTAACTCATGCCCCAGTTTTTGTTGACTGGGTGAATCTTAAATCTTTATTTGGTTGGACCGAGCCCGAAATAGGGCAGCCTACGTATCTCACTCCCGAGAGAGGAGAATCAGGTCGCACGTAGTTCCATCAGCTTGTTCTTTGTTTTGATTTGATTTTTTTTCTTTTATTTTCGAACTCTTTCTTTTATTCTTATTTTCTTGACATTTATCTTTGACTCTATTTTGATTCCAAAAGAGGGATATGAAAGAAAAATAAACGAGGCTCAAACGGGTAAACAAAGGATGACACAATGTTTGGATAGAAGAATAAAATGCCTTCATCATATCAATCTTAAAAAATGCAAGTACTAAACATGCAATAAAATCAAACAAAGAACCAAATATCATACATAGTATCTTTTGACCGCATCAACATTGATAGCCATTTCTGCCATTTTGCCTTTAATATCTATCAAATATAAGGCTTCATTGGGCAACACTTTCTTCACAACGAAGGGACCTTGCCAGTTAGGTGAGAACTTGCCTTTCGCTTCAACCTGGTGAGGAAGGATACGTCTCAATACCAACTGACCAACTTCAAAATTCCTGGGACGGACCTTTTTGTTATACGCACGAGCCATCCTCCTCTGATACAACTGGCCATGACACACAGACGTTAGCCATTTTTCCTCGATCAAACTCAAATATTCCAGTCGGGCTTTTACCCATTCGTCATCATTGATCTCTGCTTCTACAATGACTCGAAGAGAGGAAATTTCAACTTCTGTAGGGATGACTGCTTCTGTCACATACACTAATAAATATGGAGTTGCCCCGGTTGAAGTGTGAACAGTAGTGCGATAACCTAGCAATGCAAACGACAACTTTTCATGCCACTGTCTAGAACCTTGTACCATTTTTCACAGTATCTTTTTTATATTTTTATTGGTGGCTTCTACAGCACCATTGGCCTTTGGGTGATATGGAGTAGAATTTCGATGTGCGATCTTAAACTGTTAACACACTTCTTGCATCAAATGACTATTGAGATTGACAGCATTGTCTGTAATAATCATCTTAGGAATTCCAAATCTACAAATGATATTGGCATGAACAAAATCTACCACAACCTTCTTTGTCACTGACTTGAAAGTTACTGCTTCCACCCACTTTGTGAAGTAGTCAATGGCTACCAAAATGAATCTATGTCCATTTGATGCCTTCAGCTCAATCGGTCCAATCACATCCATTCCCTAAGCCACGAACGGCCATGGAGCGGCCATTGCATGCAACTCAACAGGAGGAGAACGTATCAGATCGCCGTGCACCTGACATTGATGACACTTTCGAACAAATTGAATAGAATCCCTCTCCATAGTAAGCCAGTAATAACCTGCTCGAAGAATCTTCTTTGACAAGACATGACCGTTCATATGCGACCCACATACTCCAGAGTGTATTTCAACCATGATTGCCGAGGCTTCTTTTGCATCTACACACCTTAAAAGTCCCAGATCTGGGGTCCTCTTATACAAGATTTCCCCACTTAAAAAAAATCCACTAGCCAAACGCCTAAGAGTTCTCTTTTAATCATTGGTGGCATATGCTGGGTATTCTCCTGACTGAATGTACCGCTTGATATCCAAAAACCAAGGTTCTCCATCGAGCTCTTCTTAAACCGCATTACAGTAAGCATGCTGATCACGACTCTGTATATGCACTGGATCGATATAGGCTTTGTCAGGATGTTGGAGCATTGAAGACAAAATGGCTAAAGCATCAACAATTTCATTATGAATCCCATGAATATGCCTAAATTTTACTAACACAAATCGTCGACATAGCTCCTGCAAGCATTGTCGATACGGGATAAGCTTCAAATCTCGCGTCTCCCAATCACCTTGAATTTGATGGACGAGCAAATCCGAATCTCCCAACACCAATAATTCTTGGACTCCCATAACAACAGCTAACCTCAAACCAAGGATGCAGGCTTCATACTCTGTCATATTGTTAGTACAGTAGAATCGAAGTTGTGCTGTTATCGGGAAATGTTGTCCCGATTCAGAGATAAGAACCGCACCTATTACGACTCCTTTCATATTGACAGCTCCATCGAAGAATAACCTCCAACCTGGATCAGCATCTATAACGACTTCATCGACACATGACACTTCTTCGTCAGGAAAATATGTCTTTAATGGCTCGTACTCTTCATCGATGGGATTATCAGCAAGATGATCTGCCAAGGCTTGGGATTTCATGGCGGTTTTGAGTCACATAGACGATGTCGAACTCGGTAAGCAATATTTGCCACTTTGCTAATCTACCTGTCGGCATAGGCTTTTGAAAGATATACTTCAAAGGATCCATGCGGGAGATAAGATAAGTAGTATAGGATGAGAGATAGTGCTTCAACTTCTGTGCTATCCAAGTTAGGGCACAACACGTCCTTTCAAGAAGAGTATACCTGGCCTCATATGCGGTGAACTTCTTGCTAAGATAATAAATAGCATGCTCCTTTTTTCCTGTGACATCATGTTGACCTAGGACACAACCGAAAGAATTGTCCATGACTGATAAATATAAGATCAAAGGCCTACCAGGCTCCGGGGGTACCAACACTGGCGGATTTGACAAATATCTTTTGATTCGATCAAACGCTTCTTGACATTCTTCAGTCCATTTTACCGCAACACTCTTTTTCAACAACTTGAATATGGGCTCACAAGTGGTTGTGAGTTGAGCAATAAACCTGCTAATGTAGTTCAGTCTTCCAAGCAAACTCATCACCTCCGTTCTATTCTTGGGCGGGGGTAAATCCTGAATGGCTTTGATTTTTGAAGGATCCAATTCAATTCCCCGACGGCTGGCTACAAACCCCAACGGCTTTCCAGATGGAACTCCAAATACATATTTGGCCGGGTTTAGTTTGAGATTATACCTGCGAAGCCTCTCAAAGAACTTTCTTAAGTCTTTAACATGGTCGGCCTGACTTTTTGACTTAATAATCACATCATCCACGTAGACCTCAATCTCCTTATGCATCATGTCATGAAACATAGTGGTCATGGCTCTCATGTATGTTGCTCCAGCATTCTTCAAACTGAACGGCATCACTCGATAACAATAAGTTCCCCATGGTGTGATAAAAGATGTCTTCTCCGCGTTTTCATTATCCATAATGATCTGGTGATATCCGGTATAGCAATCCACAAAAGAGGAAACCTCGTGTTTAGCACAGTTGTCTAGCAAAATGTCGATGTTGGGCAGTGGAAAATCATCTTTCAGACTTGGTCTGTTCAAATCGCGGTAATCAACACACACTCAAATTTTGCCATCTTTCTTTGGTACGGGAACAACATTGGATAACCACATGGGATAACGAGACACTCGAATTACTTTGGCTTCAAGTTGTTTCATGATTTCCTCTTTGATTTTAATACTTACATCGGTTTTAAACTTCCTCAACTTCTGTTTGATAGGGGGGACGCGGGATCAGTTGGCAACTTGTGAGCCACTAATTTTGTGCTTAAACCGGGCATATCATCATAAGACCATGCAAAAACATCCTTATAATCAATTAATGCTTGAATCATTCCCTCTTTTAGTTGTGGCAAAGCATGTACACTGATTTTAGTTCCCCTAACATCTTCTTGATCCCCTAGATTTATTGGCTCAGTTTCATTCAAATTAGGATTCGGTTTGTCTTCAAACTGTTCCAACTCTTTGCTTATTTCTTCTAGTGCTTGTTCTTCATCATATTCCCCATCCTGCTTCATTACATCTTTATTAGTTTGGATTTTAAAATCAGGCTGAAAATTCCGCATGCATGTCATGTCATGTCATTAGAATCAGCATAAAGAGAACTGTGTAAGAAAAGAAAAACAAAATATATTAGACACAAAACAAAAGGGACATTGCATTTCATTAAATAAAAGATAGAAGGGTTTAAACACAGATGCCAACATAACATAAACAAACTAAAGTCCGAATTACAACACTGAAATAACTCGGATAAACAGAAAGAAAAACAAAATAGACTACCAAAACTCCCTCCTGACGGGGAGAGGAGTGATTTCCCAATTATTGAGCTGGACAACTGGACCTATGAATTGCACGTCTGCCATACTGGTACCTTCTCCTGCTTCGACCATATCAATTTCGATACAAAGGTTCTGGAAGTCATCAACCAATTCAACCTCAAATTCTACATGCTTCGTGACACCGCTCTTAATAAATGATTCACTGAGTAGTGGCATTGGGCGAGGGAGTGACCATATTTCCTTTTTCCTTCCCTTGGCTTTCTTTAGATCTTCAGCTGTAGGCTCAAATCCCAGACCAAACATGCCCAGGTTCTCACTCGGACATATGGGATGAACTATACCGTGTAGAGACGCTCCCAAACCCTTCCCTGGCTCAAATCCGTATTTCCAAAGTTCACTCACCATTATGATAGAAGCAGAAGACAATTGTGGTCCCGGTATAGCCTGTCATTCAAGGATACGATTCACTGGCACTGTATCAAAAATTTGATAGACGAATGTCTCCTCTACGTTATTTGCTTCAATAAGAGACAAGGGAGAATCTTCGTAGGCTGACAAATCTCCTTCACCATGAATAACTACTTCTTGCCTGTCATGCTCAATTTTAATCATTTGGTGCAGTGTAGATGCAACCGCCTTGACCTTGTGGATCCACGGCCTTCCCAACAACAGATTGTAAGAGGAGTCTACATTCAATACTTGAAACTCTATGGAGAACTCAACAGGCCCTATGGTCAACATTAGTTCTATTTCGCCAATGGAATTTGATTTTGTACCATCGAAAGCCCTGACACATACATTGTTGGGCCTGATCCTCTCTGCACCAATATTCAGCTTTTGCAAAGTAGAAATAGGGCAAATGTTTTCTCCTGAACCTCCATCAATCATAACACGAGTGACATAGAAATCTTCACACTTCACTGTAATGTAAAGGCCCCGATTATGCCCTGTACCTTCAACAGGCAATTCATCATCAGAAAAGCTGATCCGATTGACCTCAAAGATTTTTCCAACCATTTTCTCAAGTTGGTTGATTGTAATCTCCCTTGGAACATATGCTTCATTTAATACCTTCAGTAAAACATCACGATGCTCCTTGGAGTGCAACAACAAAGATAAAAGGGAAATTTGAGCAAGGCTTTTCTTCAGCTGGTCTAATATTGAATACTCTGGCAATTTCATCTTTTCCAAAAATTCTTCGGCTTCTTCTTCGGTGATAGGCTATTTGATAGATGACGGTCCACTCACCGTTGGCTTGGATTTTCTTAAGCTTTCAGGCACGAAACATCTTCCTGACCTAGTCAAACCCCCTACCTCATCTACATCTTCCACTACTTCTTTCCTATGATAGGTCATTACGGTCCGTCCATAATTCCAGGGAATCCTTTTCGTATCAACTATCGGAGGTTGGGTCACCGGTTTGAGGACAATAGGCGCTGTCAGTGCTCCTTTCACCGTCAAAATGGGCTGACTCAGAGCTCCCACCACCGTCAACTTAGGTTTATCCTGACTTGAATCAACATACCTTCTGGCGCCTTGTACTGTGATCAAGGGCTTCTTTGTGCTTTCTTTGGCTTTATATTCTCTCATTCCTTCCTGGCTCAATGACATTGCTTTCAAAGACTCCGCTACATTCACCGATTTCTCCTCAATGGTCTGTATCTTGACAATAGGCTTATAACCCCTCGAAGACCCTTTCCCATCATATATCAATTCTAACATATTGGCTTCAGCATGGGTTGGCAGCGGATTCTGGTTAATGTTTGGACCCTCCGAGGCCTGGACCAGCATCTGATTTGTGTCAATTAAATCTTGGACAACTCTCTTTAAATGCCAGCATTTCTCGATATCATGGCCTGGCATATCAGAACAATACGCGCACCTTAAAGAATAATCGAGATTCCTTGGTGGTGGATTTGAAAGCCTTCCTTGAATTGGACTTAAAACCTTCAACTTTCTCAACCTATCAAACAAGCTAGCATATGACTCCCCAAGAGGTGTGAATTGATTTTTGACCTCCTTCTCCTTCTTATACTCAGGCCTAGGTTGAAAACTGGGTCTGGAAGGGTTTTGGTAATTTGGTGGAGCGAATGGGCGATTTTGTGGAGTTTGCGCGCGCCACTGCGGGTAAGAAGGGGTTCGGGCATATGGCTGCGCGCTATATACTGGGTAAGGGAGTGGTGAAATAGAATATAAAGGGTTTTCTGGAGGGTAGTAATGGTGGGGAGGAATATATGGAGCTTGGGCGTAGACTTGGGCTTGGGATTGGGGATAGGGGCAAGGTGGTCTTTTGGGATAGGAATGGGTTCCGGCTATAACAGTCGCAACATCCTCTTTCTTCTTTTTACCTCCAAATGCGCCAGATCCACCTTGAATCACTTGTGTGGTAGTTTTAATGCAGCAAAACTCACTATTCGACTGGTCTTAATCCCGTCCTCTATCATCTCCCCCATTTTGAGGACTTCCATAAAAGACTTTCCCATTGCCGGGAGTAAATGTTGAAAATAGGTCTCATCCTGCGCCTGAATGAAAACTTCTACCAACTTACTTTCTTTCATTGGAGGCTTTACCCTAGCGGCCTATTCACGCCACCTTATCACGTATTCCCTAAAACCTTCAGTGCTCTTTTTCTTCATGTTGACCAAAGATTTTTTGTTCGGAATCAAGTCGATGTTGTACTGAAAATGTTGAATAAATTCAGAAGCCAAATCATACCAACTGTTCTATTTATCGATATCCCGATCGATGAACCATTCTGAAGCCAGATCTGAAAGACTCTCGCCAAAGAAGGACATGAGTAGTTCTTCCTTTCCTCCTACAACCCTCAACTGGTTGCAATAACGTCTCAAGTGTGCAACAGGATCACCGTGCCTTGCGTACTTCTCGAACTTAGGCATCTTAAAACCGGGGGGCAGGTTGATGTCTGGGAACATGCACAGGTCTTTATAGGAAACACTTCTATAATCTCCGATTCCTTGCAAATTCCTCATAGCTTGCTCTAAACTCTTCAGTTTCCGGGCTATGACATCCTGTTCCTCCGTTGCGCCAGGTTTCTCCATATCAAATGGAAATGCAGGCGGCTGAGTGTACCCATACGGTTCATTCAATTGCAGAGTAGGCTCCGTAGCATAATACTGGCCATCTGAAACCTTCAGTACTGGCTCACTGGAAGACCGAGGAAGCCTCATTGTGGGATGCACAACATATATGAGAGTTTCATGTGGTGGCGGGGCCACGAATACCGGTGTGATCGGTGGCGCTGGATGAGCAGCTGGTCTTGATTGGGGAGCTGCCAAGGGCACACCAGAATTTCCAGGATAATAATGTCGCGGAGTGAATCCTGGCGCGTGCTCAGGTGACTCAGTAGGAGCAGAGAATTGTGCCTGAGAGAGCGGTGGGCAATTAGAGATATTCCCAAGACCTTCAGGGAGCGGAGGAGGAGGCATTCCGCTGGCCCATGCTCGGTGCAAATCTAACAATTGTTGCCTGAGCCTTACTACCTCATCATTGTGTTCTGAACTTTCTTCCCTGTGATCCCGATCCGGGTCAATGAGCGAATTTTCAATCTCCCTGCTAGCCATGGCGAGCTTTGCTTTGGATCTAGTGAAGTATGGGTGACTAGCCAGAGTGCTGAAAACCTACCACTGTTATCTGAAAGAACATGCTCATCAAAGACGACATCCATTAGGATTAGGGTATACCAAAAGCATGGGAATCACATTGGTAAAATTGCCCTAAGTTCATGTTCATTTCTACCAGCTTTCAAGGGTAGCGAAGTCATTTTAACATCATCCCGATTTTATCTACACTTATTTTATCTACACCTATTATTATTTTTTATTCTTTTTTTTTATCGTATCAATATCTGTTCTTTTCCTCACGTTATCTACCTTTATTTTATCATTCTTTATGGCTTTTGTTTTCCTTAAAAGAGGAAAAAAATAATGAAAAACAACGAAACAAAATGATTAGATCGAACCCAAAAGTAGGTTGCCTACGTATCATGTTGTACATGAATCATATCTTGCGTAGTTCGGGCAGTTTGAACAACTAACGATTAACTAATAAATTGACCCTAACTTAAGAGACAAAACCAAAAACAAACGAATAAAAACTTTTTGGATTTTTCAATTAGACACTTTAACTAAGACTGACACCATCCATTATGAAAAAAATCTTTTTGGTATTTTTGCTTTTGACAAATACGTAAAAAAACTTTTTTTTTTTTTTGAATTTACGGTACTTTGAGAAGACAAAAATGCAAAAATATAAAAAAATCTTTTTTGAGTTTTTGGATCGTGAAGAACAAAAGCCATAAAGAATTCTAAAATGAACTACGACATTCCTTTTGATTCATTCTTTTCGACTCGCTTTCTATATATATATATATATATATATTAAATCAGTCCATCAAATGACCACGTTACCCTCAAATATACAACAGTTAGCATGTAGGGATGCTTTAAAGGTGAGTCTCTTATAAAGGACCGTGTAGGCCCCGCTAGGTCTCAATATGATGCACGTAAGGATGACCTAAAGGCTGACCTACGTTGTGGTTTACTAACAAGGCCGTTCGGGGGAGCATATGGTCGATAGTGGCTGCTTTGCTTTCCACCTACTCCATACATCCAACGGCTCCCCCCCTAAAATAATGGTGACTCAACTAGATTTCGTGCGCACGACGTGCGCTCCGAGACTTGTTGCAGAAAGAAGACCGGGGGGATGGACTCATGATGACAGATATAAAGCGGTAACACATAGGGTAAATACTATAAACAAAGAACACGAAAACGCACAAAAGTGAAAACAATAACAAAACAATAATCACAAACAATGCTTATACACTCGTAATGCCAAACAAAGCCGATACGACTCAAAAATAAGCTCAAATTCTGAAAAGTCCCCAGCAGAGTCGCCATAGCTGTCACACCCCTTTTTTACGTGTACTCCAAAAATGGATACATTTTTAAAATTCGAAAGGGTTTTATTATTTAAGTGACAAGAAATGAAAATTTATTTCGGAAAAGGATTATTTGCATTTTTATTCAGAGTCGCCACTTGGCATAATCTGGTGTGCCAAGTCACCTTTGAAAAATCCTTTTCGAAACCATTTGACTCTTAAACCGGTTTGCGAACAAAGATTCCGACTAAGGAATTCTGTTGACCGAGGGGAAGGTGTTAGGCACCCCTTGATCCCGTGGTTCGACCACGGTCGCTTGGTGGAGTGTATCGACTATTTTGGCATTATGAAATGTATAAACCACACAAAAGAGCACAAAATAATCAAACAATAAACAAAACAAAACAGTCCAAAAATGTAAACGTCCAGTCCAATTATACAGTACGAAAAATAGAAAAAATACAAAAATATAAATCCTAGTCTAAACTAAATCTAGACTAAGCTTCAATGCCTTACCCGACGCCGCGGGCCTTCATCACGATTATTTTTCGCCAACATGATACGTCGGGGCATTCCCCGGTGAAATCAATACAGGTACTTCGGGGCATTCCCCGATCAAATCAATACAAATTCTTCGGGGCATTCCCTGGATAAATTATACAATTGATTCAAAAAGTGATAAAATCAAATCATTCAATCAAATTTCAACCATTCAATCAACCCACAATCTCTAGATTTGCCTACCCGACCTACGTTTTGCCTATTCCGATCGATGTATCATGTTACTACCAAAATCAAATTAACGTTCCTTTCAAGTTATATGAACAATGAAATCAAACTAACCAAAATCGCCAATTATGACAAGTTTTCAATTCTCACCCACAAAATTCCCTTTTAACTCTAATTTTTCTCAATTCATGATTTCTATTTCAATGAAATTAAGAAACAAGTCAATATCAAAGTAGCAATTCATCACTAATCAAGATCAAACAACACACAGATTCCATCCAATGCACCATATTCCATCAATAATGAAAATTAAAAAAAAGGAAAGGAGTAGAAATGGACCTCAATGATGATTTTACTCCGAATATCAGTCAATCGAGAGGAAGAATCCGCATGCTGAAAAACCTCGATTCGGAACCTGAACTCAAACCCCCAGCTACGGTATACATCCCTCAATGCCGCTTTCAATCAATTATTATTCGATTAAATGAAATGAAATCCACACCGTAACCTCAACTTAAACCTCAACAACGACGAACCTCGAACCCAATTTGCATCAAGAACTACAACCCGGGCAGATTCAATCCCAACAAAAGAAACTCAATACGAACCGCAAACCAACAAATATCGAGACGAATCAACTATGAAAACTCCCAAATCTAGTTTGAACTCAAACCCACTAAGAAAACGAATTTCAAAACAATGACACGCAAAAAATACAAGCGAGATACAAACACATATATGGTTCAAAGTCGGATTTCGGGAAGACTGGTCCTGCCGACATCATTTTCCAGCGACTTTCACCGGAACAGTGATAAACGATGACTGAGCATTTTCTGGTGGCTAACTCAATGGAGATCGAAAAAAAAAACAGTCACACTACCTCTAATTTCTCTCTCTCTCGATCGATCGATCTCTCTTGTTCAACCTTTTCTCTCCGTTCAACTCTATTCGGTCGTCGGTCTCCGTGAGTAAAATAAGAGTATGTGTATATATATTCCTCAGCTTTCTTGAATTGTTTTCCAATTCAAAAGAGAAAAGGAAGACGGTCCTTTTTTTCTTCACTGTGGGCCCCCATCCCTTTGCATATTCTCCTTCTTTTTCGATCCCCCCCTTTGCTGTGTGTGTATATATTAGGATGGGGTAGTGGGGTAGGGTAGTGAGGTAGGGATAGGGGTAGGGATAGAGTTTGTTAGAGTAGGGTAGGTAGGTGTTGTTTTTTAATTGGAGGGATAAGGGTTAGGTGCCCACTTTTAATTGGGAAGGTTGTTAATTTGTTATCAATTGGGATTATGTGGGAATTTTGGGATAAGATTTGTTTAGAGTTGGTTTTGATTTTTGTCATTTGTGGAAGGATAATTACATAATTGAGGGTACACGGTAGGATAAGGTAAAAAATGGGTAAAAATGATATTGCGGAGGGACGAAATTAGGTGTCTACAATCCATCATCCACTTGAAACTTCTGGTGGTAAAATATATATGTGATTACACTAAAATATATTTATGTTTACATTATTCTATTAAAGTGTGAAGAATCTTTGAAAAGTGATTTAAACTTTTACACTTCATTAAAATTCTCCACAATAGATAAAAATTATTTAAGTTTAAATAATCAAATATTGCACGTGTGAGACATGTACTGTTAAACTAGCATATATATATATATATATATATATATATACATATATATACATATTTTAAACATCAATAATATAGTTTCTATACACACTCTTATACCAATACATATTCTATGCAACAATAATATAATTTTTATACACATTTTACATAATATTTAGCCGCAATTATTTAGATACATGTTTTATGTAATAATTATACACTTTTTATACATATATTATACATATACATATCATATACAATTTTTATACATTCTATACAACATGTATTTGCAGTAATTATTCAGACACGTTCTATACAACAATTACATAGTTTCTATACATATTATTCATATATACATATTATATACAAAAATTATAGAATTTTTGTACATATTTTATACAACCTTTAACTAAAATTATTATTTATATTTTATACAATTACTATACAGTTTATATACACATTCTATATTATTTCTATATATTTTTATATAGATATGTACTTTATAGAACAATTACAAAATTTCTATACAATTATATTTAATTATTTTTCAAAAAAAATAGATGTTGTTTGCCTCCAAAAAAGTAGCAAAAAATAATTTTAAAAAAAATTGAATAAAGGGCCCGAATTGGGCCATATAAAAAAGGTTAAATTACACAAATCTCAAACTTAAGAGGCTATATTACCTAATATCCCTTACTTTTTTAAAATTTACATAAAATCTCGATTTTTAATTTTACTCTTGATACATATCATCAAAACCTCACATCCTATTTTTACTTCATCATTAACTCATGCAAGATATTTTTTTTTCAAATATTTTCTTCCCTAAAATCTCTCCCTAACTTTCATCAATTAAATCTATCTTCCTTTCTGATTTTTCTCCTCCATCAATTAATTATTATAAGCCTTAATTACATTACATAAGAATTAATTAATGTCGGTGTCTTTGGTCAAGGATTAAGTCAGCACCCAAATATTCTAAAAAAGTGAAGAATTGAGCTCTGTTTTCATTTTAATTTCAACGTTGTTTATTCTGTAATGGTGATTCATATGAATAATAAATATAATATTATTATATGGATATAATGGTGATTCATATGATATATACAGTTTGTATAATTTTAATGGGTGGTACATATGATATTAATGGGTGATCCATATGGTATTATGGTGATTCATATAGCAGATACGGTTATTTATTTCAATTATTGGTGATTCATATGTTTTACACTGTATCTAAAAACGGAGCAGTCATCCCCATCACCGGACCTCACTGTTCCGGTGAATCAACATCGGTCCACTAAAAAATGACCCACTCACCACCGGAAATCCCATAAGAGACTACCAAAAAATACCCCACAGGCGTCATCAATTACTGGGTGATTCATATGCTGTTAACGAGTGATACATTTCAAAAAATGTCCCACTCACCACCGAAAATCTCCATAACAGCCTATCAAAAAATCCACCCCACCGGCATTATCAATTATTGAGTGATTCATATGCTGTTAATGGGTGATTCACTTAAAAATTCAGGGATTTAGTTATCCATACATGTTTAAGTTAATATTAGAATGAAATTCATCGGTGATACATATAGGTGATACATATTTTTTTTGTTAATCCGATTGATACATATATAAAAATATTAATTTTAGGGATACATTTTCATAGTATAACGGTGATTCATATGAATGATACTTTTGTTGTCAATATATGAGTGATACATTTGTTGACAATGTAAGAGTGATACATTTTACTGTTAGATTATTGGCGATATATTAGTATTGACAATGTATGAGTGATACATTTGTGGTCAGATTATTGGTGATACATACATTTATTTCAACTATAAAAATGTATCACTAATATAACAGATAACTTCTGGTGAACAAGAAGATCCATTTTCTGGTGATGAAGAGAGAGTGGGAGAGGATGCATTTGAAGTAGCCACAGATACTCTCAACTTGCAATCACCAATTGAATTTTTTTTTGCAAAATAGAATCCAATTCATTATACATCTACTTACGCATGAACTTAATACATCATACTGCAATCACTTGATAAAATTTTAAAATTCAAAGCATAAAATAACTTAAAAATTCATAGCAAAATTCCAAAACAATAGCAATAAAGGATAAACATTTTCCAACATAAAACAAAAATCAACGGTAGGATTTCTGGAACCTAGAACAAGCACCACAACCACCAAACTTCTTAGGCTCACACCTTCTAGGATCATCGACAAGCAGGGTTACTGCTACAACAATCTTCTTCCGCCCCGAAACACTCAATAGATTTCGTTGTTGCCGCCGCCGCTGCCTTCATGTTATGCTCCTTTGCTTTGCTTCAACTGAAGTGGTCACCAATTGAAATTTGAAAGTTGATTGGGTGTATTGGAATCTCATCAATTCATTGTGTAACTGATTGCGCGTGATTTGCTCCACAGAATAAAAGAGAATCTATTACGTCCTTAAATAAATATCTAGTCAGTTTTAAATATATCACTTTTTATATGCATCACCTTATAACATATGTATCATAATTTCTAAAAACTGAAATAAGATGTAATTAACCAAATAGTTGGGATAAAATGTAATATCACTTAAAGATGCATGGATCTATGTAAGTTACCCTATAGAAAAAATGGTCAATAAGTGAAATTTCAATGAGCCAAGTGGTCTAATTTGTCCTAAAGCCTAAATTTGAGCTATTTATTTTGAAAAAGGTCATACAATGTCCTTTCTTCTAAAAATTTTTTAAGCTTTAAAGTTTTGGGGGGCCTAAAGCAAAAACTTTACTAGCCTTACCCTCGAGTCTCCCCTGAAAACAAAGATCATGAATGTCTCTTCGTCCTTCTCCTTCTGTACATAGTTTACACCATGTAAGCCAATCTATGCCAGTGTTCAGTTTGAATTTCTGTTTAAGCTGTGCAATGGCATCCTTAATTGTCATTTGTTGATTCTTTTTTAATCAAAGACCCCATGGGTCATATTTTATTCAACAAAAGTCAAGATACGTACATAGTTAGCAAACTGACCAAACAACTAATTGTCTTTGCTGAAGTCAAGATACGTACATATTTGATTTTTCATACGATTAATGACCTCCAAAATAATCACGTCGTAAGTATGTTTCATGGATTTATCTTTAAATTTTTTCATGATCTGTAAAAATAAAAATAAAAAATAGCTAATAATTCTTCTAATTCAAAATTACTCAAAATACCGGTTTCATGTTAGGGTGTTGGAATTTTTATTGGTGAAATTTTTTTAAGGTGACAACTCTATATCATAATATATGTCATTGCGACAATATAAATTCGAGTGTCCTTTGTTAAGATATTTATAGACATGCGGCGTAGTTGTATTATAACTTTTAATGATAAAGTATACCGCCACAGGAAATACATTTTCTTTTTCAATGTAGATAAAATTAAAAAAAAAAAGAATATACCAAAAATGTTTAAGATAATTCAGATCCAGGTTTGAAAAAGTGTCGAACAACTTTAGGTTGGGATAGTTGTATTTCATGATTCTCAACAAATCATTTTTTAGTTGATTTAGTTGATTGAGAGAATGATGATTTTTCCATAAGCATAAGTTCATTGTGCACCTCAATTAATTTATTTTTTGCCAATTCTCTAGAGTTTATAGTCGTCATAGGAGGTTGTGCTTAGCGTAGCTTTGAGCATTTGTGTCTCTGAATCTTTGAGTCACGATACTGTAGGCAAAATTGTTATGTCCCCAAATGAATGACGGGTGTAATTGAATTAGAATTTGTAATTAAATGAATAATTGAAAATTATACTTCCTCCGTTTCAAATTATGTGTCGTTATTTCTTTTTTGGTTCGTCCCTAAAAGAATGTTGCCTTTCCTTATTTGGTAAGTTTTTAAAGACACAATTACAATTTTACCTTAAGTGGTCCCACTTATTTTAAATATAATTACTCCTTTTTTTATTTGTCTTTTCAATTAAAAGTGATCTCACTTGATTTTAAATACTATTACTCCTTTCTTTAATAAAAATAATTTTGTAACTTTAACAAAATCAATACTTATTTCTTAAATGAGAAAAAGGAGAAGTACTAATATGCATAGGCGGTCGAGCCATATGAGATTTAGTAGTCTTAAACATGACTGTCCTATTTTGTCTTAATAACTCAACCTTTTTCTTCTTCTATTTTCTTTTTTGGTTGCTTCCCTTTAATTTGATTCCAAAGTGAAGAATAAGGAAATTTCTAGAGTTTGTTTTTGCTTTTGTTAGATAGTTATAAAGTTTGCATCTTTTGATTATTTTGTGGACCTTCTTGTGAGATTTTTTTTTAATTGGTTCAATTCATTGATTTCTCTTTCTAAATTTTTATGAATATAAGATAAAGATATCTTTTTGTTGTTTGTTCAATCTGCTTCTTGATTTTAAGAGGCCTAAAGAAGTTTTCTTTAAATAGAAAATAAACTCAAGGTGTTTTTTTTATTCTTATACAGGAGAAATTGAATGTGGTTGAAATATCAAATCCATAGTTTATGTACAACAAAAAAGATACACTTGAAGTTTCCATTTGTTAGCTCTTTATTAGAATTTATTTATGTATTTTGAGAGTTTATTTTGCAGAGAGTAATTTCGATGGATAGTCACCCATGATTTGAAAATTACCTATAAATATTATTTTTATTTTTTTGAGGACAAAAATATCACTCAACTATCTCTATTTTCCTCAAAATATATTTGATACTCCAAAAACATTTCTTTTCTCCTAGTTGACATGCCATGTCATTAATTTTTTTTAATATATATAATAAATAGATCTATTTAACTTATCAAATTTATTTAACTAAAATTTTATCCTATTTTTTTAAAAAATACACACACATGATATATTTATCATTGAGGAACAATTTAATTATGTACTTTAAATTTTATACTCTGTCTTTCTTAAAAAAAATAATATAAATTATATTTATTCTTTATTCAATACGATAAAAATTATTACATCACATGATAAAAATATCATATAATCACACAACTTAAAGATAAATAATTCGTCTGGTAATGCTATGCACACTACTCATCAATGAAGTAGTTGATGTGTAAAGGTTTGAATTATTTTATTTGATACTTTTCAAAGTTTTTCTAATTTATTTATTTTACCACTTAATAATATTTTTAAAACTCAAGGTATTTATATGAATTGGTACTAATTTAATATTTTTTGATTATTTATTTCATATACTAAAGATTCTTAGAATGTAAAAGAAATAAAAATGATGGCTTTCAAATTTTCATATACATACTAAATGTACTATTTTTGAAGGAAAGAAAAATTATTTAGTCATGAAATAATTTTTTTTTTTTAAATATTAACAAAATCATCTAATATTACAAATGAATCTTTAAAATAGTACCCAACCAATTATCACTTCTTTTTTGTGAGTTTAGGATGAGGAAAAAAATATAAATTGGCGTTTAATTATATAATAAGACAAAATATAGTATAATAGAAATAAAAATTAATATGAAAAAACTAAATTAAAAATAATAAATTTTAGTTTTCTAAAGTTTTTTTGCCTATGCTAACTTTGCGAATTTATTTGATTCGTTTATAAATTTACTTGGGGAAAATTCACAAAATGAATTCATTTTTTTAATTATTTTTTATCAAAAAAATCTTGCTTAAAATTTTGCAGGTGATCTACATGCGAATTAAAATTTTCAGGTGATAATTACCTTTAAGATTTTTCATCGAATTAGTTTGGTTGAAAGACTTGTAGAGAATTAGGTAACCAATAAAAAAAATTTTAATTTTTTTTTGCGGAATGTAGATTTTTCTTATAGTTTATAAGACGTAGGTATGAATAAATCAATTTGGAGAATTAAACAGGTTTATTATTAAGAAAATAAGATTTTAATAACATGACATTTCAAATAGGAGAAAAAAGATTTTTAAAGTGTTAACATTTTTTAGAAAAAAATAGAAATAATTGAATGATATTCTTATTCTAAAAAAAGTAAAAATAATATTTATAGAAAATTATCAAAACATGAGTGAATATCTATGAAAATTAACCTGGATAACATTAAAACGGTAGAAGACCATTCTACTATAACTATTTGGGTTGAGACTTTCAAAGTGAGGTAGATAAAATAGGACCCACACAAGTGTCAGTGCTCAATTATTGATGCAGTAGATGATCGTAGACAATATCAAATTCAGTTTTGCACCATTTGAAAATAATTGTTTTCTTTTACGTAATTGTTGAGACAAAAATGAGTTGCAGATAATTATTAGAAGTACAATTACTTGCACTGTTGACCCACAAATTATTTTAACGATTTAAACTAGTTGTTATCCATTGTGATAACTTATAACGTAATGAATTGATATTTCAATATTTCAAGATTGCTGAGCAAATCAATTTAAACTGGGGAACTTTCAATGCTTTATATGTAAAAGTTTTTTTTTATTAATCTTTCTTTTTTGGTGTGTGTTTTTCTCCTCTTTTATTTAAAGCAAATCAACTTCAAATAATATCGGTTTACCAAAAAAAAAAAAAAAAAAAAAACTTCAAATAATATATATAGGTCTTGAGTTTGAGTCTTGTGAATATATATATATAACAAATTCTGTTAGAATTTGTTATTCGAGCTTCTCCCTCTCTCTCTCCCAATGTTAAGATTTTGTAGAAATTAGTTCATTTAAGTATTTTGCTTTTTCGGAGCTATGATAAATTCGTTCAGGATGATTTTTTTGTTCAAGAATCTAACAGCTCTTCACCATCTTAGCCAAGGGAGGACCCACGTAGTTGCCGGGGTTCACTCGAACCCCCGATAAAAAATTACATTGTATATATAAGGTATACAATTTATATTTATGTACATATATTAAATTTGAACCACCTAAATCTAGGATGTTAGATAGCTTAGTGGTATTGACTGTACTCCGATAAAAAATTACGTTGTATATATAAGATATAAAATTTATATTTATGTACATATATTAAATTTGAACCATCTAAATCTAGAATGTTAGATAGCTTAGTGGTATTGACCCCACTTCTTGGATTGCTTGGGTAAGGCTCATGTCACGGGTTCGATCCCAACTGTGTGGGGTGCTGGCTATACCATCCCTTTTTTCAATTAATTCACTGTTTTGTCTTGTACAACTGCTATTATTATTAAAAAAAAAAAAACAGCAAGAACTTAAAACCCTTTTTCCAAAATTAAAAAACTCAAAACCCTTTTTTCGTTTTTTCTTTTCACTTGAAATTGTATTGTGTTGGCTTATTCACACATTTATATTTTAATTTTTTGAATCTTCTGAAAGAAAATTCTAGATCCGCTACTATCTTAGCCCCATCAATTGACTGAGTTACTAGCTAATCTCTTTATGGAAAGTTATTTTGGTGTGCGAGTTTCTATTGAATTTTGACTATAACAAATACATAAAAAAAGGTATTCTAATGTCTCCATACTTTTCTAAGGTCTGCTGAGTAACTTTATGGAAAGCTTAGGATGACTATTCCTAATTTTATGGAAAGATTTATTGTAAAAGAAGTACTACATATATGTTAAGGCATATTAGAAAATTAATAATTAAATTTTTTTAAAATATACGATAAAAGAGAAATATAATTTAAAAATTAAAGAATCTTAAAGTACTTGAGGAGTAAATACATGACAAGAAATATTAAGAGAATTAATAAGAAAATCACAAAATACATCATACAATAAAAATATATCTACGTATTTGTATATTCTAATTTAAAAATAGTAAATGTTATATCACGAGCAATCTGGAATTCCCTATATATGATTACTCATGAGATTGTTCAAATGGATTAGCTGATGCTGTAATTTTGAGAGTTCGGAACCAAACTATGCCATCAAACTAAACATTGTATCAAGATATGTCATATATTTTAAAAAGTACTAAACTATGCTTAACTCACATTTTTTGTGAGTTATGCACAAGTTTTTTAACGCCAGACTACAAATGACGTCAGATTTTTTGAAAAATGCATAACTCACAAAAATTGTGAGTTATCCATTTTTATTTTAACATAACTCACAATTTTTGTGAGCTATGCATTTTATTTTAACATAACTCACAATTGCACAAAAATTGTGAGTTATCCATTCTTCTTTTAACATAACTCACAATTTTTGTGAATTATCCATTTTTATTTTAACATAACTTACAAAAGTTGTGAGTTATTCATTTTAACGTTGAACAATGAAAAACGTTTTCGATCTTCTATTTAACATATTACTCACAAAAGTATATAACTCACCTTTTTTGCAGTGAACTTACCATACCAACTTTTTTTCATTAAATTATTAAAAAAATACGAGGAACATATAGTTAACGAGGGGGCAATATAGTTATGTTATGCTATAATTATAATTAACGAGGAGGCAATCTAGTTATATTATGCTATAAATTGTAATTAATTGAAGCTTAGATAGGTTAATTAAGTGCTTATATTTGATAAGTCCGATAGTTTTTCCTTATTTTAACCATATGGCTTGAAAAGTGTCAATATACATTAATTTGTTTCTTTTTATAATTGTTGAGTATCTTCTTATTTTTAAGGAAAAATTATATATATAATATTAAAAGTGTGAAGACCCTTTGAAAAGGGATTTGAACTTTTTGCCCTTCAATTAAAGTCTCTCCTTTAGACAAAATCGTCTTTTTTACTATCATATAATTATTAATTAATTGTTATATTATAATATTTAAATTAAGGAGTCCTATACTATATGTACTAGAAAAATTACTAATTAAGGATTCTAAAAATATATGGTAAGAGTTACTAATTAAGAAATCTAAAAATATATGGTAAGAGCTATTAGAATAATTTATAATTAAGGTATCCTAAAATATATGGTGCAAATAAATTTTATGTATTAAATTCTTCTTTATACATTTAATGTATGTAAAATATGTTTTTGTTCGTAATGTCACATGTGGGTAAATATTTTGACCAAAAACATTTTAATTGTTGAATCCTTTTCCCATTAAAACTACACATAGTCCTAGTACTTAACATTTTTAAATTCAGTTGATCTAAATTATAATATTTAATACATTTAAATTAATTAGAATTTTACTTTACATACAAAAATAATTTCTATAATCCTATTTAAGCAATATTTTGAATTACAATTGACAAGAAACACACCATTCTTCTATTTCTACTTACATTTTTTCTCTTATTTTGATTTTGAATCAAGTCGTCTTTTTATATTCATTACCATCATACTTCGTGTCTTTTTTTCTTTCTTTTTATCAATAGTTTTAACGATTATATAAATTATAAATAATGAACAATTGATATAATTTCTCGTGTTTCTCTTTAAGTTGAAAATTTTACCGATCGAAGAATCGAACGAACCAAGCATATTGTCGCTGAATGAAATAGCCAAAAGTCTGAGGTTATCTCTTTTCCTTTTTTTTTGTTCTTTGTTTAATTATGACTTAGTTTTGATTATGTTATTTAATGATACTTGATACATTATTTATTAAACTTATTTGTTGAATTCAAAAGTATAAGGTTATAATTAAGTGTTAAATCTGAATGTATAGATTAACCTCAAAAACTCTACCTTATATTTTATTGTTGTGCATTTGTTTGTTGTAAGTAATTTCACCATTTTCTCAATTTTGTTAAAGACATTATGCCCTGATGTTTCAAACATCATGAGGTTCTTTGCATGAAAGTTCCAAAATATATAAATATTCGGTGAGATGTTTTAAAATGCCATATCAAATTATATTTGAGGTTTTTTAATTTTGTCCTTCTTGCCTCCTTATATTTGAATTAGTAAAAATTTAATTGTAAAAGGTGCTATTTTTTAGATTGATGCTTTGTTACTTTGTTTGCTCAATTGAATTTCCTATATTTTGTTTGTTTTTATTTTATCATGCACTTAACTAAGCGAATAAAAATTCCTTTGTATTTGATTTTATATTTTTTCTTTTGATTGTAAGGTAAGTTGTTAACTATTATTAAATGTATTATGATATTCGTTAGTGTCAAATCACCGCTATTGTGATTTTTTCCTACTTTGATTTGTTAGAAGACTTGTTAGATAGTTAAGCTAGCATTGTCTTGCTTATTCTCATTATTATTAACTCCAGTACTCAAATCGTTAATAATTATGTGATAACTACTAAGATTTTTATGTTCAAATGATTCTATAAAATTGAACTCATTAAAGTGAAATATACGCACAAGGCGCGTATATAATCTATTAAGAGTGAAGCGCTTTAAAAATATTGTTTGAACTTTTTACCCTTCATTAAAAAATTTTGCTATAAACAAAATCGTCTTTTTATTATTTTTCTCAAATTATTAATTAATTATTTTATGATATTTAAAATTAAGGAATCCTAAAACAATATGATAAGAGAAACATATATGGTGAGAAATATTAGAAGAATTAATAATTAAGGAATCCTAAAATATATGATAAGAAAATAATATATTTAGGAATGAATGAAGGACGTACTACTAAAATTAGAATCCATGTTCTATGTTGAAATAAAATTACTACACGTATATCTAAAAATATAATCTGACTTTATTTGCTTGAAAAGATACATTTTTATGAAAATAAATTATTCATTGAATTCAATAATATATGGTAAAAAATAATTTTATGGTAAAAAGTAAGTAGGAGAAATTAAGCAAAAGAGTCCTATAAATAATGACCTTATAATTTTTAATGTTCCATGTTAATACAAAGTATAAATTATTCCGGCTTATAATTTTATTTCAGGATGGTTATATTTTTTTTTTATCTTGGGCCTGGACTTGATGAGAGAATTTGCTTTGAGAAACTATTGCAACTATATTATTTTTGTTGGTTTTTATGTGTATTTATTTTTTAAACAAATAATATATGATCCCAGCTTTTTAAGGTGACACTATATAATTATGTTATTATCGTGAATTTATGATTTGATTGTTGATCTCTTTTTCTCTTGATTATATATTTTGTTGATGAACAATATATATGTTGTCAATATAGAAAAGGTTCATGTTTTATTATATGTGGGTATTACAACTCTACTCATATAAATCAATTTTGGAGGTCTCTTTTTTGTTTAATTTGTGTTGCATATATAAAGTTTAAGAATTTGTGATATTATTTTAAGGGTGAAGATTCTAATAATTTGACCACAACGTATATTGGTTTGCGATTTATAATTTATCATGTTTTTCTTTCAGTTGAAATTTTTTAAAAATTTGAACGAGAATAAGCATGTTGTCGTCGGATGAAGTAGACGAAAAAATTAAAATTTATTTCCTTAATATTTATCATCTAAAATATTATTTCCTTCTAAACGTCAAAGTCCTAATATCTAGGGCTCTGGACCGAAATTCTTGCTTAGCAACTATTTTCGTGTTGACGATTCAGAGTTCAAATCTCGATTTTTGCTTTCCTCTCTGTCCCATCTTACAAACCGAAAACATGCAAAAGAGGGATGTTGTTTGTAGCTATAAAGAAGTTACATAATACATTATTTTTCATAGAAAATAATTATACATTGCTACTTTACATTAGTTGACAACTTTAGATTTAAATTACCTTTACGCTGGCAATAAATTTTAAGGATGGAGAGTAGGAATAAGTTCTTGCATAAGAAGAGAGAGGAAGGAGGGTTCATGTCTTTTCATTTCTTTATTCATGTTTCTGATTTTTTTAACAAAGTAAAAGTATTAATTCACGCACATTTGGTGTGTGATTGGTAATTATGCTATCCACTTTAACCATATCAATGCCAAATAAGCTCATCCAATATTCATAAGGGTTTAAAATACCGTCAAACCTCTTTATAGTGATATCTAATATTTGTCTAAAAAATTCATGGCTTGCTATATCGAGATTTGTTATATTATTTATACTAACATTTGATGTTTAGCTTTCATTTAATTCAGCTGTTACAAACAAAAGTATAAAATATATTTATGTTAGTTAACTTGACAGAGATAATATGCAGCGTCATAATCCTTTTACAAACGTATTGAACATCAGGCAGGCATGCATATGATTCTCAATTCAAGTTTGAACAAATGCATAATTATTTAGCTATGTCCTTTATTAGAGATAATTAGAATTAATTAAGATTCCTAAGTACTCCCGTTCTTGAAGTGAAACAACAATAAGAGGAAGGTGATGGGGTATTGCATGCAATTGGTGAAGCTATAGTTGAAATAGGGAAGACTCCGACAGAGTGAAAAAAGAGAGTAGAAACGAAAAGTCCAACATAATGAAAAAAATAATTGAAGTGTTACCCGTTGGGCGCTTGGGCGTCTACACCACAAGAATATATATATATATATATGTATATATGTCACACCCCTTTTTCAATGTACTCCAAAAGATTATGGATTAAGTTTCGAAAGGGTTTTTATTATTTAAGTGACAAGAAATGAAAATTAGTTTCGGAAAAGGATTATTTGCATTTTTTATTCAGAGTCGCCACTTGGCATAATCCGGTGTGCCAAGTCACCTTTGGAAAATCCTTTTCGAAACCATTTGACTCTTAAACCGATTTGCGAACAGAGATTCCGGCTAAGGAATTCTGTTGACCGAGGGGAAGGTGTTAGGCACCCCTCGATCCCGTTGTTCGACCACGGTCGCTTGGTGGAGTGTATCGACTATTTTGGCATTATGAAATGTATAAACCACACAAAAGAACACAAAATAATCAAACAATAAACAGAACAAAATAGGCCAAAAACGTAAAAGTCCAGTCCAATTATACAGTTCGAAAAATAGGAAAAAATACGAAAATATAAATTCCTAGTCTAAACTAAATCTAGACTAAGCTCCAATGCCTTACCCGACGCTGCGGGCCTTCATCACGATTATTTTCCGCCAACATGATACGTCGGGGCATTCCCCGGTGAATAAATACAAATGTTCTCGAAGCATTCCCCGGCTAAATAAATACATCTGAATTTAAACACGATAATCTAGAAAGAGACATTCACACGCACATTCCAACATCCCACGAAATACTTATTCCTAAATTTTGCCTACCCGGCCTACGTTTGCCTACCCGCTCGTCGACATACCGCATTCAACATCAATAATGTATCAAAATATTTACTTTTATCAATTTTCGATTCCCGTCCCCCAATTTTCATTTTTTATACTAAATTTTCACAACTCACCATTTCTATTTTCAACGACCCACAATCACTTTTCAACGAAATTAAACAATGAGTCAATATCAAAATAACAACCTATCACCAATCAAGACAACATGCATTCATTGCCAACAAGTATCAAACAACACCCAAAACTTAATCCAAACACCACAGCATAGTAAACAATAAAATAGAAGAGGGAAAGAGTAGAATTGGACCTTTCGATAGTCGATTTCGTTGATAATAACATTTAAGAAGGCCCGGACTTCAGAACTTGGAACAGAACCTCAATAGTGACGAATCCCAACGCCGATATTAAAGAATTTGTACCACAAAAATGATTAAGACCAATGAAAAAAAACCCAATCCCAAAACAGGAACGAACCCGATGAAGTACCAAAGCCCAATTCCGAAAAAAAAAAACAATATGAGAAGCGATGAACCAGAAATAGAAATCGCAATCGGACTCACCAAATCAGTGCACGAAGTTAATCGCCAAATCGATTCGGAACAAGGACGAAAAACAGTTCCCCGTTCGACCGGTGACGCCTAAACCGAACAAATGACAAAAGATACCGGCTAATTTTTTGACGTTGTCCGGCCAGATCTGCCAAGTTTTGCGCCGGTTTCACTGTTTCTCACCGGTAACGCAGAAGACGACGACAATCGTGAAAACAGACCAGATTCCGAGGTCGGAAAAACGGTTTGACGCGGATTTGGACGGAACAAAGGGGCTGGACGTCGTGTTTTCACTACACCGGAGCTCCGGTGAGCTCGGTATTGTCGACGAAAGGGAGAAAAGCAGATGGCTGTAGTATTTTTCGGTGATATCTCACCGGAAATACCTCTCTCCGATTGCTCACTTTCTTTTCGATCTCACTGTTTCCTCTCGCCTCCGATCAACTCTTTTGCTCTTTTCATTTTCACTGCCTTTTTCTTCTCCAGTGTGTATGTGTGCAGATATGGTGCGGATCTATGTGTGTATTGTGTATGTTAGTGATGGTGGAATGGTTTGGTTTTTTTTGGAGAAGAAAGGGAAAATTTTTCTTGAGATGTTTTGTGTATTCTTTTTTTTGGTTACTGATGGTGCCAAAAAATTATTCTGATTGTGAGAGTATGTGTGTGTTTTTATTGTGAGGGCCACGTGGGTGGGTATTGGGGTAGGGTAGGTGGGGTCACGTGGGGTAGGGGGTAGTGGTGAGGTGTTTTTTTTTTTTTTGGGTGGATGTTAGAATATTAGGATAAAACAAAATTAGTTAGGGGGTTGTTATTTTTGTCATTTTGTGGAGGGATTATCACACGGGTGAGGGTACACGGTAGGATAAGGTAAACAATAGGTAAAAACGATATCGGGGAGGGACGAAATTAGGTGTCTACATCATGCCCCCTTTGAATGTAAACACGAAGTGTTTTCAAGAAAAAAAGTAGACAACGAGACCAAATTTTGTCCTGACCTTTATTTAAAAGCACGGAGCAAGAGGAAGGAGGAAAGCCAGGTCTTGACTTAGGACATCCTACCCACCCTAGTTATGATGGGATCAAGTGACGAGTATTTCAAAGGATTGGACGAAGATGGACTATACCGAGTTGGAGAGTCGAGTGAGGTTCCGTCAAGGTTTCGGTCCGCGGCTCTGTCATTACATCAAAAAAATAAAAAATACAAGTTAAAACATAAATGAAATTACAAAAATCCTATCTATACAGCTTCTATTGGTTCTTGACTCGACTTTCATCACCCTATTTTTCAGGCGGGCTCTTGACTTGCAATTTCTTTCAACTTGTTGCTTGGCTTTCAATTGCTTCGCTTTGTTGCTTGACTTTTCGTTTCTTCACCCTATTCTCCAGGCGGGCTCCTGACTTGCTGTTTCATCACCCTGTTCTTCAGGCGGGCTCCTGAAACCTAAAATTAAAACTAGAACGAAAATTATCCCAAACAAGAATTACAATAAAGTAGTATTTCATTTTTGAAAGCGTTGTCCCATTTTCCAGGAGGGTCCTGAACATAAAGTAAAATTCGATTTTTTAGGAGGGTCCAGAACATAAAGTAAAATCCCATTTTTCAGAAGGGTCCTGAACATAAAGTAAAATCCCATTTTTCAGGAGGCTCCTGAACAGAAAGTAAAATCTCATTTTTCAGGAGGGTCCTGAACATAAAGCCAAATCCCATTTTTCAGGAGGGTCCTGAACAGAAAGTAAAATCCCATTTTTCAGGAGGGTCCTGAACAGAAAGTAAAATCCCATTTTCCAGGAGGGTCCTGAACAGAAAGTAAAATTTCATTTTTCTGGAGGGTCCTGAACAGAAAGTAAAATTTCATTTTTCTGGAGGGTCCTGAACAGAAAGTAAAATTTCATTTTTCTGGAGGGTCCTGAACAGAAAGTTAAATCCCATTTTTCTGGAGGGTCCTGAATTGAAAGAAAATTCCCATTTTTCAGGAGGGTCCTGAACATAAAGTAAATTCCCATTTTCCAGGAGGGTCCTGAATTGAAAGTAAATTCCCATTTTTCAGGAGGGTCCTGAACTGAAAGTAAATTCCCATTTTTCAGGAGGGTCCTGAATTGAAAGTAAATTCCCATTTTCCAGGAGGGTCCTGAACATAAAGTAAATTCCCATTTTTCAGGAGGGTCCTGAACTGAAAGTAAATTCCCATTTTTCAGGAGGGTCCTGAACTGAAAGTAAAATCCCATTTTCCAGGAGGGTCCTGAATTGAAAGTAAATTCCCATTTTCCAGGAGGGTCCTGAACATGAAGTAAAATCCTATTTTCCAGGAGGGTCCTGAACATAAAGTAAATTCCCATTTTTCAGGAGGGTCCTGAATTGAAAGTAAATTCCCATTTTCCAGGAGGGTCCTGAACATAAAGTAAATTCCCATTTTTTAGGAGGGTCCTGAATTGAAAGTGAATTCCCATTTTCCAAGAGGGTCCTGAACTGAAAGTAAAATCCCATTTTTCAGGAGGGTCCTGAACTGAAAGTAAATTCCCATTTTTCAGGAGGGTCCTGAATTGAAAGTAAATTCCCATTTTCCAGGAGGGTCCTGAACATAAAGTAAATTCCCATTTTTCAGGAGGGTCCTGAATTGAAAGTAAATTCCCATTTTCCAGGAGGGTCCTGAACTGAAAGTAAAATCCCATTTTTCAGGAGGGTCCTGAATTGAAAGTAAATTCCCATTTTCCAGGAGGGTCCTGAACATGAAGTAAAATCCCATTTTTCAGGAGGGTCCTGAATTGAAAGTAAATTCCCATTTTCCAGGAGGATCCTGAACATAAAGTTAATTCCAATTTTTCAGGAGGGTCCTGAATTGAAAGTAAATTCCCATTTTCCAGGAGGGTCCTGAACTGAAAGTAAAATCCCATTTTTCAGGAGGGTCCTGAATTGAATTAAATTCCCATTTTCCAGGAGGGTCCTGAACATAAAGTAAATTCCCATTTTTCAGGAGGGTCCTGAATTGAATGTAAATTCCCATTTTCCAGGAGGGTCCTGAACTGAAAGTAAAATCCCATTTTTCAGGAGGGTCCTGAATTAAAAGTAAATTCCCATTTTCCAGGAGGGTCCTGAACATGAAGTAAAATCTCATTTTTCAGGAGGGTCCTGAACATAAAGTAAATTCCCATTGTTCAGGAGGGTCCTGAATTGAAAGTAAATTCCCATTTTCCAGGAGGGTCCTGAACTGAAAGTAAAATCCCATTTTTCAGGAGGGTCCTGAATTGAAAGTAAATTCCCATTTTCCAGGAGGGTCCTGAACATGAAGTAAAATCCCATTTTTCAGGAGGGTCCTGAATTGAAAGTAAATTCTCATTTTCCAGGAGGGTCCTGAACTGAAAGTAAAATCCCATTTTCCAGGAGGGTCCTGATTGAAAGTAAAATCCCATTTTTCAGGAGGGTCCTAAATTGAAAGTAAATTCCCATTTTCCAGGAGGGTCCTGAACATGAAGTAAAATCCCATTTTTCAGGAGGGTCCTGAATTGAAAGTAAATTCCCATTTTCCAGGAGGGTCCTGAACTTAAAGTAAAATCCCATTTTTCAGGAGGGTCCTTAATTGAAAGTAAATTCCCATTTTCCAGGAGGGTCCTGAATTGAAAGTAAATTCCCATTTCCCAGGAGGGTCCTGAACTGAAAGTAAAATCCCATTTTTCAGGAGGGTCCTGAATTGAAAGTAAATTCTCACGGATGTGCATTTTCAATGGTAGCTGAATTAAGTGAAGCGAATCTTCCCCTATTTCAACAAAGAAAATTTGTCAGCTAAAAGCTTAGTGGTAGCTTGCAGCTCTTGGCTTCTCAGGTATTTGCCCCAACACTCGTTCCTTTCATCTTTGTTCCAAATTGCTAACACTTGCCCTGTCTTACCGCATCATTGACCCGGATCCAGATTGAGGGAGGTGAGTTCTGACTCGAACAATGGGCTTTCATTTTACCATGCCTCTAAGGTGCGCCCCTTTTCCAAATCTGAATGCTTTCACGAATCCAACAGTCTGTCGGTTGATAGACTTCCTTTGTTTCATGTTGAATTACGATTATATTTCTTTCATGTGCCGGTCCTTGGCTTTTCCTCATATAATTTGAAAGACTGGTAGTAAATTTTAAAATCCTTTCTCGCTTGTTTTGACACAGACTTGACTTAAAAATGTAAAGAAACGAGGGTGACTTTTATTTTGATAAACGACATGAAAAGACAAAAAGCTTGAATATGTAAATGAAAGAAAAGGGCAATGTCCCATATTCAAAAAGAAAAACTTATCTGAATACGACAACCAACTCCAATGAGTATGACATGCATTTTGGATTGAGCTGCCTGATCTTCCTTTCCAAACTCCCTATTTGTTGTTGAGTTTGTGGCTTTGCCGCTGAGCCTCTTCTTCAAATCCATTGGACTAATTCATCACATTCGATTATCGACATCTTAAATGACTTTTGCCAACAAATCTCTTTCTTTTCACTTTTCACTTTTCTCTTGAACTCTCCATCGCCTTACGGTGCCCGTGAGGGTTTTCACCAATAAGACTCTCTCATTTTTATTTCTCTCCACTCACCATCGCCTTATGGTGCCTGCAAAGGTTTTCACCAATAAGACTCTCTCATTTTTGTATTTCTCTCAACTCACCATCGCCTTATGATGCCCACGGGGGTTTTCACCAATAAGACTCTCTCATTTTTGTATTTCTTTCCTGATTTCTTATGTGGAGGGAGACACGTGGTACCTCACAATGCATCATCATATCCATTGCATGCTTAGCATTAACATTATCAAAAATTGATCTGAAGGACTTTCTTTGGTTGTAACTTGGCTTTTGGATAAGGTTAGAAAAGGATGGCAAGGGGTTCGAACGACATTTGAAGTGGGGGTGGGACTTACAACTTTTGGAATCGACTCAAACAACACATTAACTCATGCCCCAGTTTTGTTGACTGGGTGAATCTTAAATCTTTATTTGGTTGGACCGAGCCCAAAATAGGGCAGCCTACGTATCTCACTCCCGAAAGAGGAGAATCAGGTCGCACGTAGTTTCATCAGTTTGTTCTTTGTTTTGATTTTTTTTTTCTTTTTCGAACTCTTTCTTTTATTATTATTTTCTTGACATTTATCTTTGACTCTATTTTGATTCCAAAAGAGGGATATGAAAGAAAAATAAATGAGGCTCAAACGGGTAAACAAAGGATGACACAATGTTTGGATAGAAGAATAAAATGCCTTCATCATATCAATCTTCAAAAATGCAAGTACTAAACATGCAATAAACTTAACAAAGGATCAAATATCATACATAGTATCTTTTGACCGCATCAGCATTGATAGCTATTTCTGCCATTTTGCCTTCAATATCTGTCAAATATAAGGCTCCATTGGGCAACACTTTCTTCACAACGAAGGGACCTTGCCAGTTAGGGGAGAACTTGCCTTTCGCTTCAACCTGGTGAGGAAGGATACGTCTTAATACCAACTGACCAACTTCAAAATTCCTGGGACGGACCTTTTTGTTATACGCACGAGCCATCCTCCTCTGATACAACTGGCCATGACACACGGACGTTAGCCTTTTTTCCTCGATCAAACTCAAATGTTCCAGTCAGGTTTTTACCCATTCGTCATCATCAATCTCTGCTTCTACAATGACTCGAAGAGAGGGAATTTCAACTTCTGCAGGGATGACTGCTTCTGTCCTATACACTAATAAATATGGAGTTGCCCCTGTTGAAGTGCGAACAGTGGTGCGATAACCTAGCAATGCAAACAACAACTTTTCATGCCACTGTCTAGAACCTTGTACCATTTTTTGCAGTATCTTTTTTAAATTTTTATTGGCGGCTTCTACAGCACCATTGGCCTTTGGGCGATATGGAGTAGAATTTCGATGTGCGATCTTAAACTGTTGACACACTTCTTACATCAAATGACTATTGAGATTGGCCGCATTGTCTGTAACGATCATCTTAGGAATTCCAAATCTACAAATGATATTGGTAAGAACAAAATCTACCACAACCTTCTTTGTCACTGACTTGAAAGTTACTGCTTCCACCCACTTTATGAAGTAGTCAATGGCTACCAAAATGAATCTATGTCCATTTGATGCCTTCGGCTCAATCGGTCCAATCACATCCATTCCCCAAGCCACGAACGGCCATGGAGCGGCCATTGCATGCAACTCAACAGAAGGAGAACGTATCAAATCGCCGTGCACCTGACATTGATGACACTTTCGAACAAATTGAATAGAATCCCTTTCCATAGTAAGCCAGTAATAACCTGCTCGAAGAATCTTCTTTGACAAGACAAGACCGTTCATATGCGACCCGCATACTCTAAAATGTATTTCAACCATGATTGCCGAGGCTTCTTTTGCATCTACACAACTTAAAAGTCCCAGATCTGGGGTCCTCTTATACAAGATTCCCCCACTTAAGAAAAATCCACTAGCCAAACGCCTAATAGTCCTCTTTTAATCGTTGGTGGCATATGCTGGGTATTCTCCTAACTGAATGTACCGCTTGATATCCAAAAACCAAGGTTCTCCATCGAGCTCTTCTTTAACCGCATTACAGTAAGCATGCTGATCACGACTCTGTATATGCACTGGATCGATATAGGCTTTGTCAGGATGTTGGAGCATTGAAGACAGAGTGGCTAAAGCATCAGCAATTTCATTATGAATCCTTGGAATATGCCTAAATTTTACTAACACAAATCGTCGACATAGCTCCTGCAAGCATTGTCGATACGGGATGAGTTTCAAATCTCGTGTCTCCCAATCGCCTTGAATTTGATGGACGAGCAAATCCGAATCTCCCAACACCAATAATTCTTGGACTCCCATATCAACAACTAACCTCAAACCAAGGATGCAGGCTTTATACTCTGCCATATTGTTAGTACAGTAGAATCAAAGTTGTGCTGTTACCGGGAAATATTGTCCCGATTCAGAGATAAGAACCACACCTATTTCGACTCCTTTCATATTGACAGCTCCATCGAAGAATAACCTACAACCTGGATCAGCATCTATAACGACTTCATCGACACACGACACTTCTTCGTCAGGAAAATATGTCTTTAATGGCTCGTACTCTTCATCGATGGGATTCTCAGCAAGATGATCTGCCAAGGCTTGGGCTTTCATGGCGGTTTGAGTCACATATACGATGTCGAACTCGGTAAGAAATATTTTCCACTTTGCCAATCGACCTGTCGGCATAGGCTTCTGAAAGATATACTTCAAAGGATCCATGCAGGAGATGAGATAAGTAGTATAGGATGAGAGATAGTGCTTCAACTTCTGTGCTATCCAAGTTAGGGAACAACACGTCCTTTCAAGAAGAGTATACCTGGCCTCATATGCGGTGAACTTCTTGCTAAGATAATAAATAGCCTGCTTCTTTTTGCCTGTGACATCATGTTGACCCAGGACACAACCGAAAGAATTGTCCATGAATGATAAATATAAGATCAAAGGCCTACCAGGCTCCGGGGGTACCAGCACTGGCAGATTTAACAAATATCTTTTGATTCGATCGAACGCTTCCTGACATTCTTCAGTCCATTTTACCGTAGCACTCTTTTTCAGCAACTTGAATATGGGCTCACAAGTGGTTGTGAGTTGAGCAATAAAACTGCTAATGTAGTTCAGTATACCAAGCAAACTCATCACCTCCGTTCTATTCTTGGGCGAGGGCAAATCCTGAATGGCTTTGATTTTTGAAGGATCCAATTCAATTCCCCGACGGCTAACTACAAACCCCAACAGCTTTCCAGATGGAACTCCAAATACACATTTGGCCGGGTTGAGTTTGAGATTATACCTGCGAAGCCTCTCAAATAATTTTCTTAAATCTTTAACATGGTCGGCCTGACTTTTTGACTTAATAATCACATCATCCACGTAGACCTCAATCTCCTTATGCATCATGTCATGAAACATAGTGGTCATGGCTCTCATGTATGTTGCTCCAGCATTCTTCAAACCGAACGGCATCACTCGATAACAATAAGTTCCCCATGGTGTGATAAAAAATGTCTTCTCCGCATCTTCATCATCCATAATGATCTGGTGATATCCGGCATAGCAATCCATAAAAGAGGCAACCTCGTGTTTAGCACAATTGTCTAACAAAATATGGATGTTGGGCAGTGGAAAATCATCTTTCGGACTTGCTCTGTTCAAATCGCGGTAATCAACACACACTCGAATTTTGCCATCTTTCTTTGGTACGGGAACAACATTGGATAACCACATGGGATAACGAGACACTCGAATTACTTTGGATTCAAGTTGTTTCATGATTTCCTCTTTGATTTTAATACTTACATCGGTTTTAAACTTCCTCAACTTCTGTTTGACAGGGGGGAACGCGGGATCAGTTGGCAACTTGTGAGCCACTAATTTTGTGCTTAAACCGGGCATATCATCATAAGACCATGTAAAAATATCTTTATAATCAATTAATGCTTGAATAATTCCCTCTTTTAGCTGTGGCAAAGCATGTACACTGATTTTAGTCTCCCTAACATCTTCTTGATCCCCTATATTTATTGGCTCAGTCTCATTCAAATTAGGATTCGGTTTGTCTTCAAACTGTTCCAACTCTTTGCTTATTTCTTCTAGTGCTCCTTCTTCATTATATTCCCCATCCCGCTTCATTACATCTTGATTAGTTTGGATTTTAAGATCAGGCTGAAAATTCTGCATACATGTCATGTCATTAGAATTGGTATAAAGAGAACTGTGTAAGAAAAGCAAAACAAAATATATTAGACACAAAACAAAAGGGACATTGCATTTCATTAAATAAAAGATAGAAGGGTTTAAACACAGATGCCAAAATAACATAAACAAACTAAAATCCTAATTACAACCCTGAAATAACTTAGATAAACAGAAAGAAAAACAAAATAAACTACCAAAACTCCCTCCTGACGGGGAGAGGAGTGACTTCCCAATTATTGAGCCGGACAGCTGGACCTATGAATTGCACGTCTGCCATACTGGTGGTACCTTCTCCTGCTTCGACCATATCAACTTCCATACAAAGGTTCTGGAAGTCATCAACCAATTCATCCTCAAATTCCACATGTTTCGTGACACCACTCTTAACAAATGATTCACTGAGTAGTGGCATTGGGCGAGGGAGTGACCATATTTCCTTTTTCCTTCCCTTGGCTTTCTTCAGATCTTTAGCTGTAGGCTTAAATCCCAGACCAAACGTGCCCACGTTCTCACTCGGACATATGGGATGAACTATACCGTGCAGAGACGCTCCCAAACCCTTTCCTGGCTCAAATCCATATTTCCAAAGTTCACTCACCATCATGATAGAAGCAGAAGATAATTGCGATCCCGGTATAGCCTGCCATTCAAGGATACAATTCACTGGCACTGTATCAAAAATTTGATAGACGAATGTCTCCTCTACGTTATTTGCTTCAATAAGAGACAAGGGAGAATCTTCGTAGGCTGACAAATCTCCTTCACCATGAATAACTACTTCTTTCCTGTCATGCTTAAACTTAATCATTTGGTGCAGTGTAGATGCAACCGCCTTGGCCTTGTGGATCCACGGCCTTCCCAACAACAGATTGTAAGAGGAATCTACATTCAATACTTGAAACTCTATGGCGAACTCAACAGGCCCTATGGTCAACACTAGTTCTATTTCGCCAATGGAATTTGATTTTGCACCATCGAAAGCCCTGACACATACATTGTTGGGCCTGATCCTCTCAGCACCAATATTCATCTTTTGAAAAGTAGAAATAGGGCAAATATTTGCACCTGAACCTCCATCAATCATAACATGAGTGACATAGAAATCTTCACACTTCACTGTAATGTAAAGGCCCCGGTTATGCCCTGTACCTTCAATAGGAAATTCATCGTCAGAAAAGCTGATCCGATTGACCTCAAAGATTTTTCCAACTATTTTCTCAAGCTGGTTGATTGTAATCTCCCTTGGAACATATGCTTCATTTAATACCTTCAGTAAAACATCACGATGCTCCTTGGAGTGCAACAACAAAGACAAAAGGGAAATTTGAGCAGGGGTTTTCTTCAGCTGGTCTAATATTGAATACTCTGGCAATTTCATCTTTTTCAAAAATTCTTCGACTTCTTCTTCGGTGATAGGCTTTTTGATAGATGATGGCCCACTCATCGTTGGCTTGGACTTTCTTAAGCTTTCAGGCACGAAATATCTTCCTGACCTAGTCAAACCCCCTACCTCATCTACATATTCCACTACTTCTTTCCCATGATAGGTCATCACGGTCTGCCCATAATTCCAGGGAATTCTTTTTGTATAAACTATCGGAGGTTGGGTCACCGGTTTGAGGACAATAGGCGCTGCCAGTGCTCCTTTCACTGTCAAGATAGGCTGACTCAGAGCTCCCACCACCGTCAACTTAGGTTTATCCTGACTTGAATCAACATACCTTCTGGCGCTTTGTACTGTGATCAGGGGCTTCTTTGTGCTTTCTTGGGCTTTATCTTCTCTCATTTCTTCATGGCTCAATGACATTGCTTTCAAAGACTCCGCTACATTCATCGATTTTTCCTCAATGGTCTGTATCTTGACAATATACTTATAACTCCTCAAAGACTTTTTCCCATCATATATCAATTCTAACATATTGGCTTCAACATGGGTTGGTAGCGGATTTTGGTTAATGTTTGGACCCTCCGGGGCCTGGACCAACATCTGATTGGTGTCAATTAAATCTTGGACAACTCTCTTTAAATGCCAGCATTTCTCGATATCATGGCCTGACATATCAGAATAGTACGCACACCTTAAAGAATAATCGAGATTCCTTGGTGGTGGATTTGAAAGCCTTTCTTGAATTGGGCTTAAAACCGTCAACTTTCTCAACCTATCAAACAAGCTAGCATATGACTCCCCAAGAGGTGTGAATTGATTTTTGACCGCTTCTCCTTCTTATACTCGGGCCTAGGTTGAAAACTGGGTCTGGAAGGGTTTTGGTAATTTGGTGGAGCGAATGGGTGATTTTGTGGAGTTTGCGCGCGTCACTGTGGGTAAGAAGGGGTTTGGGCATATGGCTGTGCGCTATATACTGGTTACGGGGGTGGTGGAATGGAATATAAAGGGTTTTGTGGAGGGTAGTAATGGTGGGGAGAAATATATGGAGCTTGGGCGTAGACTTGGGCTTGGGATTGGGGATAGGGGCGAGGTGGTCTTTTGGGATAGGAATGGGTTCCAGCTACAACAGTCGCCACGTCCTCTTTCTTCTTTTTACCGCCAAATGCACCAGATCCACCTTGAATCGCTTGTGTGGTGGCTTTTAATGCGACAAAACTCACTATTCGTCCGGCCTTGATTCCGTCCTCTATCATCTCCCCCATTTTGAGGACTTCAATAAAAGACTTTCCCATTGCCGGGAGTAAATGTTGAAAATAAGTCTCATCCTGTGCCTGAATGAAAACCTCTACCAACTTACTTTATTTCATCGGAGGATTTACCCTGGCGGCCTGTTCACGCCACCTTATCGCGTATTCCCTAAAACCTTCAGTGCTTTTCTTCTTCATGTTGACCAAAGATTTTTCGTCCGAAATCAGGTCGATGTTATACTGAAAATGTTGCACAAACTCAGAAGCCAAGTCGTCCCAACTGTTCCACTTGTCGATATCTTGATCGATAAACCATTCTGAAGCCAGATCAGAAAGACTCTCGCCAAAGAAAGCCATGAGCAGCTCTTCCCTTCCTCCTGCAGCCCTCAACTGGTTTCAATAGCGTCTCAAGTGGGCCACGGGATCACCGTGTCCTGCATACTTCTCGAACTTAGGCATTTTAAAACCGAGGGGAAGGTTGATGTCTGGGAACATGCACAGATCTTTATAAGAAACACTCTTATAACCTCCGATTCCCTGCAAATTTCTCATGGCCTGTTCTAAACTTTTCAACTTCCGCGCTATGACTTCCTGTTCCTCTGTTGCGACAGGTTTCTCTGAATAAAATGGAAATGCAGGTGGCTGAGTGTACCCATACGGTTCATTCATTCTCAAAGTCGGCTCCGGGGCATAATACTGACTATCTGGAACCTTCAATACTGGCTCACTAGCAGACCGAGGAAGCCTCATTGTGGGACGCACAACATATATGGGAGTTTCATGTGGTGGCGGGGCCACGAATACCGGTGTGATCAGTGGCGCTGGATGAGCAGCTGGTCTTGATTGGGGAGCTGCCAAGGGCATACCGGAATTGCCAGGATAATAATGTCGCGGAGTGAATCCTGGCGCGTGCTCAGGTGACTCAGTAGGAGCAGAGAATTGTGCCTGAGAGAACGATGGGCAATTAGAGATATTCCCAAGAACTTCAAGGAGCGGAGGAGGAGGCATTCCGCTGGCCCATGCTCGGTGCAAATCTATCAATTGTTGCCTGAGCCTTACTACCTCATCATTGTGTTTTGAACTTTCTTCCCTGTGATCCTGATCCGGGTCAATGAGCGAATTTTCAATCTCCTTGCTAGCCATGACAAGCTTTGCTTTGGATCTAGTGAAGTATGGGTGACTAGCCAGAGTGCTGCAAACCTACCACTGTTATATGAAAGAACATGCTCATCAAAGACTACATCCGTTAGGATTAGGGCACACAACAAGCATGAGAGTCACATTGGTAAAATTGTCCTAAATTCATTTTCATTTCTACCAGCTTTTGAGGGTAGCGAGGTCATTTCAACATCATCCCGATTTTTATCTACACTCTCTCCTTTTTTTTTTTGTATCTATCTTTATTCTTTCCACTTCTCTCGTTATCTACCTTTATTTTATTATTCTTTATGGCTTTTGTTTTTTTCTTTAAAAGAGGAAAAATAATGAAAAACAACGAAACAAAATGATTAGATCGAACCCAAAAGTAGGTTGCCTACGTATCATGTTGTACATGAATCAGATCTTGCGTAGTTTGGGCAGTTTTTCCAAAATGGCCAATTTAACTCTTTTTCTTTCTTGAAACAAAGTGTCAAAAGAATTGATGAAAATCTTTTTTTTTTTTTTTTTTTTTTTTAGGTTTAAATCTCTATACAAAATGAAACCTGTGATTACCAAAGAAAAAAAAATCTTTTTGGGTTTTCAATTTTTGAATTTCATGTGAAAATGAAACTTGAATCTATTAAAGAAAAATCTTTTTGTAGTTTTCTTTTAAAGACGCATATGAAACGCCTACTCTAAATGGAGAGTGAAGAAATATTTTAGATTTTTCAAATAAAATCCCCGAACCCACAATAGGTTGCCTACGTATCTCACTCCCGAGAGAGGAGAATCAGGGGTGCGTAGTTCGTCCAGATTAGACACTTAACGATTAACTAATAAATTGACCCTAACTTAAGAGACAACAAAAAACAAACGAATGAAAACTTTTTGGATTTTCAACTAGACATTTCAACTAAGTCTGACACCACCAATTATAAAAAAAATCTTTTTGGTATTTTGTTTTTGACAAATAAGTAGAAAAGGCAAACAAAAATATCTTCATATTTTTTTTTTTTGAATTTACGGTACTTTGCGAAGACAAATGCAAAAATCTTTTTTTTTTAGTTTTTTGGATTGTGAAGAACAAAAGCCATAAAGAATTCTAAAATAAACTACGACATTCCTTTTGATTCATTCTTTTTGACTCGCTTTCTATATTTTTTTTTTCAAATCAGTCCGTCAAATGACCACGTTACCCTCAAATATGCTACAGTTAGCACGTAGGGATGCTTTAAAGGTGAATCTCCTACAAAGGACTGTGTAGGCCCCGCTAGGTCTCAATATGATGCACATAAGAATGACCTAAAGGCTGACCTACGTTGTGGTTTACTAACAAGGCCGTTCGGGGGAGCATATGGTCGATAGTGGCTGCTTTGCTTTCCACCTACTCCATAAATCCAACGGCTCCCCCCCTAAAATAAAGGTGACTCAACTAGAGTTCGTGCGCACGACGTGCGCTCCGAGACTTGTTGCAGAAAGAATGACACGGGTTATGCACATGATGTCAGATATAAAAGCGGTAACACATAGGATAAATACCGTAAACAAAGAGCACGAAAATACACAAAAGTGAAAACACAAAAAAAAATTACGAACAAAAATTACAAACAACGCTTATACACTCGTAATGCCAAACAAAGCCGATACGACTCCAAAAAAGCTCGGATTCTAAAAATATCCCCAGCAGAGTCGCCAGAGCTGTCACACCCCTTTTTACATACTCCAAAAGATTATGGTATAGTGAGAAAGGGTTTTATTTTTTAAGTGACAAGAAATGAAAATTTGTTTCAGAAAAGGATTATTTACATTTTTACTCAGAGTCGCCACTTGGCATAATCCGATGTGCCAAGTCACCTTTAGAAAATCCTTTTCGAAACCATTTGACTCTTAAACTGGTTTTGCGAACAGAGATTCCGGTTAAGGAATTCTGTTGACCAGGGGGAAGGTGTTAGGCACCCCTCGATCCTGTGGTTTGACCACAGTCGCTTGGTGGAGGGTATCGACTAATTTGGCATTACAAATGTATAAACCACACAAAAACACATACAATAATCAATCAAACACATGAATCAAAACAAATCCCAAATTAGTGTCCAGTCCAATTATACAGTCCCAAAAATAGAAAAATGCATAAAAATAAATCCTATTCTAAATTAATTCTAGACTAGTGCTCTACCCGACGCCTCGGGCCTTTATCACGAACATCCTCCGGGTACAAGATACCTCGGGGCATTCCCCGGTGAATAAATATATACAGCTACCTCGGGGCATCCCCCGGCCAAATGAATACATTTTTAGTGCGGAAAAAAATAAAACTATTCAACAAAATTTCAAACACTCCACAGAATTTTCAACATTCAACCGAAGTCACGAATCCTAAATTTTGCCTACCCAAACTATGTTCGCCTAAACCAATCGTCGTATCAAGATACTACCAAGTTCGATTAACGTTCATTTCGAGTCAAACAAACAATGAATCAAACTAATCCAAATCACCAATTATACCAAATTTTAATTCTCGCCCCCAAGGCAACAAGTTTAATCCTCAAGCCATGGTTAACAAATTTTCCGATTATCAAACCACTTTTCAAAAATCTAAAATCAACTTCAAACATATACATCCAACGAAGATTCGAACTTAGGCATACAAATCATCCACACCAACAATTAATATTTTTCTCAAAATATTCAAAACCACACCACAAACTTATGACATTAACCAATTTCGAGATAAAAGAGTAGAGTCAAGAGATGGACCTTCGAAGAACAGATTTGTTGATAATAATAATGTTTAAGAGAACCCGGACTTGGAATCTCGACTAGAGAACCTCAACGACGAACCAATTCGGTACAAAACCCGAATTCGCATTCCGATTCAAATACCAAAATCCATGAAAACGACTTGAGAGTACTCAACACAAACCCCCCGACGAGCTGAAACTAAACCAAACTGACTAGAATTAAACCGAACAGACCAAAGTTGACCCTGGACATGACGAAATTAAACTCAAAATGGTCGGAATCTACCCAAAACAGCGATTGAACTCTAGAAAAACCAAAACAGAATCCGTATGATTTAGACATGACGCCGATGAAATAAGTCCGAGAACGGACGAACGACGAATTCCAAAAAAAAACTGAGACGCCGAAGATTTCACCGGCGGAGGCTATTTCCGGGAGCTCGATTACATCAGCAGCGGCAGTGACACAGTGGCGACGCCGATAATGACTTTATTTCACCTAGCTTTTCTAGTCTCGTCTTCGGCTTCCGAGATCGCCGGAGACTTATACGACAACTTGCCGGAGGAGATTTGTTTTACAAAGTGAAAATGATTTATTCCATAATGTGTTGAATTCCCCTGTGAACAAAGCGTTAGAGGTATTTTTATTTGAAAATAGAAAAATCGGTCCTTAGAAGGAACGTAATGAGTTGTTTTTCTCTTTTTTTTTCAATGAATCCCCCAAAACTGCTCAATATGTCCCTTTGTGTGTGTTTATATGAGGTGAGGATGGGGTAGTGGTGAGGTAGGTAGGGTCACGTGGGGTAGGGGTAGGGTGTGAGGTGTTTCTTTTTGGTTGGATGAGATAAGGATTAGGTGTTGTTTTTTTATTGGGTGGGTTGTTAGAATATTAGGATAAAACAAAATTAGTTAGGGGTTGTTATTTTTTGTCATTTTGTGGAGGGATTATCACACGGGTGAGGGTACACGGTAGGATAGGGTAAACAATAGGTAAAAACGATATCAGGGAGGGACGAAATTAGGTGTCTACAGGTATAAAATTAATAAATATATCATGATGCACAAAGATGGATTCCTCAAAGAAGATGAAGGGTGTATGGTAATTTTTCTAACATAAAGGGGAGATTATAAGCAGCTATGAAATATGTTAAGAATTATCATCAGATCCTCATTCAAAAGATAATTCAAGTCAAATATCGAAAGTATTTGGTGACTCAAATTTAATCTTTTATTTAAGCTGCAAGTGCTCCTATTTTATGAACCGATACAAGATGATATATCATTGATAATTTCTTTAATACAATATCGGCGCAATATTGTAAAAGATTATAAGGATCTAAATTCTATGTTTATTTAAGCATACTGACATAGAAATATTTATCAAGTGATATGAAAGGATGCATCTTGGTAAGCATAAAACTTATTTGATTTGCAGTCCAGACACTTGAAAATATCGAACATGAAATGTTGAATATTGTCAGTTGACAAAATTTATATGGAAACTTTTTAAGGATTCAAATATTTTAAGCATTTAAAAGTTTATGGAAAACTTATTTATAATCCTTATATTGTATAAGCTTATAGCTTGAAAATTATTGAAACTCTTGGAGAGTTTTCAAAAGCAATAGATTATTTGCTGAAATGAAAAATATACCAATTTAGATTGGTTATGAAGTACCATATCTTAGTGCAATTAGTGCACTCATGTATCTTGCAAATACCACAAGGCCTGATAAAGCCTTTTCAATCAATTTGTTAGCAAGGTATAGTTCTGCTGCGAAAAGAGATCAAACATATGAGCTTATTTATTCTAAATATTGTAGTTCCGATCTTATTGATTATGCTAATATTGGGTATTTATTTAACACACATAAATCTTGATCTCAAACATGCAATGTGTTCACATGTGGGATACTGTCATATCTTAGAGATATACAAAGCAATCTATCTAGCTACTTCATCGAACCATGCTGAGATAATAACTATTCATAAAACAAGTCGAGAAGGTGTATGGTTGAGATCCATGATATATCTAATTTGAGAAAAATATTGTTTGAAATGTGACAAAGTACCCATGATTTTATATGAAGATAATGCAGCATGCATAATACAACTTAAGGTAGAATTCATAAAAGGAGATATTTCACGACTTAAATTCAGGACCGTGATGGTACCTATTCCATCCTCTGTGATAGGTAAGCAAAATACCCAATTTCAAGAACAACATCTCAAATTCATAGAAGCGGAAGAAAATAAGAATATAACCAATTCCGAATAATTTCATAAATAGATTAGCAGGCTAGTAAAATCAGATAGTACATAATCCCAGGTCTGGAAGTCACTAATACAAGCCACTAAATACAGAACCAAAAGAAAGTTTGAGTCTTTCAAAATGCAAAAAATGCATAAGGACAAGGCTGAAGAAGATTTCAGTAGTTTCTAATGTCAGTAGCAGCTACCTCGAATCTCTAATGATGCTAGCAAAGAAGGAACCACAGGAATCAATATTCGGAGGTTGTTGGATCTGTACCTGTACGTAAGGCGCAGAAAAAGCAAGAATGAGTACGGAACCACGTGTACTCAGAAAACATTGTCGACCGATCCTAATTCAAAGTGGTGACAAGTAACACCATGTAAATCATCTAAAAATAAACATACAACTCGCACTCAGGAAAACCACCTTAATCTTGGAGAGTACACCCGTAAAGGTTTCTCTGACACCCATCCACAGTTGTGATCAAATGTGACAACTGAACTCTCAAAAACTCCAACTTGGCCCCCGGATCTTCCTGCTCATCATCCTCTACCATGATTGCTTCCCGTATTCGCCCTCTAAGTTGGGCTGGTAAGGGTCTACTAATGCCACGGGGCAGAGATTGTAGCCAGGTTTCATAGTTTTGGGTGCATCCTGGATTTTCCTCGAGAGTATCGACACCTAGTTTTATCGCGTTATTCCAGAATTGCTCATATTTGCTTTCCCCCACGACTTGGTCTTCAAAGTACTCTACATCCTTTAGAAGGTCCATTATTGGGGGGACGTCTTGCATCCTACCCAACTGACGCATCACCCTTCTTGGACTGTAAGGCCTAGTGCAGTTAAGTCCTATCAAAACTAGAAAGAGTTGCATTTGAGATCCAATCAAGATCTTCTTAGGACGAAACCACATATAGCACCAAAGAATGTTGTTCGGAGTTCTTGATTCGAGAAATTCGATCCAAGAATTGACTCCAATAGGAAAAGAAAATTTGTCAAAACGCATTCTTTCTTGCATGGCTTGCACTCGATCATTCAGACAATGGTCGATCACATCTGCTCTAATCAAAGAAGGCGTATGCAAGTGCTCCATCATCCACAACTGTAATATCAGATTACTTCCCTCAAAAAATCGTACCCCTTCTTTTACTTCAGTTAAAGCCTTATATATTTCTGTTAAGATCATTGGTACAATGGTGACCTCATCTTTTTTCTTGAATAAAGCTATCACCACTGATTGTAGACGAGTATTGATACACCTCTCATCTAACGAGAACACCAAGATACCCTACAAAGCCAGACAGAAAACCTCAAGACGACGTTGTTCCCAAATTTTTTTAGTAGTGCAGAATTTATCCCAAAAGCAGTCGAAACCCTCTAAGGACCCAATTCTAGCAAACAAATAGTCCAAGGAAATCCAAGATTGTTTGAGAGATCCCAGATGCTTGTTATCTTGTAATCCACAGAGACGAAGGAATTTCTTACGAGTATGATTGCGGGCTAAAATCATCTGCTGACCCATGTAAGTCAACCGAAACAAACGAGATATTTCTGCCAGGGTAGGAGTCAATTCACAACTTCCGAACCTAAACACCAAATTATTTGGATCCCAGAAAGTCAACGCAGCTTCTATTAAATCCGGACGAGGCGTGAGATCCATGAGTGTTACAAGATTGCCTAACATTTCCTCACTTCATGCTTTTCAGAGTAATTGAACGTGCCCCACCACTTGATCAACTTTTTGGGTACCTTGACAACCATAAGGACTCTAGACTTTGTGGACAGATCCATCCTGTAGTAGCAGATAAGAAATTATCTCAAAAATTTGATAAGAGCAAAAGGTTCACAACCAAAAGGAATTTGATGCGGACATACGTCGATGGGACAGACCGCATCATGACTCTTAATCGCTGAACAGTAACGCTGAATAAAATCAGCCTACTTGGCTAACAACTTTAGGTTATGGGGTAAAAGACCTAGCCTAATACTAAGACGAAGGCCAAAATAAAGGTTACCGGACCCATCGAGGGTTGCCTACGTATCCCGCCCCGAGGGACGGGAATCAGGTATGCGTAGTTCGTCCAGATTGGACAACTAACGATTAACTAATAAATTGACCCTAACTTAAGAGACAAAACCAAAAACAAACGAATAAAAACTTTTTGGATTTTTCAATTAGACACTTTAACTAAGACTGACACCATCAATTATGGAAAAAATCTTTTTGGTATTTTTGCTTTTGACAAATACGTAGAATTTATTTATTTTCTTTTTGAATTTACGGTACTTTGAGAAGACAAAATGCAAAAATGTAAAAAAAATCTTTTTGAGTTTTTGGGATCGTGAAGAACAAAAGCCATAAAGAATTCTAAAATAAACTACGACATTCCTTTTGATTCATTCTTTTCGACTCGTTTTCTCTCTCTCTATATATATATATATTTTTTTTTATAAAAAATACGTCTGTCAAATGACCACATTACCCACAAATATGCAACAGTTAGCAGGAAGGGATGCTTTAAAGGTGAGTCTCCTACAAAGGACCGTGTAGGCCCCGCTAGGTCTCAATATGATGCACATAAGAATGACCTAAAGGCTGACCTACGTTGTGGTTTACTAACAAGGCCGTTCGGGGGAGCATATGGTCGATAGTGGCTGCTGTGCTTTCCACCTACTCCATACATCCAACGGCTCACCCCCCTAAAATAAAGGTGACTCAACTAGAGTTCGTGCGCACGACGTGCGCTCCGAGACTTGTTGCAGAAAGAAGGCCGGGGGGATGGACTCATGATGACAGATATAAAGCGGTAACACATAGGATAAATATTATAAAAAAGAGCACAAAAACGCACAAAAGTGAAAACAATTACAAAACAATAATCACAAACAATGCTTATACACTCGTAATGCCAAACAAAGCCGATACGACTAAAAAATAAGCTCGAATTCAAAAACGTCCCCAGTAGAGTCGTCAGAGCTGTCACACTCCTTTTTCAACGTACTCCAAAAGATTATGGATTAAGTTTCGAAAGGGTTTTTATTATTTAAGTGACAAGAAATGAAAATTTGTTTCGGAAAAGGATTATTTGCATTTTTTATTCAGAGTCGCCACTTGGCATAATCCGGTGTGCCAAGTCACCTTTGGAAAATTCTTTTCGAAACCATTTGACTCTTAAACCGGTTTGCGAACAGAGATTCCGGCTAAGGAATTCTGTTGACCGAGGGGAAGGTGTTAGGCACCCCTCGATCCCGTGGTTCGACCACGGTCGCTTGGTGGAGTGTATCGACTATTTTGGCATTATGAAATGTATAAACCACACAAAAGAACACAAAATAATCAAACAATAAATAGAACAAAACAGGCCAAAAATGTAAAAGTCCAGTCCAATTATACAGTTCGAAAAATAGGAAAAAATACGAAAATATAAATTCCTAGTCTAAACTAAATCTAGACTAAGCTCCAATGCCTTACCCGACGCTGCGGGCCTTCATCACGATTATTTTCCGCCAACATGATACGTCGGGGCATTCCCCGGTGAATAAATACAAATGTTCTCGAAGCATTCCCCGGCTAAATAAATACATCTGAATTTAAACACGATAATCTAGAAAGAGACATTCACACGCACATTCGAACATCCCACGAAATACTTATTCCTAAATTTTGCCTACCCGGCCTACGTTTGCCTACCCGCTCGTCGACATACCGCATTCAACATCAATAATGTATCAAAATATTTACTTTTATCAATTTTCGATTCCCGTCCCCCAATTTTCATTTTTTATACTAAATTTTCACAACTCACCATTTCTATTTTCAACGGCCCACAATCACTTTTCAACGAAATTAAACAATGAGTCAATATCAAAATAACAACATATCACTAATCAAGACAACATACATTCATTGCCAACAAGTATCAAACAACACCCAAAACTTAATCCAAACACCACAGCATAGTAAACAATAAAATAGAAGAGGGAAAGAGTAGAATTGGACCTTTCGATAGTCGATTTCATTGATAATAACATTTAAGAAGGCCCGGACTTTAGAACTTGGAACAGAACCTCAATAGTGACGAATCCCAACGCCGATATTAAAGAATTTGTACCACAAAAATGATTAAGACCAATGAAAAAAAAACCAATCCCAAAACAGGAACGAACCCGATGAAGTACCAAAGCCCAATTCCGAAAAAAAAAACAATATGAGAAGCGATGAACCAGAAATAGAAATCGCAATCGGACTCACCAAATCAGTGCACGAGGTTAATCGCCAAATCGATTCGGAACAAGGACGAAAAACAGTTCCCCGTTCGACCGGTGACGCCTAAACCGAACAAATGACAAAAGATACCGGCCAATTTTTTAACGTTGTCCGGACAGATCTGCCAAGTTTTGCGCCGGTTTCACTGTTTCTCTCCGGCGACGCAGAAGACGATGACAACCGTGAAAACAGACCAGATTCTGAGGTCGGAAAAATGGTTTGACGTGGATTTGGACGGAACAAAGGGGCTGGACGTCGTGTTTTCACTACACCGGAGCTCCGGTGAGCTCGGTATTGTCGACGAAAATGAGAAAAGTAGATGGCTGTAGTATTTTCCGATGATATCTCGCCGGAAATACCTCTCTCCGGTTGTTCACTTTCTTTTCGATCTCACTGTTTCCTCTCGCCTCCGATCAACTCTTTTGCTCTTTTCTTTTTCACTGCCCTTTTCTTCTCCAGTGTGTATGTGTGCAGATATGGTGCGGATCTGTGTGTGTATTGTGTATGTCAGTGATGGTGGAATGGTTTGGTTTTTTTTGGAGAAGAAAGGGAAAATTTTTCTTGAGATGTTTTGTGTATTCTTTTTTTTTGGTTACTGATGGTGCCAAAAAATTGTTCTGATTTTGAGAGTATGTGTGTGTTTTTATTGTGAGGGCCACGTGGGTGGGTATTGGGGTAGGGTAGGTGGGGTCACGTGGGGTAGGGGGGTAGTGGTGAGGTGTTTTTTTTTTTTGGGTGGATGTTAGAATATTAGGATAAAACAAAATTAGTTAGGGGGTTGTTATTTTTGTCATTTTGTGGGGGGATTATCACACGGGTGAGGGTACACGGTAGGATAAGGTAAACAATAGGTAAAAACGATATCGGGGAGGGACAAAATTAGGTGTCTACAATATATATATATATATATAATCTATAATATATTAAAAGTGTAAAGATCCTTAGAATAGTAATTTAAACTTTTTGCCATTCAATAAAAGACATTTTTTATTAACATAATGACACCGGGCTCTTATTGCAGCCCACTCTACTGAATCAGCTGCTTTATTTTTGGTACCAACAATTGAAAATTATTTTCCCCTACTTGTTGCGTCAGAAACTAAATCACAAGCTTTTGATAAAAAACGAACAATTCTAGTAAGATTTGTAATATGAATACCCTTACGCTTTGCAGGGATGTAAGGGGCCATTTTAGGATTCCATTTTCCAGTACCATGACCAAAATTAACTCCTGCCTCCATCATCTCTTCCAAATTTATGTTCCAATATCTTCTTGTCATTTCTCCCCACAACCTTCCCTTTTTTTTTATTCTTAAAAAAAAAAAAGACGAGGAACCCTGAACTGAAATAAATAATTATTCCGACGGAACCTTCTCTTCTACCTTAGATTGAACATAGATACACGACCCAAACTATTATTCTTTTCTATTCATTATTCTTTTTATTACCAAAGCAAATAACCATCCCAAATGCAGATAGCGAAAGAGATAAATCCGTTGTTAGGAATCATTAAATCCTATAAATGATTGTTCAGGTATGTCGTGAAATTTTTTTGAAAGACAAGAATTAAATAATTTTCTGTGGTGGAACAAAATATCTCTCATCTCCTCCTCGAATAAATTCTTTTTTTTTTGTTTCCAAAGGAATGTTATTATGTTGTTTTGAAGGGTGCACTAATCCCTTGAATCCGATACCAACGGGTATCACCCCCCAAAAACAACGTTCTCTTTCAGGCCTTTCAACCAATCGATACGACCCTGGAGAGCCGCTTTTGCTAAAACTCGAGCAGTTTCTTGAAAACTCGCTTCAGATATGAAACTTTGAGTATTGAGAGATGCTCTTGTTATTCCCAATAAGATGACTCGGTAACAAAACACCTCTTCCAAAGTGCGCCCCATTCGTTTTTCTCTAAACAATCCAATAAAATCTTCGGATGAAAAAACATTAGACAGTCCATCTTCTGAAACCAACACTTTTGATGTTATTTGACGTACAATAATTTCTATATGCCTATTATGAATCTGCACCCCTTGGGAGCGATAAACCTGTTGGATTTTATTAACCAAAGAGATTTGGCTTTGCGCTATAGTTAACTCAACACCAATCAAGATTCCTCAAGGAATTCCAAGAATTCTTGTTATACATTTGTTCCAACCCTCAACCTTCTTTTCTAGATTCATGGATATTGAATCAATCGAACACACTTCTAGCATCTATTGTACTTTTGGAAGACCCTGTGTTATATCACCAAATCTCGATTTTTCATATATAAATGTAACTAATGTATCTCTTTCATAAAGGTTTTCCCCATAATGGCCATGAACGGTTGCTCCGGGGGTGGCCAAATAAGGCTTAGCTGATCGAATCACTATCGAGTCAACTTGAACAAGTATAACTTAACCCGATTTGAGGGGCGGTCCATTTTTGGCTATACATACATTTTCACAAATAAACTATCCAAGACTAAATATTTTAGACGTCTCTTCACAATAATTGTGATAGAGAAATAACCAATGGATTTAAAATAATGTTACGACATGGATCGCGATTAAAAATTTTCCATTTTCATCTATTAAATAATATTTAAATTTAATCACTTGAAAGGTCTGGTTTAAATTGTCAAGTTGCAAATAGTTGGTACTAAGATCTAATTATGAGTTATTAAATGGTAAGATGAATAAAAATTCTCAATTGGAAGGCATGTTCCTAAAGGGCCCAATGAATTCCTAATTGGAATTAGGGGATCTTTTTTAATTGATTCTTTTATCACACTGTGATATTTTATATCCTTGAATGGCCCCATTCGAGAATAATTGGCTGCTGACAAAATTATCAATGACTGACATTCCTTATTTCTATTCAACAATGTATGAATAGTTCCTTGAGGTTGGTTAAGAGATTGTTGAATTTTTGTCTTGGAATAGGAATAAATGAAAGAAAAGGGGTTGATATTGGTACAATCTAATCCATTATCGGAGAGCAATTCTGACCCTTACATTCGAGCTAGAGTTTGCTTGTTTTAGTCCATACAACGCCTTCCTGAGTCGACTAACTAGATGTAAAGAAACTGATCGCCCTGGAGAAGGTGGCATGTAAATCCCCTCATGTAGTTTTTCAATTCAGAAAAAGATTCCCTATATCTCACTGGAACGAAGGCTACTTTCTTTCCATTTCAATCAGAACCCGTACAAAAGTAACCTTTTACAGTGGGGAAAAAGTATTCTCAGATCGATACCGACAAGTGAGTATGAATATCCTTCAATAGTGATCTTTTGAGGTTTGGAACCCCTCTCTATCTAATATGGTAATGAACGACGTCTTCTGCAAGACTGGAAATTCCTCAGATATGTCCAGCTGACACTGAGGGATCCTTGCTGCATCACTATCATTTTGTGGCTTCAAAGAAGAATGAACAATGGAAAGAAAAGCATTATGCTGGGTCAGACACAAACCATATGGGTGTCACAAATAAAAACACTGTACCTTAGGCAAGGACAAACGGAAAATGGGCTCGGGCAAAGAATCAATAGTCAACTTTGGGTAGGTAGTAGTGGAGTCAAGAAGCCTGTCAAGAACATGAATCCGTTTGTTGGGGATAATAGTTTTCTTCATTTTGTGTTATCGAACGAGTACAAAAGGCAAAGAATGAAACATTGTCCCGAGCAAGAATAAGCGATATGGCATATAGACCCCCAATATTTTCTCGATCTAATACCCCTTTTACGAGTAGAGTCAATTCAGATTAGGAGAGGGAAAAAACCCGAGCTCTATGATTTCAAAAAATGGAAAGCATACTTCATGAACTCCTTCCAAGACTGATAGAGCGTAATTGACCGCTTTACTTTACCTACGTCATTTCCTACTCAATCATATAACTAGACTTTTAGTAAAGTACAGACAAAAAATACAGAAATTGATGAACTTCATCAAGGAGTTGAATTGGGGAACAACTGCTGGTTCCCCCAGCATCGAAGACCTCTTACGAGAGTTGCTTGACTTCTACCGATTGACTACCTCAATTCCCCTTATTTTCCCTATTTACGTAGGAATTTGCTTAACGAATACTTTCCTCAGGTTGGTTATTCCTTGCTTGATAAAAGAGAAGGTAATGAAATCAGAGAAGAGTGGAAAGAGGTTAATCCAAGATAAAGAGGGAAAACAATGTGAAATAGTGTATATAGAGAATATAATTTCCACCTCTTTTTGAGTTATAGACCTAGAGTTTTCACCCCCTTATAGAGTGGATGTATTTTGGGGGAGGCATGAAAGGAGTAGGGCCAGGGTTAGCCAACTTATCTAGAAGCAGAGAAAGGTAAAGAAAAAACTCGGCTAGAAAAGAATTCCAACCCGTTCTCTGGGAAAAGACAACAAGAGATTTTGTAGAAAGTTGATGAGGAAAAAGAAGACGATTCGGTATAAAGAGGTGCTGTTGTAGCCTAGGATTCAGATTCTGTACCTTTCCTTCAAAGTGTTCCACCAGTAAGTAGCCCTCTTATATATTAAGGATAAAGACGGTCTCATAGGTCTTTATGAAGAGCTTTTATGAAAAATTCCCTCCTTTTCCTTCCTTGTAAAGGTCTCATAAGACGATGATCCTACTTACACAATATGAGAATGGTTCGACACTTTCAACCCCATAACCCACTCCCAAGACTTTAGGACTAACTGGATTTCTTTCAACTTAGTTCTCTGCTCGTCTCAGGTACTCGCTCCGCTAATTGGTATGATAACCAGTAAAGGAAAGGTACATAGTCATTTTTTCCAGAGCACCCTAAACCGTAACAGCAAGACTAACGGATATGACCAAAACTTCATTGTCACGAGCTTGGATTTGGGGATAGTTTCACTGACCTAAGAACCATTTCCTTTAGTAGCGGTAGAGGATATTATATAAAAGCAAAGAAGAGAGTGAAGCTCCTCTCCAACCAGTCAAGTGGCCCAAGGGCCACCTTTCCTGGATTAGAAAGAAAGCTACTAACAGTACCGTGCAATATCTGGCCTGGTGCAAACTATGTCATACATCAAACTACCAACTGCATAAGAATAAGGAACAAGAGATATTTCTTAAGGAACAAGATATATTTCCTTCTTCTCTTCATCAGTTGATGGACTTGACTTTTTCTTTAGCCTCTCGGCTTTGAGAAACTGTGGGCCCAGTAGTGCTTTTTTAAAGCCTATAACCCGCTCGACGTAAGAATCGATCTCAAGCTGGATGAGAAGAGAAATAAAGACTAGTGAGAATTTCTGTAATTCAACTAGGCCTTGAATCAGTGGTTTACAGAGACAATTAGTCATCTACTTATAACTAATCTTCTCTTTGAATTTTATCTTAGAATAGGTTGGAACTATTGAAAGATGATACGCTTCTTCTAAAAGTATGCATTTCTTGCTCTAATTCCGCTGGGTTGGATCGAACTAATAGGTTTGGCAGGAAGATAATGTCATAAAAGAAGCATTCCACTTTTGGAAAGAGAAAAGTCAGTCTAATTATAGATCTCTCTGTCTTGCATTGGGTTAACTGGAGCTTAAATAAAGTGATAGGCAGAAGAGAGAGACATATTCCATCTTTATAGACTGACTTTCCTCATATCAAAGCTTTCCGGTTCTCTTCATTTATGAAGAAAGAAAAGACTTGTTATCGACGAAGAAGATCTTTATACTGTTTATCCTAACAAAAGAAGTTTTCACTCGGTACAACTATTCTATGCTAGCATAGCATGCTTCTACTTATGTTGTGTTGAAAATTCCGGATCAGGAACAATCCTTTCCTATTCTAATATGCCAGTCTAAAAATTTGTACTTGTTGACTAAATTTCAGTTTTCTAGCTTGAAGCTTAAGGGCTAATGGAAATTCATCCTTGGATCAATGAAATTGTTGAATTAGCGTTGATGCAAGAAGCAACCTCTTATTGAAATAACTTTAGGAAGTGCCTAACTTTCCTACTTCGATCCGATCCTTTTTGTGACCCAAAATAAACTTATTGTCTCTTCGTCTCTTGCCTTTGAATCGGATATTTCGATAAAAGCAGATTCTCTTTCCATCCCTCATCATCGAGACAAAAAATTGCTATCTATATCCATATACGTATCAACAAATGTGGTTCCAGGGATTGGTCGATTGCCCCTCACCAACAGCTAGAGGAGAAGAAAGAAATGATGTCCCGGCCTGGGTTGGGCACCTTTCAGCCAACTATTCCTTTTTGGAATGGAAAAAAGAAAGGATGGTCATAGATCACTGATGTCGAATTCACGAAAAAGATCATATGTGAAAGAATCGTCAGATTATGGGTTCTCGGAGTAGACAGAATGGAGAATGAATGAAATAGAATAGTCTAGCAGAATCGTATGATAGGAAAAGTGCGGGGCCTTCCACTTGTCTGGGTTATCGGGCTTGCTAACCTAATTATTAATTTCTATCAATATCAAGATAGAAAAAGGTCTCGGATAGTACGCTGTCGGAGTGAGACCGAGGTGCAGTAACGAAGTTAGACCGAAATGAATGACTCAATTTCTCTAGAAGAAAGGAGAGAGAAAGAACAACTAATTTTATGAAACAATATCGTCATTTACTAGAATCGTTTGCTACTAGTTCGGGCTAAGCTGAGCTTCAATGTCGGGCTTTCTTCCTAATATTATCTACTGAGAGGGGGTCGGGCTAGCATGTTATTTTTTGGGACACATAGGCTATTACAGACACATCAAAAAAGACTTTTTGAAGTGCAGAATCCCATAATGGAATCATTGTAAAAAAAAGGTATAAGGCTTGGGAACCAGAATAGGATTAAGCCTTTAAGCATGCAGATGAGTGTTTGTTGTTACCCCTAATCCTTTGGTTTTTGGATTGGAATAGTTCCATGTTCATACTGATGTATCACTCTATGACATTGGATGTATGTTGGCACAAGAAGGGCCGCTTGATCACTCCTTATACTTTGAAAGTATACGACTTTCTGCTTGGGAATTATAAAACCACCGAACCTTCTTTATCATGATTCGACCCTTACCTCAGACCTAAGATCGAGCATCAAGCTGCTCATAACAACGTACCAAAAACAAGAATGCGAGAAGTTCATATTCTCCAGATTCTACTGTAAACCAGTTAGTGAGGATGCAAAAAAACATAAGCTACCTCATTTAAAGGCGGATAGGGAACTGAGCCAACCTTTTAGATTGAATAAAGTTACAAAGCTAGTTACCTCACCTCTCTTTCTTACCCACCCTTATTAGTAGTAGGCAGCCTTTCTTTCTCGCCTTTCTTCCAGCTTTTTTCAGATATAGGTCTAATATAGTTGTGCTTTCTTAATATATTGCCTTTCATTACCAATCTGTCTTTTTACAACACGAAGTTACCTAATGGTCACTATTACTAATTAGGGCAGAGAGATGTTAACCTTTCGCTATTAGTAAGAACTTCCCTAGTTTTGATCTAATGAGCTTTCTTTATGTTGAGTTAATTAACCTAGCGGGTTCACCTAGATTCCTTGTAAAGATCGAGTTGGTGGGAAAGAGATGGAGACGAGAATCCTGTTGAAATGTAAAGTCCTTGGTCTACATATATTAGTAGTAGGTTATGCTCCTATTATTTAAAAGAAATTATCCTTCCCCCTTGGTCTGGTTGGTTTAAGCCCGAATCCATCTTTATGGAAGAAGGGTGGGATATCGGCTCCGAGAGATAGTCCTTGTTGTTCACCTCCGCCTCCCGATACTGCTGACCCCGTTCGGGACCTTTTTCCTTTATTCGCTACAAGACTGGTCCCAAATTCTAGTTCGTTGCACTCACCCTTTATTTCTCTTAATCATTCATGAATGGAAGATAAAAGACTTTACTAAGAAAGCTGTCTGTCGGTCCCCATTGGTTAATTGTATCAGCAGAGGCAAGGAGTACCACTGGACTATCCCACTAGCGATACTACTTTAATGACATTCTCGTAATACATAGATTCTCCCTATCTTGTAAGAGTGACAACCGTAGTGGAGATCGATGAAGATCTTTATTCAATAAAGAAAGAACAAGCACAGAAAGAGTGAAATGATGAAAAAGAGGCCTCAGCTGATACTAATAAAGCCAAAGAGCAAGAAGGAGGTGATGATGTGATCCTTATGTTCTTGTGTCTGTGTCGCTTGACAAGTATACCTATTAATCAGTTGACCTATTCTATTTGTATTTTCTTCTAGGTCGGCTGACCCTGGTCTTCTTTGAGTTTATGATATTCCCCGCTCGTCCGAGCTTTTGTAGGCCGAAGAAAATGCTCAGATGAGAAGAAGTCAGAGCAAAAGTCAAAACAAGAAGGACAAAGAAGTCTCTTCCACTCCCCTAAAAGTTGAGGATGAGGAAGTGATGGGGACGACGATGCTCGTTCAAGATAAGATGATGACTGACTGACTGACTTACCGAACGGACACTTTGATCTTGATCTTGCAATCTAAGTCGCAATGAAGGACTATCGCAGTGAAAGTGGTACTAAGACTATCCCTACCACTACCCTTTATCAAGCTAGGTTACAAAAGTTCTGTCTTTCCCAATCGGACAAACTTCTAGGAAATCAAATTTCTTTATAGTCCCTATTCGTAGCATAGATGTTCAGAACAACCTCTCTTATGAAGAGATTCCAGTTGAAATTTTGAATACCAGACTCGTAGACTGAGGAAAAAAGAAGTCCCTCTAGTCAAAGTTCTTTGGTAAAATCAATCAGTTGAGGGAGCTACTTGGGAAGCAGAAGTAGACATGCAGAACAAGTATCCTCACCTATTCTACGCAAACTCAGATCTAGCTCAAGGTAACAGTTCTCATTAAGATTTTCAGTTTCATGTTCAAATTTCAGTTACAAACTTGGTATTAAAAACCATTGCATATTCAGTCATGCATTCACATACCAGTTCAGTCATATAATCATGCATCAGATATGCATTCTCATTGTGAGAACCTTAGTTCATCAGAACACTCAGTCATGCATTCATGAATCAATTATACATAATGATCAGTATGATATATTCAATTATCAATCATAAGATTATGTTCCAATTGTTCATGTTCAGTATGTACGTCAGTTTATATTCTCCCCTCGCACTCAGTCTCATTCGAGGATGAATGTTCTCAAGGGGGAGATATTATAATACCCCGTACTTCTACCTAGCTTGAAATCGTCCCAAGAATATTAAAAACTTACTTTGAAATATGAATCCATTTTTGTACACATGGAATTTTTAAGATTTTCACTTTTTATCATGTGGTAAATTGAATTAGCTTCCCAACTATACCAATTTCATCCAAATCCGGTATCGGAGTAAAAAGTTATGGACGTTTTACTCAGAGCTGTCAGAATCGCCCAGGTGCGACGGCAGGTTGACGGACCGTCGATCTGGCGACAGACCGTCGCCTAGACCGTCGCAGCCAAGGTAGTGAGTCAAACTTCTGGATAAGGTGCGACAGACAGGTTGATGGACCGTCGAACTTGCTACGGACCATCGCTATAAGGCAACAAGACTTTTTTTGGTTCACGTATGATGATCGAAATGACGGACCGTCGAGCCAGCGATGAACCATCGCAAGTCCCATTCAGCGAATTTTAAGTCATTTTTAAAGGATATTTGGGTCTTTTTCCACCCATTTTAGCCCCTAATTATATCAGACCAAGGCTCATAAGTTCATTATTCATTCACAACAACAAATTAGGGTTTCCTCTCAAAGATAATCCCCAAGAACAAGATCCAAATCCTTCTTTAAGAAGCCAAGATATTTATGTTATTCAAGTCCAAGAACTTCAATAAACTCACAATCAAGGTATGTCATGTGTTGACTCATGGGTCCTTTTAACCCATGAAGCTCAAGAATCTCTTTCCAAAATCTAAGATTTGTGTATTGATGAATATTCATGATTTAAATTGAATTGAAATTCGTCTTCATGATGTTGTGGGGTTTTAATTTATGTTTTAAATTACATATTTCAATGGTTGACCCTAGTATATGAAGATTTTCATAAAAATCATGATAAACCCCCTTTCAAATTACAAGTTGATTGATGTATCCATGATTATTAGATGTGTTGATGATTGTATAACCAAAGCATTCCCCCTATGTGTTTGACTAAATGCCTATGTGAAAGAAAAGTACAATACTAGTATGATAATATGAAATCCCCATTTATGTACAAGTTTATGCATGTCAAATGTTTGATGAAAAACCTTAATAAATGAATTAAGGATTGTGATGTTGGTCATGTAATCAAGAAAGTCATACTTTTGTCAGTTTCTTTCCATCGAGTCCTGGGGGTACTTGTACCCAAAAAATATAGTTGTGTGCCTAGAGTTAGTGTCACGATTTCATGATATCCTCAATCAATCCATGATCCATAGAACTCAGTCAGTCATATGACTCATGAAAGCTCATTAATATAGTAATCTCAGTACTATTTCGTCAATTAACGAAACTTAGTTAATTCAGTCCAGTTTAGTTCAGTAATCCATGTTCAATGTCTATTCAGATGGGAGTAGGAATTAGCACCGAGTGAACCCTGGGATGGGAAAACATACTGTCAGATGAGGGTGTGATTCTTAGAAGTCATCCTTGCATTCCAGAACTATGTAGCCAACATAGGTTGAGACATCAACATTGTCAGATGAGGGTTGATGAGGTGGATAAGAACTATCAGATGAAGGCCCCATTGTTCTATTTTCGGGATACTGTCAGATGAAGGTCACTCACAGCTTATCCTTACCGGTGGTGTTCTATTGATACCCCTTCAATTGGGGTTACAGATTGGACCCCAACTCAGCCATAATAGCATATTAGGGGCATGTCAATTAGATAACTACTTCTTACAGTTTCAGTTACAGAATTAGGACTGTCAGATACAGTCATTCAGTCTCAGTAATAGAACTCAGATAATTCTACAGAATTTGGGGTTGTCAGATACAGTTAACTCAGAATAGTGCAAAACCCAGCTAGTTCCATCAGAAACTAGACGGTCAGGTACAGTCGCTCAGTATCAGTTATTTTAGTTATACAGTTATTAATATCTCATGTTATCAGTACTCAAACTCAGTAATCATGTTATCACGACCCTAGTTACTGTTATTATGTATTCATGTATGTATTCTCACTTTTATATTATTTAGTTAGTTAGTATAGATCATGCATGTAAACCCTTTGCATTCAGCCTACCTCACATGCATACCAGTACATTCAAAGTACTGACGTATTTGCGCTATGGTATCTTATACCATAGTTTCAGAAGCACGAGCTCCAGAGCATCAGTAGCATTCCAGTCTCTAAAGTCAGAGTTAGCAGTGAGTCCTCATCTTTTGAGTACATGATCATTTCTTTATTATCTCATTAATTAGTTTATTAGTTGGAGTTAGTTGGGGACATATCCCATTATCTCCTTATTCAGACAGTTATATTTTAGAGGCTTTTTAGGCTACAATATGTTTAGATAATTTTGTTTTAGGCATTTATACCCCATCATAGATGATATATTTTATCAGATATTCTGTTACAGTTTGAACCTTATGGCCTTTCAGTTCATGTTTCCACATTATACAGTATATCATGCAGTATACAGGCACAAATATCAGTCATGGGTTAGCTTATGTTCCTTCCGGTTTATGAGCACCGTGTAGGATTTTGGGTACCAGATTTGGGGCGTTACAAACTTGGTATCAGATCCTAAGGTTCAATTGAGTCCTAGGAAGTCTAAAAGCCGCATTTAGTAGAGTCTTGTACATGGGTGTGTTGCGCTCCATATTTATGTACAAGAGGCTATAAGATGTTTTAGGAACAGTTTCCCTTCTTTTAGTATTTATGTCGTGCCAATGAGCAAAATCTCCAGTTAATCTCTTAGTCTGGTCTAATCTGTTTCTCCTTTTTTTTTACAGAACATGCCTCCTAAAAGAAGAAACTAGAATTATTCAGCCCCTCAGCCTGATGAACCTTTGGGCGAACATGTTTCACATGAAGAGTTCAGAGCTGTATTCACTACTCTTCGTCAGTCAGTTTCTGCTCAGAATTAATGACCTGTTGTCACTCCGTCCAACCCAGTGGCCAATTCAGCTGCAGCCAGGATTTGGGACTTCACCCGAATGAATCCTCCATCCTTTCTCGGGTCTAAGTCAGATGAGGACCCTCAGGAATTCATTGATCAGGTTCAGAAGGTTACAGATATCATGGGGGTTACTTCTAGTGAGAGTCCAGAGATTGCTGTATATTAGTTGTAGGATGTTTCTCATACTTGATTCAAACAGTGGAAATCAGAGAGGGCTATAGATGTAGGGCCTATTGAGTGGGAGGAGTTTACTACTACCTTCTTAGATAGTTGCTTTCCCCTAGAGCTAAGAGAAGCTAAAGTTTTAGAATTTATCAACCTTAGACAAGGCAACATGACGGTGAAAGATTATTCTCTTAAGTTTACTCAATTGGCCAGATATGCTCCTCATATGGTTGAAGATAACAAGTCTAAGATGAGTAAGTTTGTCTCTGGGGTGAATGATAGTGTGGTCAATGAGTGCAGGTCCGTGATGTTGAATAGTGACATAAACATAGCCAGGCTTATGACTCATGCTCAGCAGATAGAAGAGAAAAAGATTAAGATAAGAGAAAAGCAGAATAAGAGAGCAAGGACAGGTAGTTTCGACTTTGCTTAGCCCAAATCAGAAGGAGGAAACTGTTCTTAGTTTTGTCCTAAGTCAGTAGTCCAGCTCCTTCTTTAGCTAGTGCTCCAGCTCCTAAGTTTAGGGATGGTAATAGAGATAGAGCGCCAGGCTCTAAGTCTCAGGGCAGTGTCAGCAATGCCCGAACTAATCCCCTTTGTCAAACTTGTGGTAAGAACCACAAGGGTGCTTGCAGAGCTAGTAGCGATGTCTATTTTGGATGTTGCAAGTCAGGACATAGAGAGAGACATTGTCCCTAGTTAGGTTATCAGGGTCAGCAGAACCATTCCCCAGCTCAATTCGGTCACCTAAATCAGCAGTGTGCCACTTTCAATACTACTAGTAGGCAACGCCCAAATCAACTTTATGCTCTCCAGTCCCGGCAAGATCAGGAAAATTCTCCTGATGTGGTTACTGGTACGTTACATATCTTTCATGTGCATGTTTACGCTTTGCTAGATCCAAGTACTTCCTTGTCTTTTGTTACTCCCTATATAGCAGGTGATTTCGAAGTTAGTCCCGAAATTCTTGCAGAGACTTTCTCAGTCTCTACCCCAGTGGGTAGAAGCATCATAGCCCGACGAGTATACAGGAGTTGCCCAGTTATGATATCTTAGAAAGTCAGTTCAGCAGAATTAGTCGAATTAGAGATGATTGATTTTGATGTTATTCTTAGAATGGATTGGCTTCATTCCTTCTATGCCACAGTAGACTACAAAAATAGAATAGTCCAGTTCTAGTTTCCGAATGAACCTGTCCTAGAGTGGAAGAGTAGTTTTCAGCATTCAGAGGTCAACTTATTTCCTACCTTCGGGCACGAAAAATGATATCTAAAGTATGTGTCTATCATCTTGTTCGAGTTAAGGACACTAGTTCTGAAACTTCCAGTCTCGAATCAGTCCCAGTAGTGAATTAATATTCAAATGTCTTTCTCGATGATCTTCCAGGAATTCCTCTTGAAAGGGAAATAAACTTTGATATTGACCTTTTTCCAGATACTCAGCCTATCTCTATTCCGCCATACCGAATGGCACCAGCAGAACTCAGAGAATTGAAAGAGCAGTTGAAGGATCTCTTAGATAAGGGGTTCATCAGGACCAGTGTTTCCCCGTGGGGTGCACCAACTTTATTCATTCGCAAGAAAGATGGTTCTCTCAGAATGTGTATTGATTACTGTCAGCTCAATAAAGTCACGGTCAAGAACAAGTATCCTCTTCCCAAAATTGATGACTTGTTTGACCAACTTCAGGGTATCAGTTATTTCTCTAATATAGACCTCAGATCAGGCTATCATCAGCTCAGATTCAGAGAATGTGACATTCAATAAATAGCTTTTTATACTCGGTATGGTCTCTTCAAATTCTTAGTTATGTCCTTTGGTCTTACCAATGCCCCAGAAGCTTTCATGGACTTGATGAACCGTGTGTTCAAGTAGTACTTAAACATATTCATCATAGTCTTCATAGATTAAATCCTTGTTTATTCCCGCAGTGAGCGTGATCATTCAAACCATCTCAAAATAGTATTGTAGACTCTCAGAAATCATCAGTTGTTCGCCAAATTTAGTAAGTGAAAATTTTTGCTAAGGTCAATAGCATTCCTTTGTCATATCTTTTCCGGTGATGAAATTAGGGTTGATCCTCAAAAGACCGAAGTGGTAAGAAACTGGCCCAGACCTATCTCTCCATCAGATATCAGGAGTTTCTGGGGTTTGGCTGGCTATTACAGGCGGTTTGTTGAGGGATTTTCTTCTATTTCATTCCCTATGTCCAGATTGACTCAGAAGAAAGTCAAGTTTCAGTGGTCAGATCCTTGCGAGAAATGTTTTCAGGAGTTGAAGACTCGACTCACCTCAACGCCAATCTTAGATCTTTTAGATGGTCCAGATGGTTTCGTGGTGTATTGTGATACATCCAGAGTAGGTTTGGGTTGTGTCCTCATGCAACATGGTAAGGTCATAGCCTACGCCTTAAGATAGCTTAAACCCCATGAGAAGAATTATCCTACTCATGATCTTGAGTTAGCAGCCGTAGTTTTTGCCTTAAAGATTTGGAGGCATTATCTCTACAGAGTTCATGTAGATGTCTTCACAGATTATAAGAGCCTTCAGTATGTCTTTTCTCATAAAGATCTCAATCTTCATCAGAGAAGGAGGTTAGAGCTCTTGAAAGATTATGACATGAGTGTCCTTTATCATTCGAGCAAGGCCAACGTAGTGGCCGACACTCTCAGTAGACTGTCCATAGGTAGTGTTTCTCATGTTGAGGATAGTAAGAAGAAGTTAGCTCAGGAATTCCATCAGGTTGCCAGACTAGGCGTTCGCTTAGTCGATTCTTCAGAGGGTGGTGTATGTGTTCAGAGTAGCTCCAAATCATCTCTAGTTTCCGAGGTGAAAGAAAAACAAGAAGTTAGCTTGGGAAGTCCATCTCAGTATTCCTACTTGGAAGTGGGAAGAAGTGAACATAGACTTTGAGATGGGTTTTCCTCGTACTCATCGCCAACATGATTCAGTTTGGGTCATTGTAGATAGGATGACCAAATCAACTTATTTTCTTCCAGTCCACATCTCTTATTCAGCCGAGGATTATGCCAAACTCTACATCAGAGAGTTGGTCAGATTGCACTATGTTCCATTATCTATTATCTCAGACAGAGGTACCCAGTTCACCTCTCATTTTTGGAAAGCGTTCCAAAAGGGTCTTGGTACCCAAGTTTATCTCTGTACAACCTTTTATCCTCAGACAGATGGTCAAGCAGAAAGGACCATTCAAACTTTAGAAGATACGCTAAGGGCATGTGAAATCGATTTCAAAGGTAGTTGGGATGACCACTTGACTTTGATTGAGTTTGCAAACAACAACAACTATCATTCTAGTATTCGGATGGCTCCATTCGAAGCTCTCTATGGAAGGAGGTGCAGATCTCCAATCGGTTGGTTTGAAGTTAGTGAGCCCTCAGTTATAGGGCCTGACTTAGTATTCGATGCCTTAGAAAAAGTCCAGTTGATCAGAGAAAGACTCCAAGCTGGTCAGAGCCGACAAAAGTCTTATACATATATGAGCAGAAAGGATCTCAATTTCGAGATGGGTGACTATGTCTATCTAAAGATCTCTCTCATAAAGGGAGTGAAGAGATTCGTCAAGAAGGGAAAGCTCAGTCCTCGATATATCGGTCCCTTCAAAATTCTCAGTCTTTTTAGCAAGGTATCTTATGAGCTCGAATTGCCTTCAGATCTAGCCTCAGTTCATTTAGTCTTCCATATCTCTTTGCTCAAGAAGTGCATAGGTGATCCATCCATTGTAGTCCCTATTTAGAGCATAGATATTCAAAACAACCTCTCTTATGAAGAGATTCCAGTCCAAATTCTTGACTATCAAACTCGTAGACTGAGGAACAAAGAAGTCCCTCTTGTCAAAGTTCGTTGGCGAAATCAGTCAGTTGAGGGAGCTACTTGAGAAGCAGAAGCAGACATACGGACCAAGTATCCTCACCTATTCTCCGCAAACTCAGATCTATCTCAAGGTAACAGTTCTCCATAAGCTTTTCAGTTTCATGTTCAGATTTCAGTTACAAACTTGGTATTAAATACCATTGCATATTCAGTCATGCATTCACACACCAGTTCAGTCATATAATCATGCATCAGATATGCATTCTCATTGTGAGAACCTTAGTTCATCAGAACACTCAGTCATGCATTAATGAATCAGTTATACATGCATGATCAGTATGATATATTCAGTTATCGGTTATGTCAGTCATGAGATCATGTTCCAATTGTTCATGTTCAGTATGTACGTCAGTTTATATTCTCCCTTCTCACTCAGTCTCATTTGAGGATGAATGTTCTCAAGGGGGAGATATTGTAATACCCCGTACTTCTACCTAGCTTGAAATTTTCCCAAGAATGTTAGAAACTTACTTTGAAATATGAATCCATTTTTGTACATGTGGAATTTTTAAGATTATCACTTTTTATCATGTGGGAAATTGAATTATCTTCCCAACTATACCAATTTCGTCCAAATCTGGTATTGAAGTAAAGAGTTATGGATGTTTTTCTCAGAGCTGTCAAAATCGCCCAAGTGCGACGGCAGGTTGACGGACCGTCGTAGCCAAGGCAGTGAGTCAAACTTTTGGATAAGGTGCGACGGACAGGTTGACGGACCATCAAAATTGCGATGGACCATCGCTATAAGGCAGCGAGTCTTTTTTTTGTTCCACGTACGATGATCGAAATGACGGACCGTCGAGCCAGCGACGGACCATCGCACGAGCCGTCGCAGGTCCCGTTCAACAAATTTTAAGTCATTTTAAAAGGGTGTTGGGATCTTTTTCCACCCGTTTTAACCCCTAATTATATCATACCAAGGCTCATATGTTCATTATTCATTCACAACATCAAATTAGGGTTTCCTCTCAAAGATAATCCCCAAGAACAAAATCTAAATCCTTTTTCAAGAAACCTAGAAATTCAAGTTCTTCAAGTTTAAGAACTTCAAGAAACTCATAATCAAGGTATGTAATGTGTTGATTCATGGGTCCCTTTCACCCATGAAGCTCAAGAATCTCTTTCCAAAATCCAAGATTTGTGTATTGATGAATGTTTATGATTTAAATTGAATTAAAATTCGTGTTCATGATGTGTGTGGGGTTTTTATTCATGTTTTAAATTACATATTTCAATGGTTGACCCTAGTATATGAAGATTTGCATAAAAATTATGATAAATCCCCTTTTAAATTACAAATTGATTGATGTATCCATGATTATTAGATATGTTGAAGATTGTATAACCAAAGCATGCTCCCCATGTGTTTTACTAAATGCCTATGTGAAAGAAAAGTGCCATACTAGTATGATAATATGAAATCCCCATTTATGTACAAGTTTATGCATGTCAAATGTTTGATGAAATGCCTTAATAAATGAATTAAGGATTGTGATGTTGGTCATGTAATCAAGAAAGTCAGGCTTTTGTCAGTTTCTTTCCATCGAATCCTGGGGGTACTTGTACTCAAAAAATATAGCTGTGTACCTAGATTTAGTGTCATGATTTCACAATATCCTCAATCAAGCCACGATCCATAGAACTGAGTCAGTCATGTTACTCAGGAAAGCTTAGTAATACAGTAATCTCAGTACTATTTCATCAATCAACGAAACTCAGTTAATTTAGTCTAGTTTAGTTCAGTAATCAATGTTCAGTGTCTATTCAGATGGGAGTAGGGATTAACACTGAGTGAACCCTAGGATGGGAACACACACTGTCAGATGAGGGTGTGATTCTTAGAAGTCATTCTTGCATTCCAGAACTATGTAGCCTGCATAGGTTGAGATATCAATACTGTCAGATGAGGGTTGATGAGGTGGATAAGAACTATCAGATGAGGGCCCACCATTGTCTTTTGGGGACACTGTCAGATGAGGGTCACTCACAGCTTGTCCTTACCGGTGGCGCGGTATTGATATCCTTCCAATTGGGGTTACAGATTGGACCCTAACTTAGTCATATTGGTGTATTAGGGGAACGTCGATTAGATAACTACTTCCCATAGTTTCAGTTACAGAATTAGGACTTTCAGATATAGTCATTCAGTCTTAGTAATAGAACTCAGATAGTTCTACAGAATTCAGGGCTGTCAGATACAGTCAACTCAAAATAGTATGAAACTCAGCTAGTTCTATCAGAAACTAGACTGTCAGGTACAGTCACTTAGTATCAGTTATTTCAATTATACAATTATCAGTATCTCATGTTATCAGTACTCAGACTCAGTAATCATGTTATCACGACCCTAGTTATAGTTATTATGTATTCATGGATGTATTCTCATATTCATATTATTCAATCAGTTAGTATAGATCATGCATGTAAACCCTTTGCATTCAACCTACCTCATATGCATACCAGTACATTCAAAGTACTGACGCATTTGCACTATGGTGTCTTATACCATAGGTTCAGAAATACGAGCTCCAGAGAATCAGTAACATTCCAGTCTCCGCAGTCAGAGTTAACTGTGAGTCCTCATCTTTCGAGGACATGATCATTTCTTTATTATATCATTAATTAGTTTATTAGTTGGAGTTAGTTGGGGACATGTCCCATCATCTCCTTATTCAGACAGTTATGTTTTACAGGCTTTTCAAACTACAGTATGTTTAGACAGTTTTGTTTTGGGCATTTATACCCCATCCCAGATGTTATATTTTATCAGATATTATATTATAATTTGAACCTTATGGACTTTCAGTTCATGTTTCCGCATTATATAATATATCATGCAGTATATAGGCACAAATATCAGTCATGGGTTAGCTTGTGATCCTTCGGGGTCATGAGCACCGTTTAGCATTTCGAGTACCAGATTTGGGGCGTTATAGAAATCCTATTTATATCAGCTATATTCAGTTTGATTTCTTCGGATTCGTGAACCTAGGATTAACATCAAAGGGTTCATTCCATTGCCCGCCTCGTAATGAGTAGGTTGATATCACATGTCGAGTTGGAAAGACTGACGCGTGCAGTAGGATAGAGATTTCTTCATCGGGAGTGCTAGAGCTGGCACTAACTAATAAAGAAAGGATGGTGACGGTGGCCAGTGTAGGCTTGCTTCTCCCTATTACTCCTTCTCCAAAAGTCATCACTAAAAGATAGAATTTCTCGAATGCATAATGCTTAGTAATTAAAGATAAAGATAAAGAGTCAACGAAAGGAAAAAATGTCGAAACCTACTACTCAAGTCTTCCGAACCCATCCATAAATAGCTAGAAAATATTTTTTTATTTACGACTTTGCTGTGACTGTACGACATGAGAAAGCGTATACTAAATAAAGGTGAAACCCACATTGGAAAAATGTTGAAGGATTTCTTGCGCTTTTCGAAAATCATTTTTTTGCAATGCCTTGAGTGGACAAGGTTAGACAGTACGCTCACTAGATCCATCATACTATTAATAAAGTACACTAAAAATTTATTGAATCTCGACATCAATTAGATCAACAAAGACAAACCATTGCCTGACGTGAACAGATGCTTTCTCATTAGACTGTTTGATCCGGCTCTCTATTTCCTCAAGCAAAGATGAATCAAAACCATTCTTTTCTTATGATGAGAGAGAAGGATCACTCCAAAAAGCAAGCTTTATCTTATATACGATACCATCAGACGCGTATTCCTTGGGATCAGAAGGTTTTCTATCTTCATATTACCAAATTGGAGAATCACCAGGGCCTTTTAGAGATTCGACGCGTCCCTCTAGCTAAGGTAGATGCTTCACCTACTTGATGTCAGAAAGAATAGAATGAGTCGCCCTAGCCCTAGTATTACTAAGAAAGAGTTCCACCCTTATGTCTGATGGCCAAAGGGGAGTGATCCCTTGCAAAATAAAAAGAAACCACTCCTCTGGAAGCTCGAGGTTGGTCTAGCCCCGATGCCTCCACAAGGAATTCTATCCTGAAAACACCAACACATATGTTCTATTTGAGGCCAGGACCCTTTCAAGCCAACCAATTGTTGACACCCAATTTTTGTTCCCCGTGCCTAAAATTAACGTTTTCAGGCTTTCTGACCGTTAAAGGGCACAAAATATAATTTTCACATCTTTTTACAATTGTTGACAAATTATTGATAATCATCCTTATTTTAGAATTTTTATAAATTTGTTGTCGTATTTTACTTTTCATAATTTATTAATAATCCTCCTTATATTAGGATTTCTATCAATTCATTGTCGTTTTTAACATTTTACAATTATCTGCACATGTACACGACATGACATCACATTTTTATAATATTTTTCATATTATATTATATTTTTTAATATTTTCAACATTCTTTACATTTTTTAAAATTACAAATTAATACCTTCATTTTGTACATTTTTTACAGTCCGCAAATGCTAAGTCAGATAAATTATTTTTACACAGTATAATAATTCAATGTCTTGTCACATCCGACAACGACCACACAATAATGTCTTATCACATCTGACAATGACAACTCAATGACACTATCCTTTGGACAATACTCTATCCATTGATTAAAAGGATAAACATTCTTTGGTCAATATCCTAAGGACTAAAGGATGTGCTATTATAAAAAGAGGGGACACCCTTTAGGGAGTGCCCAGTTTTATTATAAATAGGCAATGGTGGAAGACCATTTTTATCATTCTTCTTTATCTCAAAATAAATATCCATATTTTCTCCTCCCACACACAAATATCCATATTTTTTTTCTTTTTCTCTCTTGAAAACATATACAAAATACACATATATTTATTTTTTAGAACTCATAAATATTTTTTTCTTTGCAAACCCACACACATATTCATAAATACACAAACATAGTTTATTTATTCCATTTTTCTATTTTTCTTTTCAAAACACACACACAAAATATATATAAAAATATACACCACACAACCCACACATTAGATTTTCTCTCCATCTACCCTCACTGTTGCCAATGCCGAAGCTCCTGAGAATGGGCTCCGGCCACCGCCACCAAGCAACCACCGTACCTCTTTCCCGTCGCCCAACCAGCACCGGCCGGGGAGGAAACATGCCGCCCCCTTCCTCCCCACTTCTTCCTCCTCTTCTCGCTGCTCACTCTCTCTTCTATTTGCTGTTGTAGCGCCAAGAAAAGGTCAAGTTTGTCCAGATTTGGTGTGATTTCGGCGTTGCTCCGGTGAGAGCCGTTGAAACAACGTCGTTCCGGTCACTAATTTATTTTGTAGTATATATTAAATGTGGTTGGTTGATTTTTAGCTTCGCAAATTTGGTCGGAGTTGTACATTTTCTGACGAACTCCATTTTTTGGTGGAGTTCCACTATTTTTAGACTGTATTTTATTGATATATTCGTATATTGTGGCTTATTCCCATTGTTGCTTCTATATTTGCTCTATTTTTTATTATTTTTGTCACTGGTTGGCTATTGTTTTGCATCAGACATTGGTACTGTTTTGTCATTTACACATCTTTATTTGACTGATAAAGAATAAGATACTACACGATAGTGGCCAATGACATTATCTCTCCGTCGGATTCTTGAGGCCACCCCATTACAAAGACGGACTTTATTTTTCTCAAGTTTATTTATTCATATCCAGTATCAATGCAATGACCAATGAAGAAACCCCCGTCAGTTTTTGAGGCCTTCCCAAATAAAAGGCGGACATTACGAATACAAATACGTAATAAAAATTAAATATTTCGGGCGATGACGAAATCTTAAAAATATCACGACAACACAAAAGGTTTTGTGATTCGTATCTTGGCAAGGCGATTTAGGACGGCCGATTAGTCGAGCAACCACTTCGTAGCCATGGCGAGTCTAAAACTTAATCCGAGCCCACTTCATAACAAAACTCTATTTTTATATATACCCCTATATGTACATGTGTGCACATAATTTCACTTACTTTAATAATTATTTGTTCATTTTATTATTTTATCAAGCACTTACACATAATTCTCGAGCTTTATGTTTGTAGTTTAGTTCTTATTTGTAATTGTACATAAAGATAAAAGATAGTGAAAACTTTACTTTTTGGGTGCTGGGCGAAGATATTCTTTATTTACATAATTTTATTGCTTTTCGGCAAAACTTAGGCCGTTAATATTTACATAAAAGAATCAAGTTAATCAAGTTAATCAAGTATTCACGTATTATGTAGTCTTTTCTTTTCAAATAAATTTTACCTTTTTGTAATTTTAATCAAATAAAAATATCACTTGTAAATACCTTTTCTTTTCATGACACATTAAAATACATTTCTTTTCGTACATCATAAAATACTTTTCTTTTTCACATGTAATTTATACATTTTATACATATCTTTCACATATTTTTTATAACAATAGATTTTATTTATATAGGTTTCCTTATTTTCCTTTAAAAATTAGGTGGAGACTCTGTACAAAATTTAAATTCTTTAGAGTCTAATAAGTCATGTTTTGTTTAGTAGAGTCGCCATTCTGTCATGCCCCATTTTTACCAAGGTTAAGAAAGCACTACTGGTCCCACGGCTTCTCAAAGCCGAGAGGCTAAAGAAAAAGTCAAGTCCATCAACTGATGAAGAGAAGAAGTAAATATCTCTTGTTCTTTATTCTTATGCAGTTGGTAGTTTGATGTATGCCATGGTTTACACTAGGCCATATATTGCACGATACTATTAGTAGCTTTCTTTCTAATCCAGGAAAGGTGGCCCTTGGGCCACTTGACTAGTTGGAGAGGAGCTTCACTCTCTTCTTTGCTTTTATTTAATATCCTCCGCCGCTGCTAAAGGAAATGGTTCTTAGGTCGGTGAAACTATCCCCAAAGCCAAGCTCGTGACAAGGAAGTTTTGGTCATATTCGTTAGTCTTGCCGTTACGGTTTAGGATGCTCTGGAAAAGATGATTATGTACCTTTCCTTTACTGGTTATCATACCAATTAGCGCAGCGAGTAACCGAGACGAACAGAGAACTAAGTTGAATGAAATCCGGTTAGTCCTAAAGTCTTGGGAGTGGGTTATGAGGTTGAAAGTGTCGAACCATTGTCATATCGCGTAAGTAGGATCATCGCCTTATGAGACCTTTGCAAGTAAGGTAAATGAGGGACTTTTTCATAAAAGCTCTTCATAAAGACCTATAAGACCTCCTTTATCCTTAAGATATATTAGGGCTACTTACTGGTGCAACACTTTGAAGGAAAGGTACAAAATCTGAATCCTAGGTCACAACAACACCTCTTCATACCGAATCGTCTTCTTTTTCCTCATCAACTTTCTATAAAATCTCTTAGTCTTTTCCCAGAGAACGGGTAGGAATCCTTTTCTAGATGAGTTTTGTCTTTATCTTTCTCCGCTTCCAGATAAGTTGGCTAACCCTGGACCTACTCCTTTCATGACTCCCCCAAAATACATCCACTCTATAAGGGGGTGAGAACTCTAGGTCTAGAAGTCAAAAAAAGGTGGAACTTCTATTCTCTATATACGCTATTTCACGTTGCTTTCCCTCCTTATGTTGGATTAAGCTCTTTCCACTCTTCTCTGATATCATCACCTTCTCTTTTGTCAAGCAAGGAATAACTAACCTGAGGGAAGTATTCATTAAGTAAATCCGTACGTAAATAGGGAAAAGTGAAATAAGAGTTAATCAGTAGAAGGCAAGCAACTCTCGTAAGAGGTCTTCTATACTGGGGGAACCAGCAGTTGTGCCCCAACTCAACTCCTTGATGAAGTTTATCAATTTTTGTATTTTTAGCCTGTACTTTACTAAAAGACTAGTTATATGATTGAGTAAGAAATGACGTAGGTAAAGTAAAGCGGTCAATTACACTCTATCAGTCTTGGAAGGAGTCCATGAAGTATGCTTTCTAGTTTTTGAAATCATAGAGCTTAGGTTTTTTCCCTCTCCTAATCTGAATCGACTCTACTCGTAAAAGGGGTATTTGATCAAGGAAGTGTTAGGGATATATCTGCCATATCGCTTATTCTTGCTCGGGCCAATGCTTCATTCTTTGCCTTTTGTACTCGTTCGATGACACGAAATGAAGAAAACTCTTATCCCCAACAAACTGATTCATGTTCTTAACAGGCTTCTTGACTCCATTTCTACCCACCCGGAGTCAACTATTGATTCGTTGCCTGAGCCCATTTTTCTTTCGTCCTTGCCTGAGGTACGGTGTTTTTATTTGTCACACCCATATGGTTTGTTTCTGACCCATCATAGTTCTTTTCTTTCCATTGTTTATTCTTCTTTGAAGCCACAAAATGATAGTAAGGCAGCAAGGATCCCTCAGTGTTAGCAGGCCATATCTGAGGAATTTCCAGTCTTGCAGAAGACGTCATTCATTACCATATCAGATAGAGAGGGGTTCCAAACCTTGAAAGATTACTATTGAGGGATATTCAAACTCACTCATCGGTATCGATCTGAGAATACTTTTTCCCCACTGTAAAAGGTTACTTTTGTACGGGCTCTGATTGAAATGGAAAGAAAGTAGCCTTCGTTCCAGTGAGATGTGGGGAATCTTTTTCTAAATTGAAAAACTACATGAGGGGATTTACATTCCACCTTCGCCAGGGCAATCAGTTTCTTCACATCTAGTTAGTCGACTCCAAAAGGCATTGTATGGACTAAAATAAGTAAACTCCATCTTGAAAGAAAAGGAAAGAATTTCTTAGATACTCGTGAGTGAGGCTTATTTAGGTCGTGTTGTAAATTCCCTGGCTAAACCTATTGATGGTAGAGGTGAGATTTCCGCTTCTAAATTTTGATTAATTGAATACACCACCCCGGGTATTATTTCACACCGTTCTGTATATGAGCCTCTTCAAACTGGGCTTATTGCTATTGATTCGATGATCCTTATATGACGTGGTCAGTGAGAATTAGTTATTGGGGACAGACCGATAAAACACCAGTAGCCATAGACACCATTCTCAATCAACAAGGTAAAAATGTAATATATGTTTATGTAGCTATTGGGAAAAAATCTTTTTCTGTGGCCCAGGTAGTAACGACTTTACAGGAAAGGGGAACAATTGAATACACTATTGTGGTAGCCGAAAGGGCGGATTCACCTGCTACATTACAATACCTTGCTCCTTATACATGAGCAACTCTAGCTGAATATTTTATGTATCATGAACGACACACTTTAATCATTTATGATGATCTCTCCAAACAAGCACAAACTTATCACCAAATGTCTCTTCTATTACGAAGACCGCCCGGTCGTGAAGCTTATCTGGGAGATTTTTTTATTTGCATTCACGCCTTTTGGAAAGAGCCTCTAAATTCAATTCTAGTTTAGGTGAAGAAAGTATGACTGCCTTATCAATAGTTTAAACTCAATTGAGAGATGTTTCGGCTTATATTCCTACTAATGTAATTTTCATTACTGATGGACAAATCTTCTTATCTGCCGACCTATTCAATTATGGAATCAGACCTGCTATTAATGTGGGTATCTCTATTTCTAGAGTGGGGTCCACAACTCAAATAAAATCCATGAAACAAGTAGCTGGTAAATAAAAATTTAAACTAGCGCAATTTGCAGAATTAGAAGCCTTTGCACAATTTTCTTTTGATTATCTCTTTTTATCCAAACTACTAGCTTCTGGGTGGAGGGTTATAGACTCATTCAGGTTGAGATGGACTCCCTGGTTTCTATATAGAAGTTGCACAATGGCTGGGCCTGAGGATCCATATTTCAATATTATTCTGTGAATTAAAGAGCTAATGAGAAGGGGTTGGAGGTGTGAATTGAGACATATTTGGGGGGAAGGCAATGTGAAGATGTGTTGGCTAAGAAAAGTATCGGTACTCCTCCTAGATTAACTATCCTACGTGACCCCCTACTACAATCAGACAGTGGAAAAAGAATGATAACTTAGGCGCGACGACACCTAGAGTTGTGAAAGTGAGTTAGAGCGTAAAGCCTTAACATGATCCAAAAAAGGAATTATATATGTCTCTTCCTCACGGATATTCTCCACAAGGGTAGAACTCAGTTTCCCACCTGAATAAGTCCCTTTATGGACTTAAACAAGCGTCCCAAAATGGGTTTGCCAAATTAGCTTCTGTGGATGCTAGTTTTCTTCAATCCCAGGCAGTCCCTTTTTACTCGTCGACGTGGAAAATATACTGTTTTTTATTTTAGTATATATTGATGAAATTATAATCAAATGGTAATGATATTTAATTCATTATATCAAACCATTGATTTAGAGATAGAGGTGACGGAGGGAGAGTATCAGGAGTTGTATATTCCCATAGTCGTCGAGATCTTTCTTATGCTATTCTCCGGCCAGATCTAGGTGTGAACCAGGAGCTTGACATTGTGGAGGGAGAATGGATATGCCAATTACTAATCTGCTTATCTAATGTGTGCTTCAGAGTATTGGAATGTTGATCAAAGGCAAGCGACGGTACAAGGAGGTAATAGCTGGGTTAGGTGCTCCAGCAGCTCTAGGAGTTCCCGTTCTCGCTTTTCTTGATCTTTCATGAAGCTCGCCTGCTTTGAGAGAGAAGAGATAACCATTTTATGCATGACAATGAAGAAAAGTCCTATATGCTTTATGTTTCCTATGCCGCTACTACAACTAATAAGCTATGCATGATGATATGTGATGCATGCTTTGACTTCTAAGGCTTGACAGGTCCTTTTGGTTGATTTCCAGTTGATTGCCTCAACCTATCAATTGAGTGAGTTAGAGAATAAAGTCTTAGAAGGGTACAACTCTATAAGTTTTGCGTCTTATTTTTTTGCGTGTCTACTTTTTATTTAGGTGCAAAGAGCCTAAGCAATTCAAGCTATTATATTTCGCGCCTACTCTCTATTTCCACCCGTCGATACAATAGAAGCTATTAATGCCATATCTGGTGGTTTAGATATTCCCGCTACTACAATTGGAGTTGGCGATCCTAGTTCTGTTAGAGTAATAGCTCTTGCTGGAATAACCAGTGCTAGTTACTTGACTGTTGGAGGATAAAACACTGTGTGAAATGTTCACGCAGTAGCTTCTCTTTCATCTACAGGTATAGACTTTTTTTAATTCTCATATCTTTTCCTATTTTTAGTTTAAGTTGCTGAAATGATCGGGGGGGGGGGGGTGACATGGTTATGCCTTTTGGACTCACCAATACCTCTGCCACGTTTTGTTCCCTCCACAATGAGCTATTCCACCCCTACTTAGACGACTGGTAGTATACTTTAATCGTGGACCACAACTATTGGTTAAATGACCACTTCCACCACCTTCATACCATTTTTAAGGTATTAAAGAAGAATCCTCTCTATGTTATCTAAAGACAAATGCTCCTTTAAACATACAAAGATCCTCAGAATAGGGCATTGGATGGGCATCACAGCCATCGAGGAGTGGCAAGCACCCACAAAGATGAGTGAGCTAAGATTATTTTAAGGACTCATTTTCTATTACCGAAGATTCATTGTAAGTTACTCAAAGTGAGTGAAATTGCTCGAGTTAAAGCAAAGAGGAAAACAGGTTTTGAGACGCTTTCGCTAACGCCCTTGACCCTACTATGGGATATTTTGCAATGGTGTTGTTTGAAGCTTTCCATTGATCAGTCATTTATTGAATGACATAGTTTCGGTCCTATCCCGATGCCTTCACCAATTTCTTACTAAGCAAAGGTAGGGCACGAGGTTGTTTTTCCTTTCTCTATCGTGCGATGAAGCGGGTTAACAAAGTCACGATCTGATAGGTTGAAATATCTCTGTCAAGGAGAGCGCGAAGCTTAGTAACTTACAGAATGAACAACAAAGTCTCTTCAGGAAGGCGTTATATGGACTAAAACAAGCAAACTCTAGCTCGAAAGAAATGCGAAGGACCTATTATTGGGGATCTTCCTTGACCGGGTAGAAAGCTCTTTTTTTGTATGTGTTTTGCCCATTCGAGTGTTCTTTGACGATGACATCATAGGCACCAGGACCTCGGTCCGTCTGTGTTGCTTCGAATGATCGGGTTTCAATGACTTCCGTAGCTGTACTAATCTATCTGGAAGTTCACTACGTGCCGAATGATTCTTTGCTATTTCCTTTTCTCCTCCCTATTATATGATTAGTGCTGCCTAAAAAGAGTTCCCCGTAAGAGGGACAGTCATAACAACATTATGATTTTTGGTTTTAGAATGAGGATTGTATAGGGCCTTGGCGGTCCGTAAGGGGTTCATACATGTGGTATAAATATATTCCACTCTTTTTTTTCATCTAAGTCACCAACTTTCATTCCGTTCCTTTGAAGTAATTGGTCGTCTTCCTCGCTTTTGCGAGTGTGTAGCTGTTCGAACTTGGTGATCTCTACTTTCGAGAGATTGTTAGGCTCCATGGAATTCCTAGAACTAACTATCACTTTTGGTTGGGATTCCAAGTTCATGAGTCACTTTTTGTGCACACTTTGGAGAAAGCTTGGAACTCGTCTTCAATTTAGCTCAACTTGTCATCCACAAACGGATGGCCAAACTGAGGGTGTTAATAGGATTTTAGGATTCTTTTAGGGAGCTTTGTGGGTTAATTCGTCAATAGGACTCTAGCTCAAATAGAATTTGCTTTCAATTAGTCTACTAGCCAAACTACTGGTTGTAGTCCTTTTGAAGCTGTTTATGGCCAAAATCCCGAGAGCCCTCTGGACTTAGCTCCACTTCCATCTACTCACAACTTCAGTGTAGATACGGGTGAAGAAAATTAAGAAGTTGAATGAGGGAGAAAATTTTTAAGCGAAATGAGAAGTATCAAGCTCACGCTAACAAGCATCGTAAGTTTTCTGAGTTTAATGAAGGGGTTCTGGTGTAGGTTCATCTTCAAAAGGAGCTTTCCCCGCAAAGACAATTTATTAAGTTCAAGCCTAGAGCTGATGGACCATTCAAAGTTCTCAAATGCATTGGTGAAAATTCCTATGATGATTGAACTACCAGTTGAGTATGAGGTTTTAGAAACGTCAAAATATTTCTGATCTTTCACTTTATTATGGTCGACAAAAGCACTAACTAATCGGGGGCAAGTCTTCTTCAACGTCGATGAGGAGAACTCAAAATAAAAAAAGTTGTTTTGCCTGTAGTTTTTCCAGGTTCGGTAAATTTCTTGTGAAATGTCATATAAAAGAGGGGCTTTCTTTCTTTAGCATGTGAGAGAAATACCCCCGGGTATCGAAGTTAGTGGATAAAGAGGGCGGCGGGTGGTCACGTTAAAGTGTGCCAATCATGGTGATCAAACCCTCTTTTTGTTAGAGCTCCCAGCCTTGCTAAGCTAAGAAAGATGCCCTTTATCTTCCTTTCTTCCATTTACCCTTCCTTCTCTCTTTCTTGTCTAGTTTGGTCTAGTGGTTCGCCTAGTTGGAGGCTTTTAGCTCCATGCCGTAGGTCAGGGGTCGGTGCTGCATTTTCCTGATGTTTCTGATGTTGTTGATTTTTCTTTCGCTAAAGCGTGAATCATACGCCTGATGTAATTAGATATATATTATACCAAATCTATAGTCTAGTGGATTAACCTCCGTGCCATATATACTGGGCGATTTAGTTTGTTCGGGACACGTGGGCCAAGAAGCTCTAGGTAATTCTCATGATCACTGTCGATCATGGCTCAACTCCATTTCGTGAAAGTGAAACCAATCATTTCTTCCCTTTTTTAGCTAGTTGTGATTCAGGAAAGGTTAAGACTCGAGTCAAAATGAGAGAAAAGGAAGCTATCAACCTGAACTTATTGTCTAGCTGACGGTTTGAATATCGTCAGTACGCACTTGTGCTGACAGCGATGAAACTTCTTAACCACGGTCTTAGAGAAAGCAAGGACATCTCTGGGGTAAAGACTGTTTTCCATATCCACCTTATGATATCCACTATATAATTGAACAACCACCATTCCACTATGATCTACTTCACACTAGAATATGATACAACAACTATAACTTACTTTTCAACTCTATGATATTGACTGGTTGGAATATTCGTCAGATATTCATTTCTGCTATATCATTATTATAGTATTCGAATTTTGATATATATTCTCACCTAACTGCTTACCATTGGACAGCCACAATGTATGCCACTTGCTTTCACTCACTAGAAGAAGATCTTAGACGTCGACACATATACGATGCTTCATTGGTCGCCAATGAATATGGAACATCATAACAATGAATAGGAATGAAATGGATATAGCTCCTATATAAACTACTGGGAAGATCATAGCGAAGAGGTCGAGATCTAACAAAAGAAGTAAAGCTGAAGTGTTGCAAAAGACTGGGATGAGAAACAAAATGGAATGTACTGGATTTTTAGCATGTACAACCATCAAACCAGAGACTAAAGAAGGGCTCGACAAAATGAAAGTATCATAGTACGTCATCCTTCCCTGAAATGGAACTTTCATGCTTGAGCAAGAACTAGTATGAAAGTCGATCAATTATGACCAGTGCGGTTATTCCTATTTTATTTTCTTCTTCTAAGCCCTTATTAGAAAGCACTCACTGAGTTATTTATGAAATCTCAAATCTCTAATCAAAAAGAAAGAAGAGAAAAAACTGAGAGTTATTGCCTGCTTGCTTACCAAGCAATCCTGGCTTTCCATTTCTCTCCCATCTGATCCACTCCACTGTCCGTCTAAGTATAGCAAAAAAAGCAAATATAGCAGCTTCAAGCACATATAACAAATATTTCTCACGTCACTTCGGCGACGAGATCTCGTATCTATTTACCCAAATGGAATATTGAAATAGACGGAGTTTATTCCATTTTTCAGAGATCATGTAAAAATTGATCCAAAAAGCGGAGTTCTTACCGGTCTTTTACAAACGAGGTTCCGCCCTCTTGGTCAAGTTCATGGCGTTTCTCATTTAAAAAGTACAGTAAGGCTTCTTGGGGGTTTGGAATCAGCATTTTCTGCCAAGGCAGAATGATCAGTAAAAAGTCATTGAAATTGACAATCGCAAGAGTGTCACAGCTCCCAGATCTGGACATCCCTATTCTCAAACTCGAGCAATCGGTTATATTCCCATTAAGAGGGACAATTATAGAGTTCCTTCTTTACTTCTGCCCAACATTCCCCCCTCTCTTTAGAGAGTAGAAAAGGGCTATTTTCATTTTCCAGTGTAAAAATCTGATTTCGTAGCGAAGATTCATAGCCTATATTGTGAGTCACAGGCCAAGGCTCCGGCAGGACCTGGAGGTCAGATGAATCTTCCAAGAAGGAGGGGTTGGAAGGGATCAGAAGAGGAAGTGATCCCCCGACACTCAAAACGTAAATCCCAGAGAGAAGGTGAGAACCCAAAATCCCTAAATAGGATAGCAAAAAGTTCTTTAGAAAAATCAGAATAAAATAAATAAATTAATAAACCGATATTTTCCTTTTGAATGAAAACCAAAAGATCTCCAAATCAGGATCAATCTCAGAATTACTAAAAGGAAGAGCATGGTACACTTACCAGTTCTTAGAATTGGCATTACTCTAACAGAGAAATGCCCAAGAAATATTGTTATAAGATAGAGCATTTTTAAAGAAAAAATTGTTCATAATGTAATTGTTTCTAGGGAGAATGCCATTGACGAAGCCAAGTCCTAACTACATACGTGTACAGAAATATAAACAAAGTAGTTACTGTCTACCATTACTAATGAGATCCAAATAGATTTTATTTAGCCCGAGAAATTATTTTTTCAGCTCTTCGCCCATAATAAAGGAATGCTCAACCACATCTTTGAAATGGAGTCCTTTCAATAATTACGGAGTTCCTTTCGTATCTCTATACTCTTTCCAAAGTATCTCTAGTCTCGATTCGGTCTTTTGTTTCAGCTTTTTAAGAGCCAAGTCATGTATACTCTCCGTAATAGTACTTTATTCTAAAAGTCAGCCTGCTTTAAAAGCCCCAAAAATAGCTCCCGAAAGAAGGAGTCTGACTGCCAGTGTAGTCACTTCAGAAAGAAAATGATCCATATAAAATTCAGGTAATTCTGCTTCTTGCTCGAAAAATGCGAGCTTGTGTGAAAAAAATGACTGGGTTAGTTGGTTGTTGACCAATGGAAAGCATGGGGGTTATTGGGTGTAAAAGTGACTTTCTTCCTTATACGATATTTTTTGTTAGATGAAAAGAGGGCTCCGGTAACCAATTGACATCGGAACTTTGTACTTCACTTTCGCTTCCTTCCTAGGTATATTCCTACCCTACCTATCGAAATGAAAAAGAAGTCCTATTTACCGGGCATGAAATCATTCTCAAAAGTGTATTTACAGGTACCAAGCGCCTAACCGTTCTAAAAAGGTTGGAACTAAAAACACATTTTGAAAGCCTAGGAAACCGCTTTCGTTACTTCACGTCTGCGCTTCTGTTCCCCACCCCTTATTAGTATAGTTATGAAAAGTATAGTTCCTAATAGGGGTGTGCATCGTTCGGTTCGATTTTATGTGTTATTGGTTTGGTTTATCGATTTTTGGTTTTTAAATATGCAAAACCAATAACCAACTAATAAGATATTTTCTTATCGGTTTTTGGTTTATCAGTTTTTGGTGCTTAACGGTTCGGTTTTCAGTTTAACCAATAAGAAAATACTAACAAAATAAAAATAGTAACAACTAAAATAAAAAATAAAATCTTAGTTGTAGCCAAAATCATACGCAATGCATTTTAGTTTACAAGAATCTTCAAACTTGAACTGAATGTTAGTTCAGAAAAAAACTGAATCCTAATTGTTGGAAGCTACTAAATGCTTCAAACTTTCCAATACGACAATACCCGAGCTTTGTATTGTGCCTTTGTTGCCTTGAATAGGTTAATACTTTGTGAATCTCCTAATTGTGAATAAGTAGTATGTGTGTATGTGTGTGTGCGTGTGTATATATATATATTAGTAATATAAATATTTATATATATAACACAAATAGGAGTAAAACAATAACTTAGTGTATCCTTATTGGGTTATTGGTTTAATCGATAACCCAATAAGCTAAAACCAAAATCGAACCGTTTACCTAATAATTTTTTTTATAAAACCAATAAAAAATTATTAACTCAATAACCTAACAATTAACCTAATAACATTTTTATCGGTTCAGTTTATCGGTCGATTTGGTTTTTGCACACCTCTAGTTCCCAATCGGCTATTTGCTATATTGATAGTTCCAGGGAAAAGTGAATAAGACGTGGTATTGGTACTAGTGATGTACGAATTACAAAAGTTCTGTTTTCATCCCACTAGAAATATGACAATACAATAAGGACAACGGGAAAGGGAAAAGAAAGGAAAGAACTGACCTATATTCGCTGCTTTAGGGGTACAGTTCTATAAAGCCTATTTAAATCCCTTCACTAAAGGCTTCACTCTATAATCTGATGAGTCACCACGGAAAGCGAATTTGAGAAAGGTGAAAATAGGATTTCTATTCCGATTGTTCAGCTATTCCGCGTTAAAAGAGGCGGTACCGTAGAGGGACAAATTGCTTGCCCGGGTTGAAGGGAGTGGAACCAATCTATTGTTCAAGGTAACAGGGTATTAAGAAAGTTGGCATGGCGTTCCGTACCTTATACTGTTAAAAGTAACTCTAAATTACATTTAAGAAGAACACGTCTTTACTTCACATCTTTTCGGTTAGATAATGGACGACGATAAGCCACCGCCCAGTAGTGCTCTCTGAGATTGATTGCTCCGAGCTGGTAGCTAACAGGTCACAATTTGAATTTCTAACTAAAAAGAAGAAAGTAATAAGTTCAACGGGTAAGAGAATGCGTTTAACCAATTAAAAGTATGATAAGCGTCACTAATGGTACAATGGATAGGGTGTTTAACTATAACTCACCTGTAGGAAAGATAACATTTGTGTTTTGAGTTCACTTATAGAAGTAGAAATCCAACCTATATTTATTTCCAACTAAAGGTAAAGGCATTTTTTGCTTCACCGGAATTCGACGTCAATTGGTTAACGGTTGGTAGTTCCTCATCGTGCATTGACTGAATCCTCATGGGGTTGAAAAAAATGCTCTAAAACTGGTGGGAAAGAAACCTTAAGTGGGGTTTATTCGTCTTGAATGAAAGGAACCGATAGTAGGAAATATACCCTACATTTGAGAGAGTAGAATCTCACTCTTAGATTTGGAGGAGTTGACTAGGACTGTGTGAGCTGCATCGAAGAAGTACTTTCCGGAGCGAGTAAGGCATAGGGCAATGCCTTACGAAGCGAAGGCGCCCTCTATTGCTTTAAACTAAACAATACAAACCTGCAGCTAAAGAGGACTTAGCGACCATTAGTGACATACAATAGAAAGAAATAAAAAAGCGGCCATAAGCCCTCTCGAGTAGTAAAGACAAAGGGAAAGGTTGAACAACACTATGCGTTCCAGACCTGATTGAGAAAGAGCATTAATAGTTGTGTGTGTCGTAAGGGGAACCGAGTTTGCACTCCCATGTTTCCCAACACAACAAAAGGGGCTTTACTTTTAGTAACTTCTTTCACTCGTTCTGTCATCTTATTTCTACTTTCAACCGCATTTCCACCATGATTTTTCTCCAAATGAGAAGCTTTGGCTAGACGTTCACTCACTTTTGATGGTCTTCCATTTAGTTCGTTTGTTGTAGCAGTGTGAATAATATGCTGATGGAAGGTAGGTGAATGCAGTATAAAAGCAAAGAGATTGAGATCAGACAGCTCCTTATCCTTTCTATTCGGAGGTGGTATTGATCCAGCTTACGAGCAACTGCTTCGTCTTTACCCACTTAGTATACTTAGGATTTGAGGACTTCTTTTCATCATCTGTAAATTGGTTGCGATGAAGTGAGAAAGAGATTTTTGGTAGAGGTAGTCAAGCTAAGAGCTAGAAAGTTGCAATTTGGTTAAAAGCTAGTAGCATGATAGCTATTCCTCAGTCTCAGTCCATTCAGTCAAGCCAGAAAGTAAACCGGTGTAACTCCTAAAGCCCTTGTTTCTTTATTCAAAGAAGCACCCTGCAACAGCCAGAGAAAATTCATCTTCCATACCATCATGGCACACCAGAAGAACAAGGGTTGCTAATCCAGATAGAAAGCCTTGGAAAACCAAGACAGTAGCAAGTGCGACTACTGGAACATGATAAGGCGATGGTACAACCGTGGAATAAAAGCCGTGCCTCGACAAGAAGCCTCACATCTAGCATGTGGATTCCAAAGATGTGGGTTCATGACCTGATTTACGCCTATAGCTTAGAAGCCTCTGTCTAGTTAAAAAGCTAATCCACTCTTGGAATGGTAGTGGTATAGTAGTTGTGTAGTAGTTGAGACTCTGACCCTATTTCTTAAAGCTATGGCATCCCACCGATCCTCGCATTGGCTATGCTAGTTGGCTTTGCTATCAAGGCATAACATTCTATGGACTCTTCCACCACGTTCAGAAATGGTATGCCAACACGTTTTCTCCTTAGCCAACCAAAGTTTTCTAATGGCAAGAACCGCGTTTACCGTTAAAAGTAAACAAGTTTCCTATGCAGGTAACACCCTGGTCGGAAGACCTAGGTAATACGACTAGGATATGTAATACGTCCATAGGGATGATGTCACACCAGATGTCCTACTTTAACTTCCTCAGTTCCAACTTAGCAGCAGGATTACCTTCTCACCCCTTACTCAACATAGGGCCACTACTCTATTCCTGAATTATTTGCTAATCCACTATTTTTCTTCTGAGAATAATGAGTTGGGGAAAGAAGGTACCGAAGCGCCAGAAGGTCTCTTTCCCCCTTCTTCGATTCTATAGCCGATCTTCTTTAATCCAAAGCTGGTGTAAGCTTCATCATAGGTGGATTCATGGAGAATAACTTGAGATAGGAAAGTAAGAAAAGGCTTTTACTTTACTAAATAAGGCCGATTCTTCTAATTAATTAAAGAGTTATGGCTTTTGCAGGCAATCAAGACGCAAATCCCTAGCTAATGAATGAAAGAGCGCACCTTATAAGCTGCAAGAGCTGATTTGTTCACAGACGATTTTTGAACACTTTTAAAAAACTTTTATAGATTTGAGCTATGCCCTGAGTGAGGTTGAAAATCGTTAGCAAGGCTATGAACTCTCTCGAAGGATTACAGAAGAGTGACTGCTTCCCATATCAAGAGTATAAAAGAGAACCACGCATAGAAAGATCCATCAGATAAGATAATAGGGTGCGAAAAATGCGCTCTTTGAAAGAATATGCTCTGGGACTGTTTACTTTCCTTTCTGTGTTTATGCGAAAAAGGGGTTCTTCCCCATCAGGCTTTATGGTTAACCGTCCAGTCTTGGAAGTGAGGGTATTAAAATCATTCCAATCCCTCTACTCTAGTATTAGCAGTTTCCTAAAGCCATTCTTCTATCATTCTAGTTGTTAGTAAAGTGACTGCCGTTGTTGATGTTCGATCATTTAACTCGCAACCAAGGAATGTTCCTGATCTGTGAACAACACCGAAGGAGGTTACTGTGACCAAAAACCAACATGCATGATTTAGAGAAAGACGATGATCTATTGTGTATACAGGGATTGTTATTGGATAGAGCTGCGTGAGATACATTCTTCAATTGCGAGCCAAGAGAGTACTATCTCCAGGTTGGGAGAGTGGCTATCATCTAGGCATTTCCCCCTCTTTCATCACTATTGAAAGCACTTTGTCCCGCTTATCAAAACTGCTTCCACCCCTGGGACTTTAAAAAGCTTCTAAATAATGAGGTTCGACATCTTCTTGAGAAGAAAGAAGAAAGGTTAGATCCGTTATTAAAGAAGACGTTTCGGGGGAAAGAGTTAGAAGTATGAGTTCCGTTCCTATTATAGAATTATCCACACTTGGACGAAGATGAATAAAAAGCAAGTCCTTTTTAGCATAAGATAGATAAATATAGGGTTAGCATCCAGTTATGAGATTAAGAAAAAAATAGTGATTAGCAATTAGAGGAATATAACTATGCAACAATGGATATGTGACATAGAATATATAGATCCTTTCAGTCACGTATATCCTCTCAAGTAAGCTTTCCCTCCCGGCTTCGTTAACTAGACTTGAGAACAACGCCTTCATTCCCTTTTTCTGCTTTTCCGTAATTTCTTAATACACTAATTCTCTTTCATTCTGTTAAGCTATACCTTGCCTTGAACCAAACCTCGTGCTTGCCCTAGCAAGAAAAGGGATGTCCTAAGGCGCAACGGCTTTCGCACTTATTCAATTCGTTGCTTCTTTCCTAATCCCATCAGCCATAACATGGTCTATGTGGGTTGGTCTAACTCCTTAGCTTGGATATGGTTATTATTCTCGGGTCACAGTAAGAAAGGATAAGCTATATATAAATAGACCACGAATGGCTTCGTAAATCTCCTCGTAATATATCGTTAGGAGGATGGGATGATGGGATGGATTGGAAAGCACTTTGACCATAGCTATTTCTACCAGTATCAGTTGACCACTGGGCTAGACTTATATGATCTCGTTTATAAGCTATTCTAAGATCTAAGAGAAAGGAAGAAACAACGGATTAGCGGCATCGAAGACTAGTTTCACTTCCTTACTAGGTTATTAAAGTTTCTTATTTCCTCTTATTAACAAACAAAGAGTTTTCTCACCAAATAACAACTGCACCGATGAGATAAGTGAGTTCTTTCATAGAGACAAGGGAAAACAATCAATCAATGAGGTATGGTACTACACAAGAAAGACAAGTTACAGCGGATCGTAGACCAATGAACAAGTGTATCTATTTATTTGCGACATAAGTCTCATATTACAACCGATTAGCGACCGAATTTAAGGAAGTTAGGGAATCAACCCCTTCTCCCACTCTGCCCCGAAGAGTAACTAGGACCAATTTAGTCATATTTTTATGTTCCAATTGAACATTGTCCAGTTTTGATTATTCTCAAAGGATAAGATTATTCTCTTTACCAAACATATGCAGATCAAATCATGATCTTATATATAAGAAGAACAAAAGATCTTTCTTAATCAATCCCTTTGCCAAGATAACCTTTGAGGTACCTCAAGTTCCTTTTCAAGTTTGAATTTTTTCATTTGGAATCTGGGTTCTTCTACTTCATATTTATTTAATATGAATATTTTCCCACTATTTTTATATTATTCCTTAAGTCCCATAGGTTTGATCCTGTAGAATTTGACCAATTTTCTCATTGAGCGAAAGGTACGAAATAAATCAGATTGATAAAAGTACCATGTGAAATCTTCGGTTTTTCCCCTTCCTCGAACCCTATCCCATAGGTACAGTGTTTGAATCAATAGAGAACCCTTTATTCTGTATGAATTGATATTATTCCATTCCAAATCCTTCCCTATACCTCCCAAGGAAAATCTTAAATTTGGATCCCAAATTGATGGGTTAGTGTGAGCTTATCCATGAGGTTATGCACTCTTTGAATAGGAATCCATTTTTTGAAAGATCATGGCTTTCATAATTTGGTGGGTCTGTGAGATCGTTTTGATGACCTATGTTGAAGGGATATCTATCTAATCCAATCGATTGCGTAAATCCCACGGTAGCAACGGAACCAGGGAAAGTATATAGATAAGACAGTTCTTTTCTATTATATTAGTATTTTTTATTATATTAAATATATTAGTATATTAGATATATTAGACTATTATATTAGATTAGTATTAGTTAGTGATCCCGACTTTGTAAGTCCTTTCTTCTGTGCTGAACTATTGGTACCAGTCCAACATTTTGTCTCTGTGGACCGAGGAGAAAAGGGGCTCGGTGGGAAGAAGAGTGTACCATGAGAGAAGCAAGGAGGTCAACCTCTTTCAAATATACAACATGGATTCTGGCAATGTAGTTGGACTCTCATGTCGATCCGAATGAATCTTTCTTTCCACGGAGGTAAATCTTTGCCTGCTAGGCAAGAGGATAGCAAGTTCCAAATTCTGTCTCGGCAGGACATGTATTTCTATTACTATGAAATTCATAAATGAAGTAGTTAATGGTAGGGTTACCATTATCCTTTTTGTAGTGATGAATCTTGTATGTGTTCCTAAGAAAAGTAATTTGTCCATTTTTTCGGGGTCTCAAAGGGGCGTGGAAATGTATAAGAACTCTTGAATGAAAAAGAGATGTAACTCTAGTTCCTTCGAAATCGATAGTCAATCCTATTCTGATAGGGGCAGTTAACAATTGAATTCTATTTTGACCGATAGGGGTAGTGCAAAAAGAAGGCCCGGCTCTAAGTTGTTCAAGAATAGTGGCGTTGAGTTTCTAGACCCTTTGACTTAGGATTAGTCAATTTTATTTCTCGATGGGGTGGGGTAGGGATATAACTCAGTGGTAGAGTGTTACCTTGACATGGTGGAAGTCATTAGTTTGAGCCTGATTATTTCTAAGCCCAATGTGAGTTTTTCTAGTTGGATTTGATCCCCCGCCGTCTCTCAATGAGAATGGATAAGAGACTTATGGGATTGAAGGGAGGGGGGCAGGGATGGCTATATTTCTGGGATCAAACTCAGGGATAATATGAAGAACATGGATACAATTTATGCCTTGGAATAAAAGACAATTACGAATCCGCTTAGTCTATGAACAAGGAAGCTATAAGTAATGCAACTATGAATCTGATGGAGAGTTCGATCCTGGCTCAGGATAAATGCTGACGGCATGATTAACACATGCAATTCAGATGGAAATTGTGTTTCCAATGGTGGACGGGTCAGTAACGCATAAGAACCTACCCTTGGGAGGGGAATAACAACTGGAAACGACTGCTAATACCCCGTAGGCTGAGGAGCAAAAAGAGGAATCCGCCAGAGGAGGGGCTCATGTCTGATTAGCTAGTTGGTGTGGCAATATCTTACCAAGGTGATGATCAGTAGTAGGTCTAATAGGATGATCAGCCACACTGGGACTGAGACACGGACCAGACTCCTACAGGAGACAGCAGTGGGGAGTTTTCCACAATGGGAAAAAGCCTGATAGAGCAATGCCGCGTTGAGGTAGAAGGCCCACGGGTTGTGAACTTTTTATCCTGGAGAAGAATCAATAAAGGTATCTGGGGAATAAGAATTAGCTAACTTTGTGCCAGCAGCCGTGGTAATACAGAAGATGTAAGCGTTATACAGAATGATTGGACGTAAAGCGTTTGTACTTGGATTTATAAGTCCGCCGTCAAATCCCAGGGATCAACCCTGGACAAGCGGTGGAAACTACCAAGATGGAGTACGGTAGGGGCATAGGGAATTTTCGATGGAGCGGTGAAATGCGTAGAGATCGAAAAGAACACCAATGTCAAAAGCACTCTGCAGGGCCGAAAATGACACTGAGAGACGAAATCTAAGGGAGCAAATAGAATTAGATACCCCAGTAGTCCTAGAGGTAATTGATGGATAATAGGTGTTGTGCATATTGACCCATGCAGTTCTATATCTAACGCATTAAGTATCCCTCCTGAAGAGCATGTGGTTTAATTCGATGCAAAGCGAAGAACCTTGCCAGGGCTTGACAGGCCGCGAATCCTCTTGAAAGAGAAGGGTGCCTTCTTGATATCTAAAATTGGTGCTGAGGATCTTATGAATAAAAGTTGGATGGGCATGATATCTCATCATGTCCTCATCCCAATTTCCATTGATTAAAAATTGAGAAATAGTCATGTTGTTAAGCCTGGGAGGGAGATTTCTGTGATAAGCAAGAGGCCCCACTCCTAACCAATTATCCCACAAAAAATTACAGGTACCAGACTTTAAAGACCACTGAATTTGAGCCTCAGCAATGACTTTGTTTATTATCATATGCTTCCAAACAAGAGACTACCCTGTATCCCATTTCTTGGTAATTGGATTGGCCTTTTGGCAATACTTAGCTTTGATAAAATCTCCCCATAATGATTCATTGGATCTGAAAAGTCACTATTGTTTATATCGTAGAGACTAACAAACATCCTCCAGTTGTCTCACACCAATTCCGCCTTCTTCATAAGGAAAGCTGAGAGTTTCCCAGAAAGCCCAATGGTACTTCCTCTTGTCATTGTCCCATCCCCAGAAAAAATCTGCAGTGAGGCTTTGAATTTATTTGAGGGTAGTCTTGGTAGGAGAGATAGCTGCCAGAGTGTGAATAGGAAGAGATTGTAAGACAGATTTAATAAGAGTAACTCTCCCACTTAAGCATCTTGGATTGCCATCCCTTGATCTTAGAAATCACTTTAGAGACCATTCCAGTAATGTAGATGATCTTCTGAACTCCTATATATTGAGGGAAACAAAGATAAGTTAGAGGACTTTCTTTATAGCTGAAACCAGAAATGGTTTTGACTCTATCAATGATGTATTGATGTCAGGGCAATGAAATTGGAATTCAAACGCCAGGGCTTAATAGCGCCTTCAGCAAAGAAATAGTGAACCGCCCTGACTAAGTCATCAACAAAAATATTCTAACAGTGATAACAAAAAAGACATGGGAATCAAAAAATTAAAAGGATAGGGGAGTCACAGCCCCCAACAAAGGGATTTGTTACGTTCAGTATGTCCCCCTTATTCCCGACATGCTATGGTTCCTCAGAGTTTTCTCGTGAAGATCTTTGATCCGACCCTTTTCATCTACTCTCTCTTAGAGGATGAGCCACGCCTTCGCTATCACAAGAATATAGTGATCGAAGAGCTATGGCTCAACTGCTTCGCGTATTACATCGTATTGCCCAAAGGTGGCATACTACAAGAGCGTAGGTGAGTGATAAGCATAAAAGGCGTACCCGAAGGGCAGCGGTAGTAGTGTGGTCCCCATCGCGTCATTGAGATCTGCAGGTTCACAGGTACTTTGACTGCCTTGTATCAGGTGAAGAGAAGAGGGTGGTAGGCTTAGTAGGGATCGAACCTACAATATCACCGTTATGAGCGGTGTATTTCAACCAATTAAACTATAAGCCCCTACGGATCTCTACATATAATTCGCTCACTTCGGGAAGAGCAGGACGGAAAGAGAAGGCCTTTGTCCTATATGTTTCTTCTTCTTCCCAGGAATGAAGAATTTTTGAAAAAAAGAATTTTTTTCATTTTTTCTTTTTTTATAGATTATTTATTATTATGTTATAAATAATATTAAGAATAATATTAAGGAAGCAGCCCTTTCGCGACTCAAACAGCCGGTATTCTTTTTGGCTCAAACGGGCGGGGGCTTTCTATTTGCTTGCAATGCCGGCTGTTTGCCTTTAGTTAGAAGTAGAAGTAAAGGGCGCCATTTTCCCCACACTTCAGAAAAAGTCAAAAAGTATGGATGAAGTAAATAAAAGTACATAAGGAGTGAGAAAGAAAAACTTGGTTACGGGAACCGATGGTTAGGCCGACTACTTTAGTAGAGCAAGACCAAAAAAAGTTTATTCCTACCCCTTACCCTTTCTTTCAATGTTTCCAATTCCAAGAATACTAATGTACCCTCGTGTATAGAGTTGTTCAAATACTTTCTTCCTCCGATTTCTTTAGCCACTTCCACATCTGTCGTATTCGGGAAAGCTTACTTCGTGGCGGAGCATTTAGCAATACCAGCAGCTAGGTGAGGGCTGGTTGTCTGAGGACAGGTTAAGGCAGGGCCTGTATGGCTTGCTTCTCATGAGAATGGGTGAGGGTATTCTACCTAAATAGTAGACACAGGTAATAAATATGAGAATACTAAAGATCCAAGCCATAGAATTTCTAAATTCTAACACAAGGTACATATAATAGATCGAATGTAATTCTTAGATCTAATTGAATGATTTTTTTGTATACAGACTAATACCAATCCAAGCCATTTCATGAATAAAATTTGACCAATTAACCAACCAAACAAACCACTTGTTACAAATAACATCTTGTTGTTGCATCGAAAGGGATAAATGTTGACTAATCTGGCTAACATTGAACTTGATAAAATAAAATAGTTGAATAATTGAAAAATGAGATTATTCAAGAATACACATTGAATGCTGAGATTACGCATTGAATTTATGGTTGTAGGTGCATAGTAAAAAAAGACTTTGTGATTGTTCCAGAAGAAATGAAACAAAAGATATGGTAGAGCTAAGATAGTTATTGTATGAGGTCTACCCAATGCTAGATACATAGGCGCATAATAGATCGATATGAACATTATGATCTGCTCTGTAATAAAACTAGTTGTTGCTGATACCTTCTTCTCGGTTCCTTCTTCCATAACCATAGCTTGGAGAAAATGAAGCCTCATAGGTCGAAGACTCTGTTCAGTTCTTTCTCCGATTGGTTTACGAATCAAAGGAGACTAACAAACTACAATAAAGCAAGTGCGACGGTTGGATTGACTAAACCAATGTAACAATCAAGAAGGCGATCAAGAAGACATGAGTTCCCAAACTGTAGTATAAGTCTTCATCGCATATGTGAGCTTCCCCTCATCCAACTTCCCGCCACAAAGACAATAAGAGAAGGAAACCTCAAATAATAAAGAAGATGCACTACAACCGCATACACATACCATCGATACAAAGAAAGAAAAAAAGCAGTCCTCGCCTCGGGTGAGCCCAAAAGTCAAGCAAGAATCGACTTCATACACTAAGAATATTATCATTATCTGAGAAAGAGTTTAAAAGATCAAATAAGATGAAGGATTTTCCTTTTTTCATACTACGACATTGACTAAGCTAAGAGAAGGATTTAGGACTGACGGAGAGACTGAGACAAGCACTATAGCACAAGGATTATCATTCTCTTGCCTCAAAGTTTCAAAGTAAAAGAACCTTCTCCGCTATTGTAACGACCCATAATCTACTCTCGGGACGTCACACGGTGCTTAAGGCTACAAATAACCCCAAGTTAACCCTTTGAGCCTGTCACTACATAAAATAACTCATTTTGAGAAGAAATAAACAAAACACTGGCACTGTCGTATCAAATGATAGAAAATATAATGAAAATACTTGGTCCAAACGACCACAATACTAGAAATCTCAACATACTAACAATCTGATAACTAGTCTGACAAAGCCTCTACTACTTCATGAACTAGAGATCCATTGGGACAGGTCCCCAACTGACTCAAACTGAACTGAAAATAATAATATGTCTACTAACAATACTGACATGTCTGAAGATAGGTCCTCGAACTATGAGGACTCACCACTATAGAGATGAAGACAAAGGTGCTCAAAAATCACTAACGAGGCTGGGACTGAGCACCAGAACCTATATTATAAAATAATGTAGCACATAGACGTATATCTGGAACAACACTTGGGAATATACTGAGTATATGGGGGTTTATGCATTTACATAAAATAATATCAATACTCTTTAATAAAATCATGCATGAAAATATGAATGACTCACATAGCTTGAATAGGTCTAATATAATAAGCTCAAAAATCATGTAGAATGAAGCATGTAACACAAATCTCGTGAGTCATTATACTTTAGCTTTAAAATCTGTACTCTCATCTTATTCTTATTACTCGAAGGCTGAAGGAAGCTTTAAACAATACTTTCAACTCATGCATATATCTCATGGAGAGTAAAACTTCTTTAATGCTCAAGAACTTAGAACTCCTTTAGACTTAGGACACTTGGAACTCAGAATTATATAACTTTGGTTTAAAAATTGATTATTTACTCTTACTAATAAAGAAAACAACTTCCTTCTTGGGAAAATTTTATTTCAAGAAACTATTCTGAAAATCTTACTATTAGGGAAAAATACTCAAAAGTTGTTTATTCACTGTTTACTAGCAGAGAGGTTCTCTTAACAGATATACACCATGCGAGCTACATGGAGTCCAACATCTTATCTTCCTAAGGAAGAAACCTCGCATTGGGTAAAAGCATCATACTCTTGCCAGAGAGTATAACCTCAACACAGTGATCACTTATCTCGGCCTCGGGCTCATAAATCTCAATCCTACGGTGGCACGTAGTTCTGGGGTATGAAACCGTAGTAACATACCCAAATCGGTGCTAAATACTAATCCTTTTAATTAGATATGCTCATCTCATGGAAATCCACTTTAAAATAATCTCATGGTTCATAAGAACCCAACTATAAAATTTGTAATCTCATTTGGTAAATGAATTTCAAAGCTACTATGACCATTAAGGTCAAAACTTTCTCAATGATCTCAAAATACTCAAATAATGGGTACTTATATCTCACAAGTTCATAAAAACTAAAATCTCAAGTAGGGTTTAATGACCAATAATCAAATCTCAAGTTAACACTTATCAAAATGCATACTAGATGTCATAAGGATACACAAATCATATAGAAATCTGGAATGTTCAGTAATTTGTCTTAAAATCTCAACATACTCATGTACTTCAATTTCTAGAACACTGGCAAATCTCAAAATCTCATGCATAGGAATATTGTATGTGAACCCACGCTTCAAATTCATAGGACAACTCATAAAGTCATATATCTTTGTAATTTAAAACAAGTTCTGGGTACAAGGATGAAAGAATTGTTCTTGTTCAAATCCCACATACCTTAGATTGTGTACAAGCTTGTTTGAAACTTTTCCTCTTACTCTTTGAGAGAGAGTTCTTGAAGCCTTGGACTTGGTGAACTCGAATCTCAACTCAAGTTGTAGAATCTATGGTGAGTTCTTGAATTTCTTGGAGAAGGGTTTTGAGTTTGTTCTTGAGGAAGAAACCCTAGCCTTTGGATATTTTGGGAGATAATGAAGTTATATGCTTCATTTTGTATATATCTAAGTGTTAAAAGGGGAAAAGACCAAAAGTTCTTTTAAAAACTATTTAAAATAGTGAATGGGATTAGCAATGGTTGGAGTGATGGTCTGTCGCTAGTCTAACGGCCCATCGGATCATCCATCGGATGTTGGTAAAAAAAGGCCACACTGGCTCAATTGCGATGGTCTTAGCGATGGTCCATCGCTAGCTTGACGGTCTGTCGTCTTGGCCGTCGCACTTGGGCCAGAAGATGGAGTTACTGCCTAGGTTGCGACAGTCTAGAAGATGGTCCACCGCAAGCTCGACGGTCCGTCAACCTGCCCGTCGCATCTAGGCGGTTCCAATAGCTCATAGTAAAACGGCCATAACTTCTCACCCCGATACTGGATTTTGATGAAATTGGTATCGTTGGAAAGCTAATTCAATATCCCACACGATAGAAAGTCAATTTTTTGGAAAATTCAATCAAAGTTAAAACACTAATCACTTGAGAAGTCACTTCTCAATCTTTTAGGGCTGGAATTACACTTCACTTGACACGCTCTAAGTCTCAGACTATGAGGGAAATTTTGCGGGATCTTACAATATCTCTCCCTTGGGAACATTCGTCCTTGAATGCCTCTAGTTGGACTATGAACACAGGAAAAGCTGAATAAACCTAGCTGAAGCAATTTGCTAAATGGGCTTAAAATCTTTCTAAACTCTTGAATACTTTGGAAATTGCAAGATCTCATGTAAGAATAGATGCATAGCTGCACTTTAGATTAGAAGGGATGAATTAAGGAAGAATAATACCTTCGGCTTGATTTGAACTCATGGAGAAGAGGTGCGGGTACTTGGCTCGCATGTCTGCTTTTGCCTCCCAAGTAGTATCCTCCACAGAATGGTTCCACCACAAAACTTTGACTAAGGGAATTTCTTTGTTCCTCAGTCTACGGATCTGAAAATCTAGGACCTCAACAGGAATCTCATCGAACGAAAGGTTTTTCTGAATATCAGCACTCTCTGAAGGATCCATTACAATAGAATCACTAATATGCTTCTTAAGCATGGAGACATGAAAAATAGGATAAACGGCTGACAACTCTGCGGACAACTCAACTTCATAGGCTACTTTACCAAAATGACTCATGACTCTATAGGGGCTTCCCCTTTTTACCAAACCTCTCCACCCCTTTGATGGGTGAAATCTTTAAGTACACCAAATCACCCACCTCAAACTCAAGATCCCTTCTCTTCACATCAGCATATGACTTTTGACGACTTTGAGCTATCTTCTACCTTTCTCTAATCAACTTAACTTTATCCATAGACTCAAACACTGCATTAGGCCCAATCACAGAAGCTTCACCCACTTCAAACCAACCTATGGGTGATCTACATCTTTTACCATACAAAGCCTCAAATGGTGCTATATCGATGCTAGCATGGTAACTATTGTTATAAGCAATCTCTATCAATGGAAAATGCTCATCCCAACCACCTTTGAAGTTAAGAGCACATGCCCTTAACATATCTTCTAGAGTATGAATGGTCCTCTCATCCTGACCATCTGTATCCAGATGAAAAGTGGAACTCAAATGAACTTGGGTACCAAGACCTTACTGAAACGCTCTCCAAAACTGAGAAGTAAACTGAGTACCCCTATTCAAAATGATAGACAAGGGAACTCCATGCAACCTGACTAGCTCTCGGATATACAATCTAGCATAATCCTTAACTGTATAAGATGTATGAACGGGCAAGAAATGTGCGGACTTAGTCAGCCTATCTACAATAACCCAAATAGAATCATGATGATGACGCGAAAGAGGTAAACTAGTCACGAAGTCCATATTCACCTCTTCCCACTTCCAAGTGGGTATACCAAACTCTTGCATCACACCACCAGGTCTTTGGTGTTCTACCATAACCTGTTGGCACATTGCACACTTTGCTACAAACTCAGCTATATTCTTCTTCATACCTCTTCAACAATAGATTTACCGTAAGTCATGGTACATCTTGGTAGCGCCGGGATGAATAAAATACCGTGCGCCATGCGTTTCAGCCATAATCATCTGCAACAAATCATCAAAACACGAAACACACAATCTACCCAGCAATCTCAACACGCCATCTCCCCTTTGGAAGAAAACCTCTACCTTTTGGTCCTTAGCTAACTCTTTCAGTCTGACCAAACTAGGATCTCTGTCTTGCTTCTTCTTCACTTCCAAAACTAAAGAAGATTCAGAGCTACTCTGCACCAAAGTACTTCCCTCAGCGGAATCAAGAAACCTAACACCCAATCTAGCCGAACGGTGCACATCATGAGCTAACTCTTTCTTTCCTTCTTCCATATGAGTAACACTACCCATGGACAACCTGCTAAGGGTATATGCCACTACATTGGCCTTGCTTGGGTGATACAACATACTCATATCATAGTCTTTTAACAACTCTAACCACCTCCTCTACCTAAGATTCAACTCCCTTTGAGTAAACACATACTGCAGGCTCTTATGATCAGTAAACACATCAACATGGACACCATACAAATAGTGTCTCCAGATTTTCAAAGCAAAGACCACAACAGCTAATTCAAGATCATGGGTTGGGTAATTCCTTTCATGCGACTTTAACTATCTAGAGGCATAGGCTATAACCTTACCTTTTTGCATCAACACACAACCTAAATGAACTCTAGAGGCATCACAATACAACACAAAACCATCTGTACCATCAGAAAAAGTCAACACAGGGGCTGAAGTAAGTCGAGTCTTCAACTCCTAAAAACTCTTCTCACAGGAATCTGACCACTGGAACTTAACTTTCTTATGGGACAATCGGGTCATGGGAGACGCAATAGAAAATAAACCTTCAACAAAATGGCAATAGTATCCAGCTAGACCCAAGAAACTTCTAATGTCAAACGGAGAAATAGGACTAGGCCAATTTCTTACAGCTTCTGTCTTTTGGGGATCAACTCTAATGCCTTCGGCTAAAATGATATGACCCAAAAAGGCTATTGATCTTAGCTAAAATTCACACTTGTTGAATTTGGTGACTAACTGGTAATCTCTAAGAGTTAGCAAGACAATTCTAAGATGATCTGCATGATCATTCTCTGTATGGGAGTACACAAGGATATCATCTATAAAAATAATAAAAAACATATCAAGATATTGCTTGAACACTTGATTTATAATGTCCATAAAGGCTGCTGGGGCATTGGTTAGCCCGAAATACATGACTAGAAACTCAAAGTGACCATAGCGGGTTCGAAAGGCTATCTTTAGAATTTCCCATTCCCTCACTTTAAGTTGATGATAGCCGAATCTAAGGTCTATCTTGGAGAAATAACTTGCACCTTTCAACTGATCAAACAGGTTATCTATTCTCGGAAGAGGATACTTATTTTTGACTGTGACCTTGTTAAGCTGACGATAGTCAATGCACATACGCCATAAACCATCTTTTTTTCGTACGAATAGAACAGGTGCGCACCAAGGAGAAACACTGGGCCTTATGAAACCTTTATCTAAAAGATCTTTGAGTTGCTCTTTCAACTCCTTAAGCTCTGCAGGTGCCATATGGTATGGTGGAATAGAAATAGGCTGAGTGTCAGGAAGAAGGTCAATCTCGAATTCTATCTCTCTATCAAGAGGTACCCCTGAGAGATCTTCCAAAAAAACATCAGGAAACTCATTAACAATGTTGACTAACTGAATAGTTGGAGACTTGGACTTAGTGTCTTTGACTCTAACTAGGTGACAAATGCAACCTTTGTATATTATCTTTCTGGCCTTGAGATAGGAGATAAAATGACTCTTAGGAGATACCGAACTCCCGAACCACTAAAAAATTGGTTCATCAGGAAACTGAAACTTGATCACATGGGTACGACAGTCTATAGATGCAAAACAAGAATGAAGCCAATCCATACCCATAATAAGGTCAAAATCCACCATGTCTAACTATCAAATCAGCAAATATAACTTTATGAATAATAGTAACATGACAATGTTTATACACTTGCTTAGCAATAATTGACTCCCCTACTGGTATGGAAAATAGGAAAGGATTTGGAATCCTTTCGGGACTCATTTTGAAATTCACAGCTACAAGTGGGGTCACATAAGAGAAACTTAACCCGGGGTCCAATAATACGTAAACGTCAAAGCAAAAGACACGGAGCATACTAGTAATAACATCGGGAGAGTTCTCTTATTCCTGATGGGATGGTAAGGCATAGAATCTATTTTGGCGCTGACCGTCAATAGTGCTAGATGAAGCGCCCTAAGTAGGGGCAGGACGGGGTACAGGAGCTGGTGCACTAGTAGTCTGTGATTGAGGTCGGGCATCTCTATTCCCCTACCAAGCATGCGGTCAAAATCTAAGTCGGTGGCCCAGCTTGCCACAACCAAAACAACCTCCCTGGTCCGCTAAGCACTCACCGGGATGGTCTCTACCATAATTAGCAAAAGAAGGATAGCGGGGTCTGTTACTTACACTGTTCTACAACCTATATATAGAAGACTTGTTCCCTTGCTCATGTCTGCCTCTAGGCGCGAGAGCATTTGCTGTTAAAAGTGCTGGCATAGAAGAATGGCTCTGGAACTGTAGGCGGTTCCTTCCATGGGACCTAGCCTGACCATACTCATGCTGCTCAGATATAGCCCTCTTGTTACCTCTCACTCTATATCTCCCCCTTATCTTATTTGCCTCTATATATTGTGAATGTATCATCAACCTAGACAGATCCATATCCCTATTCAGTATCGCAATCCTACACTCCTTCAGTACCAAACTAGAAATACCTATCACGAACTTGCTCATACTAGCTCGAGTGTTGAAAATCAAATCAGGAGCATACTTGGCCAACTGGTTGAACTTCAAGCAGTACTCCTTAATAGTCATGGAGCCCTACCTTTAGTTCAAAAACTCCTCAATTTTTTCTTCCCTTATCTTAAGTGGAAAGAATTTGTCCAAGAATGCATCTTGGAACACCTGCCAAGTCAAAGGAGCAGCATCCTCACCTCTAGCCTTCCTCTACGATATAACCCAGTCATAAGCAATGTCTTTCAACCTATAAGACACTAGCTTAATACTTTCTTCCTCAGAAACATGTATCACCTGTGTGATCTTTTTCACCTCCTCAAGGTATAACTGTGGGTCCTCACCTTTCTTAGACCCATAAAACTCTGGTGAATTCATCCGCATGAAATCACGAATCCTAGCTGCAGCTAAATCACCTCCCTGCTGATTTACAACTGCAGCCTGGTTATTGGCATAAACATTAGCGGTGAGCGCTTAGCCTAATGCCTGAAAAGCCGCCCGAAACTCAGCATGAGACACTATCTTATTCAAGGGATCAACAGGCGGGGGTTGCTCATTATAATTTTTGCGGGCATTTTCTCTTTAATGAGGCATTTTTGAAATAGAAGAGGACGAATTATTAGATAAGAGGGATAACTGTAGGCAGGATAGAATCTAAAAAAAAAGAAACAAGTTTTTCCTAAAACATCTCGTAGCCTCGTGATCATAGATATGGCACGCTACACACCCATGATCAAGACTCTACTCAACCCAGCTTGTCAGACTCCCTAGGACTCCTTAAACCTTAGGCTCTGATACTTAACGGTGCTTAAGGCTACAAGTAGCCCCAAGCTAACCCTTTAAGCCTGTCACTACATAAAATAACTCATTTCAAGAAGAAATAAACAAAACACTGGCACTGTCGTATCAAATGATAGAAAATATGAAGAAAATACTTGGTCCAAATGACCACAATACTGGAAATCTCAACATACTAACAATCTGATAACTAGTCTGACAAAGCCTCTACTACTTCATGAAATAGAGAGCCATTGGGACAGGTCCCCAACTGACTCCAACTGAAATGAAAGCAATAATATGTCTACTAACAATACTGACATGTCTGAAGATAGGTCCTCGAACCATGAGGACTCACCACTATAGATATGTAGACAAAGGTACTAAAAAATCACTGACGAGGTTGGGACTAAGCACCAGAACCTACATTATAAAATAATGTAGCACATTGACGTATATGTGGATTAGCACTTGGGAATGTACTGAGTATATGGGGGTGTATGAATTTACATAAAATAATATCAATACTCTTTAACCAAATCATACATGCAAATATGAATGACTCACATAGCTTGAATAGGTCTAATATAATAAGCTCATAAATCATGTAGAATGAAGCATGTAACACAAATCTCGTGAGTCATTATACTTTAGCTTTAAAATATGTACTCTCCTCTTATTCTCATTACTCGAAGGCTAAAGGAATCTTTAATAATACTTTCAACTCATGCATATATCTCATGGAGAGTAAAACTTCTTTAATGCTCAAGAACTTAGAACTCCTTTAGACTCAGGACACTTGGAACTCGGAATTATATAACTTTGGTTTAAAAACTGATTATTTACTCTTACTGGTAAAGAAAACTACTTTCTTCTTGGGAAAATTTTACTTCAAGAAACTATTCTGAAAATCTTACTATTAGGGAAAAATACTTAAAAGCTGTTTATTCAGTGTTTACTAGCAGGGAGGTTCTCTTAACTGACATACACCATGCGAGCTACATGGAGTCCAATATCTTATCCTCCTAAGGAAGAAACCTCACATTGGGGAGAGGTGTCATACTCTTGCCATAGATTATAGTCTCGACTCAGTGATCACTTATCTTGGCCTCAGACCCATAAATCTCAATCCTATGGTGGCACGTAGTTCTGGGGGTATGAAACCATAGTAACTTACCCAAATCGATGCTAAATACTACTCCCTTTAATCAGCTACACTCATATCATAGAAATCCACTTTAAAATAATCTCATGGTTCATAAGAACCCAACTATAAAATTTGGAATCTCATTTGGTAAAGTGGATTTCAAAGCTACTATGACCATTAAGGTCAAAACTTTCTCAATGATCTCAAAATACTCAAATCATGGGTGCTTATTGCACAAAAGTTCATAAAAACTGAAATCTCAAGTAGGGTTTGATGACCCATAATCAAATCTCAAGTTAAGACTCATCAAAATGCATACTAGATTTCATAAGGATACACAAATCATATAGAAATCTGGAATGTTCGGTAATTTGTCTTAAAATCTCAACATACTCATGTTCTTCAATTTCTAGAACATTGGCAAATCTCAAAATCTCATGCATAGTAATATTGGGTATGAACCCACTCTTCAAATTCATAGGAGAACTCATAAAGTCATATATCATTGTAATTTAAAATAAGTTTTGAGCACAAGGATTAAAAAATTGTTCTTGTTCAAACCCTACATACCTTAGTTTGTGTAATTGGATGTACAAACTTGTTTGAAACTCTTCCTCTTACTCTTTGAGAGAGGTTTCTTGAAGCCTTGGACTTGGTGAACTCGGATCTCAACTCAATTTGTAGAATCAATGGTTAGTTCTTGAATTTCTTGGAGAAGGGTTTTGGGTTTTTTCTTGAGGAAGAAACCCTAGCCTTTGGATGTTTTGGGAGATAATGAAGTCATATGCTTAGTTTTGCATATATCTAAGTGTTAAAAGGTGAAAAGACCAAAAGTTTTTTTTAAAATGACTTAAAACAATGAACGGGATTTGCAAAGGTCGGAGTGATGGTCCATTGCTAGTCTGACGGCCCATCGGATCGTCCATCGCATATTGGTCAAACAAGGCCACACTGCCTCAATTGCGATGGTCTTAGCGATGGTCCATCGCTAGCTTGACGGTCCGTCATCTTGGACGTCGCACTTGAGAAAAAGGAGGGATTTACTGCCTAGGTTGCTACAGTCCGTCAACCTGCCCATCGTACCTGGGCGGTTCCGACAACTCTTAATAAAATGGCCATAACTTCTCACTCTGATATCGGATTTGGATGAAATTGGTATCGTTGGAAAGCTAATTCAATTTCCCACAAATATAAAGTCATTTTTAGGAAAATTCAATTAATATTAAAACATTAATCACTTAGAAAATCACTTCTCAATCTTTTAAGGCAAAAATTACACTTCAATTTACATGCTCTAAGGCTCAGACTACGAGGGAACTTTTGTGGGGCTTTACAACTATGGGGGAAGAAAAAAATATAATGGGGTATGGATTGACTTACTATTCGTTTCGAAGTGGATGACTACCTAGATTAGAATAAGGATTCAATATTTCATGATAGTTATCATGGATTATAAAGGGATGGGACAATAGCAACGTAGAAATTTCATACAAAGGTGCCTTGAACAGGTGGAGAAAAGTTGTTTAAAGAAGAGGGAAAACTAATCTCAGAAGGGAAATCTAGATAAAAGGGGAAATTCCTGTGATTCTTGGATAGCTGACTAAGAGCGGATGGGGCAGGCAAGGAGAGCAACATTGCTATAGGTTCGATTCATCAATGTCGGTATCTCAGTCACAGATTGATGTTGTCCTAAAAATTCTTCTTTGTCTTTACTCAACTATATCCGTAGTATTAGGATTTCGACTGCCCGATCATTCTTATGGATATCGATATGTTTGGCTAACTACGATGGAATAGAGCAATTCTAAGTAGAACCCCTTCTTACTATATATCAGATAGAGAAGGACCAGTCATGTAATATCCCACATCCCTTTCCTTATGATGATTCATGCCTTGCTCGTGCCGTATGAATATCATATGCAAATGAATTCATTTTTGGTATAGAATAAATGGGCGAAAGCCCGATGCAGCAACTTGCGAGGGGTTGTTCTTTGCTACTTTCTTAGGTTTCCATCTATCGTATTTATCTACATGGGAATGAATTCATCTGTTAAACCCGTCATTTGTATGCACCCGAACATGTTCAATCGACCTTCGGCGTAAGCGAGTTTGTACTGCTATAGGCTCTAGTTAGGACTTAGATATGAATATCCCCCTTTGTTAGAATCCACCTTAAAGTTTCTTAGTAAACAGGGATCGTTCAGTAATGACCTAGTCTTTCACGAGACTTCAGGTTTACCTCTTTTGTTAGGTATCAACTTATCTGTTATTATCGCATTTTGTACCCCTACTAAGAACTTGAGAGATGGAACTATGACTCACGAAAGCGGTATATTAGTTCCTTTTATAGGAAATCCTTACTTGACTTGTTGATTATCTATCATTACTGGCGAAGCAAGCATACCGATAATCAACTCGCTTGAGAGAACAATTCGAGAAGGAAGATCCCAAGCCAACCCAAGCAAGAAGAAGAAACTAAAGTCAACTAATGCTTAAGACATCTAAGCCAGTTTCAGTCTTTTCATCTGCTTCTATCTTAATAGCTTTCAAAATCGAATGATTTGATTAGCTTACATCGGAGGATGGTCTAAAACTGGCCCTTGCTATCAGTCTAACCAAGGGCTTCTTTTCCTAGTCCGCTTAGTCGATTGAGTAAACAAACTCGGATTCTAATATGGGTGGAGTAGTGAGTTCCACTTTCTCTTCTGCAGCAAGCCTAGTCTACTTTTGTAGAGTCAACAAAGCCTTACGTTTACCGTTATTCCCAGACCATGGTGTATACCACCATAGCAATAGCATAAGAAGAATCCACATATTAGTAGGGAATGTTCCTAACTCCTAACCTCTAGACTGAAACTTCACCTATCGTAGAACCGTAACCCATCACTGTAGAATCCTAGGTTTAGATTTATACTACCAGTCATTAGTTCTGGCTATCACTCCAAAGTGATAGCGCCATCGAAAGATAGAGTGTCAAACAATCAAACTTCAATACCTAAATTCATTCATCCAAAGATTTTTCCATTCCCTGATCCATGCCTTCTTACTTTAACTAAGACTTTTTGAATAGTGGCTTGGCTGGCTTTTAATTTGGGAAAGATAAGAAGAGCTTGCCCGATCCATTCTGAGGGGAAGAAACACACTGCTTAAGATATAACATGCAGTGCAGCCACCCCAACTTTCGTACTATCCTAATAACAGACTCGGATAACAGGTAATCTCCAATACATAGTTCCTTGGTTAGACTGTCAGTGATAATAAGAAGAACCTTCTTTAGTTAACCTACTCAGGGAACTTTTGGCATCACCACCTCATGGAAAGCTTACTGAGTATCCACCACATCCCTTTGCAAAGATTTATTCTGATTGGTTTTTGCCATGAACTCTCTTGGAAAAGTCAGGATCATCTTGCTATCCACCTTATCCGGTAAGTTACCTAACAGAACTTAAAACTTTGGCTCATTTTCTTTATTATTAAACCTGGGTCTGACTGCTTGACTCACTAAACTTCAAGTCATCCTCCATCAGGTTATCTTCCAGAACTAAGCCTTCTAAAAGAAAGATCATCAGAAAACTCCGTTGATGAGGTTTGTCACTTCTCCAGCTTCTTGTGTTCTTTCCCAGACTTACCTTCTGTTGGGTACTTTACCATCAGACCAACATTCTGTTTTTTCTCTGCTTTAGTCTGTATTTTCAATTCCATTACCTTCTTCCTCAGCATCCTTTTTTTCTGGGTCCTTATCATCTTAGATGATTTTAGTTATGCTGGACTCTCTCCTACAACCTCCTTCTCAGGTCTTAGTTTCTGTGCGGCATGAACCCACTAATCAGTTGGTGGGATAGTAGACGGTGTTTGAAATAACAATTGTTTGCTATTCAATTAAAATTTCATAAGAGAAGAAAGATTTTAATGTGGGTCGGCGTATAGTCCACTCCATTCTTACTATGACGCATCGGATCAACTGAGATAAATCCTGAGTAACGAGAGAGATCCTCCACACGAACGACCCATCAAGTTTGAACTAACATAGATGAATCAGACCAATACCTATCAACCACCAATAAGGAGTCGCTTTGGTTACGCAGTTTGGTAAGCAGACAGGCCGTCTTCCTACATCTGCGGAATGGTAGGCCATACCCTGGAGGGGTCAAGGGCTTCTATTTGCACTTTTTTTTGGGTAAATCTCAATTGAAAGAATCACTTTTGACTCTGCTATAGTCACCAAAAAAGACTCTCTTTCTCCTGCTATCAAGAATCAGGAAATGCAGAACTTTTTCTCTTCTTTAAAATGTCCTTAAATTAAAGGCTTATAGAAAGCTCTTTAACGAATGGCGTAAGATAATGCCCGAAATAAGTGAACAAAACTGGTATTCAATCTTTTTTGTCAGAGTTTTCGGGGTATTGCTTACAAAGACGCTTACACAAACTAGCTGAAAGCCCTATCTAAGAAAGTGGCTACTAGCTCAAATGTTGGTGAAAACCTCGCTTTTTAGTGATAGGAGGGTTTTCCAACTAAGCCAAATATATAAGCCGACGGTCTATGTACAAGAGAAGAATTTATAAGCCACGTACTTAGAACTTGTGCTTTCCTATCCATACCGCTTTCCTTTATAGCAACGGAGGAGAATGCGATATTGATTCAGTCGGAGGTATACTACTTTTCTGATTAAATAAACCCATTACTCAACCACCTACGTATGTGTCTGAGTCAGTATTGGCAGTCGTCTTTATTGAGTTAGGTTAGTGTGCTTTCCATGCTTTTCTTGAAGCTCATATTGAAGCTCGTCGGTCAAGAAGTTGTATTCCTCTAATCTAACTTTGTTCGAGTGGCTTGGTCCACTGACAAGGACATCTCTTTCTATGTTTTTGTCCTAAAGTTCATTAGGTCATGACATTTGTTTGATTAGACGATTATCAGGTGATCCAGAAGACCTAATCAATGAGATTTGGGGCGATAATATTCTTTATTACTTCTTCATTTCATATTCTAACTCCCAATAATAGAATGGGAGACCTACACTTTACACTTGCTATCTTGCTTGATGACTTTATTTCATATTGGTTTCAGATTCATACTCTGCATCCTAATTCAGAAAAATCGTATGTCAATGTTCCCAGGGTAGGAACTTCCACTTTTCTTAGTTGGAGTATGGGCTTGGACTTCGGTTCGGGGCTCTGAATCGATCAATCAAATGGGAAAACACCTTTCCTCTTTCATTTTCTCTCCACTCCTACTCCTGTGGCTTTCCTTCCTGGTTCATTTCATGCCTCCTCTGGTTACTCTATCCCTGGCATTTTTTTCTTCCTCTTCATCTTTGGGTAAGCGGGTAAAATCATAGCCTATTCCCTATCTTATTCTCTAGGCTAGTAGTCCTTTTTTGTCTGGCCATGAATAGTGAGTGGGACCTCATGATCGCCAGGTAGCTATATTTGCATGGAATTACATGAGTACATTAGTTAGACGAGCTGGTAGTTAGCTACCCCGATTCACACCAAGTTCTCTTTATTGAGCATGGAGAAATCTCCAAGGATTACCCTGGGGTTAGACCACTCTATGGAACTCCTTTTGACGGCTACTCTGTGCTTGCGGCTATCTGTCGTTCTTCCGTACAAGACCAATTCCGCCTAAGGTCATGATCGAGTCATGATGAGATAGACTGATGACGCTCTTTCAAGGACAAAATTTCCTTGATATGAGTATGACTCTTTAGGGTAATACAACAGTTTATCCATGTGCAAATTAAGATGCGGTCTGGTTCGAGCATATCCAGTTTCATATCCATATCTCGCAGATCCTGATTCTTCGATTACATAATACCTCTCAGCAGGCTGGGTGTTTGTGGAAGCAGTTAACCAGACTGTAACCACAATCGCTCTCTTAGTCACCCCTCCTTGCGGAATTTTACCAAAAGGATTTATGTGCTCAGATGCACCTAAATTCTTATCACCTATATCTATTTTCCATAAAGATGGTAAATCCTTAGGACTGATAAGGAGATCATTGCTGTGAAGACCACTAAATACATATTGATCAACCAATATAAAACTAAGAGTTGGAGGACCAAACAACCACCTAGGTGTAGTTGAATGGTTTCAACCGATACAATAATGATTTTAACCACTTTCTCGGCCTTCTCACCGCTGACCCTAGTTTTAAAAAGAAAAGCACAACTCTCTCAGGTGAATTAAATCCATTCTTACACCATGAAAACTCAGCGATGATTCTAAACTAGAATCTTCCACATAATAAGGAAAACACAATACCACCCATGTTGCAGTAAGGCTACCCATGATATGACAAGCAATCCAGATGCATTTGTCTTATCTCTCCAAAAATTTTCTTAGTTGGAAATCCTTTTGATGACCGCCAAAGCTATGCCATCTTTATTCCAACTTCCTCTGTGTTGTCAAGGATCTACACACGTAGAATGTTAAAGCTATAAGTTGCCTCCAGTAGCCAACCCCTATATGCTTTAGACCATAATTTTCCTCTGATTTATTTGTGGCTTCTTCATAACAAAGATCTTCCTGATTTTGGGCAACTAGGGTCTTTATAGGGGTCCTTTTGTTGTAGGTCTTCAAACTACGTTGAACAAACTAGAACGCCTTCAATTGCTTCCTGCATTCGCTAGTTTGGCATTATCGATCTTCTTTCCTATAGGCATGGAAATCAAACTGGAATGAGACCTTCCTTTCTGTCAACATTCTTTTCTATTCAATCTCTCTTTCCTCCCTAGCTAGTATAACTAGAAGTTGCAAAGCTTACTCGAAAATGAAGGGCATCCATCTAGTAAAAGTATGCCACGGTCATAACTACTCTTCCTATTCCTATCTGGATTAACTTAGCATGTCAGTCTAATCTAACCTTAAAGAATAAAAAGAATGGATGAAGGAACTCCAATCCAAGCAAACTAGGACTTTAAACATGTGTAGGTTTCCATCCTGATGAGAGACTTCTAGAGAAAGGCAAAGCTTTGGGCAGTAGTCATATATCTTATTCTCAAACTGCTACATCATCACATCTCTTCTCTTTCTAACAACGTAGGATTAAGGCTGCACCATCCACTCACTAATCCCTTATCCTTCACTTACTTTCCTGAGTCATCGATTGCTAGTACCAGAGTTGGATGCTTACTTTGCTTTTTTCCTTCCAGCTTGAAATTCGCTCACTTATCTGGAATGAGCTACTGAGTTGGAGTACAGACGTGAAGACAGGGAGTTACTTTCTTAGTTAGGCAGGAAAGAGCGAAGCAAGGGCGTAAAAGCTTTCACCAGGAAAATTTTATATTAGGAATGGCTTTCTTTCAGGTTGTGTTGTTACAGACCAGACTGTTCTAATAGGGCAGGGGAGACGGATAACTAATCTAATACAGTACAACTATAATCGGGCAATAGCACAGATAAGATCAGATTGAATATGTAAAGGATATGGTTCTGGTTCTCTTATGTCCCGTTCCTTCAATCAAAGAAGAATCCATGCCCAGGACTAGTGTAAACGCATAGTCTGAGTCTTCCCTATGTGCCTAACATACACTCCTTCTAGTCGAGTACCTTACGGTGCCTTTAATGATGAGAGAAGGCAATATCGAAGAGAATAACTCAAGGGAACTGGCTACTCCATCAACTCAATTTCGTTGCGTAAAAGAGGATTCCATTCATCATAGTTTGAACTTGAAATCTTTCGTAGGCTCATCTCATTGATTGGCATTCCGATCCTGGTCATTTATACATAGTCGACGCTTTTAGTTATAGGCTATCGGTCATTCTTTATAGCAGCATCTATGCCCGTTCCTTATTTCATTAAAGAATAAATGGGAATTCGTCTGACAATAGCTGGGCAAAATCCATCTCTTTCCATCTCTATGTTCGCTAAACTTGCTTCCTTTCTTGCTTTCATGAAGCCGACCTTAATAGAAATCTCTTCCATTTTCATAGATGGAAGATCCGGTGAATCAATTCAATTAGATGCCGCTTACCTATATACGATGCTTGTCCCTAGAAGCGAAGGTAAAGAACAAGACATTAGGGATTCTGAATCTGACCGCACTTTCCTCAGGTCAAACAACTATCGATCCTGGACCGATGAGAAAAGGGTTGAACTCATACTTTCCTTAACCTAATCTACTTGGATCCCAGATTCTATTCCATTAAGGCATTCATTCCCTTCATGTAAAGGAAGAGTTCAACAGAAGTAATCTCTCTGACACTGGCTGTTCTTTTTACCTAGACTTGTGGCTTCTTTCTTCTATATCAGGAATATAGGTCAAAAGTAATTTTTAACTTGAATTTATCTTCAACAATAAGTTCTGATTATTTAGATAACTAAAAGAAAATGAAAAGAAAGATATAAAGCAACGGAGCCATCATAGTCTATTTTAACTCCTCCGCAAGGAAGGAACGAGTCGCTTTCCCTTTTTGTTCACCACCAGCTGGAGTACAGACTTCGCCGGTCTCAAGGTTATCAACAAGAAAAGCCCAATAATGTGGCTATGAGCTTTTTCCTTACTCAAACCCCAAGCGAGCAGGGTGACAAAACTTTGATGCAGGGTTCGGCATGGTCTTTGAGTATAAGCCTGGGAGAACCAATTTGCTGACGCACTAAGTCGAAGGGTCGAGTTGGCATCCAAAAAGTTTGAATTAGAATAGATTGCATCCATGAGGGGCCGTACCTGAACACATAAGATAGAAAAAGAACCCCGTAGCCCAGACCCTGCTGAAAAACATGAGCAACTTCAGTTAGAAGTTCCGCTCGAGTGGAATGGTTGTTGGTACTCTCTTTTATATCCTCCTCCTATTGGTGACTGGCCTCTTCCTTTCTATTTAGAAAGTGGAACAGAACTAACAGCAGATAGGCATTCAGTTAGCTTGAAAATGGGCTCGTAGTTAGAAATTACTTCCTCAACAACTATCTTTAGAATGTCCTATCTCTCTCTTTAATGCTTTAAAATAAGCTAAAAGGCTTCTTTTAAAGAAGAAAAATAGAAGTTCTAGTAGTTTCATCTATTTAATTCGAATGAGTGCCCTCACTTCCTTTCCTTACTACGACATACCCAAAAAAAAAGTGCAACATATCAAAGAGCGATGACACAAATTATCAGTGACCTCCTACATAACATATGCGATCTTACGTGGACGATTTGGTAGTCTTCTCAAAAGAAAGAAACGACCACATCAAAAATTTATGCAAGGCCTTCAAAAGGTTAAGACAACATCAATTGAAGATGAACCCAAAAAAATGTGCATTCGGGATCGGGAGGAGGCCTTGAATCAGTAGGGCAATAGCATAGCTATTATTGACCTGACCCCTATTTCAGTACTTAAACCTACTCTTTCTTCAAGATACAAAACAAGAAGCTGAAAATGGTTGTCCCTATTATATTTTCGATGGAGTCATCTATAGGGCTAAGAATCTTACCTTTACTTAGAGAGGGGTAGCGATACCACGCTTTTTCGTGCTCGTAGGTTGACTCACCTATGCATCCCGACTAAGGTCTCACAAATGTGCACTTCCCTTATGCATCCAACTACTTCACTAATGTGAATAGGTTATACAGAAGGGTAGGTTGGTGATATACTCTTATGCGCCTTCCTTCTTCGAACCTTTTGGTATGTATTGCCCCCTAACTATAGATCAGATCCACCAAACAAGAAACTCAATTCCGCATTGCTGCTGAGTCGCCGAACTTATCCTCCAAGGGATTCGTAGAATTTCTGTGGATTGCATTGGGGGAAATCTACCAAAGCTAGGCAGATAGATAAACTCCTTTCCCGCTGCTAAGGGAGAGCAAGAAAGAAAATTAAATAATTGTTTTTTAACTAGTGCCCTCTTTTGGGTATACAGGCACTAAGAGTCCTCTCACTACCAACCAACAGACATCATCTGACTAGGTCTTGCCGGTATCAATAACGAGGAAGAAACAACTAGAAACAACAACTAAGTATGGCTCTTAGCCCAAACAACGTCCTAGGCGTAGGGGAGATCGGAGCAAGAGGGAACACCTAGACGACGTTTTTGTTCCTGGGCTGCAGTAAGTAGATCAAGAGGTCATTACGACCCTTTTTCTTAAATATGGGGAATATGTTCTCAAAAAATCTTGCTCCAATATGACCTAGCTGGCGAGCGATCCCAGTTCGCGATAGAGAACAAAACAGTAAGAGAGCGTACTTTTGTTCTCTTCTTCTCCACTAAGCACAGAAGTTTAAGGATAACTGTAGGTCGGTGGCTACCTAAGAAAACTTCGATTCGATCCGCCCCCCGACTGGGAGGTATCTACCTCATCCCGATCACAAGGAGAGGTTTACTATGATGGGGGTACTTTTTTTTTCCCTTAAGGAAAAAATGAAATGCATAGGGGACCATCCTTTTATTGCGGCGTGCTCCTCAGATTTACGAATTTGCAAGGGGCCTCAGGCCCTACTTAGTTGACTGACAATGACAAAGGCTTGCGAAACTAAGTAGGGACTTTTCCTTTTTGTTTGAATAACCCATCCTCATTAGATTTAATAAGTAAAGTAAGCAAACCTATAGGTCCTTAGTAGTGCTGACAAAGAAGAAGGAGACGATTAAAAGAAAGCGAATCTTTTCATTTTTCTTATAGTTTCTATTATATAATAATAAGAAATTTCTTTTTATTTCTTATTATTATATATAGACTAGCTTGACAAGCAACCCTTCCTCTTGATCTGAGGTGCGAAGAGAAAAATTTATTTTTTATGACTTTCACTTATCGATCTCGACCCAGAAAAGTGACCGACCAGGGAAGGGCCCTATTGATAAATGAAAGAAAGTGTTTATGATCCCTAGCCCTGTAAGCCCACACCTGTGTAGAGTTGATCATTCAACACCTGTGGCATAAACTCATTTTGAACCTATTGGTCCTAGTATCATAGGCGACCGAACGGCCGCCCCCTAATTACTAGACCAACCTGCTATAATAATTCTATAAACACCTAGTGAAGATATGGCAAACAAATAAAGTAGCCCTATGTTCAGATCTGACAATACCATACCATAATAAAAAAGGTACAACGGCCCGAGCGACCAGGCTTAACATAAATGTAGCCACTAGAGCCATTCTAAAAGGGGAGAAATTAGCACTACTTGGTGAAATAGGTTCTTTTAGAATCAATTTCAAACCATTTGCTAGAGGTTATAACAATCCAAACGATCCCACTACATCAGGACCCTTTCGACATTGCACAAAAGCCATTACTTTACGTTCAGCTAGCACTAAAAAGGCTACTCCTAGTAGAAGTGATAGAATTATTCCAAGTATTTCAGCTGGAACAGTTATGTATATTTTTTTTTATATTCACTCATGATCTGGACTGGTCGACCCAATCATGATATTAAAGGAGGGGACCTTTTCTCGAAAAAAATAATTCTCGCAACTACGAAATCCATAACACAAGCATCCTTTATCCATTTATTCTTTCTAAGAAAAAGAATTTACCATAGACCACGACCCCTTAGCGGAAGCTCGCAGTCACTCAAAGACGCTAAAACCCGCTTATACGGGGGGCTCTGGTGTGGTCCAATGGTCTCCATAGACAAAATTGTCATTTACCATTTTACTAAATTATTATTTAATTATTTTGTAATACTTTAGGTGTCCCATTAAAATTTGATTATTAATCTTTTCTTATTTAAACATGATTAAAAATACTATTGATTTTCAATTATTAATTCACCTTCCTTATTTAAACATAATTAAAAATACTATTAATTTTCAATTATTAATTCACCTTCGAGGAACTAACCAAATATGAACTTTAAGTACAAACAAATTACTACTTTAGTAGTTATTTGTTGATTGAATTTGTGAGTCCCTTTTTAGCAATAATTTAAGAAAAATAGGTAGGTTATTTTGGCAAGAATTTTACGTAAAATAGAAAACAAATTAAGTAAATTTTATTTTTTAATGTTAGTACCCAAGTAATGTATGAATCTTTGTCTCTTTAGTTTTCTATTTAATTTGTATTTTCTTTGTACTTTGAAATTCTTTTTATCAGTTATTGGTTATTCGTTGCTTTTAAATATTGATTTGATTGCCTAATTATGTGATTTTTTATGTCTGCTTTATCATATTTTGAGATTCTATCCTTAATTTTTGAGATTCTATCATAATTTATGTTTGATAGATTGCGACCTCGCCCGAAAGAATGCGGTAAGGATAAAAATTTTAATTCAAATTCTAAGCTTCAAAAGAACACAGATAATTGAGGTATAACTTCTATCAATTTAATTAACATATAATTTATTATTTTTGAAAGTTAGATGATCTATCTACATTTATTATTTAGGAGGAAACAATTCTCGTAATAATTTTTTGATCAGTCATATGTGGGTCAATTGATCAGTCACAAAGAAATTGAGGTTACAACTTTTAATATACATCATGATGTTGTCGTAAGTGTATCATTAAATATTTACATCTAATTATGTACGTTCTTTTATTAAAGATATATGAAATATAAATAAGCAAAAAGTGTGTCCATGTACCATCATATACAAGATAAAGGAGTGATGTTGGACAAAATCGAAAGATAATAATATATTTTAATAAAGTATTTTTTTATTTGTGTTTTCTTAATTTTATGACTTTTTTTCTCCCTTTCTGTTATATTTTATATTATGAATATTAGTCTCAACCCTAAATTGGATCGTATAATACTACTAATATTTATATTTTAATTTAACGTATATGTACAACAAATGATCCTTTGTGACTTAATTTTCCTCTAAATCTTTTTCTTTGATGAGCAAAACTTTTTTAATTCATTAAATTTTTCATTTTATGTATAGTTTTATTGATTAAGATGAAACACTTTTAGTGTCAAATAATATCTTTTAAATAGATACAATATTTATGCAACTCAATTGTTATTTCTTAATAATTTTATTTTTTTATATATAATTATATTTATCAATATGAGACACACGTGCAAAGCACTTACACTTGACTAGTATATATAAAAGGTAATTTTACCATATTACATAAAATTTCATATTGGAAAAGAAATTACAAAAATCCCAAAGCAATTACTTAAATCCCTACATTTTTTACTTTCTGTCCCCTATCCCTTATACATCCCAAACCACCGTGTTTTGCTCCAAATTTTTCTCCATATTTTTGCCTAAAACCTTGATAACGTGATTTGGGGATTTCAAATTTCTTTCACTTATCAAGCATCAACTGACCAAGTAATTAACTTCATCACTTTCTTCATTTAAATAAAAAATCATTCAAATTTTTTCTGTGTTGCATATGTAGTTCTCAAATTTCCCCCGCCCCACACCCATTAGACTAAACTCCTAGCGATACACGATATATTGACCTGCCGGTTTGCTTTCGATACTGATAAGGTAAACATCGGAAAAAAATCAAAAACCAGTCTCAGCTTTTTATTCAGGTTTGTACATCCGTTAATTCAAAATCCCTCATCCAATTCCGCCTCCTTTTTCCGGCACATAAATTTTTGTTGATTTTATGGTCACGTTATACTTTAGATATTAACATTATACATTACAAAGTTTTCATCATATATTACTTTTATAGGTTGTTGGTTTTATGGTCGCATTATACTTTAGATATTTACATTATTCATTACAAAGTTTACATTAGATATTACTTTTATACGTTGTTGGTTTTATGGTCATACTATACTTTAGATATTTACATTATACATTAGAAAATTTACATTAGCTATTAGTCTTCATGACATCCTTATAATATGTATAAGGTTACATTATTATACATTTAAAAAACTTACATTTTACATTAGTTTTCATGAAAAAAAGTTGGTATGATAAGGTCACTGCAAAAAAAAATGTGAGTTATATACTTTTATGAGTTATATGTTAAATAGAAGATCGAAAACGTTTTTCATTGTTTAATGTTAAAATGAATAACTCACATTTTTTGTGAGTTATGTTAAAATAAAAATGGATAACTCACAAAAATTGTAAGTTATGTTAAAATAAGAATGGATAACTCACAATTTTTGTGAGTTATGTTAAAATAAAAATGGATAGCTCACAAAAATTGTGAGTTATGTTAAAATAAGAATGGATAACTCACAATTTTTGTGAGTTATGCACTTTTCAAAAAATCTGACGACGTTTGTAGTCTGCCGTTAAAAAATTTGTGCATAATTCACAAAAAATGTGAGTTAAGCATAGTCTAGTACTTTTTAAAATATATGACATATTTTGGTACTTATTTTAGTTTAGTGGCATAGTTTAGTTCCGGACTCTAATTTTCATGAGATTGTTGAGGTGGATTAGCGAATGGTACAATTGTTGGTCGTATGTGTAAGTGATAGATAATATTGAAGAAGACATCAAGGCATTGCAACTTGATTCATATGGTAATATTGAAGAAGACACCAAGTCGTTGCAGCTTGATTCATTTGGTATAAGTTTACGACCTGAATATATATATATATATATATATATATATATATATATATATATATATTATTAATTATATAGTACATAAAAATTAAATTAATATAGCTAATAAACTATTTAGAATCGTCTTACATCTCTTCTTTAAGGAGATATGGTGAATGTGTTTGTTTGTGCCAATATTTGAATGCCAGCAGAAGATAGAGTGATGACTAGTATCTAATGTTGAAGAAGGAAAACTTAGTGAATCTATAAAACCTGATAAATTAAATTGATAGAGATAGGCAAAAGCTTCAATGACATGTTTAATGAATGCTTCTTCTGTTTTTAAGTGATGCTCTGTAGCAATATTATTAATTAGATGTTGTGTTTTTTAGTTTGGTCCAAATGTCATTTGTGTTTTTTTATGCTTTAATTAGATTCAAAGACATTTCAATCTTCTTAAATAGGAGTTGATTACAAAAAATTGTACTTGCAATCTTGATGTATAAAAACATTTCAGTTTATTCATTTTGTAATTGCAGTTTATTTTTTAATAAAGTTTATTATCGAGGTCAACATATATATATATATATATATATATATATATATATATATAATCTATATCTATAATCTATATCTATAATAATAATAATAATATATTAAAAGTGTGAAGACCCTTAGAAAAGTGATTTGAATTTTTTGCCCTTCATTAAAAGACTCTTCTTTAGACAAAACTGTCTTTTTCACTAATTTTTTTAATTTATTATTTAATTATTTTTATTATATTAATTAGACTTCCTAAAATATATGAGACTCCTAAAATATATGGTAGGAGAATTAATTAATATTTTCCTTTCTACTAGACTTCCTAAAATATATGGTAAGAGACTTAATTATATTTTTCTTTCTACTGTTCAATTAAAAAAATAATCCTAAGACTCTATTAAGGAAATACTTCTATAAATATAACAACAAGACTCTAAAATATATGGTAAAAATAATGACTTCTACACTATAAAAAGACTCCGAATATGTATGGTATATTAAGGAGAGAATTGTTGTAGGTGTTTTTTCCTAAAATACATGAAAGAAACGTGTTAAAATATTAGGAGAGTAATGCTAATTATTTATTTTTGTTAAATCATTAACTATCAATTTTAAATCAGCCATGTTCACAAGTAGGGGTGTACAGATCAAACCGTCAAGTCAAACCGAACCGACGAATCAAATCAAACCGAAAAAAAAAACCGACTTATGGTTTGGTTTGATTGGTTTGGCGTTGAAAAAAAAAAACGATCATTCTTGGATTGGTTTGGTGTTAGCAAAAATAAAATCAAACCGAACCGACATAATATATAAAATTTTAATTTTTTTTACATAAAAAAATTATTACTTATATTCTACTTTCTAATTACTTTAAACTACTTTTATTACTTTTTTGTGTTAAAAAAATAAATATACATTGTTGAGCCTTAATTAGTCCATTACTAATATCGGTCCATTACTAGTCCATTACTAGTAGTATCAGTCCATTACTAACAGCCCAATATGAATATAAAAAGTAAAACCCTAAAACCTTTCAATTCCCTCTCTTTTCTTTTATGTTTCCAGAGACAGAGTTCTACTGATTTTTTCTCTGCTTACTTTCATAGCTTCACATTAGTTTCTTCATTCTCCTCATTCCTCAAGCTAGATTTATGTAGGTTTGTTTCTCTTCTTTCTCTCCTTTTTTTTAATGGAATTATGTTATAGTTAATTGTTTTATGAAGTTGAGCTTTTAATAAGTTGTCTCCAATTCTTCATTTTTTATTTTCTTACCTCTTGTTATGTCATTTACCTCTTGATTCTTGTTAATCACAAATCACAATGTTAGAATCTGTATTTTTTATTTTTTTTATTTTTCGTCTAGACTTTATTTTTAGTTTCTAACTGATGCTTCCTTTATGATGTTTTATTTATGTGTTCTTTAGGATTCACTGTTGCTGCTACGACAAGTCTTAAGTTGTTGTGTTCGCATTCTTAGATGGAGAGTACAGCTAGAACAGATGTAGAAATTATTGTCGACAAATATCCGATTCTACCTCAAAAGAGAGGTAAAAGCATTCCCCCTCTCCATTCTCTTCCTAAAAGGTAAAAAAGAACAACTCCTACAGATTCCAATCTCATAGATGATAATACGGGAAGAGAAACGTCACAGATTTGGGATCACTTTACTAAATTTATCACTAAAGAAGGTAAATATAGAGCAAAATGCAAATACTGTGTCAAACACTTTGCTGCCGAGACTAAAAAAAATAGGACTTCTACATTATGGTCACATTTAAATGAAAAATATCTCAAATCTCCCTTTAGAGTTGTTGATAGAAAACAAACAACATTGAAACCTGTACCGATCAAAGTAGGGGGACAAGAAGATGGAACAAGTTCTATAAAAAAAGTGGTGTATAATGTGGATGATATTAAGAGGGACATTGTTGAATTTGTCATTATTGATGAGAAACCATTTAAGGTTGTTGAAGGGGAAGGTCTTAAAAAATTGATGGCCAAAGCTTTGCCAAATTTTGATTTACCGTCACGTGTAACTGTGGCTAGACACTGTTTGAAGATTTATCAAGAAGAAAAGGAAAAGCTTAAGAAACTAGTCATGAATCAACGTATATGTATTACTAGTGATACATGGACTTCACTTTAAAATTTGACTTATATGGTTGTCATTGCGCATTGGGTTGATGATGAATGGAACTTACAGAAGAAGATTCTTATTTTTTTTCAAACACCGGATCACAAGGGTGAGACTATAGCTAAAGGTATTGAGGCATGCTTGTTAGATTGGGGAATTGAAAACTTGTTTACAGTGACTCTTGATAATGCAACTGCCAATGATACAACCATTAAGCATTTGAAGGCACGTATTGATGATTGGAAAGGGGTGATTTTGGGAAATGAATTTTTACATGTTACATGTAATGCTCATATTCTGAATATCATTGTAAAAGAAGGTTTAGATGAACAAATTGAGCCCATTTCTCGTATAAGAAATGTAGTGAAATATGTGAAATCTTCTGCTTCTAGATTTGCCTCTTTCAAGTCATATGTTGAGAAGGTAAAAATAGATACTCATGATCTTTTAAGTCTTGATGTTGAAACTAGGTGGAATTCTACATATACAATGCTAAATACTGCCGTGAATTTTGAAAAGGCCTTTGCAAGAATGTATGTGGATGATCATAACTACCGAAAGTATTGTCTTCAAAGTTGATTGAAAGGACATCCTACTACAACTGATTGGCAGAATGTGAGAGCTTTTATAAAGTTTCTGATTATTTTCTATCAGTCTACTTTGAAATTTTCAGGGAGCTTACATGTTACTTCGAACTTATTCTTTCATGAATTTTTTAATGTTCGAAGTTCTATTGTTAAGTATTCTTATCATAAAGATCTTATTTTGATTGACATGGCTGGAAGAATGAAACTTAAGTTTGATAAATATTGAGAGAACTCTGAGAAACCAGAGAATTTGAACATGTTATTGTTTGTTGCAATTGTGTTGGATCCCAGGTATAAGATGAGATATGTGAACTTTATTCTTAGCAAATCATATGGTGCTTTGCTGGGAAAATTAAAGGCAGATCAAGTGGAAGGAATCTTGAAATGTTTGTATGCTCACTATAATGATTCTCCTGTTGGAACTTCTATTGATGATATTACAGGTGACACTAAATTGATGGGTGAAGATATATTACAATCTCAATGGGAGAAACATTTAGAAGAAGAGAAAAACATTGAAAAAAAATTAGAGATTGATCAGTATTTATTGGATAATGTTGAGAAGCCAAAGAATTTTAATATCTTGGCTTGGTGGAAAGCTTCACCGGGTAGATATTCGATAGTTTCAAAAATAGCAAGGGATGTTCTTTCTATTCCTGTATCCACCGTTGCATCCGAATCAGCTTTCAGTACTGGTGGTCACATTCTTGATTCATATCGGAGTTCTTTATCACCAAAAATGGTAGAAGATCTTATTTGCACTCAACAATGGATACGATCACCTTCTAAAGAATGGAAGGTTCAAGATTATTTGGAAGAAGTTCAGAAAATTGAGCAAGTTGAAAAAAATATTTTACATATATAATTCTTTATTTGACATTTTCTTTGTCTTTCTGTGACTCGAAGTTTATGTTTATGAATTATGTTATTTATTATATGCACATATTAAATGATATCTCAACAAGTAAATAGCTGGTTGTATGGATGGTTATAGCAAGATGGCCGATGTTGGAAGAACTTTTCATCTTTATCAAGAAATATTGAATCGTAGAGTTCTTCCGAATGTTGTTAGTTACTTTTTGTTTTTTGGTCGATACGCTTTGCAAAGTGGGTCGATATGGAGAAGACTTTGGCATTGTGTTCTGGATTTAAAGTGCTCACTGATTTTGTAAGGATTTTGGATATATCATTGTGTTTGTGATGGTGGAGTTCTCATTCGTTTGAGTGCTAATAATTTTTTTTTCTTTTCAGAATGTCCAGGTGTCCCTTTGAGTATCGATTAGTCTGGAAGACAGTATGCCAGCTGTATCGTGGTGCTTGAAGATTACTTCCAAGATTTTTTTGCTAGAATTCATGACTTGTTTTGATTAACTAAAATATTTTGTTGGAACTATTTAAATGAAGGATGTATATTGATGCCCAATATTGGCTATGAGCCTATGGCTATTGTCTATTGTTTTTGATCTTTTAGTGAAAACTTCTAATTTTGGTTGTCATCATCTTCTCATTACGTCATCTCCAAAGATCATATTATAAATGTTTGATTAAACTTGACGTGGCCGTATGGTAGACTTAAGTTAATAGGCAATTTTAGAAAAAGTCCATGGAGGGTGGAGACCTTTGGAGGAGCCTATACCTGCTTCTGCTTGCTCTCTAAGTATCTCCAGTACATCCGAGGTAAACAACCGATCTGAAAAATTTATTGCTGCAAATCTGCAATAGCTGGTGCTCGATCAGCTGAACACAGTTTTCTGAGAATGGTAGTTTTCACTTTCAGTCCTATACAGTTGAGGGAGGAGATGATTCAAAGACATGAAATATGAGATTTGTCTCTAAATTTATCCTGATATTTTGTTTATCAAGTTAAATGCTTGAGCTCAGTGTTTAGTTTATTGAATGTTACATTGTACCAAGAGTATGGTAAATTTGAATGCCCTTGATCTTGACTGCCACTGTGGCTGTAGCAATAGAAATAAAATAATTTTTTTTGCCTTACACTGGTTTTATCTGGTGTATGACTTATGTATTCATAATGATGAGAGAGTTGCTAGAAAAGTTTGGTCAAGATAGTGGCTAGAAAATATGCAGACTAATTGACCAATAATTGTTGTAGTGTTTGGGGGTTTAGTTTTCAGTTAGGGATTACCTGTTATGGTTTGAAGTTCTTTTTGAAATTATGATGTTAAAACTACATGTTTTAGTTGTGTAAACCTGCAACCCAAGTTAACATTCCATATGTTGTATCATATTCTATTCTGCTTCTGATCTAATTGGCAATTATGAGAAAGGAAAATGCAGGTAGCTTCCAGTTTCTTTAAGGGTGTGCTCCGTATAGAGTTTTCTGACTTTCTCATGTTTAGTTGGTGAAAATTTAGCTTCCAGTTTCTTTAAGGGTGTGTTCGGTATAGAGTTTTCTGACTTTCTCTTAACTAATTAAAAAAATCGAGAAAATCAAAAAACCGAAAAAATCCGACTAAAACCAAAATTAAAAAACCAACTATATATTGATTTTATTTGGTTTATAGATTTAAAAAATCGACACTATTGATTTGGTTATATTTTAATTAAAAACCGAACCAACCCGACCTATGTACACCCCTATTCACAAGGTACACTATGTTGATGGTTTCTTCATTGCTGGAGACGATTTGGACAAGAGAACTATGGAGTACATTAAAATTGATTAAGAAGCACCGCTTGGAAAATTTAACGTAAGTGGAATAGCTCCAATAACTCGGTGTTTGTCTTTCCTTTTCTTTATTACATTGTGACTTAAACTTCTTTAGAATTAGGTATATTCAGTGGACTTTTAGATTCATTAACCTTTTCGTCTTGGTCTTAATTAATTTCTCACTGGGCAGTACTTTCGCACAAAAAATTGACTCTATATAAAGAACACTTTCAACCATATATGAAGACATTAGCGCATGAAGACATTAGCGCAAGTATACGTTTCAAGTTTTTTATTAGAGCAAAGCATCTAGAAACAAATCGGTTTGCCTATTGGCAGAATATGGTTGATGTTCATCTAACTTGATTCGATTGCATGTTTAGATTGACGGATGCTTGATTTTCTAACCCTCAACTCCTTCACTATATTTGTCAGCATAATAGAGTTCAACATGTGTGTGTATATATATATATATATATATCTTCTTTGTTTTCATTCAAAATCATTCTTTAGGGTCAAAATTTTCGCTCAGACAAGAATTAGTTGGATCAAAATCGAAGCTTTGTGATCACTATTATATTTTTTTTATAGTTTACAGAGGTCATGTCGGTTAGCTTTGAAAAATATCTTGTGTAAATGTTAGGTTTAATTATATTGTTTTGATATTTTTATAATCTTATTATTTTATTTTAATTTACAGTTGCTAGATGAATGTGGGTCGACTTTTTAGGTTTAATTGTATTATAGTAATATCTCTATTAGTTTGTTATTTTGTGGTAGTTTACCGTTCGTAGATGAATCTCGATCGGCTTTGAAATTTTTTTTGTGTAAAATTTAAGTTTAATTGTATTGTTTTTATATCACTTTTATCTTATTATTTTGTTGCAGTTTACAGGTGATTGATAAATGTTGGTTGGCTTTGAAAAATTTTATAATGTAAAGGTTAGGTTTGGTTTAGTTGTATTATTTTGATATCTCTATTATCGTATTATTTTGTTATTGTTTACAGGTAGTAGATGAGTGTCGGACGACTTTGAAAAAAATTTGTGTGTAAAGATTACATTTAATCGTATTATTTTGATGTCTCTATCATTGTATTATTTTGTTGCAATTTGTAGATGGTAGATGAATGTCGATCGATTTTAAAAATATTTTTGGTAAAGATTAGGTTTAATAAATAAATTCTTCATCCTTACATACTCAAAATATATTAAATTTAGTTATTATATTCATCTTTATTATTTAAATAAATATTCTATTTAATATAATATTTGAATTCATTAATATGAGGTACACGCGCAAGGCGGGTACACCTAAACTAGTATATTAAAAGTGCGAAGCCCTTTAGAAACGTGATTTGAACTTTTTGCCCTTCATTAAAAAATTTCACAATAGACAAAATTGTCTTTTTGTTATTTTTTAAAAAGTTTTTTTAGCTAAAAAAAAATAATTGAAAATAAAACTTGAATAGGTCTTGAATCCTATTTCAGTTCTAAACCTCCACTTTATTTTTTTCCTCTTTTACATCAACTAAAACACATTTCCTTCTTTATAAATTGTAGACTTAAACATAAATCTAATACGTAGGACTAGCTAATTTTCACTCCCCAAGGTCAGCCATTTAACTTAGTATGTTTTTTATTCGTCATGATATCCTATTTTTCATCTTTATTAGGTTATGTGCTAAATCTCTGTGATGATTTCAATCAATTTTTCAGCCATGAAAAGTTATAATATGATTTCAAACTATTTTTTAGCCAATTCTATAACCAATCATGTAATAATTTCTAGGAATATCAAAATTTACCATGGCTTAACTCGTCAAAACTCACACTGAACAATAGAGATATATTTAATGTTGATATTATTGCGTTTCCTGACCTTAATGCAAAAAGATATATATAAGCTTTTGGGAAAAAATTATTTAGAGATTTATAATTTTTCAAATTAATTCCGTTGTCTCAATTTGCGTGGTATAACTAAAATTTTGAGCTTTTTTTCTTTTGATTGTTTAAGTACATATAGCATGTATTTTAACGTTAATTGCTACATTTTAATAGTGTGTTCTTCTTATGAATATATTTTTAGTGATCGATGTGACTCACACGTGCAAAGCACGTACACTAAGCTAGTATATATATATATATATGTGTGTGTGTGTGTCAAGATACACGTGCAACACATGTATACTAAACTAGTAAAGAGAAATGCAACCACTTGAAAACTGATTTTTCGATTCTTCTTCCCTCCATCCACGTGCCTAAATGAGAGTATATTGGCGTTCTTTCGCATATCGACGTTTAGAGGGATCAAGCCGAACAAATAACTAAGTTCGGGAAGTTTGATATATAGGGGCGGAGCTACCCTTAGGCGAGGGGTTCATCCGAACCCCCTTCGATGAAAAATTATACTATTTATACCTGGTTAAAATTATTTTTACTAAAATTACACAACTACACAACTTATGTTTTCAATATTACAAAAAATTCCAACTCCCAAAACATATTACAAAAATCCCAACATATACACAGAATGCTATGTATATGTCGGTTATGTTATGTATATTAATAGGGAGAGAGAGTAAAGTAATTAAAAAAGTGGAAGAAAGTGTAATTACTTCCATAAGGGTTGGTATTTATGTTATTTATACTTTTTTTTATGTGTATATAGTAGATGTTGAACCCCCTTCGATTTGTTCTTATGTTATTTTTGACCCCCCTTAGTGAAAATACTGGCTTCGCCACTATTGATATAGAGTTAAGTGTCAAACACGCACCTAAATTATCCCAATTTTTGAAATTTCATACCTAAATTATTGGGAGCGTGAGTTTCCTAGCTGAACCATCACTCAATGGTTAGCGAAACACCTTTGTCTAACTGATATATAAAATAATTTTATTAGCTGACGCATTATTTTTTTATGTTTTTTAATTGATTTCTTTAAAACCCTAAACTTTCGTTGTTCAAGCCGGGGTATCAATGTCACGACCTAAACGTCCATGAGTGGCACCCACACTAATCTTCCTATGGAATAACCATCTATACCGAACCATTACCCAATCACTTAATCAATATTAAGATGAGATTATCATAAACCCAACTTAATAACAATAATTCAGCGCTAATCATTATTAATACAGAAATCAAACAAACTACTTATTGAAATCCCAAGACCCAAAAGTCATCGTACAAGAACTTCTAACACAAACATCATATCTAAAAGTGATAGCCAAAATAAATAAAAATAAAGAATGTCTCATTTCCCAAAAGTTGGTCGAGAACTAATATGATGACCCATGGGAACCTGGATATGGAGTGCTAATCCTTGGATCGAGATTGACTATCAAACGCTAGAGATGATGTCGTGTCTGAGCCTCTAGAACACTTTCTGCACTCAACAAAGGAAGAATACAGGATAGTGTCAGTACAAACCACAATGTACTAGTAAGTATCACAGGTCAACTCAATTTAATAGCACGTACAACAACATAAATCAATAACAAGTAGACATGCATCAACACATATCAAATATTTGATGAATGAAGAAATATACCAATGACGGGTCAAACAATGCTTACAAACTAGCCACGTAATTCATCAAGAGTATCAACCATATTGTAAATATCCACAAATCGGCAATAATACCATAGATAACAATTATGTCCTTCTAAACCTCGCAATTAGAATACCATTTGCTCGTTATCAGCTTATTAGACCACAAGACCTTTCAAAGTCAATACTAATCTGTACACACATGCTAAGGGGCTTATTTCTACCCAACTAGTCATGACTTGCAGGAAAAAATCTAAGTTCATGTACCGTACCAACGTAATACCCGATCCTCCATGAATAAGTAATATAATATTTATATCTGTACCGGCATGGTACCCGATCCTCCATAACCATATTATGTATGTTTTATCAAATTCACACTATCTCTTAAGATATAGTACGATGTGCTAAATTTACAAGTACACTTAAAATCATAAGGTCATTTCATCAAGTTCATTTTCAATAATTATCCATACAAGTTTCAACAATCCAAATATCATCAAATTCAAGTCTGTCCGAAGGCCAATCAACAAACATCCAATTTAGGAGCATACACATAATTAAAAAAAAGTTTATACTCCAACTAAACCGTAACCTGCCTCAATCGAAGAATCAGAATACAAGCTAATTTGCAACGGCCTTGTCCTTTCGTAAAGTCTCTGAATGATTATAATCTTTTCAAATACATAATCCCTATAAAAATACAAATCTAATAACATTCATTTTCTAAATTTTTACTCTAAAAACGTAAGTCGTGAACGTAATTTATTCAAAAGTGATAATTGATTTCATACAAAAAAACTTCAATTTGAAACAAACTTAGAAACAGTGGCTGCAACACTTTTAATTCACTAAAAATCATAACATAGCCCCCATTCCATCATTATCCTAATGATTTACACTTAAGTAATCATTAATTAATGATTCCACCCTTAACCACTAACTACATTACTACGTACTTTTTCATTCGCCCATTCCACAAAAATTATAAATCATATACATCACTGCGTAGTTTTTCATTTGCCCATTCACCAAAATTATAACATCACAATGCTATGTACACGTAGAATAAATTTACCTGAAATTCGTGTTATGCTGCTGTATATTTTTCTCTCCCACTGGTGTCTGTTTTTTTTTTTTTTATAAATTATATTTCAAGAGGTTAAATCTAAATTTCAGTTAACCTAAACGTGAGTTATGTGAGAAGAAAAAGAATAATGGGTTTTGTGTAATGACCCTCATGGTCATTTTCCTTTCTTTCATGCATTTTTTATGTCTAGAGCTTTTCTACAACTGCTTCAAGTTATTTAAGGTTTGCTGGGACTGACAGTTCAGTTTCGGGTGGTTCATTTGAGAATTTTAGTGATACCAAATATATTTTAAAATATTTAATCTAAATTGACATTTGGTAGAAATATAATTTATTACCTTTCCAAAATATTATTAATGTTGATATAATTCTTTAGTTATAATATACCCAGATTACTTTATAAATAATTTTATAAATTATTAATATTTTAAGCGGAGATAGTGAATCTAGATATGTTAAAAAATTATTATTATATAATAGAGATATTATTTCAAATAATTCTCTATATTTTACCACGAACCTATGCAATACCTGAATATATATAATGGGTGATTAAAAATTAATAAAGTAACACCTCCACTTCCACGAGAAAGTGGAGGGAGTGTTCAATGTGTATTAAACATCCAAGGTGGCAGCCTTTGAATACAATTAGTGTCACTTTTATGATAATTCTTAATATATTACCACATAACCATTAAAAATTGTCTAATTTATAAATTTCATTGTATATATATATACATAGTAGGCAGAAATATACCTTTTTCTTACTTTAAGTTACAGCTTTTTATATATATATATATATAAGCTACTGACAATAGCATTCCATTTCTAGAGTAAGTTTTCAGTAAATTGAATTTCAAAAGATAAATAATTATCCGTATCAAGTTTTCTAAGCTCGGATTCTAGTAGAACACTACTCGAAGGCTTCTCAAAGAAGTTTTTAGCTTGGCATTCAGGTAGACTAGGTTTACCCTATCTTTAGATTGAGCTTATTCACGATAACTGTGTACTATTATGCTAGTTTTGAACAATTACTTGTAGTTTGCATATCATTTGATATATGTATCATGCCTTATTTATTCGGTTAGGATCCGTTCTAGTAAATTTCGATTCTTTATCTTTTGATATGATATGACATCTATCACTTTAGGAAGTAGAATTAAGTTGCGGAAACTCGAATTCGTCCCTTTTAAATTATGATATGCGAATAGTTATTTAATGTATTTTAGTTACGGGTTAGGGTTAGCATATACTCTATTTATGTCATTGCTTGTAAATTTTGATACCACTTTGACATTGGTTATGGTATGATTTGATTTTAATTTTACAATTGGGAATGATTACTATTAGTTTCGGTTCGAGTCCGACATCTGATTATGATGATTTGGGAGTTCTGATACCGACTATTGTTGTTCTGGGAGTTGTGGTTCCTCTGAGTTTCGAGTCCGGCATTTGAAAATTTTGAGTTTCAGTTCGAGTCCGGCATCAGATTATGAGTTCTGTTATATGTCATGTTTGTGTCCTCTTGTTATTACTCACCATTTTCGGTTCGAAGCTGACATATGACCTCTTGTTATTATCCACTACTATTGGTTCGAGCCCGCCGTCTGGTCTCTCCTTACTATTCATTGGTGTCGGTTCAAGCCCGATGCACATCTGGATGGCTACTATGATTTCATGGGATTGGTGTAGTTTTGGGTTATTTACACTTTTTGTTAAAATTATTTCTTGTGTGTCCCATCGGCTTATGGAGGCACTATTGGGTTAATTGTCTTCTTCAGTGTGCCTAGCGGGCTTATGGGGGCTCAGTTAAGTTATGTTTAATTTGCTTTTATTACGACGTTATTTATATTTCTGTATCGCTTATACTTATTCCTTTATCGCATTTGCATAGCCCAATAGTTGTTTACCTTTCTATTCCTGTTTACCTTTGACTTAGATTACACCCTCGCATTTTAGTTATATTTTTCCTATATTGAGCTCAGTCGGTCAATGATGCGTACTGAGTACCCGTTCTTTGGTACTCATACTACACTTCTTCATCTTTACCCTAATGCAGATCCGAGTACTAGCAGCCGAAATTGACATAATTCCTACTTTTCAGTACTGATCCGGAGCAGGGTGATCTTGCTGTTGTCCGAGACTGATCTTCCTCTATCTATTTCAATTTATCTTTTGGACTCGAGACGACTTGTATATATTGTGTATATTTTGAATTCTGTCTAGTTCCTTGTGTATCTTTTAGTAGTGGTTCTAGTACCGACCTTGCCAGGTCTTGAGAGAGATTCATTTGTATATTTTGGTTCTTTTCATTCTCTCGTTTGGATATACTTTATATGTTTCCTTTTTGTGTTTCGCTTACTATATTACTAGTGTTCTCATTATATATGGTCTTTCTGGTTTCTGTTAGCCCATTACCTATTATTCCGGGATATGGCTTGACTTGTTTACTGGTGTGATAAAATAGGCATCATCATAACTTGAGAAATTGGGTCGTGACATTTTGACTCATTAGGTCACTAATTAAACTAATTATTCAAAATACCCAAAACTTTTAATAAATCTTCAAAATTTATTTGAAACCCCATAAAAATAAATTAAATATGTAAATTGACTAAAAAGTACATTTTGGATCTATTAAATTCACTAAAACATTAATTCAGGTCATCTTGATCTAATATTGATCTTGGCCGAACTTAACTTTCTTAAAAATTCAAGAACTCAATCAATGACTAAAATCACTTCTGAACACCTCAAGAATTGGTACTACCTATCCCGTATGTCACAATTCACGTATACAAATTAGGGAAAAGAGAAAAAAATAGGAAAAATGAGAAAATTTCACAAACAATTGAAAAGGTCGTTACAATCAACACCATGGTCGAGACGAGATCATGACTGAGAATTGTGGAGAAGAAGATGCTTGTATGTCGCGAAGAAGAATAAATTAATTTATACAGTATTTTTAACTTTTATCATAATATCAGTTTAATTTAGTTAACTTTTTTACGGTGAAATTGTTTTTTCAAGTGGCGTAATTTTTAAACAACAAAAAAAAAATACACATCTTGTTATGGGTATGAATATCAAAAATCCAAAAGATCTAACTGAATCGAACTAACTCGATTCTTCGTTTGGTTTTGATTTTATTTCAAAATTTTGATTGGGTTCTTGATTTTAGGGTTTTGGTATTTTGGTGCACCGGGAAATCAAAGTTTTAATAACATAAAATTCAAAATTATAATTTTTGCCTTTATCTTATTGGGTGTTGTTGCATTTTAAAAAATAAAAGAACCAAGAAGGTTGATATTGTTGGGGAATATGGTACCCTTCATATGTAGTGCCATTTTGAGGAAGCAGATCAAGAAGATGGAGTTGTTCCATTCTTTCTCAAGGCTCCTTTTTGCTTTATATTATTACCATCTAATAAGAGGCAAAAGGCAAGGAAAGCAATCAGCTCTCAGTGAACATGTCTATTTCTCCTGTTTGTTTCATCAGCTGCTTATTTCGTGATGTTACTATATCATCAGCAGTTATATTATTACTCATTAACAGTTTCATTTGTTTTTTAATATCTTTATTTGATTTGAATTTGGTGTCAAAAGTTATTTAATTTCACAGATTATTTGGATATTTTTAAATTTAAGACTTGATTAACAAGTAGTAACTTCATGTAATATTATACTGTACATATTTATGTAATTAATAATTTAAAATTAAAATTAAAATTATAAAAATAATATATTTTAAAAAGTGAACTGGTCAGTGGGGGCCCGTAGCCCATATATGATGGGTTGGACTTGCTATTTTTTGATCTGTCACGTTGATGGGTCAGCTCGACCTGACCTGTCAAACTCCAAAGCCTATCTAAACTAATCTGAATAGACTAAATCGACCCGTATTAACAGCTCTACTTCTAATCATAAGATGGCTCAGCTCCTAATCTGAGAAGAAAAATTTGGCTTCTTTTTTCAGGTAAGAGTTTCTTTCTATCAAATCGGACTCTTAATATTTGTGAAGTGGCACAACCCTTCAAAGATACATGTCCTTTTCTATATTTTTTATTAATATTATAATAAGAAATATATAAAACATATATTATTTACTTCGATATGAATTCGGATTTGACCTATATGGATGATTTAATATCAATTTTTAATAATTACTAGTCTCTTTTTCGATATATTTTTTAATCTATGTATAATTTATAACTAATACATAAAAATTTATAATTATATCTTTTAACAATTATATATTTTAATAATAAATCACAATAATTGATAACTTAAAATGTTTAAAGGATATATGTAAAAATCGCTCTGAAAAATAAATTTATTTAAATTTTAAAATTCAAAAGATGTCACATTAATTGATATAATTATTTATAATATTAATTTCGAATAAATGTTGGGCCCGTGCTCTGCACGGACTTATCGTGACTAGTTAAGAAAATAAAGCAGTTGTTCCATTCTTTTAATTATGTGTAAATAACAAAAATTTCAACCTTTTAGAACTAATTACACCCTATCCCACTTTTATTAATTAATTTACTCTCTCCTTTTTAACATACATAAGAAAAATGCATATACATAGCTTGTTATATATATTTGAAAGTTTTACTGTAGTTAAAAAAGGAACTAACGTATTCCCTTGATTTAAGGATGTTGTTAAGTCAACTAATTAATTAAGTGGATTAATGCTTCCTTAATTTGTGTAAAAGCTTCTGAATTTCAAATTTTGAATTAATTAAATACATTAAAATCAAAACATATGAAACTTAAACACCCAAAAATAAATCAAAACACTGATTTCATTATAGCTCTGAAGAAAAACACTTCAAAGGAGCAGCTCGTGGATTAGCCTATTTACATAAGGAACCAAATATAGTTCATCGCGACATTAAAACCAACAACATTATTTTGGACGAGAGATTTGAAGCTCATCTAGCTGATTTTGGACTATCAAAGCTACTGCGTCCCTATGATACTCATGTCACAACAAATCTGGTTGGAACCTTGGGATACATTCCTCCTGAATATAGTCAAACATTAATCGCTACTTTTAGGGGTGATGTTTACAGCTTTGGCGTTGTTCTTCTTGAGCTTCTGACAGGCAAACGCCTCGTGGAAGTATGCAGAGGAAAAAGTTGCAGGGACTTGGTGTCATGGGTTTTTCAACTGAAATCTGAGAACAGGATGGAGGAAATATTCGACACATCCATATGGGATACAAGTTACGAGAAGCAACTCTTGGAGGTGTTAAGTATAGCTTGTCGATGTATAATGCAAGATCCACGACAGAGTCCCTTGATTGATCAAGTGGTCTCATGGCTCGAGGCAATCGGAACTGGAAAAGACAGATGAGATTCTTCTATCTTTTCCTTGTAGATTTAGCTTTTTTTACTTACAATTTTTTGTTTTGCTCTATGCGTGAAGAGTAATTACTGATTTTTGTTATTATTTTTTTAGGAATTACTTGATTGATATGTTTCAGTTTCATATTAGTGTTACTTTTTTTTTATTTGTGTTGTTTATGTGGACGCCGGGTCACTTTGAGTAATGCTTGTAATTAGTATATCACACAGTTATGTATGTTAGCTAACATACATAACCTGTATATATAAACTTTGACTCACCTATGTTCATTAGGTAAGATTACATGTACATTCATGTATATTCTCCAACATATATTATTACGTTATGATGTGCTATGTATATGTAAACATATACACTATTAAAAAAATTCAGTTTATTCTTTTTTCCCATACACTTGAAAATTTTATATTTGTGTAGATGTAAACTTCAGCTATGTATATTAGCTAACATACATAACCTGTGGATATAAACTTTGACTCATTTAAGTATATTTTTCAACATATATTATTAAGTTTTATAATGTGCTATGCATGTGTAAACATATACACACATAAAAATAATACAGGTTATTTGTTTTGCATATACACTTGAAAAGTACATATCTGTGTATATGTTATCATACGAAAAATTTAATAGGTAATGTACAACACAATAATAATAAAGATAATTTTTCATCCTCGTCATTCATACATGCATTTGTTTGAGGCATCAAATTCAACATTCATCATTCCTAATAAATACATAGAGAAAAAAAATCTTCACCATATTCATCAAATAAAATCATATTCTGCCATACAAAAAATTTAAAGTACTTTAACATTGAACATTCCTAACAAATTCCAACAATACAATTTTTTTTTTACAATATTCTTCACTACGACTACTCAATGCTAACTATTCCACTTTCATCAAGAATTGGTATAGTTCTTGTCCTTGGTCTTGGAGGGTCATCATTTTTACTAACATAACCTTTCTTTGCTTTCTGAATACCGTATTTATGAAGGAGTGATGCGTAACACATTCGATGATATTCTACTTTAAAATAAATAAAAGGCACGTTCAATTCGTTGCAACAAAGACTCCACAGTTCCTGACACGCATACAAAATCTTACATGTTATTTTGTAGTACTTACAAGCAAAGAAACAAATTAGAACATGTAGACATATAACTTCCGAAATACAATGGATGCACAGGAATTTTTTTATCCTGTATTTCATACCCTATTGAAAAATGAAACAACACATTATATGTGAGCATATGTTGTCAATACATATATAAAACTTATGTATATTAACAATATATACATAAAAATTGAAGTGTGTGAACTATTGATTCAATAACACAGCTAACAACATATCACAAGTGATGTATATGTTAACATATGCATAGATGATGTCCATTGCCTCAACTACCCATATAAAAAATTAAAACATATACAAAGCAAAAAATGATGTATATTAGACATCTCATTAGCAGTTTAACAACATATTGAAGTTATGTATATGTTATTCATTTACACATGATATGTTCAGTGCATCAAACTAACATAACAAAAGACAATATCAAACCTAACTTATGTGCTGAATAATGTATGTGCAACACATACATACTTACTAATGTACAAACATGTATTAGTCAATGTATATGAACTATATAGATCATTGTAGTTCAAACATGAACGTCACCACAAATGTATATACCTAACATATGCAAAGATTTGTTTATACTTCCACAAACAAATTGCGACAGAAATTAAAACTGATGAAAAAATTTATAACCTTTCTTCGCTTTCTGAAGATCGTAATTCTGAAAGAGTGCCACGTATCGCATATGATTGTACTTTTCTATACAACCCACTGAAGATATATTCATTCCTTCACTTAGGTATTCTGCATACCCAACAACGAACACTCCACAGTCCCTGACATGCATACAAAGAACAACGTTAATTAATATAACACATCGTTAGTAATACTTGATAAAAAAATTAAAAGACTACTTACAAGTTGTCACATCCTTATTGCGTAATATTTTGTATATTATTAACACATACATAACAATATGATGTATATTAAACTGGGCATTTCATTACAAATCAAACAACATATCAAAACTTATGTATATGTCTAACATATACATATGTAATTTGCATTGCCTCAAACACACATAACAATACATAATTCAAACCCATTCATGTATATGTTCAACATCATATAAACAGTAATGTATGTTCATAACAACATATAACAAAACTGGGCATTTAATTGTATATCAAACAACATATCAAAACTTATGTATATGTCTAACATATACATATGTAATGTGCATTGCCTCAAATACACATAAAAAAAATATAATCCAAAACCCACGTATGTATACGTTTAACAACATATAATCAGTAATATATATTGTTAACACATACATAGATACTAATATATAAACATACAGGCATCACATATGTATATGAACTATAGATATAGCTGTATTTCAAATTTAAAAAGCAGCACGTATGTATATGCCTATCATATACAAACAAGTGTTATGTATACACACTGAAAACTTCTAAAAGATAGACCAGATTGAAGAAAAATTCCAAATCTACAACAGAACTAACAACCATCTCCAAGTAATTAAAAGTTTGAAAACCTCACATTATCGAAAATAACATAAATATCCCAATACAAATTAACAATGAAATTCAAAATCGAAAAAATAGAAAAACCTTTAGTAGACGTGACCGTGCAGTATCATCTTTTTTTGTTTTTCTTGACGATTCTTCAGTTTATTTTTTCGACCTTCCATCAGCAACTGAACGAACCGACAACCCAATTTGTTGGTTCATTAGGCTCTAAATGAATTAATCCTAACCTAAAAGAAAGAGAATCATCCATTTGCTAAGTAATAAATAGTTAATTTACAACTTGAAAATAGTCGAAATTGAAAAACAAATTTGAAAACAAAAAAGTATTATCCAAAAATCGATTCTATAATTTGTGAAAGTAGAAAATCAAAAACTTACTCCATTACTATGAAAAAATTATTGAAAGAACAACATGCAACAACTTGTTCATTCAGAATCTTCAATTTTTAATTAAGACAAAAAAAAAATTACGAACCTCCGATCTTACAATTTCAGAATGTTAAAAGGAGTTTTAGTTAAAATTGAATGTCAGAGAGTAGTTGAATTGGATTCAAATCAAAAATGGTAGTTTCAAAATGTTAAAAGGAATTTTAGTTAAAATTTAATGCAAAGAGTAGCTGGACTCAATTTTAAAAATGGTAACCGCCCCTTGATTGTAGGCTTCTTTCAATGAGAAAAATTTTGAGTTAATTTTGGTAAAGCTATGTATATGTATTTTTAGAGAGAGAATAAGAAAAAATGAATTTTTTGTAATATGTTTTGAGAGTTGGGATTTTGTGTAATAAGTGATATTTAAGTTGTGCTTTTATGAAATTTTTAGTTTAATTAAATCAAACAAGCCTTCTTTTTGTTGAGATGGCATAATTGGCATTCTTCTTTTAATTAGTCGTGAGATTTATTTATTGCTTTTTATTATTAATATTCTTGATAAATATCGAAGAACCAAATTCAACAAAATAAATTAAATCAAATCAAATTGAACCAAAGAATCGAACACCCATTATTCTACACACACCATCACATATTAGTCGAGGTGTGTTTCGCTAACCATTAGATAATAATTTAGATAGGAAACTCAAACTCTAATAATTCGGATATAAAACTCAAAAACCTTACCGTATAAGTTTAAGTGTGTTTTTACTTTTTACCCCTTTTAACTCTTTAATATATGGCTGCTTTATCTCTCAGTATCTATCTACTTTAAGATGAAAATTATAAGTACTATTATATTATGTTGTATGGACATTCGTCGCTTAATGGTTCACTTTCAAATTTTTGTCTTTGATCCAAAATATTCATGTTCAAGCCAAGCTAGATAAACTTAATAGAATTTACATCTCTTTCATCTGACAATTTTGGAGATGTGAAGATAATTTATCTCATCTATCTACTAAATTTTGTAAAAGAAATTATTTTTAATGAAGTTTAGTGATATTTTTTATAACTGTGCTTCCAAACAGTTCATTAGTTATATACTCTTGGTTTCAAGTCAAAGGTAAGTTTAAAAAACTTAAGTTGTTTCCTTACATTATCAAACTTGGTCAATGAGTTGAATGCTTTTTTTCTCCCATTCCATGTGAGAACATGTGGTTTTGGTAAGCTATTTACTTTTATTATAACAGTAAATTAAGAAATCTAGTCATGGTATGATTTGACTTCAAGATATTAAGGTAACTGATTATTATTATTTAGTTCTTTTCCGTAAATTTATTGATTGAGTTTGCAAGTAAGATGATACATGCATCAAGTGTCAAGTCAAAATTTCCTTTAGCAAGTGGAGCTTAAATAAATTATAATGGTTCCACTTCAGTAGATATTTTGGCAATCTATTTTTAATAGAAGTTGCAAATCAGTCAAATAAAACTCCTATATAAGAAGTGTAGAAATATTGATACACTCATTCTAAAGCTAAAGTTTCATATAGAAAATGGAGCTTGCCATAGCAAAAATGTTTGTAATTATCAGCCTTATGCTATCTTTTACATCTTGCTATTGTTCTTCGATCGAGCGCCGTGTTCCTAAAGGTTCCGATCCAATTAAATCTCCTCCAACTCCGATTTTTAGAAAACCATTGTCAAATATAGATAAACTGTACGAGTATGATATTAAGAGGCGTGTTCCTGATGGTCCAAATGAACAACAACCTCCTCCAACTCCAATTTCAAAAATAGAAAAATTGTACGAGTTTGATATTAAGAGGCGTGTTCCTGATGGTCCAAATGAACAACAACCTCCTCCAACTCCAGTTTCAAATTTCGAGAAATTGTATGAGTTTGATATTAAGAGGCGCGTTCCTGATGGTCCAAATGAACAACAACCTCCTCCAACTCCAGTTTCAAATATAGAGAAATTGTATGAGTTTAATATTAAGAGGCGTGTTCCTGATGGCCCAGATGAACAAAAATGTAACCCTGTAGTCATAACACTCTTTTGATGCTTCTAAAATGATCTTTAGGACTCTCGTAGTGATGGTAGATCGTGTATTGACGTCGTGGGGGGTGTTGGGAGTGTTTAAGGACCTCAAAACTACTTGATAGTAGTTTTCAAGAAACCAAATCTCACAAGATAATAATTTATATTTTATTCATATAAATAACAAAATTTGGTGCATTTTAAAGTTTAGATCTTTAATCATATGAGAAAAGGTTATCTAGTCATTGCATATTACATCACATGTGGCTTGCAATTAACAACCCAAAATTGCATTGTACTCCCCTACTAAGCCGACATAAACATCTTTTGCTTTCATTTTCTCATTCTCTTTTATTTGTCAACTTGTTCTTTGAAGTATTAAATTGATATTTTAAATTTAAATTTTAAGTGTCAAAAATTATATAAAAAAGAAAACTATATGTTACCATTTTTCGTATTAATTTAAGTTATTTGACGTTGAGAACATGATAAAAAATACTTACGTAGATGTTCTATTGAACTATGCTTTTGCATGTGTTCCTTCCATTGAAATGTAGGAGCCATTTGTTAGAGTGTATAAAAATAAATCCAAATAGAATATATTGGTAATGTCTGCATTTATAATTTTTGTTTTAGTAATATTGCTATTATTTATACTAACATTATTTCTTATACATTGCTCGGTGTGATGTATTGAAACTTGCCTTTTCAATTTTGATATATTTCAATTTTTTTTTAAAATATGAATTGCATATACATTCTAGTACGGGTACGGGCTCAATATATGTTATTTTATTATTTTAATTTATGTGACACAAATAAAATTTAGATAATTAATCATATATTTAATATATTTTTAGATATTTTAAGTTGTTAACTATTGTAATTTCTAATATTTTTTATGTAATTTTCAAATAATATACGTTACTCTCCTTGTCCAAACTTTTGTGACATTGATAGTCAATTATATTTTTAAAATAACTGAAGTTTTTAATTATTGTGATTTATAATATTTTTCTTCTATTCCAATTTAAGTGACGCTAATATAATTTTGAGAGTCAACCAAATATTTTATATCTTTTAAATTTTTTAAGTTATTAATTATTGTGATTTATAGTATTTTTACTTTTTTTAAAATATATAATAGATTAAATTATTTTTTGATATTTTAAGTTGTTAACTATTGTAATTTATAATACTTTTTATGTAATTTTCAAATAATATATGTTACTCCTCTTGTCCAATTTTTTGTGTCATCGATAGTCAATTATATTTTTTAAATAATTTAAATTTTTTAAATAATTTAAATTTTTTATTATTGTGATTTATAATATTTTTTTATTCCAATTTAAGCGGCACAATGCTTTGATGGCCATAATAATTAATTAAGGGTGATCTAGTAAAATCATGATTGAAGCAGCGATAAGACATTAAGTTAGTTTTAAACATCAAAAGTTAATTTGTTATAAAACAAGAAAGAATAAAGAAGAAGAGTAGACAGAATAGAGAGAGTGGTTCTTATTTCTTCTCTTGAGGGATGAGAGATCATCAGATTGTAAATACAATGAACAAAACCCCTCTATTTATAGGAAAAAATTACTCCTAGTCTGAGTAAAAGACGGATGCTTCAAATCCTAATAGATATCAAAGTAGATCTTGATAGATCTTGATAGACATTCACTATAATGTAAATACATTTATAAAACTCCCCCTTGAATGTCTAATTGATAGATAATGTGCATCGTTAAAACCTTACTAAAAAAACCCAGTAGAAAAAAATCTAGTGAAGAAAAAAGAGTACACATCTCTAATAATACGCATTTCGGCTGCCTCATTAAAAACCTTACAAGGAAAACCCGGTGGGACAAAACCTTGAAAGGGAAAAAGAGTACAACGCGTATTTGCTCCCCATAATGAGAACATCCTTGAACTTTTGCATCCCAATCTTGTGCAGCATCTTCTTGAAAGTTGCAATTGGAGAAGATTTGGTGAATAAATCAATCACATTGTCAGTTGAACGAATCTGTTGCACGTTAATATCATCATTCTTTTGTAGCTCATGTATGTAGAAAAGCTTTGGCAAAATGTGCTTCGTTCTATCTCCATTTTTGAATCCTCCCTTAAGATGTGCTATGTATGCTAAATTATCTCTGTATAAAATTGTGGGTAGATTATCATATTTCACACCATATTTTTCTCGAATGAGATGTATCATGGACCTCAACCATACACATTCTCGGCTTGCTTCATGAATAGCTATTATCTCAGCATGATTCGATGAAGTGGCTTCGATAGACTGCTTTGTATATCTCCAAGATATGGCAGTACCACCACATATGAACACATAGCCTATTTGAGATCGAGCTTTATGCGGGTCAGATAAGTACCCAACATCAGAATGACCAATAAGATCAGGACTGCAATCTTTAGAATAAAACAAGCTCATGTGTTTTATCCCATTTTAATGTCTCATAGTAGGAGCAGAAATATACCTTGCTAACAAATTGACTGAAAAGGCTATAAGCCTTGTAGTATTTGCAAGGTACATGAGTGCATCAATTGCACTAAGATATGGTACTTCATAACCAATCCAATTCGATATATTTTGAATTTCAGTAAATAATCTATTGCTTTGAAAACTCTCCAAGAGTTCCAATGATGTTCAAGCAATAAGCTTATACAATATAAGGATTATAAATAAGTTTCCCAGAAACTTTTATATGCTTCAAGAAGTTTGAATCCTTAAAAGTTTTCATATAAGTTTTGTCAAGTGACAATATTTAACATTTCTTGAGTGACATCTTCAAGTGTCTAGACTGCAAATCAAAAAAGTTTTATGCATACCAAAATCCATCCTTTCATGTCACTTGATAAATGTTTCTACGTCAGCATGCTTAAATAAACGTAGAATTCAGATCCTCGTAATCTTTCACAATATTGCGACAATATTGTGTCAAAGATATTGATGATATATTATTTTGTATCGGTTCACAATGCGACATAACATTTGAGATCTCGTCACTTCATTATTTTCAGGTACATGAACCTCTCATAAGACTTCATGAAGTGGTATGTCGTAGGCTCTTCAAGAGCTCATTGCCTTCTTATTATGATTATTTGCTCCTTATTTTTCAAGGACTATTTCATTTGGAACCGATCAGTCTACCACGCTTCACGCATGCATAGACTTTGTCCCTTAGGAACACAAAATAAGAGCACTTGCGCTTAATATGAGATGCTTTCAACATTTGACTTGAATTATCTTTTGGATAAGGATATGGTGATAATTCCTAACATATTTCATAGAGCTTATAATCTCCCCCTTAAATTAGGAAAACTAACATACATCCTCTACTTCTTTGAGGAATCCATTGTTGTGCATTATGGTATATTCATTAATCGTATGCCGCACATCAAAATTATTAGATGGAATAATTGGTTCCCGACCTTGAACCAATTGAGAGGGAAGAAATAATCATAATTTATTGGTCTAATGCATACAAATGCTATTGCAATATATCATATTTCAGACCAATACATTAAGTTTTGTTCTCATTAACAATGGTTTAGATATTTATCGAAGACATTCAATGCTAAACCATCATCATCAAGATGAATTATCTTGATTACACAATATGAAAATTATGCTCAATTTATATTGGACAAGTAACTTTATGAATGTCAAACGTAGGTTGATCATGAATGTACATGTGATCATCTTATTGATGCATCTTTTCAACATATCACATGATAGGTGAACGGGCCCTTATTCACCTTTTATAATTTTCAGATTTGAAGGGATCAAATCCCAATATTAGTTGGTCCAACCAACTTGTCATGAGAACAAATGACATAAACAATTCTTCAAGAATCTTCTAGTTCTTCAATACATGCACATCTTCGAGATGTCACAATCGTTCATATCAATTTATGAAATTTTATTCTAGTAAACTCCAAGTTTACCATGACATGTACTTTTTCTTTAGTAAATTTCAGATTTACTATTACATGAATAAATTTCAGATTTACTACTTCAGAAGTAGATTTCAAAATTATTCAACCTCTTTCGGAGGTGAGTTGTGATCAAGTGCACGTTTGCATTAATACGTTTTTCATTCCCCAGGAATGGAATATAATTGTGCCTTAAGTCTATCAAATTATGATAGCTTATAACCTCTTTCAAGATTTTGCTACTTCAGAAGCAAATCGAGGCATACATATAATGTAGAGAATTTTTCTCTAGCATATCTTATAATCATATAAGCGTGTGAAAATATCATCACTTTTGATGATCATTATCATATTGTCCCTCCATGCGTATATTCGTGCATTCAATCACTTGTCTTCTTTCAGACATATTATGCACTGCTACCACATACACCTCAAGAATGAAGTAAGTTGTCATATTTCAGACTTATCATATATTGCTACCACATTCACTTCATGGAATGGAGCATATTCAATGGGTCGAATTTCATGACTTTTCACCCAATACCCATTATTTTTCCTTAGCCATCACAATAGCATCAATATGGTGTATTGAGATTCAAACTCAATATTTTATCCATATAAAGGCATCTTAAGCATAAATCGATGGGATTTGAACCCAAATATTATCATCCCTTTTGATAATATTGTTCTTGAGGAATAAATTTAAAATATAAATGGTTCCAAATCAATTATTTTTCCTCAAATCCAACAATAATTATATCATTAATAGAAAAATACAAATAACATAAGGAATTACTAACCTTGACCTTTAGATTTAGAATCTCACCTTATTTGGTAGAGTCTCGTGCTGATAATGTAAATTAGTTAGAGACTCAAAAACTTGTGTAGCCACGTACGAACAGATCTCAATTGGTAAAAGACTTCGTACAGATCTCAATTAGTAAGAGACTTCGTGCTAATAACGTGTTATAAAACAAGAAAGAAAAAAGAAGAAGAGTAGAGAGACTAGAGAGAAAGGGTTCTTATTTCTTCTCTTGAGGGATGAGAGATCATCAGATTGTAAATATAATGAACAAAACCCCTCTATTTATAGGGAAAATTTACTCCTAATCTGAGTAAAAGACGGATGCTTCAAATCCTAATAGATATCAAATTAGATCTTGATAGACATTCACTATAATGTAAATACATTTATAACATAATTAGTATTTTATACACTTTACCTTTCTTATTAAATATTATTAATTTTTAATACTTAAATGACTTATAATAATTAATTAGGGGTGATATTTAGTAAAATTATGATTGAAGCAGCTGAAGCAGGCATGTTATAAATGTAAATTTTATTTTTTAAATTAAATATTATTAATTTTTTGATTCATAAATAACTTATAATAATTAATTCGGGGTGATATAGTAAAATTACTATTGAAGTAGACATATCATAAATGTCTATTTTACCTTTTTAAATTAAATATTATTAATTTTTAGTACATAACTGATTTGTAATAATTAATTAGGGGTGATATAGTAAAATTATGAATTTAATAATATTAATTTTTTTAATAAATAAATGACTTATATAATTAATTAAGGATGATATAGTAAAATCACGGTAGAAATAGACATGTCATAAATGTCTATTTTATTTTTTAATTAAATATTATTAATTTTTTAATGTATAAATAATTTATAATAATTAATTAGAGGTGATATAGTAAAATCACGGAGCAAGCAGCCTGCTAAAGCAGGCATGTCGAAACCTTCTCTTCTATATAATAGAAATATATAATAAAATATATATATAAATACTAGAGGTGTAAGGCCCGTGTCAACACGGGCCTAACGCAAGGGACATTTTGAGTAAATAAAAATTTGATAAGCAGCAAAGTTTTACAAAATAGTTATATGCGTTTGATTTATGTAATGATAAAATTTGACGCATTATGCTCCCAATTAGCTTAGGTATGGCCTCCAAATAGAAGTTTGGAATTTGGCTTAATCATTGCTCCCTTGTTTCTTGTTTTTGCCTTTATGTTTCATTTGGACAAGGTCCATCTCCTGAATGAAACAAAGAAAATAAGAACTTAGACAATCTAAGGAGGATTAAAGTACAGTACACAACAATCTTGGTGACTTAGGCTAGGAACACAACAATATAATATTGGAGTCATTGTGAATGTTTTATTTTGTTTAGTAAGAGAAAATTTGATTAGATATGAACTAAGACCGAACCTTTTCAGAAGCCACATGCAAAATATTGTAACAATATAGTTCACCTTGTAAGTATTTTTGGGACCAACTCCACCCTCAACTTCAATCCAAGGGTTTAATCCTAGCAAAGTTGACGTGGGAATGTCATCACATGAAAAGTTTGTGATGTAACAATATAATTCACCTTGTAAGCATTTTTTGGGACCAACTCCACCATCAACTTCAATCCAAGGGTTTAATCCCTGCAAAGTTAACATGGGAATGCCATCACATGCAAAGTTTGTGATGTAACAATATAGTTCACCTTGTAAGCATTTTTGGGACCAACTCCACCATTGACTTCAATCTAAGGGTTTAATCCATGCAAAGTTAACACGGGAATGTCATTACATTGCATAGTTTGCAGAGATCTAAAAAAAGGTTAAAAAATTACCCACTCAGCGCAGATTTTTCTCAAGTCTGAGATTTTCTTGGTCTGACTCTCAATGAAGCTCTACCCCCCAAATCCAGGGTTTACAGACATAATCAGCCCATGATCAACAGTTGTTTCACGAAAAAGAAACCATAAGGAATTCATCACCTTGGCTCACTTTGGATTCCAAACTTCCCCGATCAAGTTTTCAAGAGGTAACATATGGTTATAGAAAGGACATCATATCATGAAAAATTGACCGTAAATTTTCTCAACTTTAGTTACTAACTTATGAGGCAAGTATTATCTAAAACAATATAACTGCCCATTATTAGATAAACCAAGAATAAGGATTGGTTCTGAATCTAATAACATTTTTTTATCACGACTCCAATAGCATATTAAGAGCATGATACAAGAACACAATGGACGACACAAAACACACCCCAAAACACAAGGATCCTAGGACCAATTGGAGACCACACTCGGATTCAAGAATACAATACAAGAATGACAATATTCAAGGTGTTCAACACATATTTTCAGCCAACCCAACTTAGTTAACCAACAATAAGATGATGAACAAGAATAATAATAACAATGTGAAATAACAACAACCAAACGTTTACAATAGCAACAATACAAACTACATGATTACAATGAAACAAAGGGATAGATAGATAGACAAAATAAAGGTATAATCTTAAGAAACCAAGAGTTTATTCCACACTTAGACCCTTAACACTACACTCAACAAATACCTATCTCTTCGGTGGACACAAGAGAGAGACCTTAACCTTATCTAGCACCCAACGTTGCAAGAATCCAACAAAAGTGATTCCACACTCCTCTTGACCTAATTTTGGGTTTATACCTCAAGGAGAGAGGGCTTGTGTTCCAAAGTGTTATACACTCACAATAGCATGAATAATCTAAGACAAAATGACCTACAATGTTCTATTTATACTAGGTTAGAACTAGAATACAAAATGACCAAAAGGCCCTTTAATGAAAAGCCTAAAAATATCGCCCATGGAGTGTAGTGTAGGTTCGATTTTGGTGTGTGTTTTATGCCCTCTTTTGCATTTTTCCTGCACACTCGAAGCCTCGGGTTCATTACACTTTCACACGTCCATCCTCGTGTTCGTACCTGTATCATCCTCTCCTTCTTGAAAAGGATTCGATCTTGCATCTGTACCTTGCAAAATCAAGAGAAGAAAAACAAGCACACATCCTTATGACATGAGAGGTTAGGGTTAACAAAAAAAATAGCACATTAACATTCCATGCCGAGGTGTAACAAACTTAAAGTATAGCCATGGGTCCTTTGTTTTAATCATGAAAAGATTAGTACAAATGCTACAAAGGAGGTGGCTTGGGCAAGCATCAAGACAAAAGGAAAATAGGCCAAGCGTAATCCTTTCTCACCCTAAGATGTTACCATGATCAAACGGGAGAAGTATCCATGGCTATGGTTTTTGGCCATACTTACTTTCCCCTAAGGTGTCGCCCTCAATATTAGGCATACCCTCTATATAACTATGGAAAATATCACGAGCACAGAAAGGGTAAGAAAAGGTGTCACATGAGTCAACTCCAACTATGGTGTCCTCATGGAAGTACTTACTAATTTCAAGTTCATTGTTATTAGCAAGCTCAACATAGGAAACACACGAAGAAGAAGTAGATAGTATTTCTAGGCATGCAACACTTTCTCTTTCAAGAGAGTAGTCCCTAAATAGACATAAACCATCATGGACAGCAAAGGGAGCACAATCAAAACCAACTTCACAAGAACAAACACTAATCGGGTTGTCTCGACATTCAAGCACGTCAAGGTCATCATCACCCAATTGATTATTTTTCACATCCTCACTAGTTCTGGGCAACTCACATACCAACTTAGACTCACCTTGGTTTTCACAAGGGTCAACTAGTGTGTGAATACTCTTATTACACGACAATAGAACCTTATTCAAGTCACAAGTGCTAGCACTAGATGGACATAAATCATTCTTACGAGAAGAATTAATTTTGTCATCTAAAGGATCAACTAGTGCTTGCTTACTTACTTACAACAAGAACTTGGTTTTCATGCATCCTAACAATACCAAGAGTATCACAAAAGGAAGACCCATTCACTTCTACTCTATGCAAACCCAACCATGCCCATTTGGCTACTACTAGCCACATCCCAATATTCTAAGTTTGTAAGAGTGTGGAGATTAGCATTTTTACCTTGTAACTTGCATGAGTTACGATATTCACTTTGATGTGTGTCATGGCATCCCACTTGTACCTTTGACAAGTTCTCATCATAAGGGAGCCTTTGATATAGTGGTTTGTATGGTATCCACTCCCTTTATCGTCTTTCACAATCACAGAGGATAGTTTCAAGATGGGCCGTTGTTCCTTGGTCAAGTGGAGGTTGGATTAATAGTTTTGGATTCGGGGAGTCAAGTATGTGACGTAGTCTTTCAAGGTTTCTGTGGACATTTTCAAGGGAAGCCATGAAAGTACCTTCATCCATGGGACCTAAGAAAGAAAACAACAAAACAAACTAACAAACAAACTTGTTAGCTCAAATTAGTTACCACACTCTCACTCTTGGTTTTTACCTCACACTTAGTTTCACAAGTGTTGAAAGTCGGCTTGTACTTCGTGAGTGATTGAGGGATGAGTCTGTCTTGGTCCGAAATAGATTTTTTTTTTAGTTGACTCATAGAAAATTTATTTCGGACTTGAACCAACAAGATACAACGAATTTACAAAACAGAAAAGCATACAAAGAACGTAGATACGAACAATGGATTCAAGAACTAAGTGACAACCTAGTAGAAGTTTACTAGTTTGTTAATTAGTACTAAGACTAATTAAACGAAATGAAGGATCAACAAATAAGAAACTAAGAAATCTAAAATTTGATCTTAAAAATTATCGGTGAATAGTAAAATGTGACGTGGCAGCCACGTATTTGGTTGCGGTTTCTAACAATTTGTTATTTTCTAATTTGGAAGTCTTGGTCAATTTTCAATTTGGGAATTGGGGAATTTGTTTAAGGAGGGAAATTCAAACAAGTCTTGGAGCCCTTTTTCAACTTCAAGTTTCAAGACTTGACTTTTTTGTACAACCCTTAAAACATGACCCCTTGTATCATGGAAAGTTGTTGGATAGTGGTTGTTAAAGTCTTTGGTGGTTGAGAAGTATTGCAAGACTAACAAATTCTTACACCTTTTTCTTCACCTTTTTGGATCAAATAAGCACTTTATTTTTAAAAAGGTATGAAGGTAGTGAAGAACATCAGGAAATATAAAAACATTCACCGAGAACAACAACAACAATTTCAAGAACAACCAACAATTTCCCCACAGTTCCTTCCGAATCCACAACAACAATATCTTCAACACTTGGCCAAGACAACTACAACTTCAATAAGGATGTTCTTAGAGCAGAAATAAATAGCAATATCACGTGGTCAATCCTAGAACAACAACAACATCACACGGCTAAGGTGAAAACTACAACACAATGTTCCAGAATAATTCGGCCAAGGCTCAAGTTCACGTTAACAACATCAACAAATATAAGCTCAAATCAAGATATAAACTCAATGTGTTAGTGAGGAACAAAACTAACACTTAGATACAACAAAGACAAGTAAAAATATCAGCCAAGGTACAAAAAGAACACAAATTTTTGCCAAGAACACAACACAGACAGATTGCTATTTTTCTGAAATTTTCAGTTTTCGGCCATTTTTTTAATTTTTCAACTAACAAACCCAAGATTGATCTTGTGGGAACAATATCAAGCCATGATTTGATACCAAATGATACAAGAACAAAATGGAATACACAAAACACACCCCAAAATAGTTCATAAATTACAAGGATCCTAGGACCCGATTGGAGACCACACTCGGATTCAAGAATACAATACAAGAATGACAATATTCAAGGTGTTCAAACCCTATTTTCAGCAAACCCAAACTAAGTTAACCAACAATAATATGATTCACAAGAAGAACAATAACAATGTGAAACTAAAATAGCCAAACGTTACAATAATAACAATACAAACTACACGATTAAAATGAAAGAAAGGGATAGATAGATAGACAAAGTGAAGGCATAATCTTAAGAACCCAAGAGATTATTCCACACTTGGATCCTTAACACTACACTCAACAAATACCTATATATTTGGTGGACACAAAATAGATACCTCAACCTCCTCTAGCACCCAACGTTCCAAGCAAGAATCCAACAAGAGTGATTCCACACTCCTCTTGACCTACTTTTGGGTTTGTGCCTCAAGGAGAGAGGAATTGTGTTCCAAAGTGTTATACACTCACAATATCATGAATAATATAATAAAAAATGAACTATAATGTTCTATTTATACTAGGTTAGAACTAGAATACAAAATAACCAAAAGGCCCTTTAATGAAAAGCCTCAAAATGTCGCCCATGGAGTGTAGTGTAGGTTCCGTTTTGGAGTGTGTTTTAGGCCCTATTTTGCATTTTTCTTGCACACTCCAAGCCTTGGGTTCATTACACTTTCACACATCCATCCTCGTGGTCGTACTTGTATCAGAGCAAGATACCCCTTAAAAATTAAATAATTAAAAGACTGTCAATGTCAACAGAAAGGTTTTTGCCTACATTCAATATGCTCTCGATGACCCCTGCTTTCTTCTTCTTCCTTTCTTCTAGGATTGCTTTTTCTGCCTCCAGAGCAGCTAACTGTTCTTCCTTGTTGAACTCATGATGTAACACCTGCACCACAATGAATATGTTTTAAAAACCACCATATTGCCCAGACCATCACATCTCCTGGTGCTAAAAAGAGAGATTAATAGTAAATAAGATCTCCTATAGTGCAATTAATGAATGTTAGCACCTTAGGCAACAAGCCAACAACTCAGCTTTTCTGAAGCTAAACACAATATAGTCGGTTCCACAAAAATCTAATTTATTTTTCAAAGAACAGAAATAAACTCCCGGTGCAGAACCTAACTTTTAATTTGCAATAATGTACTCAACTATTCTCTTATTTCTTCTCTCTTCTTTTATCATTTGTACTCCTTTCGTGTCAACAAAAAATAGCGGCAATTAAGTTATTATCATTAACTAATTATCACTAAATATTTTTTTGGTATAGTGTTAGAACTCATGTGGTAGTATTTTTGGGATATTTCCTACACAATAATAATTTTTATCATTCGAATCTTAACTTAAACACATGAAAATCGAAAGCAAGACACAATTTTAGTATGATACCGACAAAAACAATAGCCATTATCTCTATCATAAATATACAATATTAGCCATGTTCTAAATTAGAATTCATATAATACATCACGCGGTTATGTATATAAAAATGTGAAATTCTAGGTTTAACTTGATGAAGTTTCAAATTATCTATATTTCAAACAGAATAGAACCCAATGTACTGAAAATGAAAGACAACAAAAAATGATCCATGAAGGGAAATATGGTGCAAATTTTAGTATTAAGTAGATTAAACAAGTTTGATAAAAAATTGCTTTCATCCTACACAACAAAAATTAAAAATCACATCAAGGCTACTGAAAGAATGTAATTGATTGCAAGAAACTAAACTCAATTCTGAAAATTAAATTTGAAGGAACGAAGCACAGTAACTTGGGGCTTTGAGCTAAAAGTGACAAAAGAGTTTGAAAATGAGGTGTAGGTGACACGAGTCTTAATAATTGAGTGGAGGTGACAATTACTTTACTATGGATTAAGAAAGTTGGGTAAGTTTGAGAATAATCCATAAGTTTTTTTTACGCTTTGATCCAAATGTTTACCTAATATAACGGGAAACGGAGGGAAAAAAGGAACGTTTCTCTCTCTTCTCATCCATTGTTGTTATTTCCTCTTAGCAATTTTTGTTGGTCATTGTTGTTGCTGCTTTATTCATCATTTTCTACTTCATTATCATTATCTTCTACTTCATTATCATTTTCATCTTATTCTTGTTGACCATTGTTGTTGTTGTTGTTACTGTTATTGTTTCTATTTGACCAATTTCTTAGGTCAAATTTTGTTTCGTACATCACTTTCCACTTTGGCATTACTTCATAGGAGACTTTGGTAAGTCAAATTATGATTTTTAGTTGAATTTTTAAACTGGAGAACTGTTATTATGCCGTTTTTCAACAATAGATAGCACGCAGACATTATTGCAACATAAGAACCATCTTTTTAAGCAGATATATTTCAACGGAAGACTCATATGTTGGATTCATGTTTATGATTCTATAGTTCCATAACATGAATCGAATAGATAGGTCATCTATTGCAACATATGATCCATCTGTTGCAACAGATTAGTTATCTGGTGTAAAATGATAAATATATGTTGCAACAGATTAGTAACCTGTTGAAACAGAACCTAAACTCGATTCGAACAGACGTGTCATTTGTTGCAACATGGTAAATATCTGTTGCAACAGATTAGTAACATGTTTCAACAGAACCTGAACTCGATTCCAATAGATGATAAATATCTGTTGTAATATATTAGTAACCTGTTGTGATAGAACCTGACCTTAATTCCAACAGACGCGTCGTCTGTTGCAACAGGTAAGTCATTTGTCACAACATGTTAATTATCTATTGCAACATGTTACTCATCTGTTGGAATCAACTTTAAAGGTGCCTTAGTACTGTAACATTTATCCCAACAGGTGCTTTATCTATTGAAACAGGTATATAGTTTGTTGCAACATATGATTCACTTGTTATAACAGATAACTCGTCTGTTAAAATCAGCTTCAAGAGTGTAACATGAATCCCAACAGTTAAGTAATCTATTGCGACTGATCACTTACCTGTTGTAATAAATTACACATCAGTTGGGATTTATGTACAACACTATGAAGTCACTATTAACTTTTTTAACAAATGACTTTATTTAGGTACCGCTAATGGAGGCATCAATAACAATAAGGATGGATTCTTATGGTTAATGGATCGAGAAGAGCAATCGATATGTATGACGTTAGAAGAAGGGTGAAATGCTAGAGATGATAGCTGTGACAGTCCAAAGTGATGTTTCGTATGATGATTTTGTGAACTTAATCATCAGCTATTGTGGACTGAATTATCAATCGAAAGAGCTCGTCATCAGCTACATGCTTAGCTCCTTTGAAAATTAGAGGGTACTACCTTTTAAGATAACCGATCAGGTTTGGTTGCGTGCTTATCTTAGTGATTCATCCAGACCAGTGTTAAGGGTGTACGTGGTTGAAAAAATGAGAGAGAATGAGAACTAGAACGTAAAAGAATAACAACAATTAGACATCTTTGATGATAGGTTGGATGATCTATGATAACGCTAAACTTACACTTCAATTTAGTGCAAGGCGGTCGTCGTCAATATATTTAACCAACTTTGGAGTCGGGATCGAATCCACAGGGAACAATGTGAGTGGCGATTAAACTAGTTTGAAACTAAAGATACAAGTTAAATTCAAACAAATGATACAAAAAGATAAAATAGGGGGTTTAGGTTTAACAAGTTGTTGTTTGTCACTGTACTTTCGGTGTTTGTAAATCAAGAGTTTATGAAATAACCAGAATTATGTTCACTAGGGCTTCCGGTACATGACAGATACTAAAAGTGGTTCAACATTCTCACGGTGGGTAGGATAACAAGCTATCTTTATCGATGTTATGCTTAAATGTCTCTCTACCTACTTAAGCGTTTAATTCCCTAATCCTCCCGGACTTAGGGAATTTCTATTTACTGCCCAAATTTTACCTCAGGTTAGCCAACCTTGTTACATCGCTGATTATTAAACGAAGTATTTTTGAGTCCCTGTTGATAATTCACTTCCTACTATATTTAATTTCTTTCTCAAGAAAATCAAAGCAGGTGTGTCTACTATTTGCAACCAACAGACGTTAATTAAAACTTCAGATTATCAAGAAACCCTACCACCTTTTGAATCTTGAATACTTAGCACCTCATCAAGACCTAACCCTAGATCCCATAACTCAGGTTAATGGAGTTTAGCCACTCATGATGTAACGAACGAAACACATAATTGAATTCATGATTTGAAAGATAAACTTACAGAGATGAATAATAACTAGTGAATCGCAGATTAGATCACAAAGGAAAAATCCCAAAATACTGATAATAATCTCTCAAAAATAGTTATGTTGTTAAAGTCAAGAAGTAAAGAGAGAAAATATCAAAATACGTCTCTTAAAACTCAAGTGCCAACCCCCTAGAAAAACCCTAAACAATGCTTTTTATAGTTAATCCTAAATAAGGAAATAAAATCACAATGTTCAGAAAATCCTTCGGAATAGGTGACGGCATTTGTGACGGCGTGTCAGGGTCCTGAGGACTTATCAGAAATGTCTTCAGGCCCTCCAGCATTCTTGGTATCTTTTGCTTTAACTGACGACAAAGCTTGACTACTTATCAGATACGTGATGACATATCAGAAATGTCGTCACTTCTTCATTCAAAATTTGATTCTTTGCCTACACTTGACGACAATTTTGACGCCTTATCACAGTTGTGATGACATGTCAGAAATTTCATCACAGTTTTACTTTAATCCTTCAAACACTGCAATATCAAAAATGTCATCAAAGTTTCACTTTAATCCTTCTAACACTGCAACACCTGACGTGATTTCTGATAACTTATCACAGGGATGATGACTTATCAGGAATGTCGTCAGCCACACTTCCAGTTCTTTTGCATCAATTTTTAGCTCTTTTTCTTTCATTTCCTAAAATTTCCCTTGCATCATGACTTTTACTGCAATATCAAAGTAAGATAATCAAAAATGACAAAAGTTACTTAAGACTTCATAATTATTCTCAGTTAAAAGCCTTAAATGTATTAGCGCCTGCTCACACATCAACACCCTCAACTTAAAATAATTGCTTGTCCTCAAGCAACTAAAACACAACACTACGATGCTTAACCAAGAGACCCATAAGATACCTATGACAGTTGATCATCAGTTTTAGTTCCAAACACATTACTCTCTCCATTTTCAATCTCTTTAAACCCAACAGTGTATATCCATGAAGATCAACAATGTGACGGAAAGGAATCAAGATATGGCATCAACTTAGCAACAATAACTATGCATATGTATAAATTCCACTACCCATACAAGTAGGCAACTAGCAGTGCAACCGATGTGCCCTTACAACAACGAAGTCCCTCCTCGCTCATATATGAAATCAAGCATGTAAATGCAGGGATGGTCAAGAGACACTCACTCTCAGAAACAAATTCCAATCAATGCATGTCAAATACCATATACTTGCCCTTATTTTCACTGCCTAAGTTTTTAGACAGTTAAGTTAGGATCACTATAGGTCTTTTCTTTGGCTTTGTAATGTAGTCTTGGGGATGGTAGGATACTCGATGGTAAGACATTATATGGAAGAACACAACACAGTTCCATCAAACTAGAATGTTTTCCTCTAACAGATGGATAATCTGTTGACAGAAACCCAACCACTTTGTTCCAACAGATGGTTCATCTATTGAAATAACTCAAATGTCAAAATTGCTATTGCTATTGAATTCAAAATTTCTCTTTGTGTCTCCAACAGTCGACATGTTAACATATTTAGAAGAAGGAATAGACAAAATGAAAATTAAATAAGAATTAAAAAGCCAAAGTTGACCAATAATAAATTTCCCATTAAACAAAAAAACAAAATACATTAGGTATAGAAAAAGAGGCAAAATATGAAATAATACTGCAGACCACAATTATTTTCAACAGATTACTCATCTATGGTAACAGATGGACATTAGCTAGAAGAACACAACTCAGTTCCATCAAACTGGAATGTTTTCCTCCAACAGATGGATAATCTGCTGATAGAAACCCAATCGATTTGTTCCAACAGATGGTCCATCTATTAAAAGAACTCAAATGCCAAAATTGCAATTGCTACTAGATTCAAAATTTCTCCTTACGGCTCCAATAGTCGATATTTTAACATGTTTAGAAGAAGGAATAGACAGAATGAAAATTAAATAAGAATTAAAAAGCCAAAGTCGAACAACAATAAATTTTCCATTAATCAAAAAACAAAATACATTAGGTATAGATCTGATATAGAATTAAAAAAAACACATTCTAATTATCATTATTACCAGAAGCAACCTTATTATTGCCAGTTGGCCAATCTTCAACCGGCAGAAGTAAAGCCCTCCCCAGCTTGCGAATCTCTATGATCATTCAGGCTCTCATGGCGGATAACTCCCATCGCAGGTCGTGAACCTGCGACTCAAGTTCTCAGACAGTGTCTTGTAGAATTACAACGTCCTAATTTGTATCAGCCATATCTAGATCATGCATTGACAAAAAAAGTAAACAAAAAAATAAAGAAAAGAGTCTGAATGTGATACAATGTATACTACAAACTGGTAGATTTACACAGAAAAAAATTCAACCTCAATGAGAAAGAAATATGCTCTTTGAAGAGACGTGGTTAACCTCAACGAGAAAGGAATATGCTCTTTAAACAGAAGTGGTTGAAGATGTAAGCCAAAAAGAAAAAATACAAGAAATAAATAAAAGTGGAGGGACCTATTTATAGAGGATTGAATTTGAATGTGTTAGGCAAAAAGGCATGACTGTTCAGGTCCATTGTATTAATTACATTCAAGCTGATGGCTTTTATTTTTTTGTGGAAAGACGCAAATTTTTCTTTTACATTCAAACTTCTCACATTTTCAAAATGGTTTGAGACTTGATAACAACCGTTATTATTGTGTTGTTGTAACAGATCGTCTATCTGTCGCAACAGATTTACCATCTGTTGTAGCAGATGGTCTGTTAAAATAGATTTACCATCTATTGTAATAGATGATTTATATGTACAATAGATGATACATCTGTTGCAGTAGATGTATTATCTGTGGTGACAGATGGACCATCTGTTGGAGGAGATGTTTTGATTTCTTCTCACAGCTGATTCATCAGTTGCAACAGATGGAGAATTTAATTCATCAATAGTTTTGAATGTGTTAGATAAAAATTCATGACTCTTCACCTTTTTTTAATAGTCATCACATGCGTGCAGATGAATAAACACTATCTAGTCTATCGTAATAGATTTACCATTTGTTGCAACATCTGTTGTAACATAGGGATTACTTGTTGCAATATATGGACCATCTATTGGAGAAGATGTTTTGATTTCTTCTAACAACTGATTCATCAGTTGTAACAAAAGGAGAATTTGATTCATTAGATATTTTAAATCTTTTATATAAAAAGTCACGAATCTTCACCTCTTTTTTAATTACCATCACATGCGTGCAGATGAATAAACACCATCTGACATGTCTTGATGGGGTAGGAAGAATAAGATGTGTACAGGTGAATGGATCCACTTTCATGTGTGGGAGTTATGTATTATTGATCAGGCTATTATGATAGACACACATAAAGTCCAATGATTTTGTGAATGTAGTTTTTTACCGATTAGACATTTATCCTTCAAACAAGATCCTGCATTGTACAGTTTAGCTTGATAGGTGTGAACTGATAAGGCCAAAGAGTTCCAAGATGGTGGTGTCGATACCTTATTACAATTTAATGACGATTTATGCTCATGTTTTGTGTCAAGTTTTGGGAAACGCTTAAGTTTTTGGCGGTAGTGTAAATATCCAATAGTGATTGGACCGATTTTAATGGAGCAATGGACTTGTTGAAAGGCCTCCAAAGCCTCGCACTACAACAAACAATGATGGAACCAATAGAAATTCCACTGGTCCAAATTTATATGAATAGGTTGCTCGAGGAGACTATTATACAATAGAGGTGCTTGGGAGAATACCTGTGCGGGAAGGGGGAGGTAGAGAAAACCATATATCATCTCAGACCCTGTTTAAGAGGAAACACAGGGAAGAAAGTAAGAAACTTCTAGAAAATCTGGCCAATGAAATTGACATGAGAAATGACAAAAACTGAATGAGCTTCAAATGTGGAAGTGTATACAAATATAACAAGCCGTCAGTCATTCTTGGAAAAGAAAAATGGTCAAGAGGATCGGAGTTGGTCACTTTTCTAGAGACTGTAAATAGCGAGCTTGACCTCAATGAAGACTCACAAAGTACAGGACCAAAACTCTAAGGAAGCTATTTTGCGAGCACGAGAGATTGGTAAGATTTTCAGTCAAGAATGAAACCTGAACCAAAAACTCTAGAAGTAAAAATAAGGGTAGCTAAGGCGTCAATTTCTGAAGTCTTACTTGCATCCCATGCCTTCTGTTTGTGGCTATGATCAGGTCAATGGCAATAGAAACAAAAAGGTCTGAAGTTAGGCAGAAATCCCATACCTAGTTATTAAAACTACCTTTGATCGGACCATAACCATAAATAGGAGGTATGGGATGCAAGTTTAACTTGAGAAATTGTCACCTTGGCTTGATCCCTTCTTTTTAATTCAGGAGTAGTTGGTTCAGGTTAATCCTGATCGACAATCTTACTACCTTCCATGCTCGCGAAGCTAAAACTTTAGTGGTCTGGTCCTGTATTTTGTGGGTCTTTATTCAGGCCATGCTATCTAGTTACAGTCCCCGAACAAAGTGCATAGCTCCAGTCCACTTGAGCCTTTGTCTTTTTCAAGAATGACTGATGGATTTTCATTTTTGGATACACTTTAACATTCGCAACTCATTCAGTTTTTTCATTTTTCATGTCAATTTCATTAGCCAGTTTTGCTACACTTAAATTGAATTGTTTTCGTGCATGTGTTGATTTTATGGGTTTTAAACCAAGGAGATTATGAATTTCAAGTAAATAAAATAGTATGCATGTTGATTTATGTACTCCTCATGTCAAAACCCATGAATTGTGAATTGTATGTTGTAATTATGATAATCCCATGTCACGTTTCCTCATGTTCAAGAACTATGTTCCCCAAGTGTTTGTCAAAATGACTATGTGAATTATTTGTGCATGACATCATAATTAAAATGCTTTAAACTTGTGATATGATTCCTTTATTTATGCAAGTCCTGGGGGTATTGTATACCCAAAATTAGCTACTTACTTAGCTTCCAGTCATACAAGAATGATCCCATAGTATCCCGAACAGTCACATTCGGTCAGTTAACAAAATCAGCGTGAGTTCAGTCAAGATTAGTTCTGTCTAGTGATAAGTGTCAGTTTAGTTGGGAGTAGGATTTAGCACCGAGCGAACCCAGTGATGGGGGCATTTCTGCTAGTATAGGGTTTGACCCTTAGTAGAAATCCCTAAGTTACAGAACTACATAGCTAGCATAGGGTAAGTCGTTCTCCTTCTAGACTAGTTATGCATGCAAGGTGTTTGATAAAATGCCTAAGAGAATAGAAAACTTGCCTTATGACTTATTTGTGACCAAAATGATGAACCTATGTTTCACCCTTAAGTTCAAATGACTCCCACGTTATTTTTATGCTTTGTGATGGATTGATGTAATGCTCATGAGATTAGGCTTATGAAATTATGACATGTTTACATGCACTTCTATTTATGTGTGAGCTTGTGGCATGCAAATACTTCATGAATATCCCCAATGATTGTACGATGAATTGTTGACTATGGTCATGTGTCAAGAAATATCTTGTCTTGTCAGTTTTATGCTATCGAGTCCTGGGGGTACTTGTACCCATCAATTTAGTTGTGTGCCTAGAGCCAGTGTCATATTTTTAAGATACTCTCAGTCAAGCCATGTTCAGTAGAATTCAGTCAGTCTCATGACTCAGGAAAACTCAGTAATCTTAAAAATCTTAGTAATCTCAGTCATTTATAAGTTCTCATTGATACTCTGTCAGTTAATGGAACTCAGTAAACTCAGTCCATTTAGTTCAGTTTAATTAATTCAGTGTCTAATCAAATGGGAGTAGGATTCGGCACCGAGTGAGCCTAAGAATGGGAACTCACCTGCGAGTAGAGGGTGTGATTCTTAGAAGCAATCCTTGCAATTCAGAACTACGTAGCCAGCGTAGGTTGAGATATCTAACCTGTTAGATGAGGGTTGATGAAGTGGCTTAAACTGTTAGATGAGGGTCCCACCGTTCTTCTTAGAGTACCTATTAGATGAGGGATCACTCACAACTTATCCTTACCAGTGGCACGATATTGATACCCTTCCAATTAGGGTTATAGATTGGACCCCAACTCAGCTATAATGCTTTATTTGGGGAATGTTGGTTAGATGACTACTTCCTACAGTTACAGTCTTAGTCTCACTAATAGAACTCAGATAGTTCTATAGAATTTTGGATTGTCAGATATAGTCAACTTAGAACAGTACAAAACTCAGCTAGTTCCATCAGAACCTAGACTGTCAGACATAGTCACTCAGTTATATCAGTTATCAGTAACTCATGTCATTAGTATTTAGACTCAATAGTCAGTATTATCATGAATTCAGTTACAATTACTTATTCATGAATGTACTCTCACGTTCATGTTATACAGTCGATTAGCATAATTCATGCATATAAACCCTTGCATTCAGCCTACCTCACTTGCATACTAGTACATTTAATCGTACTGACATATTTACGCTATGGTGTTTTATACCATTGGTTCAGAAGTAAGAGCTTCAGAGCATCAGTAGCATTCCAATCTCAACAAACAGAGTTAGCAGTGAGTCCTCATCTTTCGAGGAGATGATCATTACTTTATTATATCATTACTTAGTTTATTTCAGTAGTTGGAGTTAGTTGGGGATATGTCTCATCAACTCCTTATTCAGATAGTTTAGAGGCTTTCAGACTAGCATGTTCAGACAGTTATTTTAGTTGTTTTGGTATTGATATACCATATCTCCAAATATTATGTTTTATCAGATCTTTGAACCTTATGTCCTTTCAGCCTTTATTTCCGCATTCATATGGTATATCATGCAGTGTACAGGTACAGTTATTAGTCATGGATTAGCTTATGGTCCTTTGGGGTCATGAGCACCGTGTGATATTTCGGGTACCAGATTCGGGGCGTTACATCACCTAACTTCACCTAGCATACCAGTACATTCAAAGTACTAATGCATACTCTCTTTTTACATTATGATGTGTCATATCATAGGTTCGGATGCTCGGGGTTCCTAACCATACTTAGCCAGATCAGTCTATTAGCTGCAGCTATAGTAGTGAGTCCTCATCCTTCAAGGATGCGATATTTATTTAGCCATTACATTATTTCAGATATTTCAGACAACAGTTGTGAGTTAGTTGGGGCCTGACCCATGAACTCTTTTATTTAAGATGTTTAGAGGCTTTTAAGACATTATCAGTTAGCAGTTCTTCTACAGATGTATTCAGTTTTCATTCAGTATTATGAACCTTATGGAATTATCAGTTTTACTTCCGCATATGTTTTATGAATATTATTAAGTGCTCATAGCAGGCACCAGTCATGGGTTAACTTGTGGTTCTTCGGGGTCGTAAGTACAGTGTGATGCCCAGGGTATAGTCTCGGGGCATTACAAACTTGGTATCAGAGCCTAAGGTTCTAAAGGGTCCTAGAATATGCAAAAGTTGCATCAAGTAGATTCTTGTGCATGGGTGTGTAGCACGCCATACTTATGGGCAAGAGGCTACGGGGAGTTTAAGAAAAGTTTCCCCTCTTTCAGTGTTCATATCATGCGAGTGAGCATGAGCTTAAGTTATACTCTCTGTCTAATTCAACTTTCCCTTTCATTTATAAAACATGGCTCCCAAAAAGACAAACGGAAGAAGAAACATAAACCAACCAACACCTCTGCCCATTCAGGAAGATCCCCTGAATGAGCACATTTGTCATGCAAAATTCAGAGCTGCATTCACCACCCTAGCCCATTCTGTGGCAGCTTAAAATGTTTGACCAGCTGCTATTCAGGCTAACCCAGTGGCTAATACTACTGTAGCAAAAATTCGGGACTTCACCCGAATGAACCCTCCTTCATTTTCAAGGTCTAAGTCTGAGGAGGACCCATAGGAATTCCTTAACATAGTGTAGAAGGTAACAAATATTATGGGGCTAACTACTAGTGAGAGTGATGAGTTAGCTGCCTATCAGTTGCAAGATGTAGCTCATACATGGTTTAAGAAGTGGAAGGTAGAGAGAGGCACAGATACAGGCCATATAAAATGGGAGGAGTTTACTACTGCCTTCTAAGATAGGTTCTTTCCATTGGAGTTGAAAGAATCTAAGTATTAGAGTTTTTCAACCTAAAATAGGGCAATATAAGTGGGAAAGAGTATTCCCTCAAGTATACTCAGTTAGCTAGGTATGCTCCTCATATGGTAGCTGATAGAAGGTCTAAGATGAGTAAGTTTATGTCTGGCATATCTGATAGTGTGGTCAGGGAGTATAGGAATATAATACTGATTAAGGAGATTGACTTGTTTAGGTTTATGGTCCATGCTCAACAGATTGAGGAACAGAAAACTAAGGAGAAAGAGAGGGAGAGCAAGAGGGCTAAACCAGGTAGTTTTAGTTTCTCTCAACCAAAGTCAGAAGGAGGTAACCGTCCTTAATTCTGCCCAAGATCTTAAGTCCCAGATCCTTCTTTGTCTAGTACACCGATGCCCAAGTTCAGGAATGATAATAAGGATAGGGTTCCAGGCTCTAAAACTCAGGGTAGTGTAAACAGTGCTCGAACAAATCCTTTTTGTCAAAAATATGGCAGAAACCATTAGGATATCTACAAGGCTGGTAGCGATGTGTGTTTTGGGTGCAGTAATCCAGGCCATAAGATTAGACAGTGTCCTCAAGTGGGTTCACAGTGTCATCATAGTTGTCTCCCAGCTCAGTTCGGTCGCCCGTCTTAATAGGGTGCCGCTTCTAGTGCCACCAGTGGGCAACGTCCAAACAGGATCTATGCACTTCAGTCCCGGTAGGATCAGGAGAGTTCTCCTGATGTGGTTACTAATGCGTTTCAAATCTATCATTTACATGTTTATGCTTTCTTAGATCCTGGAGCTTCTCTGTCTTTTGTAAATCCTTATATAGCTGTCAACTTTAGAGTTAGTCCCAAAATTTTAGTAGAGCCTTTCTCAGTCTCTACCCCAGTGGGTAAGTTATCATAGCCCGATGGATATATAGTAACTATCCGGTTATGGTGTCTCAGAAAGTTACTTCAACAGATCTTGTAGAGCTAGAGATGACGGATTTTGAAGTCATTCTCGACATGGATTGAATCCATTCATGCTATGCTTCAGTTGATTGTAGAAATATAGTAGTTCATTTTCAGTTTCCAAATGAACCAGTCCTTGAATGAAGGGGTAGTACCACAACACTTAAGGGTCAACTTGTTTCGTACCTCAGAGTAAGAAGGATGATATCCAAGGGGTGTATTTACCATCTTGTTTGAGTCAAAGACTCTAATTCTGAGACTCTTAACCTCGAGTCAGTTTCAATAGTTAGGGAATTTCCAGATGTGTTCCCTGAATATCTTCTCGGAGTTCTTCCCAAAAGGGAAATTGACTTTGGAATAAACCTTCTTCCAGAAAATCAGCCTATCTTTATTCCACCTTACTGAATGGCTCCATCTAAACTCAAATAATTAAAAGAACAAAAAAGGATTCATCAGGCCCAATTTTTCCTCGTGGGGCGCACTAGTCCTTTCTGTGCGTAAGAAAGACTGTTATCTCAGAATATCTATCGACTACCGTCAGTCAAACAAAGTTACAATAAAAAACAAGTACTCACTTCCCAAAATTGATGAATTGTTCGACCAACTTCGGCGTGCCAGTTATTTTTCTAAGATAGACCTCAGATTCGGCAATCATCAGCTCAGAGTCAGAGAATGTGACATTCTGAAAACAACTTTCAAAAATTTTTATGTTCACTTCAAATTTCTAGTCAGGTCCTTTGGTCTCACGAATGCCCCAACAACCTTTATGGACTTGATGAACCGAGTGTTCAAGCAGTACTTGGAAATATTCATCATAGTCTTCATTGATGACATTCTTGTCTACTCCCGTAATGAAAATGATCATACAAACCACCTCAGAATAGTATTACAGAATCTTATAGCCCATTAGTTGTTCGTTAAATTCAATAAGTGCGAATTTTGGCTAAGATCAATAGCTTTTCTTGGCCATTATGTTTTCAGTGATGGCATTAAAGTTGATCCTCAAAAGACCAAAGCAGTGAGAAACTGGCCTAGACCCATTTCTCTGTCAGATATCAGGAGTTTCTTAGGTTCAGCTGGCTATTGCTGGTGATTTGTGTAAAGGTGTTCATCTATTGCATTCCTCATATCCAGATTGACTCATAAAAAGTTAAGTTTCAGTGGTTAGATTCTTGTGAGAAGAGTTTTTAGGAGTTAAAGACTCGACTCACCATAGCTCTAGTTTTGACATTGTCAGATGGTTCAGATGGATTTATTATATATTGTGATGCTTCTAGAGTTGGTTTGGGGTGTCCTTTAATACAGAAAGGTAAGGTTGTGGCCTATGCCTCTAGACAACTTAAGCCTAATGAGAAGAATTACCCTACTCATGATCTTAAGTTGGCAGCTGTTGTGTTTGCCTAAAAGATTTGGAGGCATTATTTGTATGGGGTGCATGTTGATGTGTTCACATATCACAAAAGTTTGCAATATGTGTTTTATAGAAGTATTTGAATCTACATCAGAGGAGATGGTTAGATTTACTAAAAGATTATGATATGAGTGTTTTGTACCATCTCGGCAAGGCCAAAGTAGTGGCAGATGCCCTAAGTAGATTGTCTATGGGTAGTGTTGCTTATGTTGAGGATGATCAGAAAAAGTTAGTTCAGGAAATTCATCAGCTTGCCAGATTAGGTGTTCATTTGGTTGATTCTGCTGAGGTTAATGTTTGGGTTCAGAATAATTCAGAATCTTCTTTGGTTGCGGAAGTGAAGGAAAAGCAAGAAAGGGGTCCTAGTTTAGTAAAGTTGAAGAAGTCAGTCTGAGATCAGAAAGTAGAGGTTTTCTCCCAAGGGGGAGATGGTGTGTTGCGTTGCTAGGTTAGACTGTGTGTGCCATATGTTGATGAGTTAAGGCAATGATTTCTTGTAGAGGTACATGGTGCGCGTTACTCGATTTATCCAGGGGCCATAAAGATGTACCGTGATTTGTAGGAAATCTAATGGTGGAGTGGGATAAAGAGGGACATTGCAGAGTGTGTGGCTAAGTGCTCCACTTGTCAGCAGGTTAATATTGAGCATCAAAAGACTAGTGGGTCTATGCAGGAGTTCAGTATTCCCACTTGGAAGTGGGAAGAAGTGAACATGGACTTTGTGACGGGTTTGCCTCATACTCATCATCAACATGACTCGATTTGGGTCATGTGGACAGGATGATCAAATCAGCCTATTTCTTTCCAGTCCATACTTCTTATTCAACCGAGGACTATGCCAAGCTCTAACTCAAAGAGTTGGTTAGGTTGCATGGTGTTCCATTGTCCATCTTCTCAGACAGAGGTACTCAGTTTACCTCTCACTTTTGGAAGGCCTTTCAGAAGGGTCTTGGTACCCAAGTTCTCCTCAGTACAACCTTTCACTCTCAGATAGATGGTCAAGCAGAAAGGAACATTCAGACTTTAGAAGATATGTTGAGAGCATGTGTCTTTGACTTTAAGGGCAATTGGTATGACCACTTGCCCTTGATTGAGTTCGCGTATAATAATAGCTATCATTCAAGTATTTAGTTGGCTTTATTTCAAGATCTATATAGGATGAGATGTAGATCTCAGATTAGTTGTTTGAAGTAGGTGAGGCTGCGGTAGTAGGGCCTGACTTGGTGTTTGATGCTTTAGAGAAGGTATAGTTGATCAGTGAGAGGCTTAAGGTAGCCCAGAGCTGATAAAAATCTTATGCAGATGTGAGAAGGAAAGATCTTAAATTTGAGGTTGGTGATTTTATGTATTTGAAGATCTCTCCCATGATGGGAGTGAAGAGGTTTGGTAAGAAGGGGAAGCTTAGTCCCCGATACGTTGGTCCTTACAGGATTTTTAGCCGCTTTGGAAAGGTGACTTATGAGCTTGAGTTGCCGGTAGACTTAGAATCAGTGCACCCAGTATTCTGTGTTTCATTATTAAAAAAGTGTATTGGTGACCCAACTATAGTTTTTCCCTTAGAAAGCGTAGATGTTCAAAACAGTCTTTACTACGAGGAAATTCTGTTCAAAATTCTTGATCAACAAGTTCATAGACTAAGAAACAAAGAAGTTCCCCTAGTCAAAGTTCTTTGCCAGAATTAGTCCGTTGAGGGAGCCACGTGGGAAGCATAAATAGATATGCGGACCAAGTGCCCTCATCTTTTCTCTTCAAACTCAGACTCACCTCGAGGTAACAACCTTCATAGAATTTTTCTTTTGCATGCTCAGTTTCAGCTGCATATCGTTCTCATGTCAGTCATGCATTCACAAACCCAGTTCAGTCATGTGTCATGTTTAAATTCAGTCATCTAATCACGTATATTCAGCATGTAATCTCAGTCCCTTAGTGCTTCCAGCTTAATTAGTCTCATTCGAGGACGAATATTCCAAAAGCGAAGATATTGTAATTCCCCGAAAACCCAAACCAATGCTAGAGTCATGTTTCAAGATCACGCATAGTACATTAGATTATTTGGCAGCTTTATGAGCTAGTTTGATGCATATTAGGTCTCAAATAACTCCCAGCAATTTGATGGATCAAAATATCCCATACCGATTGAGTTTTCGATAAGAATATTGCTTTAGTCAACTTCAAACAAAAATAACTTTTTCTTTACTTAGAATATTTCAATTCAATACCAACCAAACTGTAGGAAATTGAATAAGCTTTCCAACGATACCAATTTCGCCCAAATTCGATACTCGGGTGAGAAGTTATGGCACTTTTAGTGAAAGCAGTAGCTCAATACGAGCAGCACCGCGTCGCAGCGACCCCAAGAATGGCATTCATTATTTTCCAGTGTGTCACCACAATAAGCATTGCGTCACACCATGGGTATATTTCACAATTGTCACTTTCCAGTGAGGCTCTGCGATTGGCACCGTGTCACGCCAGAGTGTTATTTCGCACTCGTTAATTTCCAAAGATGCAATGCAATCACACCGCATCACACCAAAGTGCATTTTTGCACTTGTTCGTGGAAATACGCTTTCAGCCAAAATCCAGTGGCTCACCGCGATGGCACCGCGTCGTGGTGTGGCCGCCAAAATTGGGATTTTCAGTGATGAAATTTTAATTCGTTTCAGGGGCAGTTGGGTCTTTTTTCATGACCCTAATCAGTATAAAACACGAGAATTAATGCCCTAATAGCCTAATTAGTCATTATTTTATTCAAATTCCCTCAAATCAAGAACATTCTCTCCCAAAAAATATCCTAGCCTTCAAGATTCAAGATCAATTCCCAAGAAAATTTCCATGAAACTTCACGAATTCAACTACTCAGGTATGTTTGGTGTTCATCCTTGGGTTTCCTTCCACCCTTGGAGTTCAAGATCCCCTTTTCAAGATTTAAATTATGATTTATACTCTTAAATTGAATTGTGTTCATGCATGTGTTGTTTTTATGGGTTTTAAACCAAGAAGATTATGAATTTCAAGTAAATAAACTATTATGTGTGTTGATTTATGTACTCCTCATGTCTAAACCCATGAATTGTGAATTGTATGTTGTAATCATGATAATCCCATGTTAATTTTCCTTATGTTCAAGAACCATGATCCCCAAGTGTTTGTCAAAATGCCTATGTGAATGATTTATGCATGACATCCTAATTGAAATGCTTTAAACTTATGATATGATTCCTTTATTTTTCTATCGAGTCCTGGGGGTATTGTATCACCAAAATTAGCTTCTTATTTAGCTTCCGGTAGTACTAGAATGATCCTGTAGTATCTCAAATAGTCACATTCGGTCAGTTAACGGAATCAATGTGAGTTCAGTCAAGCTTAGTACAGTCTAGTGATCAGTGTCAGTTCAGTTGGGAATAGGATTCAGCACCAAGCGAACCCGGGGATGGGGGCATTCCTTCCAGTATAGGGTTTGACCCTTAGTAGAAATCCCTGAGTTATAGAACTACGTATCCAGAGTAGGGTAAGTCATCCTCCTATCAGACTAGGGTTGACTCAATCATATATATATTTCATGAGTCTTCCTGCCAGATTAGGGTTGACACAATATTATTAGTATCCCGTGGCAAGGTGCTAACATCCTTCCAGATGGGTTCATAGGTTGGACCCCAAATCAATTTATAATTGGGGTATGTCGGTTAGATGAACACTCCCACAGTTACAATTTCAGTATCAGTAATCAGTAAAGAACTCAGTCAGTTCTACAGGACCATGGCTATCAGTTATCAGTTACTCAACCATCAAAACTCAGTATTCAATCTCGGTATAATCTCTGATACATGATGTACACCTATATGTGCAGTATTACATAATCAGTATGTTCAGAAGTTACAGTTTTGCATGTACTCTCTTCCAGTTACTTCATGATGTTCATTCAGTCAGTTATTATCTCATGCACAAGAGACCATGCATATTAACCTAACCTCACTTAGTATACCAGTACATATAAAGTACTAATGCATACTCTCTCTTTATGCTATGATGTCTCATATCATAGGTTCATACGCTCCGGTTACTAACCGTACTTAGCCAAATTATTCTAGCAGCCGTAGCTATAGTAGTGTGTCCTCATCCTTTGATGACGCGATATTTATTTATCCATTACTTTATTTTAGTATTTTAGTTATTTCAGACAGCAGTTGTGAGTTAGTTGGGGCCTGTCCCATCAACTCTTTTATTTCAGATACTTAGAAGCTTTTCAGACATTATCAGTTAGCAGTTATTCTATAGATATATTTAGTTTTGATTCAGTATTATGAACCTTATGGCATTACCAGTTTTACTTCCATATATGTTTCATGAATATTATTCAGTGCTCACAACAGGTACCAATCATGGGTTAACTTGTGTTCATTCCAGGTCTTAAGCACTGGGTGACGCCCAGGGTGTAGTCTGGGGGCGTTACAATACCTTCCACATATGAAGTGGTTCTATGTGTAAGTAGTTTATTCCTCTGAACCTATCTTTACTCTAGCCTTTAATGCTGGTCGGGCAAAATTTGGTCCAGTTTTACTTCCTTTTATCTACAAACAAGAGAAATACATTTCATGATAAACAAGAGAAGAATAAAAAAACATTACAAAAAGGTAACACAAAATTGAATGAATCAACAGATGACCAATCTGATGCAACAGATTCCCCATTTGTTCAACTGATAAGGCATTTGTTGCGACATATGGATGACATGTTGCAACAGATGGATTATCTATTGGAATAAATCAAACCAGCCTTGCTACTGGTTTGATTTCTTTAATCATTTGCTCCGTCTGTTCCAACGGTTGATTCATCAGTTGCAATAATTAAGGAAACTAATGCAACATCACCACCAACAGCATCAACAATAAAGAAACAACACCATATGTTCCAACACCACCAACAATACAAACACCACATATTCCAACACGACCACCCCCCCAACAACAGCATCACCAAAGTAACAAACAAAAGACATAAAAAAAACTATGCCAACAACAAGGATTTTTAAGTTCTCCCAACAGATGATTTTTTTTACATATTTTAATAAAAATAACAGTTCATTCATTTAAGACTTAAAAGTCACCTTTTCTTTAATTTTCTCAATAAATAGGAAACTGGTAATGGGTAAATCATTAATAACAATAGATGTAAATATATAATTTAAATAACATATAAAGATGAAGACGAGAAGGAAAGAGCAATATTGAACCATACCTGCAATGTCAAAAAATTACAAAGGGATCAGAATATCCAATTCAGCCGAGAAAAGATATTGATCGGTTGAGATTCAAAAGGATCCTCATCCAAAAAAAGAGAGAAAAGAGAGGGAAAATAGGAGAGAAAGAGAATTGAGAATAAAAAAGAGAGAGTATTCTAGATATGGGTTTTAAATATTCATTAATAACTTTTGAGGGGCAAGAAGAGACAGTGACATTGAAAAGATCAGATAAGACTACTCAATAAAGAGATTTTTGAGTTATCCAAGTTATATTTTTTACCACCTTAGTATTTTATATTTTTTATCTCGGACAGGAAATACCTAAATTGCTTTAAAAAAAGGATCTTAAAATATCTAAGTCATACTTTGCAACATATGACAATTTCAGTTTGAAAATTTCCAAAGCTCGGTCATCTATCGCAACATATGGAAGTACATGTTTGATGATTTACAGCAGATGTATAATCTGTTGCAATAGATGACTTAATCTGTTTGATAAATTCTAATAGATAAGTCATCTGTTGTAACATATTGAACATTTGTTTTATATAATTTCAATTGAGCTCATATGTTTAACTAATACCAAAATTAATTAATCTAGGACTAGGGGTGAGTTCTCATAGGTTCAACTACAACTTCAATTGAGTTTTTTGGCAATTGAATGATAAGACGGTATTGCATTCCTCCCGACTAGAGTCGTTGATTGATCGCTCTGAGCTGAGTCGATTCTTATTACCTTATATGTTTAACTAATACCTTAATTGATTAATCTAGGACTAGGGGTGAGTTATCATAGGGTCAACTACAACAGATGACACTGCCTATTTGAAAATTTACAATATATGGATAATCTATTACAACTGATGACTTAATCTATTTGATAATTTATAACATATGGGTAATTTGTTGCAATAGATGACTTAATCTATTTGATAATTTATAACAGATGGGTAATCTATTGCAAAAAATAACTTAATTAATTTAATTAATTCCTATAGATAAGTCATCTGTTGCAACAGGTTGAATATTTTTTTATACAATTTCAATTTAGTTCATATGTTCAACTAATACGTAAATTGATTAATCTAGGTATAGAGGTGAGTTCTCATAGGGTCAACTATAACTTTATTTGAGTCTTTTGGCAATTGCATGATGAGACAGTATTGTGTTCCTCCCGACCAGAGTCGTTGATCGATCGCTCTTGAGTGAATTGATTCTTATTACCTTATATGTTCAACTAATACCTTAATTGATTAATATAGGACTAGGGGTGAGTTATCATAGGGTCAAATACAACTTTAATTAAGTCTTTTAACAATTGCATGATGAGACGGTATTGCGTTTCTCCTGGCCAGATTCATTGATCGATCGTTCTGAGCTGAATCAATTCTTATTAACTTATGGGTTCAAATAATACCATAATTGATTAATCTAGGACTAGGGGTGAGTTCTCATAGGGTCAACTACAACTTCAATTGAGCCTTTTGGCAATTGTATGATGAGACGGTATTGCGTTTTTCCCGACCAGAGTCGTCGATTGATCGCTCTGAGGTGAATCGATTCTTATTACCTTATATGTTCAAATAATACCTTAATTGATTAATCTAAGACTAGGGGTGAGTTCTCATAGGGTCAACTACAACTTCAATTGAGCTTTTTGGCAATTGCATGATGAGACGGTATTGCGTTCCTCTCGACTAGAGTTATCGATCGATCGCTCTAAGATGAAGCGATTCTTATTACCTTATATGTTCAACTAATACCTTAATTGATTAATCTAGGACTAGGGATGAGTTTTTGTAATGACCCTTTGGGTCATTTTTCATATTTATGCTTATCTTCACCATTTGAGCTTCTCCATAGCTTCCCCAAGTCATTTATGACTTGCTGGGACCGACGGTTTGGTTACCGGGTAGTTTCTTTGATTTCTAGAGCCAATTCTCTGTTTTGAAGTCTTTGCTAGTTTCAAATATCCACCGAGCAAAAACTTCAGTGAAACAATCTCGAATGCAAATTTTGACTTTGCTAAAAGATTCAAAATATTAAATTTAATCTAGATAGACCTTTGGTTTGGGTTCCAATGCACTCGAGCTCCTTTCGACTTATTGGTCAGAAAGTTGGAAAAATGAAACTATAGGTGTGGGCCTAACTGTTTTTTGAAATAATCTCGTATGAAAGTTTTGATGATTCCAATAAATTTGAAATGTGGCTTACACTCAAATTTCAGTAATGGATCATATATTTTGGATTTCAAATGAGTTTCGAGGGTCAAAAATAAGTTTTTGACTTTGCTGGTGGCCTAGATAGCGACTGCGGCATCTCTAAAGCTGGTAGGGGTATTTAAGAACCCTATAGGCCACCCTTTTCATCACTTTTTACTCATTTTTTGAGAGCCTAAAATCCTAAATGGGTATGATAACTCAAAATTGAGTCTTGCGGGTGTCTAGGGAGCTTGGTAAACATCTTTTATCATGATTATCATTTGGATTAAGGTAAGATTTTATCACTTTATTGGTGAATTTCTTAGTTCTTGGCCCAAAACCCTAATTTAACTTAGGACTTGATTTAGCCCTAAATTTGGTTTTTTTTCACCTATTAATTGAGGGTTATGATTCCTTGGTGATGTATGAGCATTAGGTTGACCTCGGAAATGCAATTTCCGTACATGGGATCCACTTGGGGGTTTTCGTGTCGTTTTTGGACCCAAATCACAATAGTGCAATATGGGTATTGTTAGACTCGTATTAATGAGTATATTATATTTTTGATAGTGTGATGACATTTTTGGGATTGTAAAGTAAAGATGAGCATGTGGTGCTTGAAGTGTGATTTTGCGGTTTAGCCTTGAGGTAGGCTCCTGTCCACTTTCCTTCATAGATGATGTATGATATTTATTGCGTGTGGATATGAATGTTAGTATTTATTATAAGTAAGATATCTTAGCCTTGATTATTGATGTTTTGGGAAATTAGATGATGGTCTTGGACCCGTATGATAGTATGTTTATAACCTTGTGGACTCCTATTGCTTTCTCCCTAGTTTATATTAAACTGTAGCATAGATTTGATACATTGCTATATTATGGATATGTTTTTAGTGTTGGAAGCATGATTAGTATATTTAATCTTATTGGTATAGTGTGGTATTCTTGGAATCGTAATTTGGATAGAATCAACTTAAGTGCCCTTATTTCTAGTTGAAGTTCCTATCTAAGGCTTGTATGTGGCTTACTTGACATCTAGAAGTTGAACTAGATATCTTAGCCTAGTTTGGGGCATAGTGACCTAATTAAGGAAATTGAGGTTTAGATGTGGGATTGTCCAGCCCACTTAGGCTTAGACTTGTATTAATCATTGTGGAATTAACTACAGATGTTAGACATAGTTGAGACTAGTAAACCTTAGTATAAGGTTACTTTGTGACTCGAAATATTGTAATGATGTTCCTCGGATTGTGACTTATGAGTTATAGCTATGTTGTTTCTTATAGAAATAATGTGATAAAATGGGCCCATAGAGATGTTATTTCCTCTTAGACTTGACACTTGGCCCATAGAGATGTTATTTCCTCTAAGACTAAATACTTGGCCCATAGAGATGCCATATTCTCTTAGACTTGATATTTGGCCCATAGAGATGTCGTTTCCTCTTAGATATGATGTTGGGTCCTTAGAGATGATTTTCCTTTTAGATTGATGTTAGGCCTATAGAGATGCTACCTGTATTTAGATATGATAGTTAGCCTAGAGAGGTGATATTCCTCACCGTCATGATGAATGACCTTTATAGATGAAATGACTTATAGTCACGTCATGCTTATTAATATTATGTCTCTTATGTGAGAGATGATTATATGCTTATTGATATTATACCTCATATATGCAGGATGCCTCCTAGATGTGAGATTATTAGAGATATTCTATGACTTATAAATATGATTATAGAGATGAGTTTCGGATATGTATATGGGCCAAAGGCCGTGATGATGATATTGTGATTATTTCAGATATATTATTGGGTCGAGGATCGATAGATGATAGCAATTGGACATCTGGAAAGTGTTCATCCTTGTTGAGGATATGGCTACAGTTCATGAATATATATATATATGTATGTGTGTATACACATCTCTCCGGTATGAGATAGAGAAAGGTGTGGTATGACGCTTATGATTTCACTAATTGAATACTGGTGATGGCATGCATAGATTTAATACATTCATGATTATTATATCGGTTATTGATGTGATTCTAGCTGAATGCAATCTTATGACTGTTCTTCCTAATTATGGTATAAGCTACGTGGTAACTAGTTAACTATTAGATGACTATAGTACTTGATGCTTAGAATTCTAAATGCATTAGTTAATGAGCCTTGCTTAGTAATATGGTAACTAATGACTAGGGTTTGATACGTGGTTATGAAGTTGGGTTTATCGATGGTAGTGATATATGGCCATAGATAACAAGTTATAATGCCAATTAGTTGTTAAGTGAGGATAATGTGGTCAGCATTGCTAGGTGTTAAGGGATGCTAGTGATAATGATGCCTAGTTAACAATGATGCCTAGTTACTAATGTTGACTAGCTAATAACGAGGACTAGTAAATAATGAGGATTAGTTGGTAAAAAGTATTAGATATTGATTAGTGTTAGTTAATAAAAGATGTTTAATGGTAAACCTTGACTAGATGTTAGGTTTGGCTAATTATTGATTAATGGTTTGTTGTTATTCCATGATTAATAATTATGTGAAGAATCGTTTAGATTGATAACTAGAGATCATGTGATGACTAATAAACTAGGGTATAATAATTAGTCTTGGCTAGTTAATAATGAGCAGATAAAATATAATGATAAGATAGTTATTTTTGCGATATTATGATTATGGTTGCGAGTATATTAGCTTAAGTCAGTGCACCTATTATATACCTATATTTATGCATTGATGACTAGGATGATATATTGATGTCCGGCAAGGCCGGAGGATACTTTTATGATATATTGATACCCGATAAGGATGGAGGATACTATGATGATATATTGATACTCAAAAAGGCCGGAGGATACTATTGTTATGATATTGATACCCGGTAAGGTCTGAGGATACTGTTGTGATGATGTTAATAACCGGCAAGGCTGAAGGATACTATTGTGATGATATTGATACCCAACAAGGCTGGAGGTACTATTGATGATGTGTTGATACCCGGCATTGCCGGAGGTACTATTGATGATGTGTTGATATCCGGTAAGGCTAAAAGTTGATTAGGATGATGATGGTCCTAATGAGGACAGTTATGATGAGTTGTTATATTGATTGTGTACTTTACATTCATTCCTGTACGTGCATCACCTATCACCAGTATGCACCTATATTTATAAGCCAGTATGGAAAGGTTGCATATATATGGGTGAAGAATATTCCTTGTGTTGTTGTGTGCTGATTGAACCTTCCGAGTTTGGGGCGGTGGGGGTACGCATAGGCTCGGCTAGGTATTTGGTTGTCCAGAGTAGCCGGTTATTTACGATGTTATTGATATTGTTATTGTCATTGTTATGATCATTATTATTGCTAGCCTATGACAGATTGGTTAGTGATTCGGTATTGGGATTGAGGTATGTCTTCGGCCTTTGCTATCTTATGATTGCACTACTATGCACGATTATTCTATGTCTAGCCATAAGGATTAGAAATCCTGAGTATATTAGTATTGAATCCTGATAATATTGTAATGAAGTCTTAAAATGAGAACATGATGATCTAGGTTATGTTTGAGATGACCTCCTGTTTATATGTATTATATATATATCTAACTATATGAAGCCATGGTACTATCGGATATCCCTTCCTTCGTTGTTCATATTGTATAGTCGTTCCTTCGCCTTGTGTATTACAATATATCTTTTTTTTGCTCTTTATTTGTATATTGACCTGGGATATACGGTATAACATTGGTATATATTGAATGTAGCTGGAATAGTATAGTTTACCTTAATACTTCCTTAGTCTTATTATGTTAGACTCTTGGATATGAATAGGATAGTTGTCCCTTGTTATTCTCATTGACTTATTACATGATTTATGGACTCTTGGTTGTAGATTCCATTCTGTTTATATGTTTTATATATCTACTTTATCTTTGGAGTCAGTTGGTAGTTGTCCACTGAGTACCATTCATTTGGTACTCATACTACACCTCTGCAGCCTGCAGATCATAGTACGGGTTATCGCCATTGATGTGTGCATCGTGTGGAGTAGCCCTGATTCGGAGACTTAGAGTGAACTCCTAACATTAGGAGTATTAATTATCTATCTCCTATGTATTAGACTATCCTTTAAGTTGTATTCATAGGTAAGTTAAATCAGTGTATTTCTCCTTGATATATCACTTTTTTACTCTTATTATGTTTAGAAGCTCTTGTATTGATACCACCAGGTTTTGGGATTCATCTATGTATTGATCTTTATTTTATATATTCCGCATTTTGTTCTTATGTTATTGAGTAGTCTGTTACTAGCCGCTTTGGACTACAAGTTGGCTTGCCTACTGGTGGCTTATGGTAGGCGCCATTATGACCTAAAAAGTTGGGTCGTGACAGTTCTCATAGGGTCAACTACAACAGATGGCAGAGCCTATTTGATAATTTACAACAAATGGGTAATCTGTTGCAACAGATGACTTAATCTGTTTGATAATTTTCAACAGATGGGTAATCTATTGTAACAAATAACTTAATCTGTTTGATTAATTTCAAAATATAAGCCATCTGTTGCAACAGGTTGAACATTTATTTTTATACAATTTCAATTGAGTTCATATGTTTAACTAATACCTAAATTGATTATTCTAGGATGAGGGGTGAGTTCATAGGTTCAACTACAACTTCATTTGTGTCTTTTGGCAATTGAATGATGAGAGGGTTAAAAATTACGCATATCTTTTGTAATTTTAAGAAATAATTATGATCAATTTGGACCAAATTAACATTTTCTAAACTTGTCATACTTTTCCAAAATACAAATCAACCTATAAAAATCATCCATTTGCGAGAAAAATATTTCATCATTTCAAATCTTGAGTTCTCGCTCTTTTCACTCTCAATAATACAGATAAAAACTACTCAACAAATTGCTCAACCCTTCACAACGAATTAATTTTCTTCTTATTTCCAACCATATAGGTGTTATTTTCGACTGCATTCTTGCTTGTATCAGTCGTTTTCTCTATTTTCATAGGTAACAGAGTTCGAGAAGAATTCAATATTTGTTATTTTTTCTAAAAAAATAAGGGTTTTTAAGTAAATGATGAAAAAAAGATTTTTAGTTGTATTACCTTTGAGAATGGATTTACAATTTTGAGTTTTGATGGTAAATCATAGGAAAAACTCGAGAAAATCCTAGTTTTTATCGCAGTGTTCCGTTGACTGTCGTGGTATTATTGGATGATGTTTTTGGTATTGGTGGTAGTCGTGGTGCCACTGGTGGTGTTTGTGGTGGTTGTTGGTGGCATTGGTTGGTGGTGTTTGTGGTGGTTGTTGGTGGTGTCGGTATTTGTGGTGTTTGCGGCATTGGTTGGTAGTGTTTGTGGTGGTTGTTGTTGGTGTGTCGGTATTGGTGGTGTTTGTATGTATTTTTTAAAATTTATGCATACATCAATTATAATGTAATTTTTGTTTTTCTGTTGTTTGTAGGTAAAACATGTCTCCCAAAAGAAAAGAAAGTGAAAGTGGATCAACTTCTGACCACCCAACAACAAAGGCTACAGTATACAGGGATTCATAGGAGCTTCCTAAACAATCTCAGTCACGGAAAAGTGAAGTTGAGGAGAGACATGAAAACAACATTGAAGGAGGTGGATAAGGGTCTGTAGATGGTGATGAAGAAAATGAAAGTGAGAAAGAGAAGGAATTAGAGAGTGAAAAAGAGGATGATCATCAACATGATGATAATGGATCACCAATGGGGCGTGAATTAATATCAATATTGTAACGCCCCGAATCTGGTACCCAAAATGCTACATGGTGCTCATGACCCCGAAGGACCACAAGCTAACCCATGACTGATATCTGTACCTGTATACTGCATAATATACTGCATAATGCGAAAATATGAACTGAAAGGCCATAAGGTTCAAAACTGAGACATAGTATCTGATCAAATAGAACATCTGAGTGGGGTATGAAATACCCAAAACAAAACTAAAATAGATTATCTGAACATACTGTAGTCTGGAGAGCCTCTAAAATGTGATTGTCTGAATAAGGAGTTGATGGGGCATGTCCCTAACTAACTCCAACTAATAAACTAATCACTGAGATAATAAGATGATGATCATGTCCTTAAAAGATGAGGACTCACTGCTAACTCTGATAGTTGAGACTGGAATCTACAGATGCTCTGGAGTTCGTGTCTCTAAACCTATAGTATAAGACACCATAGCGCCAATGCATCAGTACTTTGAATGTACTGGTATGCATGTGAGGTAGGCTGAATGCATGGGGTTCATATGCATGAACAATAACAATAGCAGACTTACTATCATTAACGTGAGAATACATGCATGAGACATAATAACTGACACTGATACTGTGATAACATGATTACTTAATATGAATATTGATAACATGACATACTGATAACTGATATAACTAATAACATGAGTAACTGTATCTGACAATACTGAATCTAATGGAACTAGCTGAGTCCCGTACTGTATCTGAGTTGACTGTATCTGACAGTCCTGAAATCTGAAGAAATATTTGAGTTCTTTTTCTGAGACTGATACTAAAACTGTGGGAGATAGTCATCTAACCGACATGCCCCTAATGAGCTATTATAGCTGTGTTGGGGTCTAATCTGTAACCCTAATTGGAAGGGTGTTAATATCGCGCCACTGGTAAGGACAAGCTATGGGTGACTCTCATCTGCTAGTGTCCCTTAAATGAGAATGGTGGGACCCTCATCTGATAGTGTTTATCCACCTCATCAACCCTCATCGGACAGTGTTGATGTCTCAACCTATGATGGATACATAGTTTTGGAATGCAAGGATGACTTCTAAGAATCACACCCTCATCTGACAGTGTGTGTTCCCATCCTTGGGTTCACTCGGTTCTAGTTCCTACTCCCATCTGAATAGACTCTAAACATAATTAACTGAACTGAATTGGGTTGAGTTAAATGAGTTTTGTTGATTGACGGAACGCTACTGATATCTGAAACTGACTAAAATTACTGAGATTACTGAGTTTTCCTGAGTCATGAAACTGACTGAATTCTACTGAACATGGCTTGACTGAGGCTATCTTGGTAACATAACGCTGATTCTAGGCGCACAACTATATTTTTTGGGTACAAGTACCCCCAGGACTCGATGGAAGGAAACTTACAAAGCATAACTTTCTTGCGTACAAGATCCACATCAACAATACATAATCTAATAAGTTGTGGATTTCATGAAGTACATGGTTATCATAGTATCTAATATAGACGAGAATGCTGATAATCATATCATAATCTCATGTTCTAATATCATGGGAATTCCGACAACATATACATTTCACAATGATAGCATGTAGACAATTTAAAAATAAGAGGATGACAAGCATGTCACATTTAGTTTATGTTTTGAGTTATAAGGCATGATTTCTACTCCTTCAAGCATTTTATCAAACACCTTGCATGCACAATTTAGAGCATAGGTGAAATCATCAAATTACACATCATAAGCAACTAAATTCATAGATTTTATCTTTCATATTAACATAACATCATGAAAAACACACAAGGACTCCAGCTTTGAAATCAATCAACGTCAACAACATGATTACAATTAACCTACAACATAAATACCATGATTTATAGATAAACAAGATTTTTGAGCTTCATAGATGGAAGGAATCCATGAATGAACACAACGCATACCTTGGTTCGTAAATACACGAAGATTGACAGAGAAAATTTTTGATTCTAAATCTTCTATGAAAAGCTCTAGGTTGTTCTTGAGAGGTTTTTAGGAGAAGAGAGTGTATTTTGGGTGAAAAGTGGTTGAATCATGTGTTAAAGGGATTAAATAGGGGTGGTAAATTGACCCTTTTAACCCTGGACACGTCTTGTAATTTCAGTAAAAATTTCCCGAATTGTACCCCTAGCGCGACGCGGCGCTATCGCGTCGTGTCACTAGAATTTGATAATTGGAAAACTACGGGATGGCGCGACACAGAGCCATCGCGTTGCCCCTTATTTTGTGACCTGGAACTTTGGTGTGACACAGAGAAAATTGCGCAAAGACATTGGAAAAGGACAATTGCCATTTTAGCTTGTGGCGCGGCGCGCCACTGACCAATATGGCATTGTTTTACGATGGGAACTTGAAATAGTCATAACTTCTTACCCGGTTATCGGATTTAGGCGAATTTTATATCGATGAAAAGCTTATTGAATTTCCCACATGAAAAAAAGTGAAAATATTAAAAATATCACATGTACAAAAGTGGATTCATCTTTCAAAGAAAGCTCCTAACATTTTTTAGATGATTTCAAGCTAGGAAAAGGTACAGGGTTTTACAGATATCCCAGCATGATCCTGTCAAAACTATTAGTATTGAAAGGTTTCAAGTTGTGATGCCGATAGATGAACCTGCAGAACTAACTGGTGAACTTGTACTTAAATTTTAGTTGGGGAAAAAATTAAATTATTTTAGGAATATTATGAAGAACGAAAACATAGACAGACTTTTAAAGAGGAGTTGCTTTGGATGCTTTCTTGAGCTACTTGAGGACCACCCTGCCCATTTCCAAATGAGGATCATAGATGGTCTTCTCAAGCACAGGATCAAGTACGTGGGGGATGATAAAGATTTGGAGGAAGGGGGCAAAAAGATGGATGAAATCTGGAACAACTACTGTGGCATGCTAGTTTGTTTTGGCTTGCAAGAGTTTGCCATAGTGACGGTCTTGAGATGCGATCGTCTATAAAAAACTATCGGCAAGGCAAAAAGGACAACCAAACCACCACAAGCAAATAGAGAGAAGGCATTATCCCAGCGACTACTTGGAAAAACCAACAACTGCTAGGAAAAGATAGGTTGTTGGACATTGCTGGACATGGATAAAAAGCATTGAATTTGATTACAAATCTTAAGGATAAAACCATACCAAAGAATTTTAGGTAGCAATTGTGCTTAGTTTGATTTCCCATTCTGTTATATTGACAAGAGACGTCAACAAAGTCATAGAAGATGATTTGTTGGCGTGTGCTGAGGATTTTGATAAATTCAACAATTATTCCTGGGGATATGATAACTTCTACATGACTGTCAAATATTTACTGAGAAAGCTATGTCTAGGTACGATCACATTATACGACTTTTCTTGGGCTTTCATGGTAAAATTAATCACTATTTTTACTCATCCATTAATTTATGTTGAATATAGTTAATATGACTCTTTTTTTCTTGCTTTCTGTTTGCATTTTTTAGGCTTGGGCATTTGAAGTCATTCCTCCCCTTCGAAAGTAGGTAATGGATTACTCAGATGAGGTTTCTCATCCAAGGATGTTTAGGTGGTTGGCAGCAAAGAACAACACAAGAATTAGGGAGGTTGATCTCTTTAATCCTCTGGATGATGCAGTACATCTTTTTTCAAGTAAAATAATTTAACTCAATGAAAGATATTGAATAGATATTATATCTGGTGAAACAGATATTATATCTGAGGTACCAAATGGGATATCTATTGTGAAATATTACCCATTCTGTGCCAACTGGTACAACAAATGGGTAATCTATTACGACATACGATTGATATTTTAAATCAGATTACCCATCTATTGCTTTGGTTCTCTGAACCCAACTCTTAACAGATTAACCATTTACTGCAAATTATGCAACGGATGGGTAATAATGCAACATATTATTAATCTGTTGCGACATACAGATCATCTGTTTCATAAGTTATTTGTATTAACATGTAACCCAACTATGAAAATTATTATATTATATGATTTAAATGTATCTGGGTTTTTTTTCATAGGTTGTGCATCCATGGATCGTGCTTACTGAGCAGGAGTTGGGGATGACTTTCTTTATTACTCTAGGTCATGTTGATACTATAGCAGACCCAATGGTGGAGTTAATAAAGAAGGAATTGGCTAGAGCAACAGCCATAATAAGAGCAGTTAGGCAAGGTCAGCCTAGTATTGAGGCTCTTCATGACCAAATTACTGCAACAGATCTGGGTGCTTTTTTGGGGGGTGTTGCTGGTGGAGTTGATATTGGTGGCAGGCATGCTAGTGTTACTCCCAATCGTGATATTGATCATGTTGATGCTTGAGAAAAAATAAATATGTTTGAAAATGCACCTTTCACAGGTCTCTCTCCCCATTACACAAGTCCCTCTCACCTTTACACCGGTCCTTCTTCACCCTCATATTCTCGTTGCAAATGCAAAGGGTGCAAGGAAAGCCAGGATAAACTCTTTGAAAAAGTAGAGTCTATCGTTAAAGCTGTTGAGGAATTGAAATCCAAGAAGGGTGTCATACCATCCAAGAAGGTGAGAGAGCCATACACTCCTACAGCGGCGGTTAGGAGGAAGAAAAGAGCAATTAACCAAGTACTCTCCAATCGAAAATCCAAAAAAATTGCAACTCCTCCCTTTTCAAAAGTTGTTGAAGTTCAAAACCATTCAAGAAGGTGGACATATATGCGGAACTTGGCGCCAAAGAGAAGAAGGATCTGCAATGGGCTAAGCAAGGCGCAAAATATTACCCCATCCAAACCTTTTCCATAGAAGACTTCAGAATTATGATAGATATGCGTACGCAGTATGTGGATGGGGTAAGTTTACTTTTCCTAACCTAGCCTTCAAATCTACTTGTAATTTATTACAACATATGTGTATTCTAGTGCAACTTGTGGTGGTTCTATTGCAACATATTACCCATCTCTTGCATAATTTGTGTTAGATGGGTAATGTGTGAACAGATTTAGAGAGCCCTCTGCAATATATGGACCATTCGTTGTATCTTTCACTATGTTTTCCTTCTTTACAATTACTACCCTATTTAAAAATTGACTTCTTATATCACAATATGTTGAAGAAATTCTCTGCCTCATGAGGGCAGGCAATTAGCCTACCTGGAAGCTTATGATTCTGTCGATAAGATAATGAACCTCAACTTTTACAGGAATCTCAAGGATACGTACGATTATCTCAGTAACCTAGCGTCAACTCCCGGTGGCAAGGGATTTTATTTGTTACTTTATGGGTTCCAATGGGATGAATAAATGATAAAATATGTTAGAGGGGATAGGCCAAGTCCACACGGCAAGAGCTGGATCGTGGAAAAGAGGATCCTTGGAATCATAAATGTGGACGGCGCATATTATCGGGCTGTTGAGATACTTTTCGAGGAGGGAAAGATCAAGGTTTATGACTGCAACTTACCTGCCTTGGACGAGGTTGATTTTTGTACCTACATGCAGCCACTGTTGGAGTTGTTCCCTATCTTGTTGAGGCAGAGTAAACGGATGGATCATTTGCCAATGAAAGTGTTAATGAAGCAACCATGGGATTTTGAAGGTTGAAACAAGGTCATTGAATTTCCAAAAAATAAAAACGTTGTCGCATGCGGGTCGCACGCTTTTGCACACATCGAATGTTTGTTGACCGACACAGAATAGCTGAGGCAATGACCTTTCTGTGCGATAACACTGCGGCAAACATGTAAGAGGTATGGGCTTATGGGGTACTAACTGGATGCTTGGAGCCTGTGTATAAAGAAGAGCCTGTAAAATAATAAATTTTTTTTATTTCAAGTCACTTCACTTTACATAATTTACATTACATACATACATATACATACATGTAAGGGCAATTTTTTTTGTCGATGATAGTTGAATTTTTCATAATACAACATAATATCCATTTATTGTAAATATATTCTATCTATTCTGACAGATAGTTTATCTGTTGTAATAGGTTGGTCCTCTGTTGCATTATGTGGATATAGTCTTATCTGTTGAAACAGAGGAAAAACCTATTTGATAATTTTCAACAGATGACCTACATGTTGCAACATATGTCTAAATTTGTTTGTTATTTTCCAATAATTACGCTTGAATATTCATGTGCTCAACGACACTAAACCAGTAGCAAATACAAATACACCACCATAAAAATTTTAGCAATTAAGCTTGAATATCTATGTGCCCAACGCCACCAAACCCGTAACCATAACGCCAACAATGTAGTATCTTCTTGCTCGATTTTGTTTCTCTTCAAAAGCCTTGACTTTCTTCAACAAACCCCAGATTACACGATTTGTTTGTGAAGGGTGTCGTTCTTCATACCAATCAAAGTAATCAATCCACCTAACTTCTACAAAAGCAAGACCACAATTATAAAATAATTCCAAGTCTAGTAATCAACTAATTAAATAAAAAAATATTACCTTTGAAATCTTACAAGTAAAAAACCTATGACCTGGATTTTATTGAGTTCAAGAAGTCTTCAATAGAGCTTCATGACCACACTTACAATATCGCAAAACTTTATCACAAAAACAGTGAAAGATGAGCTCGACAGTTGAAAAAAAAAATACGCAGAAAAAAATATAAATAATCGAGATGAATTTGGATAGAGAAAAAAATAAAAAAGAAAAAGAATATTTGGGAATTTAGGGTTAAATTTTAGGAAGAAGATGAATATATAAGACTAATGGGAGAAAAATAATCGTTGGGGGTCAAATGAGTGATTTGTTGGAACAGTTAAATATCCTGTTGCAACGGATGATTAATTTGTTACAACAATATAAAACATATCACTAATCTATTGAGAAAGCTAAATGGTCTGTGCAACAGATCACACATCTATTGCAACATATGAGTGATTTGTTGGAACGATTAAATAACCTGTAGCAATAACTGAGTAATCTGTTGCAATAATACAAAATATATCACTCGTCTGTTGAGAAAGATGAATGGTCTGTGCAACAAATCACACATCTATTGCAACATATGAGTGATCTATTGGAACAGTTAACTAACTTATAGCAATGACTGAGTAATATGTTGCGATAATACAAAACATATCACTCATCTGTTTAGAAAGATGAATGGTCTCTGCAATAGGTCACACATCTGTTGCAATATATGAGTGATCTGTTGGAATAATTATCAACGATCAATATTATTTAGATTTCTTCTAACAGAAGGGCCGTCTGTCGCGACAGATGAATGATCAGTAGGAAAGATTAAGTCTTGGACATGTCCTGTTGGAAGATTTGATAGGATTTTATCCAACATGAGGTTCATCTGTTGCATCAGATGGTTAACATATTGCATCAGATTTTAATATGATGGTTCCTCTGTTGCATTCGATAGTAAATATGTTGCATCAGATGGTTAAACTGTTGCATCATATGCTAAATCTGTTGTATTAGATTTTTTTATCTAATGGTTTATCTGTTGCATCAGATGGTTAATCTATTGCACCAAAATTTAATTCTGATGGTTCCTCTGTTGCATCATATAGTTGATCTGTTGTATCATATGCTAAATCTGTTATATTAGATGGTTAATATGTTGCACCAGATGGATAATCTGTTGGAGAAAAAAAATAGTAGCACGATTTTGTTCAATAGAACAACAACAATATCACCATTTTTACCAACAATAAGAACAAATCAACCCAGCAACAGGAGTAACAAATTAAACTTTGAAATCAAACAACAAAAGAGAAGAGAAGAGAATGGAAGAGAAGAAATACCAGAAATTAGGGTTTTATTCAAACCACATTTCAAATTAAAGCAACAAATATTGAAATTCTTAATCAATACTATAAGAGAAGTTGGCTCAAGTTCCTCATTTTTGTCAAAATTAAAAAGGCCATAATTTTTTACCTGTGAAAGAATAAAAGGAACGATGAAGAATTCAAAGTTGTTGTGGCCGGAGAGTAAGGTTGTCATGTCGATTGATGGTTGAAGTCAAAAAGGAAATCGAAGCCCAACTATTTGTCGTTAGAGGTTAAAGTCGTCGGGAATTGAAAGGAGAAATTCGCAAAACTGTTGGTTGAGAGAAGCTGTCGAGAGAGAGGAGAGAGACGGTAAATGATTTGGATTGAAGAAGGGTGTGGGTTGGGTTGATTTGTATTTTTGAAAAGATTAGAAAGTTTTAAAAATATTAATCAAGTCCACAATTAACTTAATCAAGTTTTTTAATTATGTTTGACTCTTTGAGTTGGTCAATGTCACCAATCCTTCATTATAGACTTAAAAGACACCTTTCCTTCAATATTTTCCAGTAACTTAAGTTGATCTTTGTCAATAATTCAGATTATGAACAAGAAATTCTTAAAATCCTTCAATGAAATATATCAATGTTTGAATATCTACTTGAACAAAACCAAATTTCTAGAATGACCAAAAAATAAAAAAATATTACAACCCCACAACAATTAGATTGAAATAATTCCAAGACAAAGCACAATTTTTTCTTTAAAAAATACTATGTTTCTTGATGTTAAAGTTAGATATGAATAAATCTAAATAGTAGAAAAGATTTTACCTTAGACCCACATTGTGGAATCGCTTCTTTGTCAAAACCTATTCAAGAATCGAATCAACAAACACAACTTGAAGTGAAGGTCTTCTCTGCTATTTCTCTATTTGAATCTCTATATGAACCTTCAGATTTTACATTGGAAAAAATACATAAAGTAGCATACTTAAGTATTAAATTACAAAAAATGACAACACTTTTATCAAGTTACATTTTGTAGCATATGTATTTGTATGTATTTGTATTTTTGTAGCAACAGTTTGCAAAAATACAAAATACATATCGATCATAAGGGCAGTAAAAATTATATGTATTTATATTTTTGTAGCAACAGTTTGCAAAAATAGAAAATACAACTTGCTATATTATGTAATTATGAAACTGTTGCTATGAAACTCATAATTAAGGGGATTAGTATGCTATTTCTAAATTTCGCCCTTTTACCTTGAAAAATTGAAAAGGACTAAACTTCATGTAAATCGATATTAGGGTTTGTAGAAGAAGAGCAAAGAGACACCATGAACAACTACACCAATAACATGTACAAACTTCTAGAAAAACACTAATTCTGGGTGAATTTTTTTACAGTGAAATTCCACCCATATCGAAGACCAAGATGAAAATTAGACTACTTCAATAATAGGAAACATCATAAATGGGGTTGAAGAACTTATGACGCTAAGTCGAAATTGAAAGATTGTTACGTGTTTGTCCAAAAATACAATGAAGGATGTTACGTGTTTGTTCGAAAGCACAATGAAGCAACACGTACTTAACAGGTTACAAGATGAAGCCACATATGTAATGGGCTGAAATGTATCCAATTTTTTTATATATTATATAGTGGTGAAATGACCAAAATACCCCTTAGTATTAAAATTTTTGACAAGTATGCACACATGTCGAAATCGGTTCTATATAATAGAAAATAGAAAAGAAAAGTATAACTAGTTGGCCACCCCGTGCTACGCACTGGCTCAATATTGATACTTAAAAATTCTACGTTATGTATAATTTTATCATTTAATTAAAAAATTTATTTATTTAGTTGATAAATTCTTAGTTAAGCATATATTATTATATTTAATTAATGAAATTTATATAAGAATATTTTAAGTTGTTAATATGATACCCATAAAATTTCGAGAGTCAATCAAATATTTTATATTTTTAAAATTATTTAAGTTGTTAATTATTGTGATTAATATATTTTTATGTTTTTTTGGAAATATATAACAAATTAATTATTTTTTAGATATTTTAAGTTGTTAACTATTGTAATTTATAATAATTTTTATGTAGTTATTAAATAATATATTTTGAAATATGTAACAAATTAATTATTTTTTTAGATATTTTAAGTTGTTAACTATTATAATTTATAATACTTTTTTGACATTATAATTTACTATTTTAATTTGTTAGCTAATTTATAATACTCTCCTTGTTTGAATTTTTGTGGCATTAATAGTCAATTATATTTTAAAATAACTTAAGCTTTTAATTATTGTGATTTATAATATTTTTTCTTCTATTCTAATTTAAGTGATCCTGATATAAATTTTGAGAGTCAACCAAATACCACGATTGAAGTAGCGAAGTAGGCATGTCTTAAATGAATCATAATAATCAATTAGAAGTGATATAACAAAATTAATTCAAACCATCAAGATTTAATTTATCATTTTATGTCTATTTTATTTTCTTATTAAATATTATTAACTTTTTAATATTTAGATGACTTATAATAACTAATTAGGGGTGATATAGTAAAATTAAGGTTGAAGCAGCTGAAACAAATACTTCATAAATATCTATTTTATTTTTTTATTAATTAATATTATTTTTTTCAAATATATAAATGACATATAACAATTAATTAAGGGTGATATAGTAAAATCACGAAGAGGTCGGCAAGCAGGCATGTCGATGGACTCCTCTCTGCTTCACCTGCCACACTGTGGCTTCTAATATAAGAGAACTAGATGCCAAGGGCCCGTGCCAGCACAAGCCCAATATATGCTATTTTTTGTCTCAATTTATGTGACACAAATACAATTTAGAAGTTATTAACTGTTATAAGTTATAATACTTTTTATGTAATTTTCAAATAATACATGTTACCTTTCTTGTTCAAACTTTTATGGCATTGATAGTCAATTATATTTTTAAAATAATTTAAGATTTTAATTATTGAGATTTATAATATCTTTTTTCTCTTTCAATTTAAGTGGCATTGATATGATTTCGAGAATCAACCAAATATTTTATATATTTAAAAAATTTTAGGTTGTTAATTGTTATGATTTATAGTATTTTTCTATGTATTTTTTTGAAATATATAATAGATTAAACTTCTTTTTCTTGATATTTTAAGTTGTTAACTATTGTAATTTATATTACTTTTTATGTAATTTTCAAATAATACATATTACTCTTCTTGTCCAAACTTCTGTGTCATTGATAGTCAATTATATTTTTAACTATTCCAATTTGAGCGGCGCTGATAATTCCGAGAGTCAACCAAATGTTTTGTATTTTAATTTTTTTTAAAGTTGTTACTTATTGTGATCTATAGTATTATTTACGTGTTTTTCTGGAATATATAATAGATTATTTTTTTTATATATTTTAAGCTGTTAAATAATGTAACTCAATTTAAGTGCATTGATATAATTTCGACAGTCAGACAAATATTTTATATATTTTAAATTTTTTAAGTTATTAATTATTATGATTTACAATTTTTTTTTTGAAATGTATAACAAACTAAAAAAATAAGACAAACAAATTAAAATGGATGAAAAATTGAAGGCAAGGAAAAAAAATCAATGAAGTTATGCCAAAGTAGACAAATTAACCTTTAAATTTTTAAAGTTGTTAATTATTATGATTTATAATATTTTTTATATAATTTTTAAAAAATATATAATAAATTAAATTATTTTTATAAATATTTTAAGTTGTTAACTATTGTAATTTATTTTACTTTTTATGTAATTTTCAAATAATACTATATGTTACTCTTCTTATTCAAAATTTTGTGGCATTGATAGCCAATTATATTTTTTAAATAATTTAATTTTTTAATTATTGTGATTTATAATACTTTTTCTTCTACTCCGATTTAAGTAGCACAATTGGTAGATGACATACATAATAGTTAATTAGAGGTGATATAATAAAATCATGATTGAAGCAACGAAACAATCATGTCTTAAATGATTCATAATAACTAATTAGAAGTAATCTTGCAAAGTTATTATAAGAAAATATTTGTGGAAAAAAAATTAAGTAGGCCTCATATAAGACTTAATTTAACAATAAATATTATTAATTTTTTAATTCTTAGATAACTTTGTAATAATTTATTATAAAAAAATATTTGTGAAAAAAAATTAAGTGAACTCATATAAGACGTCAAGTTAATTTAACGATAAATATTATTAATTTTTAATACTTAGATGAATTTATAATAATTTTTTAATACTTAAGTGGCTTATAATAATTGATTAGGGTGATATAATAAAATTATCATTGAAACGGATGAAGCATACATATCATAAATATCTATTTTATTTTTTATTAAATATTATTAATTTTTTAATATTTTAATAATATATAATAATTATTTAAAAATAATATAGTAAAATCAGGATCAATCAGTTTAACGCTATGAGCGTAACCTGCTCTCCCATTCACTCTTATATTAGAGTAAAATAAAAAGTAAAAAGTAATGCGCACCTCAAGTTTCAAGCACAACAAACAAATAAACAAATATGGGTAATCAAAACCAAAATTATTTTATTTAAATAAGTTTGTTTTGTATTCGTGTGATAACAATTTTTTTTTTTAAAAGTAGAGACTTGTGGTAACAGGAACCTAAATCAGGCAATGAAAATTTGTAATTAACAAAACTTACCTAAATGGAGCAAAATGATCTTTGGTAATTCATATAGTTGATCCCATTGGAATGCAAGAAAATAGAATCAGGATATTTGGCTCAACACAATGGTATAAAAATAATGATATAAAAATCTGAAATGGTAAAAGTAGTACTTTAAATGATTCAATGGTACATGTAACAATTCAACCACATTGCAAACAATTTAGGTAAAAAATCGACAACAACAATAACAACAATATAGTCCGTATAATCTCATAATTGAGGTCTTCATAAGACAAAATTCGACACGGACATACATACATATGTATGATATAATTATGTGAAGATGATGCAAGTTGATATCTTCTGCTGAGTACTTTATGGGGCTTTCATTTAAGCAACTTCAATTAATTTAGAACATGTTCATGGTAGTCTCCTCCTTTATAATCTCTATATTGTCCATGTAAATAAATCCAATTTGCTACAACAATTTGGATGATATTGCTAAACATTATGTGGTCCTGGAAAGAAAAGGAAAAGACCAACCTAAAATTTTAGTTAGTGAAATATATGAACCACTTGAAGTTTAATATATGGACGAGTGCATGTCAAATCGTTGAACTCTTCAAAAATGTCAATGGGGTGTGTTAGATCCTCTAGTTATAGTGCATTTCTAGAGGTTCTGATATGAGTACAACATTTTCAGAGAGCCCGAGTGACATAGCTCAAATATACATGCACGGTAAAATTGTGCTCAACTAAAAGAATAGAATATACCTTAGAAACCATTCAACAAAATCCATTTTCCATGGAATGTCCAAGTCTGTTGTAACTAAAAGTGGAATCTAACCATCCTTCAGCTTCAGCTCTTTCTACATAAACTTTAAACTGTTTTTCAGCATCTGGTACATCTAGAGCCAAATCATCAAGTGATTCTGCAACTCTAGCAAAACCTTTTGTCATTTGGTACATAGTTATAAGTCCCATACTAAAACATTCTTTAAGAAAACCCCATAACCTCTCACTTTTCTTCTCAATAATAATCACCAATGATTTCTTCACAACTTCATGATGAAAAAATGGCATCCCTAGTTCCTTTATGCATCTATATGCTTCTTTTGCATCTCCTCCAGATTCAAATTCCTCTAATAATTTTCTTATTTTATCCTTAACATCTTCTATTGCCCATCCATTTGTACTACTTCCACCACCACCCCAACACCTTAGTATTCTCTCACCAGATAATCTACCTTTTAGCAAAGATTTTGCCATTAGTACAACTTTGTTACCTATTGAATTTGGCTCGAAAAATTGACTGCCAATTTCTTCCATGTGTTGTGGAGTTAAAACTTCATCTACTTCTGCTCTAGCCAAAAACATTGCTAAGTCCTCGACAACAATTGGAATGTCTAAAGCTGTATCGTCTGCTGATTCTATTAACATTACAAAGCCATTTACCACATCATCTGCTGGAAAACAAACAGATGATAACAAGACAGAAGCCATTTCTTTTTCTCTGTTTTTCCTGTCCATTGCTAAAGTGATTAACTTCTTAACGAATATGGCGTTTAGCTCTGCCAAACACGAGCTGTTTTCCGACTCTAAGATCCTACTTACTTCTACAATGTCACCTGACAAAAAGTACTCTTTGATCATAGATTGAGCTGTCAGTTTGAATTCTTTCACAAGTTTTTCATCAATTTCTTGTTTTTCCAGTTGTGTCGATAACGACTTTAAAGATGAAATACACAACCAACCCTCTGATGCTCCCTTAGATATTATAGACTGAAAAATCACCCTTGCATTTGGTATGTCAAGTGACAAGTCATCGATATTGTCAATAATCCTATTAAATCCCTTTGATAATTGGCTTGAATTTATCAAGCCTTCTTCTGAAGTCTTCTTTAGTAAGTCCAAAAGGCGATTTTCGGCTTGTTGCTTTTCCATTGCCATGATAATAGCCCTCTTAACAATCTCATGATGAAAGAAGCGCATATTCAAATCCTTAATGCATCTACAAGCCTCATTCTTTTCCCCACTTACAACATACTCAATAAGCAAATTGTTGATCTTGTCTTTCACATCTTCAACTGTTTTATTCTTACTTCCACCCCATCGACGTTCGATGATTTCAGCATGTAAAGGAGCTGAAAGGTAACTTTTTCCAGCTCGTTTAATAACCTCAATTCCTTTTGAATCTTTAGGCAGAGAAGAATTTGCTTTTGCTAAAAATGCAGGAGGAAGTATATCATCAACTACTGCTCTTGCAATGAACAACGCGAGAATGTCGATTGCATCAGGTATGTCTACAATGAAATCATCAGCAGATTCCAAGAGTTTACTGAAACCTTTGTAGACTTGTTGTGGTTTGATAACTTCAGCATAAAGAGCAGATAATAAAACAGCTGCCATTTCTTTTTCTTTATCATGTCTATCCATAGCCATTGATACTAATTTTTTAATAAAGTAGAAGTCATAACAAGACATCCCAAGTTCTCTTAATTCATTGGCTGTGGATGTTATATCATCATTCTGAAAATATTCCTCTACTAATATTATAGCCTTCTTTTTGTATTCTTCAAATGCTGCAACCATATCTTTAGTACTTGTTCTCTCAGTATCCTGAAACAGAAAAGGGCTAACTCAATTCAGTACTTGTAGCCCGGTGCACTAAGCTCCTGCTACATGCAGGGTCCGGGGAAGGGCCGGACCATAAGGGTCTATTGTACGCAGCTTTAGCCTGTATTTCTACAAGAGGCTGTTTCTACATATCGAAACTTGTGTCAAGGCTCCTCTTCGTCAATTTGATGTGTTATTTCTCAAAAATACTAATTTCATGGAACTTTGGAAAATGATAGCTAAAGTACCTCACTACTGGTGTAGTTTGGATCATTGGGATCGATAGCATGGACATCATCGGTATCCATTAATCCACCCCAAGTGCCTTTTCCTCCAGAACCTCCTGTAAATAATAAATTTTATGTGAAGAGTCGGTTGAAAACAGACAGAAATAAGTAAAACAGCGGCGGATCTACAATATAAACTTGATAGGTTCAATCTTTACGTTCCTATGACTGAATTCATGGTAGTATTTATTGGAAGTATAAGGTTTCAAATAAAAGGACTATCGCGAAAAGTACAATTTGATCCAATGTTACTTATTTTCTACCATAGTATAAACACGATGGTCTAAATAATCTTGTCACAGGAAAAGTGAAAACTATCATGCATGTAATGTGTAACTGAGAAATTTTCAACTTACCTTTCTTTGGACGACCATCTCGTGGAGAATGTGAACCTTTTTTATTTTTAAGTGGACTTCCCCTATCTGAGCCAACCTTGTTGTGACGATCACTGGGAGACCTAGGAGACTTTGGAGATTTCGGGGATTTTGGTGAGCGTGGTGATCTTGGAGATATCTGTATTGGCGATACAGACAATGGATCTGCACTTTCTGAAGCAGATCGGAGTTGTTCTTGATGCTCATTTGATAATTTTCCGGCTGTAAAATCCATCCTCAACAACCAATTTCACCACAGAAATATTCTCAAGTATTTGTACTAATACAAGTAGCAGTAGGATATAGGAAATATCATATCAGGAAAACTATATTCCCACGGTAGAGTTTGTAAATAAGTGATTGTCTGATAACGAGCTAGGAGTATCTGGCTTTCTGCTAAATCAACTTCTTCCAACTCCAAGCAGCAGAAAGTTTTGCGATGTTCCACCTGGATCCGTCTATTATAATTTAATCGTTCAAAGATACCTAAAAAAGGGTAAAAGAAACGGAGATCAACCAAGAGATCGATACAAATTGTTGAAATGACGAGTAATATTCTATTTCTTAATATCCAAATTGATGCATAATTCGAACATAGTACTACAAGTCCGAATACATTACATCTAAAATTAAAATTATTTATCATGTGAAATAGCAAATGTACCTGAAACAGGAGATTAGTTGAACCTAGTGAGACAAGTTTTAAACACACTAAAACTAAATGGATTAGCAATAGTTAAAAAAACATCCTCAAATTGTTGGAGTATTAATGTAGTATACTACTTTTTTTGGTTATAATAATTGTGTGTTTAGCTTAGAAATAGTAATTATGGGATTAGTTAAGACAACAAATTAAGGAGATCTGAAAAAGACTTAATGGAGCGGAAATAGACAGATTACTGAGGTTGCGCCTTTTGAAACGGGAAGTTATGGTCTTATAACTGTCATTCTAACAGAAAAAAAACTTTGCTTATTCTTCTTTTCTTTTCTTTTTCTTTTTTATCATAAAGTTTTTTTTTCCCATCTAATATTTGACGTCCACCAACTAGGTTTTCAGGTACAATCGAATTGATAAAAATGGATAACTAGACACTTTTCAGACAGTGATGAGTAATATGATGCCATTTCAAAAGTAATTACTCCCTTAGTAGCATATTATGTTACACAATTTAAATTTTAGTTTGTCTCAAAAAAAAAAAAAAATGTCACCTTATCTTAGAAATAATTTAGCTTTAAAATTTTCTTTTTATTCTTAATTAAATGGTTTATAATCACACAAATATTTAAGAATATTTTAGACTACAAATTTTAGAAGTTTTTTTTTTTCTTAAATATCGTGTCAAATCAAAAGATGTCACATAAAATGAGATGTTGAGAGTAATTCTAGCTACTTTATGATAAGTTGGTAAAAAAATATCCCTAAATTAAACACGAAAAAATCTTTCGAACTCCATAAATTCACGAGGTTTGAAGCTCTAACAAATTCTCACACTACAAAGGTTTAAACCTCGAAACCACATCAATAGTTAAGAGTTTGAAGTTATAAAAATTTGAAGAGTCCAATGAATCGTTATTTGGTTTGAACTCGAGGACTCTTTCCTTGAGTTCATGGTTCTATAACTAAGAACTGAAAGACTCTTTCCTCGAGTTTGTAGTTTTATAGCTTAGAATTCAATGATTCCGTCCATGAATTTGAACTCTAAATAATACTTGTGTGAAGCATTTGATAGAAGACAGATAAATGAGGGTGAGTCATGTAAGTGTGACAAACTTTAAGGCTGACAAGCTTCTGAAGATGAGGTGCACATGACACATAAGTGAATCTCAAATTAAAACAAAAGAGGATAGTGAAAAGCTTTATAAGATATATTCAAATCCACACGGTACAAATGCTTTTGAGGCTTCACATGACATAAGGTAAAATAAAAATTCTCACGGAGCTAAACCCGAAAAAATAATACATGTCATGAACTTGAATCCTAATAATTTGTCAAAATAATAGTTTAAGAAAGACTCCTCTAGGTTCAAACTCAAGAAAAGACTTTTGAGTAATATGATTTTACAACTGAACTTGAGAGTTCGATTCTTATCACTTGTCAAAATTTTGAACTCCAAATACTACACTATCTTTTAGAAACTTGATTACTTTTTACTTAATTTCTTCTCATTCACTCGGACCCGAATCAACCTTCTTACAATTTTTGCTTCGTACAATTTTTTTTCTCAAGTCTTTTGTCCCCACCTAATAAAACTACTTTAACAATTTCTTGCTTCAATTGAAGAGATCTTTTAAAATCAAAATTAATAAAACCTTACCTAAAATCAGTAATTTTTAAGAAAAATTAAATGAATTAGCTGCATTATTAATTGAAAACAAAATATTAGCAAAGTTAATAATAAAAAATAATTCTCACCCTTATACACATCTCAAACCTTAAATTTCATCATTATTTTAAAATTATAATATTATTTTTATTTTATAATAAAAATATAATAATAATTTCAAAGTAACCAATTCGAAAAGAATTGCATAAAATTTGTTCCGGATCAAACGTGGCCTAAAAGTTTGTATAGAAAATCAAGTAAAAGCATTTACTCAAAGTCCATATAAATAGTGGGAGCTTCACAAAAATTCCAGCGGCGGAGATGGACCTCGTTCAATCGGAATTCGAAACTCTTCGGAGCAGAATCAAGGTAATTTTTCCTTAATAATTTCAAAAATCTACTTCAAATAATACTCTATGTCGTTCCAAAATAATTATCATATTTAGTTTTTTGAAAGTAGAACTTGATTAATTAATTTTTAAAGTTAAATTAGGTTAGAAGTAAATATAGGGAGTAGTTAATTATCCATTATCACTGTTTACTGTGTTGTAATCTTTGATTAGAAACACAGGAATTGGAATACGAAAATGCTAAATTATGTGCTCGGCTTTCGAGTTGCAGTTGCCAAGAGGTTAATTGCTTCTTCTTCATAATAATATATCCAGATATATTTATCATTATTTTAATGTTAATTTTGAATTTTAATATGTTGGTATTGCTATGTAGATAAAGGAGAAAAATAATGGAGTTTTGGATGGATGTCATGGAAAGAAGAAAAATAAGCTCAGAGATTTAGGTTTGTATGAAGAAATTTTTTTGTGATTGGAATGTGTTTTTGTAGTTTTATACGCAATGTGAAATTGTTTTTGACAGTATTTTAGGGTGCGTTTGGTAGGGAGGAAAACAAGTGGTTTCTTATTTTCTTGTGTTTGATATGCAAGTACTTTCTAAAGCATTTGTATTTCTCTAAAAAAAAGCTATTAGCATGGGTGAGGAACGGTATCCTTTGTCTGCTACCCCCTCCCAATAATATGTATTTATCAACCACCTGCTTACTACAAGAATGTACCATGATCTGGATCATAGTGTGTGTGTGTTTGGGGGGGGGGGGGGGGAGGGGGGCATGGTGGGGGTGGAGCGAGGAGCGGGTTTGGGTGATGTGTGTGTGTGTGAGTGGACAAGGGTGGTGGATGGGGGTGGGAGGAGACAATATCACTTGTTTTCGCTACTTTCAATAAGGATGTCATTTTCCTTATTTCCAAAGGACTTGTTTTTCTAAAGAAGATGTTTTCCAAATTTTTTAACCAACTGAACATGGGAAAATAGGAAGCATTTTCCTCCATACCAAACACACACCTAAGGGTTAAAATTATTGACGAGGTGTAATTCGGTTTGCTATGGGTTTTCAATGTACTGAGTGAGCTAGAAAGTGTACAGTGTTAGCTGTCTTTACAAGTTGATACTGTAATGTGAAATGGAAATCTGCTGAAATGTTCCTCTTTCATTTTTTGTACTGTGATTCGAAATGGAGATTATTGATGAAATGTCCCTGCTTTTTTTTTTTTATAGGTTATGGCACAATGATGCATCACTCGAAAAGATATGTTGCTTTGAAAGTCATGTATTTTGGTCCAAGGTATACATTATGCTAGTAGTAGTTGAATAGGATTGCATTGTCAATGTGGCTACCGAAAAGAGAGGAAGAAATTTATTAGTTGAGGACATACGAAAGACTTTCATTTTCTATTTGCCTAGGATTAGCTCTTTATTAGTAGTAGTTAAGTGTGGACAGGAAGTAGAGCAAAGTAGTGTAAGCAGCAAGGCTAAAAGTGGTTTTGAGTATTTTGGAAAAGATAATTTCCAGTTTTGTGATAAAAAATATTTTTTGGACACGATAAATTTGAGCTTTTTACAAGTCTTTCAATTTCTTTTGACCCTGTCAAACCATCTCGTTAGTCTTAAGCACAAAGGATATGAGATCTCAAAAGGGACCAAAAGAATAAAATAACTTAATAAGAGGTAACATAGAGATCACACAATGTTCAGTGGATTACTGAATGTTAAGTTCTGAAACTCTTTAGTTGCACTACTTTCTTCTTCAGAAGATAGATGCAATTCCATGTAGCATAATATTAGGCGTAAAGAGGTGGTGTAAACATTGGAAACAGTTGAAGAAAAGTTAAATACACCTGGATGAGTGGTTGAAAAGGGGAAAGGGTTCTTGATTTCCTATTAAGCTTATCTTGCATTAACCTTGGCAGGATTTCTCGTACAGGAGAGTTTATTTCTGTCTTAACAGAGCTGCAGACAAGCCAATACTTGATATACAGCCCTCTTTAAAAGCATCTAACCTTAAGTTGTCCTTTAGGAGGCATCTAATCATTAGGCAACAAAGTTTGTAGCTATTGTTATTTGCGGGTTTATTCACCGGCTTTGTCCTTCTTAGTTCCCAATAATAAGGATATTACAAAAGATATCTTATTCATTAACCAAACATCATCTTATATTCTTGTCTGATCATATTTTGTTATTTGACATTTGACTTTAGCCAAAAGTGAGACATGTATTAGAAGGCATTTGTACTTTGGTTTATAATTTGATGAAGAAGCTTCAATCATTTTTAGAAAAATAGTTCCAATTTGAGATAAAAGAGTTCCTGAAGAAAAAGAACGGATTTTTTGGTCTAAATCGTCAGGTAGAAATATTGAAACAGATGGACTAATTCGTGGATTACATTTTTAATGTTTTGTCTGGCATTACTTCTCTTCTTTTTTAGTAATTTCTTCGGCACATTTCATCTAGAAGCAGAGATGAAGGCATCTATGTCGCCTGGAAAAAGGGTTTTGTAAAACCACCTTAAGCATTGATTGCTAAAACTGCATCCTGATCCTAATTCATAAGGGCCCTATTAATAACTCTGCATAGATTGTCTAGTCATTCAATGAAGTATTAGGATGGAGCTCCTTGTTTTATTCTGGAATGCTAATGGCAGCATGTCAATCTTCAGTTTTTTCACCTTATGCAGATTAAGAGTGATTTAAGTATCAACTAAGCCGAAGGTGCATGTACATTGTGTTTCTATCATTCTATTTTAGTTGGTGTTTGCATTTTTTCAACTTTATGCAAATGATACAAGTACTTGTTTATCTAACAGTGTTCTCCTGTTGCATTACAGGTTTTATGGTTTTGCTTCGGAGGCTCAAATGGATCCCACTGTTGAGGTCTCATGTTCTCTTCTGAGATGATTTTCTTTTAAGAATCAGGCCAGCATTTAATGTGACATACATAGATTAACCATGTACATGCAACTATATGGTCAACATGTTTCTCTTTTTTAATCATAGTCCATGTTTTCCGTCCTTTAAATTAAGAGACTTAAGCTACTGAAAGAGCATGATCTGGTGATTTTCTGTGAGAATATTGTTTCCTTGCATGTATTGCACAATTTGAACTATTTAATCTTAGCACAAGTTGTTTAGGTGCCTCTTTTATCCAGTGGTAGCACATAGGTGACTTTATTGTTTGCACTTTACCATCTCAATAGAGTATTTTGTTTGCACATGCTGATGTTTTTCTTCATGCAGGGTGAACTTTTCAAAGCTCTGGAGAGGACAAGACTCATATTTGGAGACAAGAAGGTATTGCAATACTCAAGATGTGGTAGAACCGATAAGGGAGTTTCCTCCGTTGGCCAAGTAAGTAGAATAGAGAAATTAATTTGTTATGTGTTTGATTTACTAGTAATTTACATATATTTTGCATCAAATTTTTTGTTTGTAACATTTTCAAAGAAAGCTTGCCGTAGGAAGATAAAAAACTCATATGCAATTCATTCAAGTATATACCCATATAAAGACATCTCATTTTCTAATTCTATTAGTCAGTGGGTTGTAAACTGTGTCTCTCTATTGAAAAATAGGAATTTCTATTGCAGTTTTTTCACCTAATGTTTTCACCTAATGTATATCCCCCTTTAGATGCTCTCTCCACCCATGCCGACTACCCCTGGCCTCCCCCATCCCTGAGGGTGAGAAGTTCCCATCCCTTTGGGGTTATAATTGCCCATCGCCATTTAGCTATAGCATTTTTTTTTCTCGTTGCTGGTCATATGTATAGAACCAATTGCAGGACTCGGCACAGTATGAAAGGCTGCACCTTTGATTCCTAGTGGCAGCAGCTTCCTGTCAAATTTTGTTTAAGCTTTTTTTCCCTCCTGTTCGTTTCCTTACTTTCAAATCCTTTTTCTTTTATGTGCCTTGAGAAAATTTTATGAAATCATATATCACTTTCAATGTTGTCAAAGGCCCGTCTAATGCATGCTTAAGCCCTGAAGCTTGGTGCAAAATAAGATGAGCACTTTGCCGTGCTTATCCCGGAGCTTCAATGCAGTCATCAAAGTGCCGAGGCATGCCCCCCATCATAAATGGGCACTATCATGAAGAGGCTAACAACAACAACATATCCATGAAGAGGCTACACTAAACAATTAAAATTTCATGTAATCGTAAAGTTTTTAAATTTTTTCCCATATAATTGTTATTTATGCTTATTATTATTTTTCTTTAATTTTATTCTTATCTTTTTCTTCATTTGTGCCTTCCTTTATCAAAGTTCGTGCTTTATTTGTGCTTTGGCTCAAAGCTTCAATCGACCTTATCCCTTTTTTGCATTTTCATCTTTGATAGCGCTCTCTTTTTATGTCTTTTATAACATGAAAAATACTTGTTGCAGGTGATTGCTATGTTCTTAAGATCAAACCATCGGGAGCCAAGAGGGCACAATAAGTATTCTGGGGAAATTTCCATTGAAGAATCATGTGGTCTGCTGATATCTCCTTTCAATGTACAACTATGTTTAGCCTTTCTGATTGTCATCTGCCATGTACTTACTATAATGCAATTTGGCACACATCAGTTGTCCTCCTTTCCCCAACATTGCGACTCATTTACATTTTAGGCAAGTTCTGGTAGTGTAGTTTTATGGTTGTTAGGTAGCCAATTTTAAAGATTGATTATGTTGGAGTACTTGGATTGCACTTTCATAAATGACCTTGTATCTTTCACCAAAATCAAGGCACATATTTCCAGTTCACGTTGACAACAAAAGATATGCAAAAAGAATGTGAAGTTTCAAATCTTCCTAGTTCCTTAAATTTGATGGCTTCCCTCATATCAATTTGTTGTTTCATTCGGAGTTATTTCTAACCTTTTGACACGGTTTTACATTTTTTTCTCCCAGGAGAAATAGACTACGTAAGAGTACTAAACCGAGTCCTGCCAAATGACATTCGCATTATGGGTTGGTCTCCTATTCCAGCTGATTTCAGTGCAAGGTTTGTACTGCTTCGTATAACTTTTGCCCCGAGATATCTTTAGGATAGTTACAGTTTGCTGGTGTAAAGCATTTTAAAACACCTAACTCTTTTCCCAAGTGTCATGCTTTCTTTCAGTAGGTATACTGGAGTTTATAATATCATGCTTCTGATAAGAGGGACATTTTGCATTTAGCTGGGTGTAGCCTTGTGGTTGATGAAGTTAGTGCAAATCTTGGGGACCAATGTCCAATCCAAGCAGAGACAACCTGTGTGCACAAGCTGGCCCAGGCATCACCATTACCAAAAAGAAAAACATTCAAGTAGTATATGAGGGTTTTTTTGAGAAAGAAAGTATATGAGGTTTTGAATGCAATCCATCATTATTTTATTACCAACAGATTAAATTTAAAATAGGGGGAGGAACTCTTACACCTTACGAAATCTTATGCTAATCTATATTTGGTAACTTATCATAGGCAAAATTTATCCAGTTGATGCAGTCTCCTAGTATTTTAGGTGCACTCATGACTACAACAACAATAACAACATACCCAGTGTAATCCCACAAAGTGGGGTCTGGGGGGATAGAGTGTACGCAGACCTTACCTCTACCTTTTGGAGGTAGAGCGGCTGTTTCCGAAAGACCCTCGGCTCAAGTGAAGCAAATCCAAGTAGTAACAGAAAGGAAGAAAAAGAGAAAGACATCAGTGAAGAAAAACAAGACAACTAATAGGAAAGCGAGGCGGAACAGTAACATAAACAACAAGGTGCGACCGCCTAACATAATAAACAATAGATGACAACAGATAAAAAGCCAAGAGTAGGCTAATGCCATGACAGACCCGGTGCTCTAGACTACCACCAAACTAAAGACTACATGAATAGGTTAATCCTAAGACAACACTCCACTACCTACTAGCCTTCTTCCCTAATCCGAGACCTCCACACCCTCCTATCTAAGGTCATGTCTTGAATCCCCTTGAAGTCAACTTTGACATCCTTATATCCTCTTAAGAAGTTGTACCACAGTTTGTTCGGATCTTCATTTTAGTTTAACAGCCTTTTTACCTTCTAATAATTGCAGGTTCAGCTGTTTGAACAGGGTGTACAAGTACTTCTTTTGGCTGGGAAACTTGAATATAACAGTGTGTACCTTTCCTTCTGAAATCAGTTGATCTGGTTATGCTAATTTACTCCACAAATTTTCCACTAAACGCTCTTGAATTGCTCAACAGGCCATGGAAACTGCTGCTGCGAAATTCTTAGGGGAACACGATTTCAGAAATTTTTGCAAAATGGATGCAGGCAATGTGCACAACTACCGGCGGCACATAATATCTTTTGAAATTCTCCCCTTCAATGAAAGGTTTCTACTCTTAGCTTGAGACCTCAACTTTTTCTACTTAAGACATTTTCTACTTATGCAAATGATGTTTGTTCGGGAATACTATATCTGTCTTTGAAAGTTGATATTTAGGAATATTAGGCTATATTTTAAGATCCCACTTTGTGGGAACACACTGGGTATGTTGTTGTTGTTGTAGGCTATATTTTAAGATGGGATGCGTTGTGGAGATTGAGAAATCCTAGAGACTGCTTTCCTCTGATGCGTTGTCACCGTACATTATGTAGAAATAGTTCCAAATACTTGTACATATGCAATTGAGTTGTATAGTTGGATAGGTGGCTATTTTGTTTTCCCTTTTCCTTCTTTTGGTAGCTGTTGGTAACATTAAATGAATATCTAGAGATCTCGAAATCTAACTGAAATATGTGTCTTTTTGCAAGTGCCTTCGAGTTTTTGGGTATTTGAACTTTCAGATAGATTCCTATTTAATGCATCCTATGTCTAAAAGATATATCGTAAAGAAAGGGAGGAAAAGGGGAAAAGAAAAAGGATAGAAAACCAGAGGAGAAAATGCCATGTATATTGTTATGATCCCTCAGCTATGAACACTAACTGAAAGCATTCGTGAATTGGCATCCATCCCTTAAAGGAATCTACTAAGTGAGAACTGTCTAGCCTGCACCGAAGGGTGTGGCCTTGCAGTCAATGAAGTGAGTACAAACCTTGGAGACCAGGGTTCAAATCCCCACTGAGACAAGAAACACACCAGTTGATTTCTTCCTATTTGTCCAAATCTTGGTGAACAGGGTTATCCGCTACTTGTATTGGTGGAGGTAGCAGGTACCGGGTAGAATAGTCAAGGTGTGGGCAGCTGGCCCGCACACTACTGTTATCAAGTTAAAAAAAAGTGAGAACCGTGTAGATTACTTTCTTCATTGATCGGTTGTATCACCCTTCTCTAATACATCCTCAAAGCCCGAGTCTACTTTCAGCTAAAATTTCTTTATTGTCATTTTAATATTTCCCGTATATCTTGATGGGAGCTTGATGTACTCTTTTGTTCATCATCTAAAATTTCTTAGGGAAACTGATATTTGGCTTTTCTAATATTCTACATATGCATATTGAAACACTTTTCACACCTTTACGTATTTTTTATTGTAGTTACAAAGCTGATCAACTCATGATTATGAAAATCAAAGGTAGTGCTTTCCTTTGGCATCAAATCCGGTGCATGGTTGCCATACTATTTCTGATTGGCCAGGGTCTTGAGTCCCCTAATGTACGTAATCTATGTTCTAATATTGGTTTTCTTTGAAACCTGTTAATGTGATTCATTTTCTGGAGAACTCAAATTGTTTCTTCTTGGTTCTTAATAATAACTAAAGTTAATCTTGTGATAAAAACTGAAGCCACTTTTGGAGTTTGCCGTAATTTGATATGAACCAGAGGTCAACCAAGTCTGCTAAACCTTGTAACAGAATGTCTTTTTGTAGCATCTGGCTAGTTCTTGTATGCTTTTTGAATCTGGTAGATCCTTTCGGTTTGTTCTGAGTTGATGCCATTTAGGTTTGGGACGGTTTGGGCTTTCCGCTGCGGGAAAATCTCTTTGATAACTCAATCCTAAATTAAATGAGCAAACAAATAGATAATTTGTTTAATTGTGATTCTGATGATTCGCAGCCCAATTTGTAAGCACTGGTCATGTTTCTCAACGTCCTAATTGGACATTTCTTTCAGGGTTATCTATGTATAACATTTATGTGTTTAATGGACCTTTTGGTGATGTTTTCTAAGCTAGTTATCTTATCATAAGGCAATTTTTGAGTACGACATTCAAATGTAGGTAATAGATGCGCTACTGGATGTTGAAAGAACACCGCGGAAACCTCAGTTCCCAATGGCCCCAGAAATACCTCTGGTTCTTCAATCTTGTGAATTTGAAGGCCTCAAATTTATTTGTTCGTCAGGTACTTGAATGGAGTTTATATCCAGAATTCTTAGTCTTTCCAAGAAATGATAGGATCCTTGAAAACTAAATTTCCTATGTTTTTTTTACTTGATGTTAGATACGGGAAACCATGTTTTAGTTTCATTGTTTCTTATGGTTCATTCTATTTTCCTGGATCTTGTCAGCATAGAGGCATGAGTAATCAGCTTTAGCCAGTTGTCCCAAATTTAACCCTGTATTAATACAATGAATTGTTATGAGCAGCACTCTAGTCTCATTAAGGAGCTTTGGCACTATTACATTTTGTTGTTTTCTATTCATTGTAGACTGATGATATCGTCAACTTGATTGTGAGTCCTTATTTTTTTGTTTATTTGATAAGGGAACTTGATTGTGAGTCTATTCTTTTGAAGTAGTACCATACCATAAAAATGTTTTGTTAAATGGTATTTGCCAAGATTTGGGTTTTTCTGGACTTGTTCCATAAGGAGCTGCAGCTTGCCCAATATACATTCTTTCCTTACTTATAGTGGGTGGCATAACATAGTGGCCTCTCTTCAAAAGATTGCTTTTTGTGGTTACCTATAATGTTCAGAAAGAGTGCTTTTTGTGATTATGATTTCATCTTATGTAAGTCTCCCCTCCTTTCCCTATGACCGAGTGAAGGGGTGGTTTGGGGGAAAAATTAGACATTGTGTGTTATATTTGTTGTTTAGATAAGTTTTGTTGCACTAATTGGATAACCTACAAATTTTTTTGATGACAAATTTTCCAGATACAAAGCAGGCTTTGAATGAACACTTGGAGCGGGAATGCCGAAGTTATAAACTTCAATCCGCAATTTTTCATGAAGCTTTGCTAAACTCATCATGTATTGAAATCGGTAGGTCATTCAGTACTTGTGCTTGAAAATTATTAGACATTTGCCACCTATAGCCTTTCTAAGCTATAGAACTTGTTTTTTCTGTCGAAGTAAAATAATTGTGATTGAATTTTTCAATTTCAGACAACAATATATCAAGTGACCATATAAAGAAGAAAGAAACTTCCCACATTCCTCTTTTGTCTCGACCAACTGAGCGTGAGTTCTTCTTCCTCTGGATATTTTCTCTCTTTTCAATCATTTGATAGAACTTGTTTGAATTTGGGATTTCTAAACTGTGTTATACAACAACATACCCAGTCAGTGTAAACCCACAAGTGGTGTCTTGAGAGGGTAGGATGTGTGCAGACCTTACCCTTACCTTTGTGGGGTAGAGAGGACTATTGACTCTGCTATAAACATCAATGTTAACATGTTCTTGAAAAGAATTAATGGTCAAAAACACATGAATTATCACTTCCACGCGAGTTTCATACCCCAACTATCAACTGTTTCTTTTTCCTTCTGGAACTATCACCAATGTATTAAAACACACCCGAAGTTGATTTGGTCAACTATCCTCTTGTTCAATTTTCCTACCTGAACTATCACCATCTACTCAACTAGGTGTGTTTTAATACATAAATGGTGCTAGTTCAGGTAGGAAAATTGAACAACTAGGTGGTAGTTCAGGTAGGAAAAGTGATATCTAACGGTTGGGATATGAAACTCGCGAAAAATTGATAGTTCAGCTGTGTTTTTGACCATTATCTCTCTGGAAAGTGAACGATGTTGAAATGATAATTTGTGCATCCGAGCGAACTTTGTCCTTGTTTAGCATCTTAAAGTATGTATCATATGAAACTCTCTTTGTTGAGTTCTTGAATAACAGTTGATGATGACATAACTTTGCTCTGAGGTATTTACAGAAGAAATTTTGAATAGTATCTCTGTTTTTTACAAATGCTTTCTTGTTTCACTGATATCATGCAAAGCTAGCTGATGGGACATCAAGCACTCTTTCTACTCTCTGTGCCACTCCTTGAGAAGAAGGAAACCAATTGGTTGAAAACATGAAAAAGAAAGCTGGCTGTTTTTTTTTTTTTTGGAAAGAAAAAACCAAAGAGCTTTCATGTTTTTAACCAATTGGGTTCCTTTTCATGAATAAGAAAGCTCTTTGTTTTTGTAAGAGGAAAAAATCTGTAGAAACCATTTTCTCGAGGTATTTGCTCAAAACTTAGTTTCCTTGTCGTTTGATCAAATGTAAAGTGAGAGGCAGTTCTAATGAGAATATTTATATCACCATGCTGGTTTGTCCGGAGCTGATGTAACATAGGATGCCTTTTGAGACAGACAACTAATAGCCTATGGAATAGGGTGGTGAGTACTATAAGTGAAAAAGAAAGAAGAGTACAAGGTGTGGACTATACAAATGTCGGTACCCTTTTCCACTCTTTTATCCTTTGGAGATATATATATGGACAAATTACAACGACACACTAAGTTTAATCCTGTAAGTCGGGTTTGGTTAGGGTAGAATGTATGCACACCTTACCCTTATAAAGCCAAAATAGCAAAAATGTTTGAACAAATTTTCTATGTAACCTGTGTTGCTCTTCGCCAGTTCAATTTCCTTCTATGAATTAACATACTTTTTTCTCTTATCAAATCCATGGATCGTAACTTTGTCAATCTACTGCTAACATTAAAACATTTTCCAGCATCATATGAGGAGCGGCGTAAAAAGTTGGATGCAGGAGCTGGAATGCCAAGATAGAAAGTGAATTCAGGAGAGATGAAATGAACGAGTGTCTTTTTCTAATTTTATCATGTTGTAACATTAATTTTTCTAATTTTATCATGTTGTAACATTAATTTGTACATTCTAACATTTAGCCTCCTACCATTAATAAAGAATGAACTGCTTTTGCCCTTCACTTCAAATTACCAATTGCCTAAGGGGTTGTTTGGTAGAGTGTATTGAAAAATGTAATGCATGCATTAATTAATGTGTACTACTAGTTTCTTGTTTGGTACATCTTTTTGCCTATGTATAACTAATGCAAGCATTAGTTACACTCTATTGTGTATTGAGATGTGTATTAGGAATACACACCATTTTCTGTGTATTAGTAATACAGAGACTTTAAATACATGCATTAACTTATTAAATGATCTTAATACCTTCAATTTCCCTCTCAAAAATATTTCACAATTTCTTTTCCCACCTTTTTAATTGGCAAAAATGATTTTTCTCCAAACATTTCACAATTTTTTTTTCCGCCATTTTAATTTACAACAATGAATAGTTGGTTTAAATAACTCCAACATATTTTTGTTTTGCTTCAAAGTATTTAAAAAGATTAAATTTTTTTTTCTTAAGACTATTCCTTAATTTTACATCTTGTATTATATTTTTGTTTTAATTATGTTAATTCGTCGGCATAACATTTCATGTGCAAAGACGTAGGTCTTGCAATTAATCCTAAATCTTTATATACTAGTTCAGCAATATTAATTATGTTTGAGATGACAAAAGAATTTTATTGCAATAAAAGTGTACAAAGTTAAAGAAAGTACTTTTGTAAACAAACATTTCTTTTATAGAAATTATGTAAGATATATTATTTCTAATACATCAAATCAAACAATGTATAAGAAACAATATCAGCATAATTAATATAAGCATAACTAATATAAACATTACTAATGCACTATATTCTGCATTGTCTTATACACTCTACCAAACGACCCCTATGCATGTTGTTTTTATATATTACAGCACGCTACCAGCGTTTGAGAGTAACATTTTGTATTTCTTTCCTATGAAATTATTTCACACGCTATAATGTTATTTACTCCTATTAAATCACTCACTGTAGCTGAAAATAACACCTTAAATTCACTCTAATATTCCAAAGCAAAACTTGTGTTGCTATGAGTCACGACTGAATGGTGTCATAACTTTGGAATAAATTGTTGATGGGACTTGGGAGTGGTCTTGCCTTTGTCACACGTTATGTTAGATTGTCAGGACTTCCAGTATAATTGTATCACAACTTCAACACAAAACAAATCCTGAGATTATTAAGATATGTCATGTTGTTAAAAAATAACTTACTAGTTGGGTCTAATTAAGGTGATGCTGCACTTTTGGGATCGAAGTATGTCGTGAGGGCTATGCCATAAGACAACCATGAGCATATTATGAAAGACACATGACAAAGTCCAAGAACTGATCGGCTGCGCATCCTGACCGGGCCACACCAATCTCAAACATGTAGGTGTCGTACGATGACATTGATCATTCATAAGGAGAATTTGAAGAAAAGGCAACGAGGGAGACAAGGACCATGTAAGGATTCGGAGGATCTAAGTTTCAGCACAAGTTACAATTACCGCAGTTTTATTACTCGGAATCCTTAATCAAGCAAAGTAATCAAGTAGCATATAGTTGAAAAATAAATAAATTACAACCCAATTTCTTAAATTAAATTTCCACATTTTGTTTACTTGGGGATTAAGTTCCCACAAAATATCCGTAAATATTGATTGTGAACCAATGTATTAATGTATAGTATTAACCAATGGCTTTCAAACAAAAAAATGTCATTTACATTCTTCCGGCCTTTCTGCTCATTGTCATTGATTGAATCTTTTGCTGCTGCAACTCATTTGACTGTGTGCATTCAGGCAATTGAAATTTGTGTGGATTGAATGTCAACTTAGTTATGTGCTTTGCAGTTGATTGTTTTGAATCCTTCAAAATGCCCAATGCAGAATTTCCTTCTCTAGGAAGGCACAAACAATATTCACCTGAGTTTTCTTGAATCAAATTACTTTTATTTCGTAACCATCGCCTCGTTTGGAATTAAAGTTAAGCAGAAACAAGAATATGTTGCACGGAAAGAAAGAACACTACTATGTAAATTTAACAAATTCTAAGAGCATCCAATTGTTACCAAAAATAACAGAAAAAGAATTTGTTAGAAAAATTACAAAGCTTTAAAAAAACAGAAAACATATGTATAGATTTAAAAAGAAAATAAAAGAAAAGAACTATACTAAAATATTACAGTATGTGCTAATCTATACTCCACAATATTTCCTTTGCAGGCTTCCTTGTGGCTCAATTATCAGTCAAAAAAAGTAAGTAAATGCAGCTAAGAAAGAAGAAATTCTAGGGCAAATTCTGATAGCTTCCTTTCTTTTCCCACTCCTTTTATATAACTATAAGGAGTAATGTGCAAATAGTAAAACTTACATTAAATTGACTAGGGACCTAAATAGAATAAACAAGACTCATTACTTCTTCTCTTTAACCGAATTAACCACCTGGAAGTACCATATCTTAAGCCTACTGTGCTACTACAAATTCTCCTTCTCTATCAGATCTCCCCTGTTGAAAATTTCCTTGACCTCAAGGAAGGAATGAAGGGAATCTAATCTTGAGAGTATGATAGTCTTCCCAAGTTGCTTGTTTAGCCGGAAGTTGGTCCAATTGAATTAACACTTGTGCAACTGCCTTGTTTCCCCTTTGAATCATACGCCTATCCAGTATTTTCAATGGTTGAGGACAAAAGGGGCTTGCAATATCCGTAACTTCTGCAAAATCTAATAGGGCTCATATTACTTAGCGGATAGCTTGGAAAAAGGAGAGCCTGAGAGAGTAATTTGTCGATATGGTTGAATCTTTAAGTACACCCAATCCCCTTCATCATATTGCACATCTGATCTATGTTTGTTGGCTTGGGTGACCATTCTATGTTGAGCCCTTTGTAGGTGATATTGTAGGAGCTGAAATTTGAATTCTCTAGTAAGTAAAATCCTATCCACCTCGTCCATCCCTGAATCACTAGCCACATAGGGTAGATGTAATGGAGGAGGTTGCCCATATAAGGCTTCATATGGTGTAGTTGGAATTGATGAGTGAAATGTGGTATTGCGCCACCATTCAGCAGCAACCAAGTAAGAAAATCAATCCTTTTGTGAATCAGAGAAAAAACACCTGAGGTAGGTTTCAAGGCATCTGTTTACCACCTCTGTCTATCCATCACTTTGAGGATGGTAAGCAGTAGATGTGCTCAGGGTCACTCCCAACATAGAAAATAGTTCCTGCCATATTTTACTTGTAAACACTAGGTCCCTATCACTCACTATATCCTCAGGAACACCATGCGATTTATACATATTATCCATAAACAACTTAGTAATAGCAGTGGCTGAATACGAATGTGACAAGCCAATAAAGTGTGCATATTTAGTTAGTCTATCGACAACTACCCAAATCACAGTTTTACCTTTTGACTGAGGTAACCCCTCTATGAATTCCATGCTAATGCTACTCCAAGCAGTTGTAGGAATCTTGAGGGGTTGTATCAATCCTGGATATGAAATGGTATCATACTTGTGCCTTTGACAAACATCACAAGTCTTAATGTACCGTTGAATATCTTCTCTCATTCCCTTCCAATAGAACAAGACAGGCAATCTTCTGTATGTAGGCTTAATCCTAGAGTGCCCTCCTACTGTTGAGGCATGCCACAGCCTAACAATGTCTTGTCTTAGCTGCATGTCTGGTCCCACCACTAATCTCTCATTTTTCCTTTACTGGCCATGGATAAAGGGCAATCCCTGAACTGTAGATTTGCCCTTCGTCAAGGTCTGAATATTCTTCAGTAATTCATCATCTAAGTCCCAACTTTGTATAATCATTTTCAGCAAATCAGTCTTGATTGTTAACAGAGTAAGTGCAGCCAATTCCGCTATAGGCAGCCTTGATAGTGCATCAGCCACCTTATTCTCCTTCCTCTTCTTATACTAATGGTGAAATCGTATTGCATGATCTTGGTAATCCACTTGAGTTGTGACCCAGTGTGCAAATTTTGTTCTAGCAAGAACTTCAATGCCTTTTGGTTAGTTTTAACTGTAAAAGAACAACCATCCAAGTACTGATTCCACTTGTTCACAACCATAACTAATGCTAATAACTCCTTATCATAAACTGATAAAGTTTGGTGTTTAGGAGATAATCCTTTGCTTAAGTAGGCAATGGGTTGTCCCCTCTTCATTAACACTGTACCAATACCCATACTACATGCATCTATTTCCACAACAAAAGAAATGGAAAAATTAGGTAGCACCAGAACTGGGCTGTAGTGAGCACCCTCTTGAGATGTTCAAAAGCTTTAGTTTCCTTGCTATACCATTTAAAGTTTGTCTTTCTTCAATAAATCTGTCAAGGGTTTACTAATAACTCCATAACTCTTTATGAATCTCCTGTAATACCCTGCTAACCCCAAAAAATCTCTCAATTATTTAAGGTTAACAGGTTCTGGCCAAGCTTGCACAACTTCCACATTCTTAGGGTCGGTAGCCACCCCTTCAGCTGAGATATAGTGACCTAAGTACTCCCTTCTCTTTGCTGCAAACACACACTTACTTCTCTTAGAAAATAGCTGATGATGAACCAGTAAATCAAAAGTGATCTTCAGATGTTCTACATGCGCTTCCAAACTCTTGCTAAACACTAATATATCATAAAAACACAATGATGGATTTTCTTAAATGTTCCCTAAAAACATGATTCATGAGGGTTTGAAAACTTGAAGGGGCATTAGTCAATCCGAATGGCATGACCAAATATTCATAGTGCCCTGAGTGTGTTTTAAATGCAGTCTTCTGTACATCAGTAGTAGTCATTCTAATTTGGTGATACCCTGCTCTTAAGTCTATTTTAGAGTACACCTGTGACCCTCCCAGCTCATTCAACAATTCTTCAATGAGGTGTATCAGAAATTTATCCTTAATAGTCACCTTGTTCAAGGCTCTATAATCCACACAAAACCTCCAAGAACCATCTTTCTTACCTACTAACACCACAGGTGAGGCATAAGAGCTGGAGCTATACTGGATAATACCCTGATCCAACATCTCTTGGATCATTTTTTCAATCACATCATTCTGAATAGGGTTATATCTGTATGGTCTAGAGTTTATTGGTTGACTTCCTTCCTTAAGTGGTATATTATGATCAAACACACCTCTTGAGGGAGGTAACTATTTTGGTTCTTGGAACAATCTCTGATACTCTTCCAGTAATAATTGTATCTTCCTTGGACTATCTTTCTCACTTTGCACACTTTCTTGATTTGATACCCCAACAACACTTACCTTGATCATGAATATTTGAGCAGTATCTACAGAGATTTTATTAAATGCCTTGGACTCTACTGTTTTAAATGAGGGGCAAGTACCCTGCAAGGTTATAGACTTCCCTTGATACATAAACTGCATAAAAATCTTGTCAAAATTCATATATATGTCCCCTAGTTTGCATAACCATTGTATGCCCAGCATAACATCACAACTGCCTATTGGCAACACCAGAAAGTCATCTTGAAACAAGGTACCCTGCATGATCTACTTGAACTTTTTACTTCCCTTAATAGATTGAATGACCCTACCATCATCCACAAATACATCTTGAGGAATGATGTCATGGGACTGGCAACCAATTCTCTGAGCAGCCTTTTTGTTAATGAAGTTGTGGGTAGAACCACAATCAATAAGGATAGTGATAGGCTTTTTCTCTGTAAAACCTTGTATTCTCAAGGTTCTATATCCTCTAATTCCATTCAGTGCTTGGAGGGAAATTTTACAATTTTCCCTGATCTCCTCTTCATCCAGGGATTGATCTGCATCCTCTATAGACTCCTTTTCAGCCGGTGCTACTTCTTCCAAGCCATCTATCTCCAATTCTAAGCAATATAATTGCCTTTTAGCCTTACAATTATACCCCAAGGAATATTTTTCATCATAGAAAAAACACAACCGTTTGGACCTCTTCTCCTCTATCTCTGCAGGTGTCAATCTTTTTCTCCTATTACTATCAAAGTTAGTAACATTACCCTTGTTCAATTTGGTCACTAAACCTTTAACCTTGTTACTGTCACTATAACCTTGAGAACTTCTCAAGTTTGTGTAATTATGACTAGTATGTGAACCTTTCAACACCTTACTTTGAGCAGCAAAATTTGACTCCTGTAGTCTAGATAAATAATAAGCCTGAGGTAAAGTTACAGGGTTCCCAATCCTCACTGTATCCCTGATTTCAGGCTTTAGGGTATTAAGATAAATGCTAATAGCATGCTCCACAGGCATATTAATCCTAGTCAGGGCACTATCAAAGGCCCACTGGTAGTCTTTAACAGAACCAGTATGCTTGACATTCATCAACTTAGCCATAGGATCTGAGTATTCAGCTCCAAACCTGTCAGCTAAGGCATACACATACTCCTCCCAACTAGGAAAGAGGGCCTATCCTATACTCCTCATGTACTCTTGATGCCATTGTAGAGCATCTCCATTAAAATGAATAGCTACCAATCTCATTCTCTGGTGGATAGGTATGTCTTCAACAAAAAAAAATTATTCCACCTTGTATAACTAGGTTCTCAAGTCCCCACCATCAAACTTTGGGAATTCTATCTTGGTGTACTTAGTAAATGTGGGAAAGAGCAAGTTAGTGTGGTTCATGGTCAGGTTAGGAATAAAGAAAAAGGGTTGGGATGACTGAGGCGTAAGGGGGTGTAGCTATCATAAGGAGCATGAAGATAAATCGGTTGAGGAATTTGTGTGTTTTGGCTATAGAATTGAGGATAAGGTTGATATTGGTTGTGAGATTGGGTTGGGTATGGAATTTGTGAAAAAGAGTATGAAGAGGGGGTTTGGTCATCTGAATTGGTGGCGTAGGGATGAATTGTAAAGGTAAAATAGAGGCAGGTATAGCATGAGCATAAGGTGTTTGTGGGAATTCACCAGTGGAGATGGGCATGGAAACTACTCCCACAGCTGATGTATTGAACATTGGCTTACATGGGTATGGTTTTGGGGTTTCCAACCTTAAGAACCCTACTCGTTAAGCAAGGTGGTGAGTGATTGTTGTCTTACCACATGGGAAGATGAAGATGTCTTCATTCGAGTGGAGGAATCCTCAATCTGAAAAGGTGAATTCGATGGTGAATACAACTCCTTATCCAACAGAAACACATCCTTATCCCTTTCTGGTCGTCGTCCCCCATGTATCATCTACCTTAATTCTTTCAAAGCCTTCTTCTGATTCCTGACTGCGATTTCATGGTTAGTCTCTAATTGATCTTGGCGTGTGACAAATCAAGCCATATCAGTTGACATCTTCTCTAATACACTAAGAACCTCTTGCATCTCGTTTCCCATTGAGCAACCACAGAGCCAGAAAAGAGCTCTGATACCACTGATACTAAGCTCAATTATCAGTCAAAAAAAGTAAGTAAATGCAATTAAGAAAGAAGAAATTCTAGGGCAAATTCTAATAGCTTTCTTTCTTTTCCCACTCCTTTTATATAACTATAAAGAGTAATGTGCAAATAGTAAAACTTACATTAAATTGACTAGGAACCTAAATATAATAAACAAGACTCATTACTTCTTCTCTTTAACTGAATTAACCACTTGGAATTACCATATCTTAAGCCCACTGTGCTACTAGAAATTCTCCTTCTCTATCAATCTGCTTCATCATCATGTAGTTCTTCCAGTATCAATGCTCTCTCCAGACTTGGGACATCTCTTCAATGGTATATTCTTGCTTTTGGGCACAAAGTAGTAAAAAAACAAAGTCATTATAAACACAAAGGTCGCAAAGAAGATGAACAACCCAAACTTTATCCAGCACAACATCTTCAATAAAACTTGTGCCAACCCAAATGTTAAAAGTATGTTCATGGATACAATGACGCTTTGTGCTGCAGATCGAACTTTGAAGGAATAAATATCACTTGGAACCAACCACCCAATGGACTCCATGAGAATGCAAAGGCAGCCACGAATATGCAGATGCAGAGAAGTACTAATATTGCATACGTTTGGGGAAACACTGTTTCGACTCCTGTAGTTTCGAATTTCCACCCAATAAGAAGTTCCACTAATGCTTGGAATACACACGTTAGGACGCCACCCCAGAGAAGTGCCCTCCTGCCATACCTTTTTGTCATTGTATAAAGATTTTTTGTTACACTTCTAAAGATTTTTTGTTACACTTAGCATTGAAGAAGTCAAAGGGGTTTAATATGTACTATATAAATATAAAGAATAATTTAAATTTATATTTATTCACTAAAGAATGCTTGGATGAACCCCTTGACCCTATCTAACTCTGCCCTGATTCACACCTTAACCCTCTTATATATTTGAAAAAAGCATTAAACTTCAACCATTTATTTTAATGATATTTTTATATGTGGACCTCCTTTGGACTTGTGTTCAATTGAATCAACGAATATGTCGAAGGAAATAATTTATCAACGGTGGATGTAAAAATCAAATACAACAATGTTTTTTATTGTCAAAGATATTTTGAAACGTTAACTATCAAAGTGGTGGGGAGGGACATGCTGCTAATTGTGTTTGTTCACATCTATGGTGAGTAATTAATAATAAAAAAATATTGTGTACATAGAGGGTCGGCTATACCGTAAAGCCGCTAAAGCAATGGCTTGGGGCCCCAACCTTTTTGGAGCCCCCCATTTTTAAGTTAGAAGATAGTTTACAATGGTAGTATATCACACACAAACTTTAATGATAATATATATGTGATTCTAAAATACTATTAATAACGAAAAATAAAATGCATGTATGACGCACGAAATGCACGTACGTCGCACAATATGCACGTATACCACACAAGGTGTACACAAAAGCTAATTTTATTGAATATATCTAAAACTTTTTATTAAGAGTTAGCTTTAGGTCACCAAATTTGTTGAGCCACACTTGTTTGTACAATAGATTTAAATAAAAGTTGCACCCACGTTGACAACCCCGGTGATGATAGCTGACACCAGCGAAGCATTGGTCTAAAAGCCTAGTATTTGGAAAAGCATGGGAGCGTAGAACACAACTATGTTAATTCCTATAAGCTTCTAGAATATCAGAATGAGAACCAATAAAATCAACTGTGGTCTGTACTTTCGGACTGTCAGAACATTTTCCCATGGTCTTTCTACCTTTCTGAATGGTTTACTTGCTTCCACAAGGTCTTTAAACTCAGCTTTCACGTTATTGACTCCCCTGATCTTTTTCAGGACTGGCTCTGCCTTATCTGTGTTTTCTCTTTCGATTAACTAACGGGGACTATCAGAGAGAAATGCAAATGAAACCACGATGACTAGTGCTAGCATGGCTGCACCTTCTAAGCTGATCCTCCATCCCCAACCGTCAGGTATCTTGTTCGATAGAAAATTGATGATATTAACTATCAAGATCCCAAGGGCGATAGTCAATTTGAATAGGACATTGAAAGTACCCCTGTATTTATAGGGAACAATCTCGAATAAATAAATAAATAAGAACAGTTTGAGTAGAATATCAGACACTGATCCCCAGAAGGATATGACCCGAGATGAGCATGCTAATATAGACGAATGCAACACTAAGAATGGTGCCAAATAAGAAGAAGAGACCTGCAATGAACATGGTCATTTTTCTGCCGTACATCTTACTAACTTGAGAAGCATTAATGGAGGTAACGAGGGAAACCAGGTAGAGAAAAGAGATAAAAGCGGTGAGAAACTGCTTGTCAAACTTGCAATCATTGGTGGAGCCACCTTATCACAAGGAGGTTCATCCGAACCCCCTTCGACTAAAAATTATATTGTTTATACATGGTTAAAATTATTTTTTATGTATATATAATTGATGTCGAACCCCCTTCGGCTAGTTTGTATGCCTATTTTTTTCGATTTTGAACCCCCTTGGTGAAAATCCTGGCTCTGCCACTGCTTGCAATAAAATTGGTGAAAGTGTTAAGGGCCTCTTTGTGGTAAACAAAATGTGAAGAAGTGTTTAACAAAGGCATCCATATAAGTAACTCCGTCAGAAATTCTAATGTCATAACCAAAGATCAACTTGATGAGTATATGAGTCCACCGAACACAGCAGGACCTGGTCCCTAAGCTATAAATATAGTGCAGAATAAATAAAGAAGAGATAGTGAAATGAAGTAAAGAACACAGGAATTTTATGTGGAAACTTCCTTGCTCAAGGGAAGTAAAAACCACGACCTACTATCAGGATTTCCAAACTTCACTCTTCTTCAGAGCCACCAAGTGATTACAAACTCCTATAATCACTAACTTTTGGAATAACTCTATCACAAAACAAGTGTGATAACTCTAACACACTTACAAACTGACTAAATCTAGTCACACATCCTAGGTAACTGTACCAAGTACATAACACAAGAATGAGATGAACAAATACTTGACCAACTTACAAACGACTCGAACATCCAACTCTAGTTGTTTCGACTCCAACTAAGACTTGGAAAATATAAACATCTACTATCCTTTATAATCAGGAGTATATTTACAATATAAGACCAAAAGAACCAATAATACAACACATACACTAGACTTAAGATGAATGAGTAATTAGGTCTCTGTTTGGGCAGTGTTCAAGATGGCTTTTGCTTTTTGAAACTTTAACCTTTTGTATGTAAAAACCAAGATTTGTTGTGAGTAAAAGATCTGTATATATGAGATAACAAAACCTAATCGTCTTGCTATTGGTTGAGGTTCAGCTCCTCTACTGCTGCGCTACCAACTTTTTGCAGGAAAGTACAACTTCCAGCTATAGTTAAGCAAGTCATTCTCAAAGAGCACTTTGAATAAGACCAGGTCCCATGTTACATAATATGACGTCTAGCATGTCCTTGTGGAATAGTTTGTAGATTATCAAAACTTTAAGGGTGTGACATTTCCCCCCTTTTGATGATGATAAACTATTACCCTTGTTGTTAAGGACTATTTACATACGTACCTATTTCCCTCTTTCACTATGCCTATTTTCATTCCCCATATTGAAAGCACCAGGTCACTTTTACAACCAATAATATTAACTTTCCCCTTTTTGATATCATTAAAAAATATAAGCAGTAAATAAAGATAATGAAAATGTAGACAATTTAACGGATGGCCATTGAGGCTACACTTTTATGAATGAAATAAAGAGACACAAGACAAGTAGTAGACAAAAGAAGAGAAGTCACTTTATTAAAGATAAGATAGTACCAGTTATATTATAGAGATTAAAATATTAAAAAACCAAAAAGTGCCATAAAAGACAGAGACAAAGGGATCAGAAATAAGAGGACATTACAAACAGGGTTTAGAGAGAGTGAAAGTTAGGTAGAGGGAGGTTTGGGAGCTAGGGACTTAAGAAACAACTCTATGCGAGAACTTTCTGCAGCATGAGCATTCAGAGCTATTTGGCGAGATCCTTGACCTTATCTTGGAGACCCGGAACCTCATCAGTAAGAGTAGTGACCTGGGTTTTCAATTCAACATTCTTAGATCTTAGTCCTCCGAAGGTACCATGTCCCCCAAAAATCAGTTGATACACCTTACCCTTCAGCTGAGAGATCTCAGCATCTTGTATGGCCACTGCCACCCCCATATCTTCTCTCAGACACTCTTGAACATCCAACAACTTAGATACTTAGTACTTAGTCCCAACTTTCCCTTCCACACATTCATTCTCAATAAAAGTGGTCATAGTGAACATTTGTTTGGCAGCCCCCTACACTTCCCCAACAAAATTTGATTTTGAAATTCTTAAACACCTTAGTGATAAAGTACCCATAGGTAAGTCCACGTTTTCCATCTTTGACATGCAATACCTTATGCAAGTGCTCCAGAATTAGAGAAGAAAGATTGATCATCTCAAATTTGTTAAGAGTTTCCATAAGAAAGAGGTTTTCTGCAAAAGAAACTATACATTTCTTTGAGCAAGGAAACAATACCTTGTGACAAATTCAAGCAACAATTGGAATTCTTCTCTCAAAAATTTCTTTCTAATCCTAGCCCTGGATCTCTATCAACTTTAGAAGCAGACTGAACAAAGGCAAAAGAAGGTCATTTCTTTTGAACTAACCTGATCCCATCGACAGACACACTAAGGATCTTCACAAGTAACATTTTATCCAGAAAAATCTCAACTCCATGCACCATCCTAGTGAGACTGGAGGTATCTTCAATACACTCCAATATGAAGAAAAAATCCTTAACTTCGTTTTTATAGACTATGGGTACACGAGTCTCAAATAGGTGCAACCATTCTTGATGTTCCACATATTGAACTAGCTCACTCATCCCTAGTTTATCTCTAATCCTGGGATCAAAAACCCTACTAATTAGCACTTTTTAGGATTTGGGGATCAAGTTCCTCTCCTGCCTTGTGAAACTAGGGGAAACCTCTTGAACCTTTCTTCTTTTAGAAGAGAAACCTGGACCCTCTACCATATGGACAGTTCCCTCAGACTCTTATGATTCCTACTTAATACCAGGTCCCTTGATAATTTCTACCCTTTTTCTTTTGACTGAAGTATATTTTTCTTACTGGCACCCTTTGTACTGGGTGTTGCAGGCTTCTTAGACTTTGAATCTCCAATTTCTTTACTTTTTCTACGAGCAAAAATCACAATATCATCATCAATTTTAGTTTTCTTATTCTTTTCATCTTTCTCCACATCAAATACTTTCTTAGGAGGAGAAATAGACTTGCTACTTGCAGCTTTTCTCTTGGAATTTCTCTTTCTACTAGTAGCCAACTTACTTGCCTTCAAGGCATCACTCATCAGTTTTGCTCAGATTCCCTAGTATTATAAGACCGAGGAACAAGTTTTTTGAAAACTTGATCCTCTTTGGAATACCCCTTTTTGCTAACTTTATTCCAAATGAGATTAGAAAAATCCCCCTCCCCATTATCCTTCACAGGAGGATAAACAATATCATTGTCCATCCCTTTAGACAAGGGGGTACCATTATATTTGGGAATAGAGGACTTGGGGACTTGGGAGGTAAATTGATAAAGAGAGGAGAATATAATGGAGAAACTGATAGCAACTTTGTAAAACTATCGGCTACCCAATCTACTCCAGCCTCAACACTGTTTGCAGGATTTCCACTCCCCTCAGACAAATCTCCTTCAAATAAAATTTCTTCCACTTCTTGAGGTTCAATAAATGCAAGAGAAACTGGTCTATTGGGAAGTTTAGGTGTGGCGCTTGACCAAAGAGGAGGACTAGATACGACCTTTCAGAAAGGATAATAGATATTGAGGTTGACATAGATTTTGGACAGGGAGAGATGACTTTGGGGATTTTTGGGTTCATACTCAAAGAGGAAATCTGTACGTTAGGTACTGGTTCTTGTTCATCGATGGATGACCCAAAGGTTCCTTTAGTGACCAAGGTTAGTGAAGGATTTTTCTCAGAAAAAAGGTTTTCTAAAGCCGAAAAGGGATTTATTAGAGATTGTTCAACATGAGAGACATTGTCCTCTAAGGAGATTTTAATTGGTGAGTAAGGGAGAGACTTTTTGGTGGCGAGTTAGGGTTTTGAACTAAAATAGCAAGAAAAAATAGACAAGAGTATTTGTTGTTGTTGAAATGGAGTTTCACAAGAATGCTTCGTATGATGATAGATTAGTAAAGATAAAGTAGGATTAGAGGGGTATTTAATAAAGTTCAAAAGAGGTGACATTTAGACTTAAAGGGAAGTGACGTACCTGGTACTTATTGGGCACGCCGCTTTACCTGAGAGAGTGATGTGACAACGGTTTGAAGAGAAAAAAAGAGAGTGAAAGAGACATAGTGGGTTATGTGACACTCTTAAGAAGTTATTTCAACATTGTAAAACACACAATATATAGGTACTAACCTTGTAGTATGGGTCAGGTCCCTACTTCAGAAGTTTTCTCCTCTTGTCTAACTCACTTCTTTATTTGCCTGACTAATTCACTATAGGTTTATATCTATAGAAGGTATAAGACCGAGTTAGACTTGTCCATAAATCACACTCGAATACCTACCTCCAATTTTAGCCAATTGTAGTGAGAAGAAATGAAAATGATCGTATAGAAACTCAATTTATTTTCATTAGACTAATTTTGAGTCTATTCTTTTCAAACTAATCCCTGTGCAATGCCTTCGTGAAGATGTCAGCCACTTGGTCCTTTGTTTTGCAGAACTTCACACAAATTGTTGTTTTTTCAATATTATCTCTTAGAAAGTGATGTCTCACATCATTGTGTTTGGTTCTCTTATGCCGAACAAGATTTTTTGCCATATTAAAAGCACTGGTGTTATCACAAAGAAAGGGAATGAAATTTATGATAATTCTAAAACCTTTAAGTTATTGCTTGATCCACAGAAGCTGAGCACAACATGAGTCAACAAATATATATTCAACTTCAGCTATGGATAGAACCACAGAGTTCCATTTTTTGCTTCCCTAGGAGATTAATTTGGATCCCAGGAAATGAGCCATTCTTAAAGTGTTTTTCTATCCACCAGCTACCATGCATAGTCTGCATCAGCATAACCCTATTAGATCAAAGGAATCACCTGAAGGGTAGTATAGGAACAGGTCCTAGTACCCTTTTGATACCTTAAAATTCTCTTAGTTGTCTTCATATGTGTAAGACCCCATAAAATTCTTAGTCTAATTTAGTCCTATATAGCATGAAAAGAGGTCCCAGACTTAGAAAATTTTGGCAAAGTATTGACACTTAGTCTCATTTTTGGCCTTGATATTTCAATGACTTTATTTTTTAACCTTACGACCTTAAAATGTCGATTCTTAGATTGATTCATGACCAGGGATGTCAATAGGTGTTCTCGAATGAATTTTAAATTTTACAGACATCGTTTAAGGCACGTTTGAGTGTCCAAAATAGTGGATTGACGCGATCTTGATACGTCGCATCATCCATTGCGTCGATAGTGTTGTCACCAGTTCAAGCATGCAAATTTTAATGAGTCAACACAATCTCGATGCGTCGCATCGGCCATCGCATTGACCCCATCGCCGCGCTGCGCCAATTGCTGCATCGCTGGGCAGTTTTTGCTCATTTAAAATTTGACTTTTCAAGGGCAATTCGGTCTTTTTCCCCACTTTTATTTAGCTATAAAATCAGAAATTAAGCTATCCAAAGGGAAAAATTCATTCTTTATTCTCAATTTCTCTCAAGAACAAAATCCCAGGTCATTCAATTTCAAGTCCAAGCTTTAAGAACACACCAACAATCTTCACGGATTTGATTATCAAGGTATGTTAGGTGTTCATCCTTGGGTTTTCTTCCACCCTTGGAGTTTAAGAACCCTTTTTAAACTTTCAAGTTAATATCTTCATGATTTACATACACAAATTGGGTTGTATTTATGTTTGTATTATTGTATGGGTTTCAATTCAAGATTTAATTGCAAGTTTCATGAATGTAAAATAACATGTATGCAATTGATGTAATTCCCATGTCAAAAACCCTTGAATTGTGAATTGATTGTTGTAGTTATGATGCATTAGTATGTTGTTCATGCCCAAGTAAAAGGTTATGCCTCCTAAGTGTTTGACAATAGGCTTAAGTGAATAAATTGTGTGTTGTGATCCATTGGTGATCTTAGTAATGAATTTATGCTATTGCTACATATTCAAATTACTCCCATGCTAAAGCTATGCCTTGTAAGTGTTTGATAGAATGTCCATGTGAATTGAATAGTGTAATCATGACATGTTAGTATGTGTTCTCATTCATGCGCAAGTTCATGACTTCCAAGTATTTGACAAAATGTCTCAGTGATTGCATTGTGGTCAATTGACTATTGCTATGCTTTCAACAATTGCTATGTTGTATTATTAGTGATGCTATCAAGTCCTAGGGGTACTTATTACCCAAAATCTAGCTGTTTACATAGTTGTAGTAGCTATAGAATAGTCCCAGTAAATGTCAAGAACAGTAGTATTCAGTCAGTTAACAGAACTCAGTCAACTCAATCCAGTACAGTCAGTCAACACAATCAGTATCAGTTTAGTCAAGCCTAGAACAGTCTAGTAATCAGTTCAGTGTCCATTCAGTTAGGAGTACGATTCATCACCGAGCGAACCCAGAGATGGGGGTTTTCCTGCCAGTAGAGGGTTTGACCCTTAGTAATAGTCCCTGCATTACAGAACTATGTAGCCAGCATAGGGTAAGTCTTCCTCCTACCAGACTAGGATTGACACAAATATATACATATTTCATGAGTCTTCCTGCCAGATTAGGGTTGACCCAGCTTTGTTAGTATCCCATGGCAAGGTGCTAATACCTTTCCAACTAGGGTTAGAGGTTGGACCCAAAATTAGTCTATATCGGGGTACGTTGGTTAGATGAACACTCCCACAATTACAATTTTAGTCTCAATATTTAGTAAAAAACTCAGACAGTTCTACAGAATAATGGCTATCAGTTATCAGTTATATAGCCATCAAAATTCAGTAGTCAGTTTCAGTATAAATCTCAAATACATGATGTATAATTATATGTGCAGTATCGCATGTTCAGTATGTTCAGTAGTTACAGTTTTACATGCGCATTATAGCATGTTCAGTATGTCCAGTAGTTACAGTTTTGCATGTACTCTAATTCAGTTGCTTTATGATATTCATTCAGTTAGGTATCATCTCTTGCATATAAACCGATGTATATCAGCCTACCCCACTTAGCATACCAGTATATTTCATGTAATGATGCATACTTTTTTTTGTAATATGATGTCTCATATCATAGGTTCGGACGCTCAGGTTCATGACCGTACTTTGTAGCTCAGGCTATCAGCAGTAAATATAGTCGCGAGTCCTCATATTTCAAGGACAAGGTTAGTATTTCATTATTTTAGCAACTTAGTAGTCAGTTCAGTCGGGGTTAGTTGGGGACTTATCCCATCAACTCTACATTCAGACAGTTAGAGGCTTTCAGACTAGCTTAGTCAGTTATTCAGTTTATCAGATGTCGTTATCAGTTATACTTAGTATTACTATCAGTATCTCATATCTTAATTTCATCTTATGAACCTTATGGCATTTTTAGATTATTTTTGTAATGCTTAGTATTTCTATTCAATCCTCACAGCAGGTACCAGTCATGGGTTAGATTGTGATCCTTCGGAGTCGTAAGCACCGTGTGACATCCACGGTGCAGACTCGGGTCATTACAAACTTTGTATCAGAGCCTAAGGTTCAAAAGTGACTAGGGAGTCTGAAAGCCCCGTCAAGTAGAGTCTTGTGCATGGGTGTGTAACATGCCACACTTATGGACAAAAGGCTATGAGGTATTTTAGGAAAAGTTCCCTTCTTTCAGTGTTCATATCATGCGAGTGAGAATGAGCTCAAGTTAAAATTTTTGTCTAATCCAATTTTCCCTTTAGTTTATAGAATATGCCTCCTAAAAAGATTAACGGAAGAAGAACTGGAAACCAGCCAGCACCTCCACCCGTTCAGGCAGATCCGCTGGATGAGCAAGTTTCTCACGCAAAATTTAGAGCAGCTTTCACCACTCTATATCATTCTATAGCAGCCCAAAATGAACACCCAAGTACTATTCAGGCCAACCCAGTAGCCAATATTGCTGCGGCAAGAATTCAAAACTTTACCCGAATGAACCCTCTATCGATTATAGGGTTTACGTCTAAAGAGGGCCTACAGAAATTCCTTGACATAGTACAGAAGGTAACAGATATTATGGGGGTAACCGCAAATGAGAGTGATGAGTTAGCCGCCTATTAGTTACGGGATGTGGCTCACACATGTTTCAAGCAGTGAAAGTAGATAGGGGCATAGATGCAGGGCCCATAGAATGGGAGGAGTTTGCTATTGCTTTTCTAGATAGGTTCTTCCCATTGGAGTTGAGGAAAGCTAGGGGTTTGGAGTTTATTAATCTAAAGCAGGGCAATATGACAATGAAGGACTATTCCCTTAAGTTTACTCGGTTGGTCAGGTTTGCTCCTTATGTGGTAGCTGATAGCAGATCTAAGATGAGCAAGTTCGTGTCGGGTGTATCTAACAATATGGTCAAGAAGTGTAGGACCACAATGTTGATTAAGAAGATGGACTTGTCCAGTTTGATAGTCCATGCTCAATTGATTGAGGAGCAGAAGACTAAGTAGAAAGAGAGAGAAAATATGAGGGCTAGAATAGGTAGCTTCAACTTTACTCAGCCTAATAGAGGATGGTAATCGTCCTTAGTTCTGCCTAAAATCTTCAGTCTCAGCACTGTCCTCAGCCTGTGCTCCAATGCTGAAATTCAGAAATGGTAATAAGGATAGGGCGCCAGGCTCTAAATCTCAGGGTAGTGTCAGAAGTACCCGAACAAATCCTCTTTGTCAAAAGTGTGGCAGAAACCATCAAGGTGTCTGCAGGGCTGGCAACAATGTATGTTTTGGGTGTGGAAATCTAGGTCATAGAATTAGAGAGTGTCCTTAGGTTGGTTCCTAGAGTCAGCATAATCGTCTCCCAGTTCAGACCGGTCACCCATTTCAGCAGGGTGCCTCTTTCAGTGCCACCAGTGGGCAACGCCCAAACAGACTCTATGTACTTCAGTCCCAACTGGATCAGGAAAGTTCTCCTAATGTGTTCACTGGTACGTTATAAGTTTATTATTTACATATTTATGCTTTGCTAGATCCAGGAGCTTCTTTGTCCTTTGTAACTCCTTATATAGATGTTACTTCAGAGTCAGTCTTGAAATCCTAGCTGATCCCTTCTCAGTCTCTACCCCAGTGGGTAAGTCTATCATATCCCGACGGGTATACAGGAACTGTCTGATTATGGTATCTTAAAAAGTTACTTCAGCAGACTTAGTAGAGTTAGAGATGACAAATTTTGATGTCATTCTCGACATGTATTGTCTTTATTCATGCTATGCTTCAGTTGACTATAGAAATAGATTTTTCTATTTTCAGTTTCCCAATGAACCTGTCCTGGAATGAAGGGGTAGTATTTCAGCACTTAGGGGTCAACTTATTTTGTACCTTAGAGCAAGAAAGATGATATATAAGGGATATGTATATCATCTTATTTGAGTTAAAGGCTCTACTTCTGAGATCCCTAACCTTGAGTCAGTTTCAGTTGCATGTGAATTTCCAGAAATGTTTTCCGAAGATCTTCGTGGAGTTCCTCCCGAAAGGGAAATTGACTTCGGAATAGACCTTCTTCCTGATACTCATCCTATCTCTATTATGCCATACAGAATGGCTCCAGCTAAACATAAAGAGTTAAAAGAATAGTTGAAGGATCTCCTAAATAAGGGATTCATCAGACCCAACGTATCCCCTTGGGGTGCACCAGTTATATTCGTGCACAAGAAAGATGGTACTCTCTGAATGTGTATTGACCACCATCAGTTAAACAAAATCAACATCAAGAATATGTACCCATTTCCTAGAATCGATGACTTGTTTGACCAATTTTAGGGTGCCAGTTACTTTTCTAAGATAGACCTCAGATCAGGCTATCATCAGCTCAGAGTCAGGGAATGTGAGATTTCAAAAATAGCTTTCAGAACTCGATATGGTCACTTCAAATTTTTAGTCATGTCATTTGGTCTTACCAATGCCCTAGTAACTTTCATGGACTTGATGAACAGAGTGTTCAAGCAGTACTTGGACATATTCATCATAGTCTTCATAGATGACATTATTGTCTACCCCCGCAGTGAACATGATCATACATACCATCTTAGAAAAATATGACAGACCCTCATAGCCCATCAGTTGTTCGCCAAATTTAGTAAATGTGAATTTTGCCTAAGGTCAATAGTTTTCCTTGGACATATAGTTTTCAATGATGGCATTAGAGTTGATCTTCAAAATACTAAAGTAGTGAAAAACTGACCCAAACCCATCTCTCCGTCAGATATCAGGAGTTTCTTGGGTTTGGCTGGCTATTACCGATGGTTTATTGAAGGATTTTTGTCTATTACAACCCCTATGTCCATTTTAACTCAAAAGAAGTTAAGTTTTAGTGGTCAGATTCTTATATGAAGAGTTTTCAGGAGTTGAAGACTTGACTCACTACAGCCCCAGTTTTGACTTTACCAGATAGTTTAGACGGGTTTGTTGTATATTATGATTCTTCTAGAATTAGTTTGGGGTGTGTTTTGATGTAGAGAGTTAAGGTCATAGCCTATGCCTATAGATAGCTTAAGACCCATGAAAAGAATTACCCCACCCATGATCTTGAGTTAGCAGCTATAGTGTTTGCCTTAAAGATTTGGAGGCACTATTTCTATAGGGTTCATGTTGATGTGTTCACAAACCATAAAAGTTTTCAGTATGTATTTTCTCAAAAAGAATTAAACTTGCATCAGAGAAGGTGGTTGGAGTTGTTTAAAGACTTTGACATGAGTGTTCTGTATCATTCGGTCAAGGCCAATGTAGTACCTGATGCTCTTAGTAGATTGTCTATAGGTAGTGTTTCTCACGTTGAGGATGGTAAGAAGAAGTTAGTTCAGGAAGTTCACCAGCTTGCTGGGTTGGGTGTTCATTTGGTTGATTCAGCTGAGGGTAGTGTTTGGGTGCAGAATAGTTCGAAATCATCTTTGGTTTATGAAGTAAAAGAAAAGCAGGACAGAGATCCTAGTTTAGTTAAGCTGAAAGAGTCAATCAGAGATTAGAAAGTAGAGGTTTTCTCCCAAGGGGAGATGGTGTGTTGTGTTGTCAGGGTAGACTATGTGTGTCATGTGTAGATGGCATGAGACAGAGGATTTTTGCAGAAGCGCATGGTGCACTCTACTCGATTCATCCAGGGGCCACTAAGATATACCACAACTTGCGAGAAGTTTGTTGGTGGTGTGGGATGAAGAGAGATATTGCAGAGCTTGTAGCTAAGTGCTCAATATATCAACAAGTTAAGATTGAGCATCATAAGCCTAGTGGGTCTATGCAGGAGTTTAGTATTCCCACTTGTCGACAACATGATTCAATTTGGGTTATTGTGGATACGTCGACCAAATCGGCCCATTTCTTGCCAGTTCATACCTCTTATTCAGTCGAGGATTATGCCAAGCTCTACGTTAGAGAGTTTGTCAGATTGCACGGTGTCCCATTGTCCATCATCTCAGCTTGAGGTACGCAGTTCACCTCTCACTTTTAGAAAGCCTTCCAAAAGGATCTTGGTACCCAAGTTCACCCCAGTACAACCTTCCACCTTCAGATAGATGGTCAAGCAGAAAGGACCATTTAGACTTTAGAAGATATGTTGAGAGCGTGTGTTGTTTTCTTTAAGGGTAGTTGGGATAATCACTTGCCTTTCATTGAGTTCACGTATAATAACAATTATCATTCCATTATATAGATGGCTCCATTTGAGGCTCTTTATGGGAGAAGATGTAGATCTCCCATTAGTTGGTTTGAAGTATGTGAGGCTATAGTAGTGGGTTTTGACTTGGTATTTGATGCCTTAGAAAAGGTTCAATTGATCAGGGAGAGGCTTAAGACAACTCAGAGCCGACAAAAATCATATACTGATGTGAGGAGAAAGGATCTCAAATTTTAGATTGGTGATTTTGTGTATTTAAAAATCTCTCCCATGAAGGGAGTGAAGAGATTTGGCAAGAAGGGGAAACTCAGTCCCTGATATGTCAGTCCTTACAGAATTCTCAACCATTTCAGAAATGTAGCTTAAGAGCTTAAGTTGCCTTCAGACTTAGCTTCAGTACACCTAGTGTTTTATGTCTCCTTGATAAATAAGTGAATAGATGACCGGACAGTTGTAGTCCCTATAGAGAGTATAGATTTTTAGAACAGTCTCTCTTATGTAAAAGTCCCAGTCGAAATCCTTGATCATTATATTAGCAGACTGAGGAATAAAGAAGTTCCTTTTTTCAAAGTTCTTTGGCGGAATCAGTCCGTTGAGGGAGCTACTTGGGAAACAAAAGTAGATATGCGGACCAAGTATCCTCACCTCTTCTCCGCAAACTCAGACTCAGCTCAAGATAACAACCTTTCTTAGAATTACTCAGTTCCATGGTTAGATTTCCTTTACAAATTTGATATCAATTATCGTTGCATATTATCCTCATGACAGTCATACATTCATAAATCAGTTCAGTCATGTAATCATGCTTCAGTTATGCATGTTCAATATGAAAACTCAGCTTATTAGTTTAGTCATGTAATCATGCTTCAGTTATGTATGTTCAGTATGTAAACTCAGTCTATCAGTATTCTCAGATTAGTTAGTCTCATTCGAGGATGAATGTTCCCAAGAAGGAGATATTGTAAGATACCGTAATAGTCCTAGTATACTTCAGTCCTATATAGCATAAAAAAAGGTCCCAGACTTAGAAAATTTCAGCTAAGTATTGACACTTAGTCTCATTTTTTGCCTTGATATTTCAATGACTTTATTTTCAACCCTTATGACCTTAAAATATTGATTCATAGATTGATTCATGATTAGGAATGTCAATAGGTGTTCTCAGGTGAGTTTCAGATTTTTTGAACGTTGTTTTAGGCACATTTGGATGTCTAAAATAGTGGATCGATGCGATCTCGATGTGTCGCATTGTCCATCACATCGACAGTGTTATCACTAGTTCAAGCATGCAAATTCCAGTGAGCTAATACAATCTTGATGTGTCGCATCGGCCATCGTATCGCGTCGGCCCCATCGACGCGATACGTAAGTTGTCGCATCGCTGGGAAGTTTTTGCTCATTTAAAATTTGACTTTTCAAGGGAAATTGGGCCTCTTTCCCGACTTTTATTCAGCCCTAAAACACGAAATTAATCTATACTATAGGCAAAATTCATTCTTTATTCTCAATTTCTGTCAAGAATAAAACCCTAGGTCATTCAATTTCAAGTCCAAGCTTCAAGAACACACCAACGGTCTTTACAAATTTGATTACCAAGGTATGTTAGGTGTTTATCCTTGGGTTTTCTTCCACCCTTGGAGTCCAAGAACCCTTTTTAAACTTTTAAGTTAATAGCTTCATGATTTACATACACAAATTGGGTTGTATTTATGTTTGTATTATTGTATGGGTTTCAATTCAAGATTTAATTGCAAGTTTCATGAATCTAAAATAACATGTTTGTGATTGATGTAATTCCCATGTCAAAAACCCTTGAATTGTGAATTGATTATTGTAGTTATGATGCATTCGCATGTTGTTCATGCCCAAGTACAAGGTTAAGCCTCCTAAGTGTTTGACAAAAGGCTTAAGTGAATAAATTGTGTATTGTGATCCATTGGTGATCTTAGTAATGAATTTATTCTATTACTACATATTCAAATTGCTCCCATGCTAAAGCTATGCCTTGTAAGTGTTTGATAGAATGTCCATGTGAATTGAATAGTGTAATCATGATATGTTATCATGTGTTTTCATTCATGCACAAGTTCATGACTTCCAAGTATTTGAAAAAATATCTCAGTGATTGCATTGTGGTCAATTGACTATTGCTATTCTTTCAAGAATCGCTATGTTGTATTATTAGTGATGCTATCGAGTCCTGGGGGTACTTATTACCCAAAATCTAGTTGTTTAGATAGTTGTAGTAGCTATAGAATAGTCCCAGTAAATGTCAAGAACAATAGTATTCAGTCAGTTAACAGAACTCGGTGAACTCAATCCAGTACAGTCAGTCAACACGATTAGTATCAGTTCAGTCAAGCCTAGCACAGTTTAGTAATTAGTTCAGTGTCCATTTAATTGGGAGTTGAATTCAGCAATGAGCAAACCTAGGGATGAGGGCATTCCTTCCAGCAAAACGTTTAACCCTTAGTAGCAGTCCCTGTATTACAGAACTACGTAGCCAGCATAGGGTAAGTCATCCTCCTGCCAGACTAGGGTTGGCGCAAACATATACATATTTCATGAATCTTTCTGCCAGATTAGGGTTGACTTAGCTTTGTTAGTATCTTGTGGCAAGGTGCTAACACCTTTCTAAATGAGTTTAGAGGTTGGACCCCAAATCAGTCTATATCAGGGTATGTCGGTTAGATGAACACTCTTATAGTTATAGTTTTAGTCTCAGTATTTAGTAAAGAATTTTGACAGTTCTATAGAATAATGGCTATCAGTTATCAGTTATTAGTTATCAGTTATATGACCATCAGAATTCAGTATTCAGTTTCAGTATAGATCTCATATACATGATGTATAATTTCATACGCAGTATCACTTGTTCAGTATGTTCAGTAGTTACAGTTTTACATGCGCATTATAGCATGTTCAGTATGTTCAGCAGTTACAGTTTTGCATGTACTCTCATTCAGTCACTTCATGATATTTATTCAATCAACTATTATCTCATACATATAAACCCATGTATATCAGCCTACCTTACTTAGCATACCAGTATATTCCACGTACTGACGCATACTCTTTCTTTGTGCTATGATGTCTCATATCATAGGTTCGGACGCTCAGGTTCCTGATCGTACTTAGCAGCTCAGGCTATCAACAACAGATATAGTGGTGAGTCCTTATATTTTAAGAATGAGGTTATTATTTCATTATTTTAGCAACTTAGTAGTCAGTTCAGTCGTGGTTAGTTGGGGACTTGTCCTATCAACTCCACATTCAGACAATTAGAGTCTTTCAGACTAGCTTAGTCAGTTATTCAGTTTATCAGATATTGTTATCAGTTATACTTAGTATTACTATCAGTATTCCGTATCTTGATTTTAGCTTATGAACCTTATGGCATTTTCAGTATTTCTATTTAGTGCTCACAGTAGGTACCAGTCATGGGTTAGCTTGTGATCCTTCAGGGTCGTAAACACTGTGTGACATTCAGGGTATAGACTCGAGTAATTACAAACTTGGTATTAGAGCCTAAGGTTTAAAAGTGTCCTAGAGAGTTTGAAAGCCGCGTTAAGTAGAGTCTTGTGCATGGGTGTGTAGCGTGCCACACTTATAGACAAGAGGCTATGAGGTGTTTTAGGAAAAGTTCCCTTCTTTCAGTATTCATATTGTGCGAGTGAGAATGAGCTCAAGTTAAACTCTTTGCCTAATCCAATTTTCCCTTCCGTTTATAGAATATGCCTCCCAAAAAGACTAACAAAAGAAGAACGGAAAACCAGCCAGCACCTCTGCCCGTTCAGGCAGATCCTCTGGATGAGCATGCTTCTCACACAAAATTCAGAGCAACTTTCACCACTCTAGCTTATTTTGTAGCAGCCTAGAATAAATGCCCAGCTGCTGTTCAGGATAACCCAGTGGCCAATACTGCTGCAGCTAGAATTTGGGGCTTCACCCTAATGAACCCTCCATCATTTACAGGGTCTAAGTTTGAAGTGGACCCACAGGAATTCCTTGACATGGTGCAGAAGGTAACAAATATTATAGGGGTAACCACAAATGAGAGTGCTGAGTTAGTCACCTATCAGTTGCAGGATATGGCTCATACATGGTTGAAGTAGTAGAAAGTAGATAGGGGCGCAGATGTAGGGCCCATTGAATGGGAGGAGTTTGCTACTGCCTTTCTAGATAGGTTCTTCCTGTTGGAGTTGAGTAAAGCTAAGATTTTAGAATTTATTAATCTGAAGCAAGGCAACATGACAGTGAATGAGTATTCCCTCAAGTTTACTCAATTGGATAGGTATGCTCCTCATGTGGTAGCTGATAGCAAATCTAAGATGAGCAAGTTTATGTTGGGTGTATCTAACAATGTGGTCAAGGAGTGTAGGACTGTAATGTTGATTAAGAAGATGGACTTGTCCAGGTTGGTGGTCCATGTTCAAAAGATAGAGGAGCAGAAGATTAAGAAGAAATTTAGAGAAAACAAGAGGGTTAGAATAGGTAGCTTTAACTTCACTCATCCTAAGTCATAGGGTGATAATCGTCCTCAGTTCTGCCCAAAATCTTAAGTCCCAGCTCCTTCATTAGCCAGTGCTCCAGTGCCAAAATTTAGAAATGGTAATAAGGATAGGGCACCAGGCTCTAAATCTCAGGGTAGTGTCAGAAGTGCCCAAACAAATTCTCTTTGTCAGAAGTGTGGCAGAAACTATCAGGGTGTCTGCAGGGCTAGCAGTGATGTATGTTTTGGGTGCGGCAAGCCAGGTCATAGAACCAGAGAGTGTCCCTAGGTGGGTTCACAGAGTCAGCATAATCATCCTCTGATTCAGACCAGTCATCCATTTCAGCAGGGTGCTGCTTCCAGTGCCACCAGTTGGTAATGCCCAAAAAGACTCAATGCACTTCAGTCCTGATAGGATCAGGAAATTTCTCCTTATGTGGTCACTAGTATATTGCAAGTTTACCATTTACATATTTATGCTTTGCTAGATCCAGGAACTTCTTTGTCCTTTATAACTCCTTATATAGCTGTTGACTTCAGAGTCAGCCCCAAAATCCTAGAAGAGCCCTTGTCAGTCTCAACCTCAGTGGGTAAGTCTATCATAGCTCGGCGGGTATACAGAAACTGTTTGGTTATGTTATCTCAGAAAGTTACTTCAGCAGACTTAGTAGAGTTAGAGATGAGAGATTTTGATGTCATTCTTGGCATGGATTGGCTTCATTCATGCTATGCTTTAGTTGACTATAGAAATAGAGTTGTCAATTTTCCATTTCCCAATGAACCTGTCTTGGAATAGAGGGGTAGTACTTTAGAACTTAGGGGTCAAATTGTTTCCTACCTTAGAGCGAGAAAGATGATATCTAAGGGGTGTGTCTATCATCTCATTCGAGTTAAATAATCTACTTCTGAGACCTCTAATCTTGAGTCAGTTTCAGTAGCATGTGAATTTCCAGATGTGTTTCCCAAAGATTTTTCTGGAGTTCCTTCCGAAAGGGAAATTGACTTCGAAATAGACCTTCTTCCTAATACTCAGCCCATCTCTATCCTGCCATAAAGAATGGCTCTAGTTGAACATAAATATTTAAAATAATAGTTGAAGGATCTCCTAGATAAGGGATTTATCAGACCCAGCATATCCCCTTGGGGTGCACCAGTTCTATTCGTGGGCAAGAAAGATGGTTCTCTCAGAATGTGTATTGACCACCGTCAGTTGAACAAAATCACCATCAAGAATAAGTACCCATTTCCTAAAATCGATGACTTGTTTGACCAACTTTAGGGTGCTAGTTACTTTTCTAAGATAGACCTCAGATCAGGCTATCATCAGCTCAGAGTCAGGGAATATGATATTTCAAAAATAGCTTTTAGAACTCGATATGGTCACTTCAAATTTCTAGTCATGTCATTTGGTCTTACCAATGCCCCAGAAACTTTCATGGACTTGATGAACAGAGTGTTCAAGAAGTACTTGGACATGTTCGCCATAGTTTTCATAGATGACATTCTTGTCTACTCTCGCAGTGAATATGATTATGCAGACCATCTTAGAATAGTATTACAGATCCTCAGAGTCCATTAGTTGTTTTCCAAATTCAGTAAATATGAATTTTAGCTAAGGTCAGTTGCTTTCCTTGTTCATATAGTTTTCGTCGATGGCATTAGAGCTGATCCTCAAATGACCGAAGTAGTGAGAAACTGGCCTAAACCCATCTCTCCATCAGACATCAGGAGTTTATTGGGTTTCGCTAGCTATTACCGATAATTTGTTGAAGGATTTTTGTCTATTGCATCCCCTATGTCTAGATTGACTCAGAAGAAAGTTAAGTTTCAGTAGTCAGATTCTTGTAAGAAGAGTTTTTAGGAGTTGAAGACTCAACTCACTACAACTCCAGTTTTGACTTTACCAGATGGTTCAGACGGGTTTGTTGTATATTTTGATGCTTCTAGAGTTGGTTTGTGGTGTGTTTTATTACAGAGAGGTAAGGTCATAGCCTATGCCTCTAGATAGATTAAGCCCCATGAAAAAAATTACCCCACCCATGATCTTGAGTTAGCAGCTGTAGTGTTTACCTTAAAGATTTGGAGGCACTATTTGTATGGGGTGTTGTTGATGTGTTCACCGACCATAAAAGTTTGTAGTATGTATTTTCTCAGAAAGATTTGAACTTGCGATAGAGAAGGTGGTTGGAGTTGTTGAAAGACTATAAGATGAGTGTTTTGTATCATCCGGGCATGTCCAATGTAGTGGTTGATGCTCTCAGTATATTATTCATGGGTAGTGTTTCTTACATTGAGGATGGTAAGAAGAAGTTAGTTTAGGAAGTTCATCATCTTGCCAGTTTGGTGTTTGTTTGGTTGATTTAGTTGAGGGTAGTGTTTGGGTGTAGAATAGTTCAAAATTATCTTTGGTTTCCTAAGTAAAAGAAAAGCAGGACAGAGACCCCTGTTTATTTAAGCTGAAAGAGTTAGTCAAAGATCAGAAACTAGAGGTTTTCTCCCAAGGGGAAGATGGTGTGTTGCATTGTCAGTGTAGACTATGTGTGCCATGTGTGGATGGGGTGAGATAGAGGATTCTTGCAAAAGCACATGGTGTGTGCTACTCAATTCATCCAGGGGCTACTAAGATATACCGCGACTTGCGGGAAGTCTATTGGTGGAGTGGGATGAAAAGGGATATTGCAGAGTTTGTAGCTAAGTGCTCAATATATCATCAGGTTAAGATTGAGCATCAGAAGCCTAGTGGGTCTATGCAGGAGTTCATTATTCCCACTTGGAAGTGGAAAAAAGTGAACATGGACGTTGTGAAGGGTTTGTCTCATACTCGTCGACAACATGATTCAATTTGGGTTATTATGGATAGGATGACCAAATCGGCCCATTTCTTGCAGTTTATATCTCTTATTCTGCTGAGGATTATGCCATGCTATATGTTGGAGAGTTTTTCATATTGCACGATGTCCCATTGTCCATTATCTCAGATAAAGGTACACAGTTCACCTCTCACTTTTGGAAAGCCTTTCAAAAGGGTATTGGTACCCAAGTTCACCTCAATACAACCTTCCACCCTCAGAAAGATGGTCAAGCATAAAACACCATTCATACTTTAGAATATATGTTAAGAGCGTGTGTTATTGACTTTAAGGGTAGTTGGGATGATCACTTGCCTTTGATTGAGTTCGCGTATAATAACAGTTATCATTCCAGTATACAGATGGCTCCGTTTGAGGCTCTTTATGGGAGAAGATGTAGATCACCCATTGGTTGTTTTGAAGTAGGTGAGTCTACGGTAGTGGGGCCTGACTTGGTATTTGATTCCTTAGAAAAGGTTCAGTTGATCAGGGAGAGGCTTAAGACAGCTCAGAGCCGACAGAAATCATATACAGATGTGAGGAGAAAGGATCTCAAAGCTATTTGGTTGAAGAGATTCTTTGAGCATTTAAACATTGCAAAGAATTCTAGGGGTCCCATGATTTTATATTGTAACAGTCAAATGGCTATCGCATATACAAAGGATCCTAAATATCACAGTAAGACTAAGCACATTGACATTGAGTATAACTTTGTAAGAGATATAGTAGCAAGTGGAGAAATAAATTTACAATATATTCCTACAAGAGAAATGATAGTTGATCCCTTTAGAAAGGCAATATATCGAGACTTGTTTGAGAAACATATTATGTCTCTAGGATTACGTAAGATATGATTATATTTCTGTGTTGTAAGATGACTTGATTGTAATTATTATCAATATAAGAGTCTTGAATTTATGTTCAATCTCATGTGCATGTAAAAATGTGTTTAATTGATATAGTGTGTCGAATAATTCGCAAGATTGGATCTCTCACATAAGCAATCGCCTCTTACATCGAGGAACATGAAGAGATAAGTTTCACCATAAGATAGTGACTTATTTTGTAAAGCCAGGTGTGAGTTTCTCTAAGAATATGAATTTGAGGATTATGAAAGAAAGAAACTCAGGTTAGACATTTAGAGATGTCTAGATCTAGATCTGTACAATATTGAATGATTAAAAGATTAAGACACACGCACCAATATAAGGTGAGAACATCTTAGCACATGTTTCATACCACGTGTGCTTAGCGACCAATGGGTTAATGAGAGAATGAATACTTGCTTCTTGATTATGTAAGACCCTCAAAGTTATTTTAACTTTTCAATAAAATACCCTTAGACCTTTGATTGTTTCTTGAAGTTTTGATCGATGTTACTATGTTAGCATGTTACTAATAGCCATGAGAGATTCGACAATGCAGTACATGTCTAGGAAAATAGTTGATTTGGAATAGATAGATTTGAGTAGAAAGAAAAGACGATTAAAATGAATAATTTAACTTGTCTATATAAGCCACCCATTACACTAACCATGTAAGTGTCGAGTGTAATTGTTTATATAAAGTTATCGAGTTCACCTCTTTGAGAGGATGAGGGATCAAATAAGTAACTATTGAAGTAGTGAATGAAGTCTGGGATACTATGAGTATTAGTAACTATTAGTCTGAAGGATGGCAGTGCTCGTTACCACAAAGAACTTGATGCCTATGTTGCAATTGTACTGGAGTTCAATACTAGCCCCTTATTGGTTCCGTCTGTTCCCCATTACCTACTGACTTTTTACTATGTTGTACCATTTTTTAGTTAGTTTGATGTTGATTTTTCATTCTTAGTATGTTGTGTGCACTGAATACTGATAATGGAAATACTACACATTGTAGTTGCATTCACTGAGGTGTGTTTGGTAATTTGGTAAAAGCAGAATCTCTCTTGAAAACAACTTGATTCTATTTTTGTTATCTTTAAGCAGGGGTTGTAGTGATTGTGAATGTGGGTGCCTAGTTGCACTAATGAAGTTGACTCGAACAAAGTGGAACAACCATGCCATGTATTGTCTTAATTCATTGCACTCATGTACGCATTGATAAAATGGACTTACCGGTTACCTAATTGTTCGAGAATTGTTGAAACCCCTAATACAGGATTCATGATTGAGAATGTTATGGTGACGCTAAAAAAAAAAGTGACACAGTGTGTTTGGTATGAAGGAAAATATTTTTAATGGAAGACGTCTTCCTAGAAAATGTTTTCATGAAAAAAAGTTGGTTTCTTACTTACTTTCTTATGTTTGGTTGGTGAGTGAAAAATATTTTCTAGTATTTGGTCGGTGAATGAAAAAAATATTTTTCAGAAAATACATTTTAATGTTTAGCTAAAGAGTAGAAAATATTTTTTATAAAATTAATTTTTGACCTCGAAATATAATTTTTTTTAGGATCGAGTTCAATAAGGAGGGGGAAAATATTTTCTAGGAAAATAAGTTGTTTCTTACTTATATTCTTGTATTCGTTATTATAGTAGAAAAAATATTTTCTAAAAGTATATGTATATATTTTTTTTAAAAAAATGAGAACGGATAGGGTGGGGTTAAAAATTTTTTGAAACTTTTTAAAAAATTAAATCTTTTTTTTTGGGGGGGGGGGAGGGGGCTGGTATGTGGGTTGGGGTGGGGGTCAGAATAGGTGGTATAGATGGGGTAAAAAAAATTTGAGTTTTTTTTGAAACAAAATTAAAATAATAAAATTTAAAATATATAGATAAAAAATTAAATGCATTTTTAAATTGGGGGTGGAGGTGGTAGGAGATTGGGTGTCGGGGGAGGAGTGGGTGATTTTGATAAATGTATAAACATTTCAACTTGAGCGTGAGGTTGAAAGAGAGTTTTGAAAAATATTTTTCTTACTTTTTGAAGGAAAGTCATTTTCCTTAGATTTGAGAAAAATAAGTTGATTTGAAAAATAATTTTCAAAACATTTAAGCCAATCAAACATGAGAAAATTAAAAAAAAAAACATTCTTCAAAAAATATTTTTCAAACACACTTTAAGTCTTAATTATCGAGTGGAAGTGACAGTTTGAAGATTAGTGTTAATGCACTAAGCTTAAAAACTTCAAGTTTTATTATTTACACAAAATCCTCTACTTTCCTCACCACAGCCCCCACCACACCTCCTCTTCCTCCATCATCACTACCACCACCATTAATATGCCTCTTCTTATCCACCATCACTACCATCATTTCTTCCTCCTACACTATCGTCGTCTAATTCTTCTTCTTTCTCTTTCAGACTATCACTACCACCACCTTCTCCTTTAGCGCCGCCACCAACACTAACACCTCCCCCTTCACCATAACTATCATATTTTTCATTGACTTCTCCACTACCATATCATTTTTCAGAAATTAAGCAACAGTCAGAGTTGTTGCAACAAACAATCAAAGTTGTGCAACACTATTGCTACAAAATAGTCTTAGTTGTTGGAGCAACAATCTTAGTTGTTGCAACAACTATAATAATTGCTAAAACAACTATAATAATTATTGTAACACACTAACTAATTATAGTTGTTGCATCAATTATCGTAATTGTTGCAACAATTATGGTAGTTATTGCAACAATTAATAGTAGTTATTGCAACAATTACTGTAACTACTATAGCAACTAGCATAGCTGTTGAAGCAACTATTATAGCTATTTAATTTTCTGTATAGTTTCTTCAATCATTTAAAAAAAAAATATAATCCATAAAAATTTAAAAAAAGAAAAAACAAGAAGAACGACAGTAAAAGGGGAAAGAAAAAAAAATGAAAAAATGAAAAAATAAAAAAAGAGGAAAATTTAGAGAGAGAAGAAGAAGAAGAGGAAGAAGAAAGAGGGGGGGGGGGGGGGGGAAGAAAGAAGAAGTAAAGATAGAAAAAAAAAAAGTAAAAGGAAAATTTTAGATTTTGAAATTTGGAATGGTAGGAAATTCTTTTTAAAAAATTATAAGTTTTAAAAAATACACTTCGCACCTTAATTAACTTAATTGGAATTTAAGTGAAATTTGACCAACTATGATCAAAGTTGTCACTATTTTTAATTTAAGGACTTTTTTATCACCCTCCACTCATTTTTCTTGATTTCTATTAAATTAGTAGGTGTTAGCGAACAACAAAATGTGAAATAAATAAGGTAAGGTTGTAAGGGTAAATGTTTCATCATCTATGAAATTTAACTACTCTCACACTAATAACAAATATTGCTCTAGTTATAGAAGAGCATTTTGACAATATTAAACAATATTTAGGTGAAACTAAACCTGTCAATTGGGGTGGGGCAGATCGGTTCTATCCGATTAACCCGACCCAAATAGAGAGTCTGACTCATTCTAAATCGGTCTAGTGGATCGACCCAATTTCTGGGTTGGGCCGTCTGAGATGGTCAGCTCGGTGGATCGACCTAGATATGAAATCGGACCAGGCCCATCGGTTATCCCAACTGGATTGGCCCGATTTAACTAAATAATTTTTTTTCTATTTGGACCGCTGAGAAATTTGGACCATTGGCTTGGCCCAATGACATTATAGTCGTTGTCAGCTTTAAGCCCAACGACCAAATTTGGTTGATTTGCATTTAAAAAAAAATCTTTCAATTTTTTTTATAAATACCTCAACTCAAAAACTATTTTTCACACAATCTCATTCTTTCAATCTCTCTTAATTATTCTAATTATCTCCTAAAGTGTTTGATTTTATTTTTTAATTTTTAATTACAAATGTCAAGTGGAAGTTTTCTAAAGTCTCAACTTTCGGATACTTTAAAAATTTGATATTGTCGTTCCATCCTTTACTTTTAATTTTTAATTAATGTATTATTTGTTAAATATTTATTTTTATTATTTTTGTATTTTTTGAATATTTATTAATTTAATTTATAATATGGATAAATTAAGAAAAATCGATAAAAGTGTTTGAAATTTGTGTCCTAAAAGTGATAGTAAAAACTAAATTGGTGGCGGTTCCTATAGAGGTAGTTCAAATACTAGATATACTCGTGTGCCTCCGATACCAACATCGAATTATTTGAGAATGAAGTAGGTGTAGGTGTTCACGATATAAATTATATAGAAGCTCAAGAAAATTATGGTATAGAAGAAGAGAATGAAGTAGACATGGTTGATTTAAATGTAGATGATGAAACTATCGGTGATACACCTGAAGTTGGTAATGCTAATGTTAGATCTGAATCGGTTAATTAATCTTCCTCCACCTCCTTCCCGTCCCCCTGTAAGATATCATAGAAGAACTCTTATTATATGGGAATTTGATACAAAAATAGAAGAAAAAACTAAGGTCCAATGCAATATTTGTCTTCTGGTATATAGGCATAAGACCGGAGGTAATAAAGGCCCTTTATTAAAGGGGGTACGAGTGCGTTGATGAGACACTTACAACAAAGACACCCAATAGAGCTAGCTGTGACACAAGGTGGTGAGCCTATTAGGGGGCCAACTCAAAGTAGATTGAACCCAACAACTGGTCAATTAGTTCAGAATTATAATAAAATGAAGGATCGGAAAGAAATAGCCAAAATGATAGTTGTGGGTGGTTTGCCTTTCTCTTTTCTTATTCTGATGCTTTTATTCATTATATTCAAGGAATTTATAATCTCATGTTTACAGGTATTCCTAGAAGTACTTGTCGGTCCGATATTTTTAGACTTCATGCACAATATATTTATTATTTATCTACATTATTAAAAAATATTCCATGTAGAGTTGCTCTAACTTTTCATCTTGGTCGTACTACTAATAAAAATGATTATTTAATAATTACTTGACATTGGATAGATAGTAATTTTGTTATGCAAAAACATATTTTAGCATTTTTGTATGATGAAGATCATAGACACACCAAAAAATTTATTTCTGAATCTATTTCTAAAGTTGCAAAATCTTATGGTATTTAAAGAAAAGTATTATGTATATCTTTTGGTAAGGCATCTAACAATAAGACTGTTGTTGGCTTATTAAAGGTTGAACTTTCTCTGCCGTTATCCAAAATATTTCATATTAAGTGTGCTTGTCATATATAGAATTTAATCATAAGAGATGGTTTTGAATTTTTTTGAGCTTTATATTCAAAAAGATTAGGCTTGCTGTTGGCATTATTCAAGAAAATCATCGAAAAATTAGAATGAAAGAATTTAAAATTAAATATGAACAAAATGGACTTAGACTAATATTAATGTCTGAAGAATGTGATAATGGATGGAATGCTACTTATAATTATTTGCGAAATTGTCTTATTTATAAAGTTTCTATTACAATGACTTTTAATCAATATTATGGTTCTTTTTCTGAGTGTATGTTACATGATTATGATTCGTCTACAATTGTTGATCTTGTTAAATTGTTTTAAAAAATTTTATATAGCTACGACTAAATTTTCTGGTTCTTATTATTCTACTATTTATAATATTTTAGCTTATTTAGCCTACATATCTTGTTTGGTTAATGAATATAAGGATAAAAAAGGTTACAAAGAAGCTATTGATGCAATGATTGATAAATTTTAAAAAATAATTTTTTTGATTCCCCCTATTTATTTGATTGGTGCTATAATAAATCCATGTATGAAATATAATGCTATGTCCAAATTTACTTTTATTATTTGTACTGCTTTATATATACAACTTGAAGAAGAACTTTCTTTATTTACGGCTATGGATGATGTGAACAATTACTTGAAAGCGTTATATAACCATTATGTCGAGCTACTTGATGATGTCGTGCCGACACATATCATTCCAACTCCCGCTCCACAAGCTCCCAAGGAGCCATTATCTTTTAAAATACAGGCACATAGTAGGTATCCTGATTACTTTTTTGATTTAAATGTTTGGGACAGAGTGTCGCCTTCATCACACAAAACACTTCTTGAAAAGAGCTTAAGTATTTTCTTCGATAGCCGATAAAGGATCGTAGAGCAAGAATCAACATGTTGGATTGGTGGAAGAATAATGAAAGACAATATCTTGTACTTTCAAGCTTAGTTAGAGATATATTGAATGTTTCAATGTCAATCGTTGCATCAAAGAGCGCTTTTAGTCAGGATCGGCAATACCTTGGAGACAACCAACACTCATTGGGAGGCAATGCTATGAATGTTCTAGTTTGCCTTAGAGTCTGGATTAGATCGGAACGAAGAAATCAAGAATTGTAAGTGGAGCCGGCAGACAAACAAAATCTTGAAGAAATTATAACTTCAAGGGAGAACTCCGCACAATCAAGTCCAATACATAGCTTTGGCCCCATTGATTTTGAATGTCCTATGATAGTTTTCGTGAAGATTAACATGAATGAGTTGAATAAAAGGATGCAAAATTTGTAGAATTGTCAATCATGTAACTTATAAGTTTTGGATCATTTTACAATCAATAAAATATAAGATTTATTCACTCCTTACATATTTTTTTCCATTTAAATTGAATGTCTATTTTGAATTAAATACTTTTAATATATCACTATCAAACTTTACATAAAGTTATAAATATAACAAATATATTGTAATACCCCGTATTTTTCTAGCTCAGTTTAGCTCTTAGTACACGAGAATTTCTATATAAAAATTTCAATATATTTAGAATTTTCCAGTTTAAGACTTACCAAAGTGTAGAAAATTTAGTCATCTTTTCAACGATATAAATTTTTCCCAAATCCGATATCTGGGTGAGAAGTTATGACACTTTTAGTGAAACAACATGTCAAATTGAGAAGCACCGCGTCGCGGTGAGGTTCAAAATGGCATTCGTCAGTTTCCAGTGAGACATCGCAATTCCAATGCATCGCAGTAAAGTTTCAGTTCCCAATTGGCATTTTCCAGTGTGTCAATGTGATAACGGCACGTCGCGCCAGAGTACCATTTCGTAATTGTCACTTTCAAGTGAGGCTCTGTGATACCTCCGCGTCGCGCCAAAGTGCGTTTTTGCACTCGTCCTTGGACTATACTAGCCGACAAAATCCAGTGGCTCACCACGATGCCACTGCATCGCGGTGAAAGCAAAAATCAATATTTTCAATGACTTTGGTCTTTTCCCATATCCCTAATTAGTCTAAACACGTGATTAACCCCTAATAACCTAATTAGATCATCATTTACTCAATTCCACTCAAATCAAGATCATTCTCTCTTCAAATTAGCAAAACCCTAGCCTTTTAGAATCTAGAGAAATCCTCAAGAATTCTACCAAGAAACTTTAAGAACTAATCCTCCCAGGTATGTTAGGTGTTCATTCATGGGCCCTTACCACCCATGGAGTCCAAGAACCCTTTTTAAAAATACAAGTTTTCAGATTTGTGATTTTCGTGCTTGAATTAGATTGTACTCGTGTTCATGATGTTGTTTGGGTTTCAACCTATGATTAATTACAAGTTTCATGAAATTAATATAGTATGTGTGTTGAATTATGTGATCCTCATGTTAAACCCTTGAATTGCAAGTTGAGTGTTGTATTCATTATGCTTATGTGTTGACCATTATCATGTGCATTACTTATGTTCCCCAAGTGTTTGATAGAATGCCTATGTAAATTGAATAGTGAAATCATGACATGTTATCATGTGTTCCCATTCATGTATAAGTTCATCCCTCTCAAGTGTTCGACAAAATGTCTAAATGAATGCATTGTTAACAAACAACTATTATTACGCTTTTAAGATCATGACATGCTTTACTATCAATGCTATCAAGTCCTTGGGGTATTTAATACCCGAGATCTAGCTGTTTACTTAGAATTACAGTTGCTACAAAATAGTCTTAGTAATGTCACAAATAGTAGTACACAGTCAGTTATAAAATTCAGTGAAACTCAGTCCAGTTCAGTTCAGTCTAATAATCAGTGTCATTCAGTTGGGAGTAGGATTCAACACCGAGCAAACCCAAGGATGGGGTCTCACCTGTCAATAGAGGGTGTGATCCTGTAATACCCCGAACTTTCCTTAAGCCTAAATTGTATCTGTATAATATTAAGGAATGACTTCCAAAGTGAGTAGTGTTTAAATCATATAGATTTTTCCTACTTTTGACTTTCTATCATGTGAAAAATTGAATTAGCTTTCCAACGATATCAATTTCGTCCAAATTTGGTATCGGAGTGAGAATTTATGGCCATTTACTAAGAGTTGTATGAACTACCCAGGTGTGACGCGCAGGTTGACGGACCGTCGAGCTTGAGACGGAACATCGCTCAAGCCGTCGCAACCAAAGAAGTAAACACATCCACTGGCCAAGTGTGACGGTCAGGTCGATGGACCGTCAAGCTAGCAATGGACTGTCGTCCAAGCCATCGCTACTAAGGCAGTAAGCCCCTATTCTGGTCCAAATACGACGGTCGGACCGACGGACCATCAATCCAGCGACGGACTATCTCACGAGCCGTCGCAGATTCCGTTCAGTATTTTAAAGCCATTTTTTAAAGGGTTTTTCAGTCTTTTTCCACCCTTTTCACATCTAAATACATCAGATTCTAGGTGCAAACGTTATATTCCTCCATAGTATCCAAAAACTAGGGTTTTCTCTCAAGATTAACCTTCAAGAGCAAATCCAAATTTTTCTCTAAGAACCTTAAGATTCCATCATAGTTTCTACAAATTGATTAAGAATCAAGGTTCCCAATTCAAAAGCTTCAAGAACCCTCACTCAAGAGTACGGAAAAGAGTCTCAAGCAAACTTGTTCATCTATAAGTCATAATCTAAGGTATGTGGGGTTTGAACAAGAACAATCCTTGCGTTCTTGTGCCCAAAAACTTCTTTTAAGATATAAATTTCTGAATTTTACTATGATTTCCATGAACATCAAGTTAGGGTTTATACCCATTACCATTATTTGCAAGATTATGTGATTTTCCATGGTTTAAAAGTTTAATTACATGATTTTGTTTATATTTCCATGCCTATTTGTGAATTTTCCAGATTTTAAGATGATTATGAATGTTTTGTTATCAAGCATGAATTTTGAGATGTTGAAATCATGAGATTCATATTATGAGTTATTTTTCCAATATCTTCATTGAGATGATTGTAAGTTTTGTTAAGATAATGGTTGAGCATGAAGTTTAAATACGTTTTTGATGCATTAAAGCTTTACATTTTGGGTCCTAAGTAAAAGTGATGAGTTTATAAGGAGATTATGATCTCAAGTTTTGTTGACAAGTTTTGATAAGTACTTTCAAAAGCTAAGATAGGAATCCACACTACATATGATTTAAAGCTAAGAGAAGCATGATTTGGTCTTCATTATAGACCCTTGAGTTATTTTGAGGTGGATTTCCTAAAAGTTCTGAGCTGAGTATGAAAGTAGTATTTAGCACCGAGTTGGGTATGATTCCAAGGTTTCATATCCCAGAACTACATGCCACCGTAGGATTGAGATTTGTGGGCCCGAGGCTGAGATAGTGATCACTAAAGTTAAGGTTCTACTCCGATGGCAAGGATAGAACAGATCTCCCCAACATGGACAAGACATTGGACTCTATGTGGCTCACATGGTTTATGTCAGTTAGAAGAAACTCCCAAAGCAGTCCCCTACTCTATTTAAGATAAAAGTATATGTGTTGAAAGTTTGATTTCAAGATTTCCAAAGCTTTAAGTTTCAAAGTTTTCTAAGTCCCAAAGATATCCCCCACTCTTGAAATAGTTTTATGAATTTAAAGTATTGAGTTAAAGAGTTTACTATACAGAATGAGTTTCAGATTTCATCTAGCTTACAAGTTGTGAGAATAAGAGGAGAATACAGATATTAGAAGCAAGTGAAATGACTCACGAGATTTATACTACATGTTTCATTATTCATGATTTATGAGATTTATATTTCAGATTTTTATTCAAGCTATGTGAGTTATTTATGTCAGCATGCATGATTTTATAAAGAGTAATGATATTATTTATGTAAATGCATACATCCCCATATACTCAGTACATCCTTAAAGTACTGATCCACATATATGTCTATGTGCTACATTGTCTCATAATGTAGGTACAAGTTGTAGCGCATATACCATATTCAGTCAGTTCGCAGCTTCCAGTCAGAAGGTGATGAGTCCTTTTGATTCAAGGGCTTGAGTCAGTCATATAGTTCGAGAAGTATTGTATTTTCTTTATTCAGTCGTATTGAGTTGGGATAGTTGGGAGTCATGAAACGGCTACCTATAGTCAGTACTAGTAGAGGCTTCATAGATAGTCAGCAGTGTTAATGAATTTAATTTTAGTTTTGTTTGCAAAAGCAGAGTTGTAACCTTGTAAATTTAGACTTGTATTGATCAAGTTCAGAAAAGTTTTATGTTTTCGCTGATTTTTTTTTCCAGATTTATGTAATTTATTTAGTTTCTTGAAAGTATGCCAGTAGAAGGGTTAGCTTGGGATCACTTGTGATCCTAGGAACAGTGTGACATCTAGGGACCCATTTTCGGGGCGTTACAAATCCTTTGTAGCAGTCCTTGCATTCCAGAACTACGTAGCCAGTGTAGGTTGAGATATCAACCTGCCAGTTGAGGGTTGATAAGGTATTTATCTCCCAGCTGAGGGTAATACCGCTCTCATCAGGGAACCTTCCAGTAGAGAGTGACCCTTAGTCCTTCGGGATGAAATTTTAGTGGCTCCACACAGCCAGTGTTTGTACCAGTGGCATGGTACTGACATCCTTCCAACTGGGGTTACAGGTTGGATCCCAATTAGTTCAGAGAGAGGCATGTCGTTTAGATGATTACATCCCACAGTTTCAGTTTCAGTCTCAGCATAGAACTCAGTTCAGTTCTACAGAATCAGGACTGTCAGAAATAGTCACCCAGTTATCAATAATTCAGTTATCAGTAATGTCAGATATCAGTTACTCAGTTATCAAAACTCAGAAATCAATTTCAGTATAAATCTCAAACACAGTATATATATATGCACAGTATTGTATAATCAGTGTTTACAGTAGCTTCAGTTATCCATGTACTCTCATTTAGTTATATTCATATCACTTAGTCAGTTATTATTCATGCGCATGAACCCATGCATTTCAGCCTTACCTCATCTAGCATACCAGTATATTCCACGTACTGATCGCATACTCTTTTCTTGCTCCATAATGTCTTATATCATAGGTTCGGACGCTCAGGTTCCTGACTGTGATTAGCCAGATTCAGTCAGCAGTAGCAGATTCAGTAGCGAGTCCTTATCTATCAAAGATATTCTTTTATTTTAGTATTACAGTAGATTTAGTATTTTTTTAGTCGGAGTTAGTTGGGGGCTTGTCCCATCAACTCCATATTCAGATAGTTCAGTAGAGGCTTTTTAGACTAGACTAGTTCAGACAGTATTCAATTTTCAGATGTTATTATTAGTTGCTATATTTATCAATATTTAGATTATGAACCTTATGACACTTCATTCTAACTTCCACATTATTTCAGTATTATTATTCAGTGCTCAGAATAGGTACCATTCATGGGTTAGCTTGTGGTCCTTCGGGGTCGTAAGCACCGTGTGGCATCCGGGGTGCAAACTCAAGGCTTTACATATATATACATATAATGAAAAACTAAAAATAATTTTAGCAAATATTACTTATACAATTAGTATTGATATATAAAAAATACTATATAAGTTTATCGTTTAAGTAGTGTATGTAAATTTTTGAATATATGATTATATGTTCAAGTATTATTATATTAAGTAGTATACATTGTATGTATATATGTGTGTATATTTTCTAAAGTACTATAATATGTAATGTATATATATGTTGTGTATATGTTTCTAAAGAAGTATAATATGTAATGTATATATGTTTCAAGCTGTATTTTAAGTAGTATATATTGTATATATAGATGCGTGTATATATTTTCTATAGACTAAAGTAGTATATATTCAATGTATATATATGTATATATTTTCTAAAGTAGTATAGTATGTAATGTATATATGTTGTATGTATATTGTTTCGAGTAGTAATTTAAGTAGTATTTATTGTACGTATATGTGTGTATATATTTCTATAAACTAATATAGTATATATTGAATGTATACATGTGTAGATGTTTTCTAGAGTAGTATAAATGTATAATATGTAATGTATATATATTGTATGCATATTGATTCAAGTATTATTTTAAGTAGTATATATTGTGTATATATATATATGTATATATTTTCTATAAAGTAGTATATACTTAATGTATACATGTGTATATATTATCTAAAGTAGCATATATGTAATGTATATATGTTGTATGTATAATGTTTCAAGTAGTATTTTAAGTAATATTGTCACGACCCGTACATAGGCCCTGGTCGCGATGAGCATCTTGAACCTCGAAGGCTCGAGAGACCCCTTAGCATACTATCATAAGCATAATCCATACATAACTCAAAGTACCGAAGATATAACAGTGTTCGATGGAAACTTATAATCCAAAATGTGTCAACAAGATATGACAATACAACACTTCAAATACCGTCTACGAAACCTCTACTGAAATACTAACTGTCTAGGCCGGGACAAGGCCCCCGGCAGGACTGTAAACTGAACTAGATAAACATATGAATAACATGTCTTACGGAAGATGGATGGCTTATCAAATTTTTCATTATCCCATATTAATAACTGATGTGATGGACCACGAGATTGAACCCCAGAACATGAAATATAGGGGGTCAATACTTGAAAGTACTGGTATGTAGAATAATCCAAAAAAAAAATATTTTGTATAACATAAGTGAGAGCATTTCATAAAAACATGTCAACATAAAATAATTGAAAATACATGGGAATTATTTTAATGAGCTTCAACCATTCTTATAAAAACACTAGCTCAACTCTTTTTTTACTTCTAAGCTAGATGGTACACCTTATATGTCTAGTACCCACAGGCTATATAGGTTCACCATTAACTCATCGGCCAAGCCCCCAAATCGAAGTTTGTCGCAAGGATTGGGGCCCTAAATACTATTCTAGTATATCAGTGCCTCAGGGGCAAGTATACATTGGCCATAGCCAATCATGTCTCCCAAATCGGCAAAACTCGATTTCCAGCAATGAGCCCTTATACTCAAATGCCTTCTTAGGGTAACCATCTAACTCTCTTTAAGCCTAATTTTAGTCCTTTGAAATCATGCATCATGCTAAAAAATATTCAGTGCTTATTCTGTTAAAGGCATATCATCACAGGGTATCGTCATACCCAGACTTGCAAGTCATTCATATCATATCAAATCCACAGTCCTTCTCATTCAAAACATATAAATGACCACCAAAATATTTATCAAATCATATGAGATTTCTTATTATCAAAAGCATATGAAACTTATGCAAACACACTCTCTTTACAAGACTTTAATACGTGGTGGTCAATTCTTTCATTAATCACATGTAGTTTCTTCATTAGGAATCCATAGAATTTAGAATAGAAATCACCTCTTTGAAAAATACTTGAAACAACCATCCATAACAAGTAAAGAGGCATTTAAACTCAAGAATCATATTCATTCATAAAACAACCCCAACATTTGTTATATGTAAATCTCATGATAAAAATGGGGCTTATAATTTGTGCTCTCAAACCCAATTCACAAATCATAGAATACTAAGACCATAAATCTCATCATGGGGAAGGGAATTTTGCAATTCATATTCATAAATTAATTTTTTAACTCAAATCATGTATGCACATGATTATAAATCAAGCTTATGAAAAAAAACCATGATAATTACGTACTTTCATCATAACGGGTTTATGATACATGCTCTTTAAAGGATTTCCAAAACCCTTTACATATACATACATATATATCTTTAAAACTTGTTTAAAAATATAAACTTACGCCCATGAGATTTAGGATAGTCCTACATACCTTTTGACGGAGAAAAATCAAAGAGAATGTAGAGAAATTGGACCCCGAAGCTTGAATTCCTTAACCCTAGGTAGTTTCTCCCCTTTTGATTTAGGGAAGATGATTTAGGGATTTTAGAAGAGAAAATAATGTGTTTAAGGTTTAATATTCGTCCAAAGAGGGTTAGGAATGGTTATGGGATGATAAAAAACCTTTATGCCCTTAAAACAAATCAAATAGAACACTTTTTTACATCCCGGATAGGTTATGCGTCGCATGGCCAATGAAAACCTTAAGGTTTGCATCACATGGCTATTGAATAGCTAAGTCAGTGTGCTTAGGTGATTGCTTTGCGGTGCATGACCATCGTACACCCTGGACAGTGCCTCATTCAAACACTCATAACTTTTGACTCGGGACTTGGATTGACGAACGGTCGGTGGGGTTGGAAAGAACACTCGAAAAGGATTTAATTTGATATAAAGTAGGCTAAATGACTCTTTATATCCTTGGAGAAAAATTCACTGAAAGTTGACCCAAGCAAAATCGTCAACTAAAAGTCAATCGATACGAATATGCTCAACTTAACTTTTGTGCTAGGAATTTTTTATGGTGTATATTCATCTCTAAGGATGTTTTCGCACTAAGAAAGTGTCATTCACACTTATATATAAGTAGAAATCATTGGATTCGGGTCTATAAACGTCAGAAAGACGGTTCAACTTTAGCCCAAAAAAGCGGGATGTTACAAATATGTATTGTATATATATGTGTGTGTATATATTTTCTATAGATTAAAGTAGCATATATTGAATGTATACATGTGTATATATTTTCTAAAGTAGTATAGTATGTAATATATATATCTTATATATATATATCTTATATATATATATATATATATATATATATATATATATTGTTTCAAGTAGTATTTATTGTACGTATATATTTTGTATGTATATTATTTCAAGTAGTATCTTAAGTTGCATATATTGTACGTATATATGTCGTATGTACATTATTTCAAGTAGTATATATTTAATGTATATTGTTTCAAGTGGTATATAACTAGATATTCTATGTATATTTGTGTCTATGTTTGAAAAATTAGTACAATATGTAATGTATATATGTTGTATGTATATTATTTCAAGTAGTATTTTAAATAGTATATATTGAATGAATATTGTTTCAAGTAGTATTTCAACTAGTATATATTGTATGCATTTTTGTGTGTATGTTTTCTATGTAGTATAATATATATAATGCATATGTGTTTTCAAGTTGTAGTATATATTGAACGTATATTGTTTCTAGAAGTATTTCAAGTAATTGTATGCATATTTGTATGTATTTTTCTAATGTACTATAATATATAACATATATAAGTTGTATGTACATTATTTCACATAGTATTTAAATCCGTATATGTTAAATGTACTTATGTGTTTATATTTTTTAAAGTAGAAATTCAATGTAATACATGTATGTTTACTAAAATATTAGAATATGTAGTGTACATATGTTATACGTTTATTGCTTAACGTATTTAATAGTATATATGTTTGTATATATAGTATTTATTGAAAAAATCATGAAAATTTAAATTTAATTTTTGTTTAAACATTCAAGGACCGGTAACCGGCCCATTACTTGAACTGAGCCGGGTTGAATCGGTCCAAGACTAGTTAAACCGGTAATTTTTTTAAGCGGGCCGATCATAGACCGTTTGACAATTTTTTACTGTTGGGCTCGGTACGGACCGGCCCGTTAAGTTTTTGGACTAGATCGGACCGGACCTGAGATCGGTTAAAATAATTAGGCCGCTGCCGATTTGGGTCGAACCGGATCGGTTAACACCTTTAGGTGGAACACTTTCCGATGAAGCTAACTCATGAATATTGAAACAATTGAACCCCAAAGAATGTCATTAAGAAAATCTCAAGGAGAAAGAGGTTTCACTAGCTTAGATGATTATGTGATTTATTTACAAAAGTCAAATTTTGACATTAAATTTACTTTCTTAGTTCATCTTTACTTGTCCATTTTTTATTTTAGAATGTCTAACAATACTGATCCAGTTTATAAAATCAATGGATGATTTGCCTATTTTTGTCCATTTTATCATTAGTATTAAATACAATATATTATTCATTGCATTTTTTTAAGCAAAAAATTTATTATATACAAAGGGTGATATAGTAAAATCACTCCTCCATTTATTATTTCTTAAGATATGTGCCAAGTAAAAAATAAACTAGTATTTATGGACGGAGGGTGTAATAAAAATTCAATTTCGTTTTCACAAGCTATGAAAAATTAAGTTTGATAAAATCAATTAATGTCACGAAAGAAGAGTTAAAGATCTATGGAATACAATAAAGCCTAAGATCTCATTACCTTGTCAGAAAGTTTTTTCTTTAAAAAAAAGGCGTAGATGAGCTTTTAAAACTATGCGCGATTCAAATAACAATATTGCATGATATAAATTTAAATTTACTGTCAAAGGTTACTCCAAAAAGAGATTGATTATCAAAAAAATGTTTTCGCTGGTCTCAAGAAGAGACTTATTAAGAACTAATATAACTTTAATGGCTCATTATGACTGAGAATTGCACCAAATGAATGTAAAAATTATCTTAATAGAGATACCTCGAAGAGGAAATTTAAATGGACAAACGAAGAGGTGTCACGTCAATAAAACAATGTTAATGATATGTAAATTAATGAAATCTATATATGGGTTTAAACACATGAACAATATGATAATAGAAAATTACTAATACTATAGTATTTTTTATCTTTAGAAAAATATTATAGATTGGTCGACATGCAGTAAAAATGTAATACTCCAAATTTTTAAGCTCTAAACCCCTTAAAAGATAGGTCACTAAGTGAAGTTTTCCAACGCATCAATTCTAATCTTAATCCAATATCGTGGCAAAAAGTTATGCAAGTTTCTCTTAGGTATCTGTTAGCTGCCAGTGGCTACGAATCATGTGACGATCTGTAACCAGTCGTTATGAGCAGTCGTAGTCACAACAGAAGGGGCCTTCAGTTTCAGCCCAGTAACCATGACTCTACTCCATGATTCGTAATCAAACATTACGAGTCGTTTGGAGGGACTCGAAGTGTTAACAGTGTACAACTAAGAATCCCTTTCAGTGGTTATGAGTCCAACACACGAATCGTAGTTAGACCTTACGAGTGGTTTTGTATGTGAAATCGTAGCCTAACCAGTAAAGGATCTAAGAATCAAGCCTTAGACTACGACTCCACCTAACAACTCGTACTCACTTGTAATGAGTCATTAGGAGTCAGTCGTAGTCACACTAGAATGTTCCCAGGATCTCAGGATCCCATGTTATGACTCAAACTATGACTCACAACCAGACGTAACGAGTTGTGAGGGGAGTCGTAACGACTCGAAGCTCTGCACGCTTTTTCAGAGGCTTTTATGTTTTTTTTCACTCCTTTAAAAGACAAACCCATGTCATTTTGGCTTCTCAAGGGGTGGTATAAAAGACCCAAAACCCCCAAATTCATATATTAACCATATTTCATCCAAGAGAGATCAAATGAGGCAATTTTTCCAAGCAGACTAGGGTTTCTCAAGAGCAAGATCAATTAAAAGAATTTCTCAAGGCTCTTACTACTAAGTATGTAGGGATTCATCGATGGGTCCCTTCCACTCATTGAGTCCCAAGAACTCCCTAAATTCTCAGTGTAAAACTCTTTTCTCTTTTATGGGGTTCCAAGTTAACCATGAATTTTATGAATCTTCTGTCAATTGTGTTGATTTTGAACCATAAAAATATATTTCTCGATGAGAATTATGTTTTCATATGTTTGATAATGCAAATGTCCATATTATGATCATTGAAATATTGAGTGTTATTCATGATTTTTCCGTGCCATGGTTAGTTTCATAACCACCAGGATCAGTTTACATTAGTTAGTGTTGGTGAGTTATGAACATCCGATACCTAGATATTCATGTATGTCACAGATGTCAGGTTACAAGTCATTTAGAGCATACTTGTATCACTAAGTTCAGAATAATATCATATTGAGCATATGTCGGCATCAGTCATGTTAAACATTTTATCAACATCAGTATCAGTTCAGTTGGGAGTAAGACTTAGCACCGAGTGAACGCAAGGATGAAGGTTCACCCGTTAATTGAGGACTAATACCTTTAATAGAAGTCCCTAAGTTTCAGAACTACGTAGCCAACGTAGGTTATAAGAGGTCACCTGCCAGTTGAGGACTGACATTCTATCAGGGGTTACCCACCAGTAGATGACTGGCACTCTAGTCCTTCGAGACACCATGTTAATGGATCCACACAGTCAGTGTTGGTACTATTGGAAAGATACTAACACCCTTCCAACTAGGGTTACAGGTTGGATCTCGATTAGTTCAAATTAGGACCTGTCAGTTAAAATTAAGGCTGGCAACGAAACCGAAAAATTCTGTTCCCGTCCGTTTACTCCGTTTTTAGTGATGTTTCGGTACCGGTAACACAACGGTGCCGGTTGGTACCGGTATACCGATACCCAATAGCCCGAAATACGGTATCGATGCGAACCATTTAAAAATTTTGGTAATTCTGATTCCGGTCCGGCGACGTGAAGACTGAAGACCATTACTATTTATTTTTTTTAATTTTTTTCATTAGTAATTTTGGATTTTGGAATTGAAATTTTGGATAATAACTTTAACTTAAACTTATTAATATTATATTAACTTATTATATAAATTTAACTTAACTTAACTTAAACTTATTAATATTATATTAACTTATTAATATATAAATATAATAACTTAAACTTATTAATATTATATTAATTTATTATATAAATTATATAAGTTAATATATGTATATATATATATTAAAAAGAAAAAAACTGTCAAGAACGGTACATAACTTACCAGCTCCGGCATCTCTTTCGGTATAGCTCTGGTGTCATTCCGGTCCAAATCGGTTCCACACCGGTAACCAACGGACCAGTGCGTTGGAAGAAAAAATTTCGATATTCCGGTTCCGGTAACACCAGTTCCGACAACAATTTCAGTAAGGCAGTTCAGGTATCGATTTTGGTTCCGGTCAAACCGGTCCGGCGGTATCAGTTCCGGTCCATTGCCAGCCTTAGTTAAAATGTTAGCTCCCACAATTTCAGTTCAGTGACCAAACTCTATCAGTTCAGGTTTGCATGACCAAATGTCCATATACCAGTTATTCAGATTATTTTAGTACGTGTTTATACTTGATCTTGCATTCGATATTCTTGTTCATGCATTTATGCTCAGTATATATGCATATAAGTTAATTTTCGCCTCACATATCAGTACATTCAAAGTACTGACTGCATACTCTCTTTCGTGCTATGTATGTCTAACTGCATACTCTCTTTTGCGCTATGTTGTCATATAATATAGGTTCGGACGTTCAGTTCCCAGATCGTAATAGTCCGCTCCTGTGCCACTCAGCTGCAGTATTAGTGAATCTTCATCATTCGAGGACTAGATATGTTATTAGTTATTCATCCCAGTATTTTGTTTCATGCTATTTCAGTTAGTCAGAGTTAGTTGGGGACCTGTCCCAACAACTCATCATGATTAGAAGCTTTCAGACAGTCAGTCAGTCAGTTAGGCATGTTTTACAGTTGGTTTGTTTAAGATATCATTGATATTGTTTTGCTAATCCGATGCTCCTAAATGACTTCCACAAAGTATTATGATATTTTCTTTCAGTACTCATAGTATGTGTCAGATCATGAGTTAGCTTGGGGTCACTTGTAATTTCTAGCACCGTGTTATAACTATGGGGTAGCCTCGAGTTGTGATAAAAAATAAATTTGTATTTTTATTCTCGTATGTTAATAATATGTTACTTGTTGTTAATAATTTAGCGATATTGCATAAAAGTATTTTTCCACATAAAGCATGAAGATTTAAGTGAGACCATTCTTTTGATATGCACGAAATATTTCATAATGTCATATTAATTATTGAATTATCTCAACATTTTTCTAAAAATTCTATAGAAATTATATCCACTTATAATTTATTGCTGAAAAAAATACAAAAAAAAAAAGTATTATGGTACCTAAAAGAAACATGTGATAAATGTGTGTATAACATCGATATAATGAAAGTTAGATGATCAGATGCTTAGACTTAAATTTTACAATTGAAGTCCGCGTTAAGTATTTATTTCTACATTGTTAAGTAAATTATTGTCTTATCAATTATGAAAGCGGTCATACTATGTAAATAGTGGTCAGAAATACAATATCACAGATTTTTGCTTTCATAATTGATAAGGCAATAATTTACAAGGGTTTGGATGGGGGTTTCTGGAAATTCAGTAACTTTCATGCAGATCTTATATATATAATGAGAAATATGGTAAATATGTAAAAATTATAAGTTGAAAATTCATAAATAAAGTATTATTAATCTAGTGGAGCATACAAACCTGGTACGGTTATGTTGACCTCTTGGTTTTATGACAATTATTCTAAATTTTTGTTCTTTTTCAAGAATGAAAAACACACTAAATTTTCTCAAATTTTAATACTAATTGCTAGAAGTCTTGAAAAGCAGAATTACTGGCATTATTATTTGTAAACTATTTCGTGAGGCATTGTCTAATATTTTTGATATCTTATGATCTAAGAAAATATGAATCAAAATATAAGTAAAACTCTCATCAAACTTATGAAATTAAAGTGGCGTCATTAAAGAGTCAACTAATCATGATTGTAGATCTATAAGTTGAAATTGTGTGTAAGGATGTAAGGATAACATCAAACTTATTAATTGTATGTAAGTTGAAATTGATCTTTATTTTTAGTAAGGATGTGTGTGTATATATATATACTAGATGATGTATCCCGTGCATATTCTTTTGTTTAATAGTATTTCATAATTTATTATCAATTAAATATCTTATAAATCTTTTAAAATGAAAAGAATATAAATATGCTTTTTGTGTTATGACAAAAAAGAGATAGATTTTTATATATTATTTTTCTTTTTCATTATGTTAATTTATTTTTGATTTTTTTGAGATCTTAGTAATATCTCAAAATTCTCAATCACTTTGTAATAATACTTATCAAATTTGACACTTCACGTGATGAACTTTTTATTTATTTTTAAAAAGGTTGTACACCACTAAAATTTAAAAATTGATCAAATTATCCTAAAAATATTATATATTACATAATTTCTTATTACATTTAAAATGTATAGCTATACTCCTTTAGTATTTTCAATTGTTTTAAATTTTTTAGTTTATTTGTAATAGAAATTATTTATCTTTCGTACTTTTCTCTCGTTTCGTTTCTTTGTTTATTGAAAGAATTCTAAATTACATATCGATGTATTTTGAATTTATGTAACATTGAATTTTTAGTGAATCAGAAAAAGTATCAAAGTAAGTTTGATCATAGATGTAGTATACTCTACATAATGATATTTCTCATGCTGATATATATGAAATGACTATATTTTTCAAAATTTTCTTTCAAATTATTTTCAAGTAGTGCATTAAAGAGGGGGTCTTTTCATATACATTTTGAAAACATTTTAACATTTTATTACACAAAAACAACTTGCAAAAAAATTTTATAATCTTTTTTATTGAACAATTGTCAATTAAATGCAACAATTGAAATTCAAAATTTGTTAAAATGATATTAATTTGAAATAGTATACAACAACAACAAACCCAGTGCATTCCCACATAGTGGGGTCTGGGGAGGGTAAGATGTACGCAGTCCATACCACTACCTCCGAAGAAGTAGCAAGGTTGTTTCCGATAGACCCCCGGCTCAAGACACGAGATAATAACCAAATCCGTAATAAAGCATGGAACAAGATGAGAAGACATAAATACGCCACCCACAATGAATAATAAACAAATAATAGTAAAAAAATTCGTAATAAAGCATGCAACAAGGTGGCATAACAAGAATAATACACCCACCAAGTAAAGCCCTACCCCAATGACCCAAATTGGCACTAGCCTTCTAACCTGATTCGCGTCCTCCAGATCTTCCTATCTAGGATCATGTCCACAGTGAGCTATAACAGCTCCATGTCCTGCCTAATTACCTCTCTCCAGTATTTCTTCGGCCTACCCCTATCCCGCCTGAAGCCATCCAACGCAAGCCTTTCACACCTACGAACCGGGGCATCCGTGCCCCTCCTCATCACGTGCCCGAACCATCTCAATCGAACTTCTCGCATCTTGTCCTCCACCGAAGCCATTCCAACTTTTTCCCGAATGGTCTCATTCAGAACTCTATCACCCCTAGTAAGCCCACACATCTAACGCAACATCCGCATTTTCGTCACTTTTAATTTTTAAATGTGAGAGTTTTTGACTGGCCAACACTCCGCTCCATAAAGCATGACCGGATGGACTGTCACCCTATAGAACTTGCCTTTAAGCTTGGGCGACACCTTTTTATCACACAACACCCCGAGGCGAGCTTCCACTTCATCCATCCCGCCCTAATATGGTGGGAGACATCCTCGTCAATCTCACCATTCCCCTAAATCAAGGACCTGAGATACTTGAAACTATCTCTCTTACATACCTCCTGGGAATCCAAACTTACTACCATTTCATTCTCCTGCTCATGTCATTGAACTTGCATTTCAAATATTTTGTCTTGCTCTTGCTCAACCTGAATCCCTTAGACTCAAGGGTCTGTCTCCACACCTCTAGTTTATCATTCACACATCCCCATGTCTCATCAATCAAAACTACATCATCTGCAAAAAGTATACACCAAGGCACCTCTCCTTGAATACACTGCGTCAACACATCCATCACCAAAGCAAACAAAAATGGCTAAGAGTAGATCCCTGATGCAACCCTATCAAGACAGGAAAATGCTCTGAATCTCCTCCCGTCGTCCTAACCTGAGTCTTAGCTCCATCATACATGTCCTTGATTGCTCTGATATACGTCATCGGGACCCCACTCATCTCCAAGCATCTCCAAAGAACCTCCCTAGGGACTTTTTCGTACGCCTTCTCCAAGTCGATAAACACCATATGCAAGTCCTTCTTTTCCCGATACTGTTCCACCAATCTCCGCACCAGGTGAATTGCCTCCTTCGTCGAGCGCCAAGGAATAAATCCAAACTAGTTCTCCGAGATAGTCACTAACCTCGTCAACCTAAACTCGACCACTTTCTCCCCAATCTTTATAGCGTGGCTCAATAACTTAATACCCCTATAGTTATTGCAACTCTGAATGTCAGCCTTGTTCTTATATAGAGGGATCATAGTACTCCATTTCCAAGCCTAGGATATTTTCGCCGACTTAAAAATGCAGTTAAATAGACCAGTCAACCATCTCAAGCCAGTCTCACTAGAAAACTTCCAAAAATCCACAGGAATCTCATCAGGCCCCGTCGCCCTACCCCTACGCATCCTGTGAACAACCTCTTTGACCTCCTCTACCTTAAAGTGTCTACAATAACTAAAATCACGACACTCCTCAGAGTGCTCTAGCTCTCCTAACACAAGAGCTCTATCCCCTTCATCATTCAATAACCTATCAAAGTACGTATGCCATCTCTTCTTAATGTGACCTTCCTCCACAACACTCTACTATCCTCCCCCTTAATGCAATTCACTTGGTCGAGGTCACGACCCTTCCTCTCCCTATCCTTAGCAATCCTAAACAACCTTTTTTCCACTCTTTTCGCCTCTAACCCTGCATACAAGCTCTCGAACGCTGTCTTCTTAGCCTTCTTCCTAGATATCTTGTACTCCTCCCTATTAGACCGCTTCTCCTCTTCATTCTTACTCTCAATTAACTTTGCATACGTCCCCTTCTTCGTATCCACTTTATTCTTAACTTTTTCATTCCACCACCAATCCCCCTGACGGTGACCAGCCCAACCCCTAGAAATACCCAACACCTCACTAGCAGTATCCTTGATGCACCTTGCCACCCTATCCTATATATCATCTACATCTCCCTTACAGTTCCACCCCCTCATTCCCTTCACCTTCTCCTCTATCTCCCGTGTAGTCACCGACGTTAAGCCGCCCTACTTAATTCTAGGTCTACCCTCCTCACGCCTTCTTTTCTTATCTTTCTTAATACCCAAGTCCATTACTAAAATCCTATGTTGAGTCAAAAGATTCTCACTCGGAATGACTTTACAGTCCTTACACAACACCCTATCCCTTTTCCTAAGCAAAAAAAGTCAATTTGGGTCTTGGATATCGTGCTTCGGAAGGTGATCAGGTGATCGTCCTTCTTCAGAAAGCTTGAATTCACCACAACCAACCCAGAGGACCTTACAAAATCCAACAGAGAAGCTTCTTCTTCATTCCTCTCCCCAAAATCAAAACCACCATGCACATCACCAAAGCCTCTCGAAAATGCCCCAATGGGCCCATTGAAGTCCCCTACTACCACAATCTTCTCAGAACTAGGTATTTTTCTCACCATCTCATCCAAAGCCTCCCAAAATAGCATTTTCTCCTCCCTACCCAAGCCCACCTGCGACGCATAAACACTACACATGTTCAGGGTAAACCCCCAATGACCAACTTAACAGTCATCAACCTATCGCTGATCCTCCTAACCTTCACTACCTACCCTCTAAGCTCTTTATCCACTAAGATTCCAACTCCATTCCTAGGCCTCTCTCTACCAGAGTACCATAGCTTGTACCCATCTACATCCCTAGCCTTAGACCCTACCCACTTAGTATCCTGCACACACGCAATATTGATCCTCCTCTTTCTAAGAATCTTCACCAGCTCTATAGACTTACCCTGAAGAGTCCCTATATTCCAAGTCCCAACCCTCATCCTATCAACTCTAGCAATATGTCTTCCTCTACCACCCCTAATGCTAGACTTTTCCCCTACTTCCCCACCCGCCCTTCCCTCCTTCCCTACCCCCAAAATAGCCCCCCTCCCTAACTCCCTCAGACATGACCCTATCCTACTATCAAAGCCCACATCCATAACTCCATAAGAAAACAAACAACGATAGTAATAAAGCAACAATAGAAAATAGAAGGCACAAGCAAAGTAGAAGGAGTAAACAAGGAAAACGTCTATCCCACAAGTTATAACTAAGTCGAGCGATGAAATAATCCAGAACACAAATCAGCAACACTCTCCAAACAAAGAAGACAGACACCACTACACACACAACAGGAAACGATGCAGAAAAAAGAAATTTTGAAATAGTATAATAAACATTAAATTGTAAATTATTTTAAGAACTTTCTTTTGGGTTAATTCTCTAAGGTGAGAAGTGAGAAGTAGTGTATTTTAAAGAAGAGAGAAAAGATTGAATGAAAAAGGGGGCCCACAAAAAGAGTTGTGCTTTGGATGATTAATTTGGATTGTGAAATGACTATAACGCCCTTGATCGTCGCATAACACACTCTTCTATATAAAATAAATAATATATATATATATAATTCACTCTTTATTTTTTCATCTTTATAATAATAATAACAACAACAACAATAACAAATGGTCAGATATTGCTAAAGATTGACAAATCCCATCATCAATTGCTACCAAGCCAAGAAAAAAAGAAGAAGATTTGATGGAGTACAATAAATGTTTCTAGACTTACCTTTAGTTTGTTGGTGGGGAGGTAGAAATTTGTTGGTAGTAGTAGATTTTTTTAATATAATTACACTTTGCCCTTGCCAGTAAGTATAATTACATATTTGCCCTTGGTCATCCTAGTGTTCATCTTTCTATATAATAATATATATATATATATATATATTAAAAATGTGAAGAGCTTTAGAAATGCTGTTTGAACTTTTTGTCCTTCATTAAAAGTCTTCGTTTTAGACAAAATCGTCTTTTCACTCTTTTTTCCTAATATTTAAAAGTTGAAATTTAATTAAATATATTTATGGTAAAAAATTTCTTGTTAGAAGTCATCAGAATTAATGAACTAATACTTTCTTCATTAGTTTAAGACTTTTATATTAACTAAATTTGATTTTCGGCCAAACCCATCGGCGGCCCCCTAAACTTGGCACCATCTTTCACTTATGCACCTCAAGTGGACATTGTTCACTTTTGACACCTCAAGTAGGTATAAAGTGTGTCATTTTGACACTTTTTGGTGAATCAGCAATGGACGTGACACACATGCATTGAAAGCGCGTTTGAGGGGCATTTTTGTAATTTTTTTTGTCTTTCTTCTCTTTTCTTCTTCACTCTTTCAATCCATTAAATTTCCACCATTTTTTCTTTTCTCAACACATCCTTATGCTAATTTTTCCTTCATTGATCAAATTAACAGAGCAAAAAAAAATAGTTAAATCAAGAATCTTACTTTTTTTAAGAAAGAAGAAATCAAAAAACAAGAATGGTTAAATCAAGAAATAAGAATGCTTAATTTTTTCTTGTGTTGATTTTAACCAATTCTTGTTTCTTAAAATGAAGATGATTGAGATGATGATGATGTTAATGGTGTTATTATTTTCTTGAAAAAAATGTTCTTGAAAAGATTAATGGTGTTATTAATGATGTTATTATTTGCTTAAAAAAATATTATTAATAATGTACAAAAATAGAGGGGCAGCAGGGGTGTTTTGGAGAAGATGAATTCGTACGTGGGGTGGAGAGGTTGTGGTGTTTGGAGAAGATGGGTTTGGTGCCTTCCATGAATCATCACAAAAAGGAGGAAATAAATTTTGTGTGTATTTAGTGAAGGTTCATCAATGGCTTCCTTGTTGAAATTTGAAATTTCAAGAATTTAGAATTTTAGAGGGTGGGGGTGGGTTAGAGAAACAATGTTGGGGTGGGGTATGGGGTGGGAGGGGAGGCACTGCTGCATTTAGAAGATGATTTTACGGGGTGGGGATGGGGGGTAGGGGCGGCACTGTTGCAGGACATTTTGGAGAAGATGATGTTGGGGTGGGGGGAGGGGTGATTATTGATTATTCAAAAAAAAATTAATGATTTAAAAATTAGAAAAATGACACATGTCGGAATATTATTTGTCACTTTCCACATCATCAGGCGCGTGTTATACACGCACACAGTATCAATTTGTTGATTCAGCAAAAAGCGTTAAAATGACACACTTTATACCTACTTGAGGTGTCAAAAATGAACAACGTCCACTTAAGGTGTCTAAGTGAAAGATGGTGCCAAGTTTAGGGGACTGTCGATGGGTTTGACCTTGATTTTAATAAGATTTGAAAAATCTAGAAATAAATATAAAAATGTTAGAATAAGAAAAATTTAAGAAGTATCAAATTTTTAAAAAATTTAAGTGTGTAGTAAGAATGTAATTGCATGATAAACGCAAAAGTGATGATCCATCAACCATTTGAAAATTCTGATGGTAAAATATATATGTGCTTACACTAAAATATATGTTTATGTTTATATTATTATATGAGAAAATGGTCTATTATCCCCCAACCTTTAGTCGAAATCTTAACTACACACTCAACCTTCACAGAAGTCCCATTACCCCCTAAACATTTTTCACTGTATTTAGTAACTCCCAATTGCTGATCTGTCAATATAAACCAAATAATAAGACATGTGTGCGCAAGGGCCCACTCCTACTTTTTCAGATTCCTCCTAAACGAAATAGGCCATTTTCATTGATTAATGCACAGATGACACTCGCATCTCTAAGCTCTCTATACACACACTCACCATCTACAACACTACACATAGAAAAATGCACACAATACACAGACTACTACACACAGCCATACGTGAGAGAGGGGAAAAATAGTGAAAGAAAAGAGAGAGAAAGAGGAAAAAATAGAGAGGGGAGTTCCATCGGGGATAAAACAGTAGGAAACAAATCTGATCCGACAAAATTTCAGCGAAAAAACTCAGACGAAACCACATTTTAAATCCAAATCACCACCAAATTCTTTTTTTTTCTACCAAATCCTGCCAGAAAACAACCGAAAACACCAAAATAGTGACAAAAATGCCCGAAACAAACCCATCTCGCCATAAATTCACTAGTTTAGTCGAAATGCACCAAAAAATGAATGAAACAGATCTGTTTGCGTGTGAAATTTGATACCGATTGTACTCAATTTCGTGGGTTTAGGCGTGGGTTATTGAAGAACAGAAATAGGTGTAGACAAGAGCTGGCTTCGTTTATTGTTATGTTCAATTCAAGGTCAAAATTTGATTTAGCGTTTGGAGACAAAGGATTACGGTTGGGGAATTTATTAATTAGAGAGGACAACATTATTTAATAATTAAAAATAATGACGTGTATTATACACGTGGCACTAAAAATAATAAAGTAACACCCCGTAAGATCCTAGCTTGTTTCAACTCACTCTTGCATGTTAAAGGGGTCCAAGACTTGGAAAATTTTACTAAGAGTTAAGACTTAGTCATTTCCAAAGCTCCTTAAATTTTGATCATTTTATTTTCAACCTTAGAATGTCGATTTTAAAGTTGATTCATGATCGGGGATATCAAGGGTACCTCTCGGGTGAGTTTCAAAATTTTTGGACGAGCTTAAGGGCATGTTTGGACTTCCAAAACAGTATTTGCAGGCGATAAGCCCACGGAGACCACTCCAGTACGGTGCTGGGGGAGCCCGCAATAGAGCCCGCTGAGTCGGCTCATTCAGGCGCTTCGAAGCCCGTGGAGCTCTCTCCGGAGCTTGCCCCTTATTTTCCAGCTTTTGTTTCCATTTTTTCATGGGTAATTAGGTTTTTTCCCTTTACCCAATAGGTCCATAACACGGGATTGAAGGTCTCAAAAGCATAATTGGTCATCTTTTACACAAATTTTCTCAAAAGAAAATCATTCTCTCTCAAGAACAAACCCCAGCCTCTTCAGGATTCAAGATCAAGCTTCAAAAAAACCACCAAGAACCTCCACAAATTCTTCAATTAAGATATGTTAGTTGTTCATCTATGGGTTTCACCCATGTAGTCCAATAATCCATTTTCAAGTTTAAAAATATGATCTTTACATGTTATTATGAATTATATCCATGACACTTCATGAATTTTGATTATATATGCATATATCATGTTTACAAATTATTTCCATTAGAATTGTCCATGATACATTTGAATGGTGACTTTTGCATGTCAAATCCTTAACCCATGGTTCTAGTATTGCAATTATGTTAGTATTACATGTTTAAACCATTCCCATGCTTTAACTCATGATCCTCAAGTGTTTGATGAAATGCCTTAATGTTTGGGTTTTGAACATTGACTATTTATTATGTCCCGAAGCTTTAGTATGTCCTATTGTTATTGTTATCAAGTCCTGGGTAATATGAATACCCAAAATTTAGTTGTTTACCTAATTTTTGGTAACTACAGAATGATTTCAGTCATACCATGAGCTTTATCATTCAGTCTGTTAATACGGTTAGTAGTGGGTTCAGTTAAGCTTAGTTTAGTTCAGTAATTCGAGTCAGTTCAGTTGGGAGTAGGATTTAGCACCGAGCAAATCTAGGGATAGGGGCTCACCTGCCAGTTAAGGTTGTGACCTTTAGTAGCAATCCCTCCATTCTAGAACTACGTAGCCAGCGTATGTTGAGATGTTAACCTGTCAGTTAAGGGTTGGCATATATCTCACTAGAGCACCTGCCAGTAAAGGGTAACTCTTTAGTCCTTCGGGACTTCACTTTAGTGGATCCACACAGCCATGTATTAGTACTTATGGTACGATACTGATGCCCTTTCAACTGGGGTCACAGGTTGGACCCCAATTAACTCATATTGGGGCATGTCAGTTAGATGATAGCTCCCACAATCTCAGTCCAGTCTCAGTTTGAAACTTAGTTCACGTTTTTCTTGACCATAGAATTTAGTTTATTTGTTAAATCAGTACTCAGATTTCAGTATTCCAGTTCACAAACTATTTTAATATCATGTTATACTATCAATATTCTTAGATTTTACAGCTTTCACACATACTATGCATCAGTTATCTCATGCTATTCATTCAGTCAGTTATTATTCATGCACATGGGCCCATGCATATCAGCCTAACCCTATCTAGCATAGCAGTTCATTCAAAGTACTAACCGCATACTCGTTTCTTGTGCTATGATGTCTCATATCATAGGTTTGGACGCTCAGGTTTCCGACCGCACTTAGATATTCCAGCGCATCAGCAGTAGCAACATTAGTGAGTCTTCATATTTTGAGGACCGATTATGTTTATTTTAGTATTTTATTTCAGTTAGACAGTTGGAGTTAGTTGGGGCCTGTCCCATCAACTCTTATTCAGTCAGCTTTAGAGGCTTTCAGACAGTCAGTTAATTTGTCATTATTTTTATCAGTTTTCAGAAAGTTATTTTCCAAAATTTGTTTTCAAACTTATGATTCAATAATGTTTTTAGTATTTAAAAACCTTATGGCGTATTTAGTTATTTCCGCATATGTGTATCTTTTTTTATCAGTTTTATTCAGTGCTCACAGTAGGTACCAACTTATGGGTTAGCTTGTGGTCACTTGTGACCGTAAGCATCGTGTGCCATCCAGGGTGTACTCCCGGGGTGTTACAAATGATTTGGAAGGGTTAATGCCTCAACTGACGCGCCTACTAGGGGTGTTCTCACCTCCCATGACAGATCAACAATTGGGGGTTACTAAATACAGTACAAAAATGTTTAGGGGTAATGGGACTTCCGTGAAGATTGAGTATTTAGTTGGGATTTTGACTAAAGGTTGGGGGTAATAGACCATTTTTTCTTATTATATTAAAGTGTGAAAAATTATTGAAAAGTGATTTAAACTTTTATAATAACAACAACAACAAACCCAGTATATTCCCACATAGTGGTGTCTGGGAGGGGGGTAAGATGTACGCAGTCCATACCACTACCTCCGGAGAAGTAGAAAGGTTGTTTCCGATAGACCCCCGGCTCTGATTTAAACTTTTACAATTCATTAAAAATCTCCACAATAGATAAAATTATTTAATTTAAATAATCAAATGTTACAAGTGCGAGGAATGTGCGATTAAACTAGTATATATTAAAAGCGTGAAGACCCTTAGAATTGTACTGATCAATTAGAAAAATACTCCTAAAATTGGATATTAAAATACTCCTAATAATAGGACTCTATTAAGGAAATACTTCTATAAATATTGAGATGCACATTAAACTAGAGAAAAAATTGGTTTACTTTTGAAAAAATATGATTGATGCTCATCTAACTTGATTTGGTTGCATGTCTAGATTGGTGGATGCTTAATTTTCTAACCCTCAACTTCTTCACTGTTTTTGTCAACATAATGAAATTCAACGTTTGTATATATGTATCTTCTTTATTTTCATTCAGGTCATTCTTTAAGGTCAAAATCTTCGCTCAGACAAGAATTATTTTCATCAAAACTAAAGCTTTGTGATCACTATTGTATTATTTTGTTGTAGTTTACAGGCCGTATATGAATTTACAGGTGGTAGCTGAATGTTGGAAGGCTTTGAAAAATTTTTTTAGGTAAAGGTTAGGTTTAATTGTATTGTTTTTATATTTCTGCTTTGAGAATTTTATTTGTGTAAAGGTTAAGTTTTGTTGCATTCTTTTGGTATCTCTATTATCAAGCTATTTTGTTATAGTTTACAGGTGGTAGATGAGTATTAAACGACTTTGAGGAATTTTTTGTCTAAAGGTTAGATTTAATTATATTATTTTGATGTCTCTATTATAGTATTATTTTATTGCAGTTTACAGGTGGTAGAAGAATGTCGATCAGCTTTGAATTTTTTTTTTTTGGTTAAGATTAGGTTTAATTAAATAAATTCTCCAAAAGTTGTTGAATTTAATTATTGTATTCATATTTATTATTTAAACAAATATCCTATTTAGTGTAACGTTTGAACTCAATAAAGTGAGATACACGTGCGAGGCGCATACACCTAAACTAGTATATATTAAAAGTGTGAAGGGCCTTAGAAATATCGTTTGAACTTTTTGCCCTTCATTAGAAGTCTTTGCTTTAGACAAAATCGTCTTTTCGCTATTTTTTTCTAATATTTAAAAGTTAAAAATTAATTAAATGTATTTATGGTAAAACATTTCTTTATTAGAAATCATCAGAATAGATGACAACTAATACTTTTTTCATTAGATTAAGAATTCTAAATCAACTAAATTTGATTTTTAGAAGATTTAAAATTGTCTTCTCCTATATTCTCAAATAAAATTTAAATTATACATAAACACTAACATATAGTACAAAACAAATAATACCAAAAAGGCAAAAATGTGCACACACAAAAAAGCAAAAACGTACCTTATTTTTTAATTTTTACCTTTTTTAGTTCCAAATTCAATAATTTTTTCCTATATTCTTCAAGTAAAATTCTAATTATACATAAACACTAACAAATTAGTTAAAATCCTTATTTTATCTAAGTAACAAATCATAATATTTAGCACTCCTAAATCAATTAGAATTTTACCTTATATAAAAAAAGAATTTCTACAATTCTATTTAAGTAATATTTTGATCATACTTTACTACAAAAATACAACCTTTCTTCTACTTCTACATTTTCTTTTATTTTGAATTTATTGATTTTAATTTCAATTCCAGTTATTTTCTTACATTCATTATTATCATCCTTCTGTCTTTCTTTATTCTTTTTAGTTAATGAATTTAAAGATTATATATGAATTATGCATACTCAACAATTGACATGTATTGTCCCCTTTTAACAATTTCTTGTGTTTCTCTTTCAGTTACAAATTTTTTATAGAAAAATTGAACGAAACAAGTGTGTTGTCGCCGAACAAAGTTGCCAAAAAATTAAAGGTTTATCTCGCCAAAAAAAACCAAGGTTTATATTACATGTGTGGTGATTATCTTTTGATTGCTGCAAGTTTTACTCCTTTCAAAGGTGTTTAATAGTTTTTACACAAATTTTAAAGGCAACACTATATAGCACTATTATTATAGTTATTGCTCTTTTTCTCTCTGAAAGGTTATTCGATTATAACTCTCCATGTGTCTTTGTTGTGTATAAAGGGCTTTAAGTTTCATCCTATTTTTAGTGACTAATTTTTATTTCTAATGACTGATAAATGGAGTTCTAAGTTAATAAAATCACATTCTAAGGATATATCAAGAGTTTGGACTTACTAGATGATGCGGTTCATGTGAATATCATTATTCTTCTTTTTGAGACTCAAAAAGGATGAACAGGAGTATACTAAAAAGAAAGGAGGTGAACAAAAGATAAAATTGTGTAGCTCTTACCAAATTCACTATACACTATTAATTTATTGTCTAAACTATAGAATTATGTTATGTAATATGTACCATAAATCATAATTTTCTTTTCTCTATGGATTATTCGTCTTTTTAATTGTGTGAAGTTCTATAGATCAATTTGTACGTAATAAGAATGTAATCAATGATTTTGTAAAAATTTAACTTTAAAAACAAGGAATGATTTTAAATATAGAAAGAAAAAAGAAAAAATAATAGTACCACAAATATGGTTCAAACTAATGTATTTCTCTTAGCCTCTGTCAGTAAGGGAAAGAGGTACTACATCAAAACCGCAAAAGTGATGATGTGAAATATATAGGTGCTTACACTTAAAAATATGTTTATGTTTACATTATTACATTAAAGTATGAAGAGTATTTGAAACGTGATTTAAAACTTTACACCTCATTAAATTTTTTTGTAATAATACAATTATTTAATTTTAAATAATCAAATGTTACACGTGCGAGGCACGTGCGGCCAAACTAGTATATACATATGTGTGTGTGTTTCCTTTTTGAGATATTATAGGATAAGTCTCAACGAGACATCACTATAATCATAAGTTGCTAGTGTTATAGTTTATGGAAGTAGAGTATGAACCGAAAAATTATGTATGACTGTCAAAATTTACATTAATGGTTTGTAATATTATAATATGTAGAATAGAACTTATAGAAGAAAATCATTTTATGCATAACTAATGAATATGCAGCCAAATATTAGTGTTATGTGAGTATAGGGCCAAGTGGGAGAATGTTAGATTTTTATGTGTGGCCCAATTAATGTAAAGCTCTTCACTTACATTTAACGAAGGATAAATCTCGTTCGTAGAATGGTCACCTGATGAACGTTTCAGATTAAGTCATAATTATTATAAATTGATCATTTCTCTGTCCATTAGGGTTACCCAATTCTTTCATCACTAAAGCCGCCATAACATATGATAGAGGAAATAGTGAGAAGTCAATTTACCCACGAAATCTGTTTCTACTCTGTTATGACAACACCTTCCATACCAGGAACGCACTCTATGATTAATATATGTGAAATATATTTAAAATCCCCCCCTCCCCCATATATATATATATGTGTGTGTGTGTGTGTGATAGCTTAAACGTATATGTGGATAAACTGTCATGTCTTTAGTATGGGTTGAGTATCCATTGTTGATTGAATATATATGTTATAAGGTAACGGGTTCAAGTTACGAAAACGTCCTTCTGTGAAATGTAGGATAAGAATACATACAATAGACTCTCATAGTTTGATTCTTTCCCGAATTTCACACATAGCGAGAGTTAGTACACCAAATTACCTTTTACTAGAATTGATATTTATTTCTTAATTAATAATGAAAAAATTGATGGTTGATCCCAAATTCAATGAAAAAGGAGACAAAGTCTTTAAAAGGAGCATGTTGTTTGTATTACTTTCACCATTTCAATTCAAGTGATGGAATTTTTTTAGTACGTCTAAAAAAAAGTCATTTTTATAGTTAGAAATAATTTAATTTTAATTTTTTTATCCTTAATGAAATAATTTCACTCATAAAAATATCTTTAAAAAAATTTTGATCATAGATTTTAAAAATATTTTCCTCTTTCACATATTAAACTTTATACTCCTAATTAAGCAATGTTATATAAATTGAGATGAAAAAGAATATGTAAAATAGAATTTGTACCTTTACAATTTGAATTATCGAGTCAAAACAGAAAAAAAGATTTTAAAGTTATACTTGACAATATGTATGTGTGTATATATATATATACTAGTACAGAGTACGTGCATTGCACGTGTATCAAATTTTTTAACTAAAAGTAATGGTAATATATGTTTTGATATCCAAATTAATGAATTATGGTAAAATATACAAACAACAACAACATACTCAGTGTAATCCCACAAAATAGGGTTTGAAAAAGGTAAAATATATAGCGTATAACTATATTTGAGGTAAAGATATTAATACAGATAGACCCCCAACTCAAACAAAAAATATGCCAAAGCATTATAGAGAAAGAAATAACAGAAATGAAGACAATCATGACAAATACCATAGACAATCTGACAAATCATACTAAATAGTAGTCGTAATAAGATATAATGACAATCAAAGTGTAAAATCCACACTAATAACCAATCTCAAAGGACAAGAAACTATAATAGAAATATGACTCATAGTATGACTAATAGTAAAGAAGAATAAGCGACACGATACTAAACTATCTAACTAACTTTGTACTCTAATCCGTGACCATTATAACTTATCATCTAAGGTTGTGTCCTTAATAAGCTGAAGTTGCATATTGTCCTATCTAATAACCTCTTTCAATTCTTCTTCGGCCTACCTTTACCCTTTTTAAAATCATACATAGCCAACCTCTCACACCTTCGCACAATTGCATCTGCACTGTCCCTACCCAAGTTTTGGCTCCATTATACACTTTCTGAATCACCTTGATATACGCCACATGTAAACCTCTATCCTCCAAGAATTTCCATATAACCTCCCTAGAGACTTCGTCGTAAGACTTTTTCAGGTTAATGAACACCATATGCAGGTCCTTCTTCACCTTCTTGTACTGTTTCACTAGTCTCTTTACAAGGTAGATCACCCTTGTAGTCGAGCGTCCCGGCATGAGAGACAATAGGTCCATGTATATATATAGTCACATCTCATCTCCACCACTCTTTTTCAAACTTTCATAGAGTAGCTTAATAGTTTGATACCCTTGTAAATGTTGCAATTTAGATGTCACCCTTGTTCTTGTACAACAAAATCATCTTACTCCACCTCCACTTTTCAGACATTCTTATCATCTCAAGAACAACATTAAACAACCCAGGAAACCAGTTTTATAATTGTGTTTCAGTAAACTCAGTAAGATAAAATAGTGTTTAAGTTGTCTTGAAAAAAATAAATTATTATCATATATTTTAGGACCCCTTATATTAGTTTTTCTAAGACCTTTTACTATATAATTTATTATACTTAAAAATATTTTTCTATATGAACGAAAACAAATTCGCAATCATAAGTCTACATTATATATAAGCATAATAATATAACACAACTACTTATCACAAATTAACAATAATATAAAGAATTATGATAAAGTTATGGATAGTCCCATGGAAAGTGATTATAACTTAAATCTACAATGTTCAGATTCAAATTTAGCGATTTGTCCATTGCTTAGTTAATCTCCCCAATCTATATTTTTTTTACTAATAAAAATGATCTAGGAAAAATAAAATAAAGTAATTGTGGTCCGACAACAGTGTGGGCAACATATTTTTTGATGTGTGACTTTTGGATATTTTTATTCTCTCCTTTATTCAATCAAATCAATTGACTTGTGTATCGACTTACTTCTCAATAAATTTTTTAAAAAGTGAATGAATAATAGTAATAGAAATTTTGCCAGCAACATAAGATTATAAACATCCTATCATAGAATATCTTTTGCCATGATGTAATTAACAATTAACCTTGACTGAGAGTACATTCTTCCATTGGGATAATGGAAAACTCATTTACTATAGAACAAAGTCAAGTTCCAAGCCTGCAACTTCCTTTTGTCTTTTAATCACTATTTATTGTACTCTTACATTACAAAAAATCCTTGTTAAATAGTTTGCACATATGAGTGCACGTGTGTGTGTCTTTCTCACGATCTTCAAAGATTGATCTGATGCCTACCTGATTTAGTTGTATTGCAATTAGTCGAAAAACATAACAGTTGTTGTTTTATGAATTTTCTTCCATCCTTTGACATCTGGATAGCCTGTTAATTTGTAATATGAGAACTGACAACGGAATAAAAAATATTCATTTCACAAATTAAACTTACTTTTAAAATGTTTTACAAAAAATACTAATAAAAGAGATGCATCGTATGTAAAGAATGATAAACTAAAACATAAAATGAAAAAGAACTGTATACCTCATACCTGAGAGACTAAACAGGTCAGGCAATTAACTATAGCCATGTCAACATGTTGCAAAATTCTTTCAATAGACTCATGAATACAAAGGTACCTATTCTAGAAACAAAAAGAAAAACAAAGATAAGTATCAAATCAAAGGAAAAGGAGAAGGAAAAGTGAAGGTACCTTGAGGATATCTCGAGTGTTTGATGTTTTTCCTCCCTATATAAAGCGTTTGAATTACTTTTCTAAGGATTTTCACACTTTAATATATTGTAGATATAGATTGTAGATGTAGATAAATAAACCCTTTCCTTTTTTTCCTCCACAATCAAATTCTCTTTGTGATTTCTTTAGTTTGTTTCTTCTCAACCCAAGCTTTTGATAAGCTCGATCAAGAAAGTTTTCATGCTAAAAGTTTTTTGTGTACCCATTGAAAAAGTTATTTTGTAACATTCTATATTACAGTTTATGTGAAATTAAAATAGGGCATGTTGTAAGCTTATAAATGTTTGAATTATTTATTGTGATTAAAGTAAAACAACTTCCATCAGTCTAATTGATGAAACATTATGAAAGAATTAAATTCTTCTACTAAAATCAACTTATTTTGTAAAACATTTTTTTTTTTTAAAAAAAAGTGATTTTCAAAAAAATATTTTTGGTGAGAAGCTGTTTGACCAAGTAATTGTGTTTACATCCGAAATCAAATGTCAATGTATTTTTTATTTCACCCTAAACTTTTATTGATCTAAAAAAGTTAACAATGACAAAAATCTAAAGCAAATAAACTTTATATAATACTGTTAATAACAAAAAATATATAATCATCCATTTAAAATTTCACAAATATGACATTAAAAATGAAAACCAGTTTGATCGTATACAGTAGACTCTGCAGTTACATCAATGCATCGACCAATTCTCATTTTCTTTTTACAAAGGAAGAGAGGTAAACAGACGATTATGATCAAGGCCAACCAAATGATATTCTTTCAATCATATTTTAACCTTTGATTTTTCTTTTTTTTTTTCAATTCTCTCTAAAAAAAAGACTTACATCTCTCTTTGTATGTTATGTATGTATGCAGTATCCAAAACTTTTTTTGACTTGAAGAAGTGATTTGTAGGTAACTATACATGTAGAACCCAATTATAGGAGTTTGACTTGACACATAGGAGATAACCCTTGCATCAAGATTGCCATATTGTTCAGTTGAAATAGCTAGTATGAAATCGGGTAAATGTAACTCCAACTTTCAAATCAATTTCTTGACATGCATCTACAATTAATGCCTCATAGCTGTTGGGTTTTAGCTAGGCTACTCATTTCTTTAAGAATATCTTTTTTAGTATCAGAAGAGAATCAAGTACAGTAAATTATTCTACCATAACTCGGGTGAAATTCAGTGAACTCTTCAAAGCATTTATACCATAGTACCAATGTGTACAACTGCATGGGCTTTCTGGCTTAGATGACTACAAATATGAGCCTTTGGGTTTGTTTTCTTTTTAAGTATTTGTGCCTGGAAAAGACCTAGAGGATCTGTATTTATCCAATCTTGAAAAGCTACTAGAAAATCTACACTGAGAACATGACCAATCACTTTGTAATGTGCCCGTGATCCAAGAGAACATCGCATCGAACGCGTGGACTTCTGTACTACCTCTTCATATTGACATTTGAGCACCAGAAAAAACTGAGGAAATTAATAAAGCAATGCTAGGTTTTCTTGCTACCATAAAAATTTTTAGAGCCATTTTTGCTAAAAATTTCTCTGACTTTAGAGTTAAATAGCTGACCTTTGCGCCAAAGGGTAGATATTTAAGACGTAATTTCATATTCTTGCTATGTATCGAATTAGTTGCTCCCAAATTTTAGAAAAGATGCCGACTGAAAAGAGGAAGACGACACACGCTGCAATTTATAATGCTGAGTTCAATTTCCTTCAACTCCATTTAACTTAGAGAATTCAAGAAGAAGAATAAATGACATTTAGTGGACTCAAAAACAGGCATTCTTGCTATCTTCACAAGGGAAATCTGTCTTGTGTATATGCAAGCTATCAAGGATGTTCCCAGAAGAGCCAATGTGCCTAAAAAATGGGTGGTGAGAACATATGATCAAAGTCAAGAATGAGAACCCAACTGCCAGGTGAAAAATTTCAAGGGAGGATGATCTTCAGGAAGCTCTTGAAAGTAGTAATATGGAGTCTCTCCTTGGTCAATAAAAGTTGGAAACAAAATCAATCTCCAGTAGTGATCAGGTAAGTTAATATTAAGAAAATTGTAACAACATAACACCATCTTCTAGGTGTAAATCGCCTATACATTTTTTATTTTTTAGCCATCAATTTATCGAAAATAAGATTAATAGTTAAAATTGACACGTATACAAAACTCCTCAATTAAAAAATCTAATATGAATTCTTACCATATCATATCACTTAATTTTCACAGTAGTTTCTGATAAGCAGCAGGAGATACCATCTAATACCATATCTAAGACGTAGTTTCATATTCTTGCTAATTTGGAGAAGGAAAAACTCAAAAAAAGATTAATCTATAAAATTTGATATAAAACATGACCAATCACCTTTTTTTTTTGGTTTCCCATTCAGTGTTCGATGTCCGTATTGGAGCCCGACTAATTCGGATCGCGCGTTGCAGGGCCCATTAAGGTGACAGTGCTCCCAACAGAATTTTCTCCATACCCAAGATCGAACCCTCGACCTCTGATTAAGGGTGGAGCAACCCCATCCACTGCACCACAACTCATGTTGGTGACCAATCACCTTAATAATAATAGCATTATTAATATATACTATTTACATTTTGCACTATTCTTGTACACCCTATGCAGTAACCCCTTTAATGTGCTAACTGGATGAGTGCTTTAACTTCTCAATAGAAGTTAGTTCCAACACAAATTAAAATTGCATTAGCTGTAAAAGAACAAAAAGTAACAAAAGAAAATAACAATAATATAAAAGCTAACAGAAATATTTGAGATACATACCAATAATGAGGCAGACAAAAAACATTGATAAAAAGGTTGTTTAGAAAAAATAATACGAAGAGAATCTAAAATTATGAGTGTTTCTATAAATATAGAGAATGCATATATTAGATAGAACACGAATTAAAAAAAGGAATATTAGGAAAATATTTTTCCTTAAAAAAGACTCCTACATGTACCCAAATTAAGGAATCCCACCATAATTTTTGACTTTTACAAAAATAACGACTCCAACGACAGTCTTTTAATTTTTTTTCCAAAAAAATAGTTAGGAGATTCATAAACCATGAAGGATTCAAATAAATAAATAATTAAAAGACAATAATTTAGAAAAATAGTAAAAGGACGATTTGGTCTAAAGCGGAAACTTTTAATGAAGGGTAAAAAGTTCAAATCACATTTCTAATAGTCTTCACACTTTTAGTATATTATAGATATAGATTTTATATATATATATATATATATATATATATATATATATATATATATATATATATATTAGTTTAGTATACGTGCATTGCACGTGCATATTAAAACATAACAATTGACGTTAAAATAAATGTTATATTTATTTAAATGATATAAATAATTATTGTCACACCCCTTTTTCTCCCGAAGGGATCGAGGTCGAAGGGTTTTTTCAATTAAAGTGACGGTATTGAATAGAGATTAATTTTTAACAGAGTCGCCACTTGGAATTGATTTATGGTGTTTCAAGTCACCTTATTGAATCTCTAATCAAAAGGAAATGACTCTTTGTTGGTCTGAGAAAACAGAAGACCGGGTAAGGAATTCTGTTGACCGAGGGGAAGGTGTGAGGCACCCCTCGAGTCCCGTGGTTCTAGCACGGTCGCTTCTATTGACTTATCTTGTTTTTTTTTTTAAATTATTGTAATAAATTATGTTAAAGGCTGAAGTCGCTCATTTTTTAATTATATCGATAACTTGTCTATTATCTTATATTTTAAAAAAAAATCGGTAAAAGTTAATTTTAGAAAAAATATTTTCTAAGGTGTATTATTGCATCCTTGAATTTTAAAATGTCTCAAAAGATATGTATACCATATTCTTAATTGAGACGAAAATTTTAAATGTGCTTAAAATTTATTTAATGTTAAAAATATTTATTTATTTATTTTGAAAGAATATTTAATCTTATCAATACTTTTAAAAAATATTAATTAAAATAATTAATTAATTTAAAAAATAATGATTAAATCTTATTAATGATATAACGAATAAGCAAAATAATAAAAACAATAAATAATACAATAAAATAAGAAAAATATACAAAATTATTATATCTAAACTGTTAAGACCATTATCCAAAACATAAAATTTAACAAATTCAATATTTTATACCATTGTCAATATCTTGATCCATACACGCAGCAACTACTTCATCTATTTTCTAACAAACTTTTGTCAAAATTGGGACTGATATCACCAACACTACTCCATTGAATATTTTCAACAGATTTCGTAGACGCAATGAAGTGCCGGCAATAGTTAGCGACAGGAAAAGGGGAGGGGTTGACGAGATCAAGGAGAGACGGCGTGTAACGGCGCCGGCTGGTGGGGTTGTCACCGGAGTTGGTGGGGTTTTCGCCGGATCTTTTTTTTTTTTGGAAAAAGGTGACCGACCATCATTTTTTTTTACTTGATTTTTTATTTCGCTCTGGATTTATACTGATTTTTTTTTTATGATATAGCATGGGAACAATAATGTATACAGATGTGGATATGAATAGTGTATGGTGTACGGATATATTATTTTTTATTCAATCATATAAATATTTAACAATTTTAAATACAACACATAATAATAGAATAAATTTACATAATAAATCAAATACACATACTGAATAATTTATGAACAACTATTTAAACAAACTTTTTTTTTGTTTTGATTTCTAATAAAATTTATACAACAAGTAGTGTGGGATTAAAGAGGAACCTGTAAAGAAATTAAATTGAATGATATGAAATTTTCACCGAATATTTTCAACGGATCTCAAACTCACTTCTACCTTTTTCACTCTTTTGATTGATAATTTCCTCTGATGATTTTGAATGTCCCTCCTTTCTGTCTTTTCTTTGACTGTTTTTTTAGTATCTGATTTTTTGTCTGATGAGTGTCAAGTTCAAGTCCGTAGAATCCTAAGGGGAAAGTCCTTAAATAATTGGACTCTTGGGGGGAATTAAAGGGGGGAACAGTTACTTAGGATTAGGAAATAGAAGACATTAATAATAAAAATAATAAATAAAATAATAATAATAAATATAATAGTAACTAATTAATTTTATGTTTTACAAAATATTTTTTATTTATTAAAAATTTATATATGTATAAAAAAATATTTTTTTTATTTTTTGTATTATTTTTTTATAAAATTAGAAGAAAAATAAAAAATAAAATATCTTAAAGTTAACTTTATTTAATTATTTATTTAACTAAAAATTTATAAAAATAATAATAATAATCAAAATAATATATGATTAAATATAAATATAAATATTTAATACCGATAAATAAATTAGAATTCGAGGAGTATCAAAAATCACGTGTCTACATTTTTACCCCTGTTTGCGTGAAATCTCGAAGAGTTTTCACACAAAGAAGTAGACAAGATATGATTTTTGACTCTCAAATTATTTAAAAAGTAAAATAAAAATAAAAATAAAAGAAAAAATGTGACCGAGTCCTGTTTTTGGACATCCTACCTATCCCGGGTTATAAGGGAATCAGGTCACGAGTAGTTCAAAGGTAATTTGGTGAGAGAAAAAGTTAAAGTCGAATGAGATTCCGTCGAGTTTCCGATTGACGACTTCTGCTTTTACATTCAACTGACTAATAAAAATCAAAAATGAAAAATACAAGTAAAAATTGCAATCTCTAGAATCTTGATTCAAATCTTCATGACTTGAACTTGAAAATTCACCCTATTCTTCAGGCGGGCTCCTGACTTTCGATTTCTTCACCCTATTCTTCAGGCGGGCTCCTGGACTTACAATTTCTTCACCCTGTTCTTCAGGCGGGCTCCTGGAGTTACAATTTCTTCACCCTGTTCTTCAGGCAGTCTCTTGACTTATTATTTCTTTCACTCTGTTCTTCAGGTGGGCTCCTGAACTTACAACTTCTTCACCCTGTTCTTCAGGCGGGCTTTTGGACTTACAACTTCCTCACCCTGTTCTTCAAGCGAGCTCCTGGACTTACAATTTCTTCACCCTGTTCTTCAGGCGGGCTCCTGGAGTTACAATTTCTTCACCCTGTTCTTCAGGTGGGCTCCTGACTTGTTATTTCTTTCACCCTGTTCTTCAGGCGGGCTCCTGGACTTACAACTTCTTCACCCTGTTCTTCAAGCGAGTTCCTGGACTTACAACTTCCTCACCCTGTTCTTCAGGCGGGCTCCCGGACTTTATTTTTCTTCACCCTGTTCTTCAGGTGGGCTCCTGGACTCACAAGTAAATAGTAAAACAGAAAATAACATCCCATTCTTCAGGAGGGTTGTGAGCATAAAATAAATTTCCATTCTTTAGGAGGGTCCTGAGCAAAAAGTAAATTCCCATTCTTCAGGAGGGTCCTGAGCAAAAAGTAAATTTTCATTCTTCAGGAGGGCATTGGACATAAAAATAAATTTCATTATTCAGGAGGGTCCTGAGCATAAAATAAATTCCATACAACACACATAAAATTTTTGCCCCAGTTTATACTGAAAAAATTTATGTGTCACTGGATCTTAATATACCTCGCAAAGAATAAAGTTTACCATGATCGAGATCCAGTATCGGATGTTGTAACCATGTTTCTTGCATTGAGAAAAGTATGAAATCGCATCCTTTACCTGAAAGCAATTAGTTCATCTCTGTTCCAAACAAAGAAAAATTGTGAGTTTTAAAATATGTGGTGGTTGGTTTGTGTTTTCAGCTCTTGAACTGACTGTTCTTGCACTTTCCATGCTCAACTGCTTTTCATTCCTTGATTGATATCCATTGACTTGTTATACTTCTGACCCAAAATTTTGACTACTGATACTCTTAACTCAAAACAGATTTCTCTTGTATAATATCTCAGGATTTAACTTTCCATACACTTTTATCTTTCAATGAGCCAAAAATTATTAAATCACGATCATTCTGAGTATTTTATTATACTTTGAAGTGTTGTCCTTGTGCATCGACCCTTTGTCTTGCTCTGTACCATTGAAGAAGTTGGTAGCAAGTTTGGAATTCTTTCTCACTTGACCTGATGTGAATTTGACTCAAAAACACACAAAAGACAACAAAATTTTCGTTTGATGACAAGGACACAAAAAATAAAAAATTAAAATAAAACAAAAAGAAAAAGACAATAGGCACCTCTTTTTTTTAAAACAAAGAGAAAACTTATCTGAATGTGAAAACCGATTCTGGTGATTATGACATGCATTTTGAATCAAACAACCAGATCTACCCACACAAATCATTACAATTTTTGTCCACTTATTGAGCTTGAAATTAAGCCATTGTTGAATTTATTCACTCTAAATTACTATCCTCTTTCGGCTTGTGTCACCTTAATGGGTTTTTGCCAACGAGTCAATCTCATTTTCACTTTTTTCTTGGCTTACAGTCGCCTTATGGTGGCCAACAGGATTTTCACCAATAAGACTCTCATTTTTTTTTTCATCATTTCTTTTTTTAAGAAAATAACACCTAAAATATGAAATATCATGCACTCATAACATGTTTAGCCTTGACATTCTCAAAGATTGATCTGAAGGTCTTTCTTTGGTTGTAACTTGGCTTTTGGATAGGGTTAAAAACAATAATAGGGATAATCTTTCATAACCCGACCTATCATCATTTTTCATAATGCATAACTTAATCCTTAAAACGATATTGTAGTATAGAGATAATCAAAAGGGGAATCCATTGTTATTCATAGATAATCTTTAAAGCTATTAACTAAAAGAAAACGTAAAATTTAATACCTAATTAGATTCAATTTGTTTTTTTGTAGATTTCTTTACTTTGCATCAACAATGAGGTTTTAGTACTAATTAAATTCACTAAGTCTAATAGATATTTAAATTTGACAGATTACAAAAAAAAAAGTTAAAATGCAAAACCTCAGTCATAAGAACACACCTAGAGTAATTTTGTCCCCAATGTAATTAAAATTTTCATCATGTCAAACTCTCACGTCTCTGCTTTAACTTCAATTCAATTACACCTTCACAACGATAAAGAAATAAGAGAGAGATCAGTAGTGGTGAAAGAACTAATGTCGCATAAGAGTTGATGAAAGAATATAGAAACGTTAATTTTTCTTCACATATGTTTTCAATTTTTTTTTTAAATTCTCCTTCTCATATATTTTAGGAGTATTTTTTTTTCCTACCGATAGTACCAAGAAAATTTTAAAAAGGAAAAAAATGATACATGCATGATTTATAGCACAAATTAAACTACTTTTGAGAAAGCAAGTAAAAGATTCAATTCATTATCATTATTTGGGAAGAGACATAGATTCGTTATTTTGCAGAATAAAGACAAGATCAAAAGTAAATTGAGAATTAAGTTTGATCCGCACAATAATGAATTATACTTAAACCTCAATACTTAAGAAAATCACGAAAAAACATGTTAATTCCAACAATTAAAATTTGGCTGATCACCATCAACTATTTTCATCATAAATTTAAGCGGTTTGAAATTGCATATGATCTTATATTTATATAGAAACAACCATTAATTTCTTGTTGTATTTGGTCACAATTATGTATAAAAGTTTCGTGTAAATATGTATGATTGTTTTCCCCATAAATTGTTCCTACTGTTTTATTTTTGGCAAAGTTAAGCAATGTTACTTTCCTAGTTTTTTTTCCATAAATTTTTCCTATTGTATTATTTTTGGCAAAGTAAAACAATGTTAGTTTCCTAGTTTACCACTGACATATCAAATTATATATATATATATATATATATATATATATATATATATATATATATATATATATATATATATATATGCAATTGACTCGTATTTAAATTGGAACATATGCTACTGAAAGTTTCCACAAAGTTTCGGTCAATAGAAAATTTTCTTTCCATGTATAAATTCTTTTTATTTCATGACTTTTTACATAATTTAAATAAGAAAAAAAATTAATACTTTTAATTTTAGTTGATTTCAAAATCTTAAATATTATAAAGAAAATTAAATAATAATTAGAGAAAATAGGTGAAAAGACTATTTTGTCTATTGCGAAGTATTTTAATGAAGGGTAAAAAGTTCGAATCGCTTTTCTAAGAGTCTTCACACTTTTAATATATTATAGATAGATTATAGAATTTTATATATATATATATATCAGCCGGATTAAAAATGACAGATCATTAATCTATCAAAGAAAATTCATAATATATATGTAGTTGATCGGATTAATCTACCGCATTATGAAAGATCAATAACTAATCAATTAGATTAATCATCGAACTAAAAAAGACCGATGATTAACTTATCAGACTAATTATTGTGGTCGGTCAGCAATTGAATAACATAGAACACAAATGTACAACATCGATCGGATCGATAATGATCTGTCTATATATCAGTCAGATCAATAATCGATTTGTCCATAAAAATTGAGTTTTTGATTAATTGGATTTTGGTGGGAGGATTTCTTTTAAAATTTTTGGCAGTTGGTGATTTGTGAACTAAATTGTAACTTTTAAAATTTGTAATTAAATTTTAAATCACAAATAAATTAAATTATTCAAAAGTGGGTCATTTCACTAAAAAAACTTGTAGTTTGAATAATAAACTTGAAGAGGCCATTTAACAAAAATTTATGCACTCAGACAAAAAATAAGGGATTCTTTGTTAAATGACATCGTCAAATCTATATTTTAATTAAATAGACTACAAGCTTTTTTTTTTTTTTAGGAAAATGACCCACTTTTGAATATTTAAATTTATTTGGGATTTAAAATTTGTTTACAAGTTTAAAAGTAACAAATTCATCCACAAATTACCGATTGTCCAAAATTTAAACAAAACCCCTCCTAATCTTTTAAATTTTTGCAAATTAATCCAAAATCCGACTTGTGATGGACAGATTGATTATCAATACGATCGATACATGAAAAGATCAATTATCGATCTGACCGACATATGAACAGATCAATTATTGATCTGATCGATGTTAGATATCGGTGTTCTGTGTTATTCAATGTTGATCGATTATAGTAGCTAGTCCGATAAACTAATCATTGTCTTTTTAGTTCGACAATCAATCCAATTGATTAATTGTTGGTCTTTTATAATCCAACAGATCAATTATCAGCCTTTTTTCACCCGATCAATTATATACGTATTTATATATATGTATGTACACACACAAAAAAAAATATAATACTAGTTTTATTTGGCCCATGTTGAGCCTAGGCGATATAAGTAATTACATTGGTTATACAGTTAGTGATTCAAGTAGGGATGATAATGATCCAAATGAAAGTATTTGTAATGCTCTAAATCTAAATCCAAGAGACAGATATGAAAGTATACCTTCATACTTGACCGCTAAAGGATCCTTGTGACCTATAATTGACCCTTATATTGAGTATAGGGATCCATGTGTCCTATATTTGACCGATATAAGAATTAATGTGTCCTATACTTAACCGATATAAGGATTAATGTGCCCTATACTTGAACGATATAAGGATTAATGTGCCCTATACTTGACCAGTAGAATATTTTCATATTTGTATCTTGAATCTAGAGTATATAAATACTTTCATCTAGATTCTTATCCTCCCTGCTTGAATCGCTAACTGAATAATCTATGCAATCAATTCTTGTACAAGCGCTTGATATTTCAATTTTTTCAAATAGAAAAGCATACAAATTGTGGTCTCTTTTTAGAGTTTCCTAATTGGAATTAGAGAGACTCAACATCTTTTCAAACACAGTCAGTTGTAAATTACATTAGTAACCTCTGCAAATAAATAAGTAAACCTTCAACTTATTTGTTCTCCTAAATAATAGTAAACCTTCAGTGACCATTAAGTAGCCCAAAAAGGTCGTTTGGTACGTGATAAATTTATACCATCAATCATATATGGAATAAATTTAACACTAAATTTAAGTATGGGATATCCCTCCTTCTACCGCGTACCAAATGACTCCCAAATGTTGAAGAGTAATTTTTCCTTTATCAGTTCATTACTACGATGCAAGTTATTTCTGGAGATAAATTGCAGGTGCTTGTTTCCACCTAAGGAGATATAATTGAAAATCAGTACACAACCTTACAAATGAAATTGAAATTCAGTAGACAAGCATTTTATCTTTTTTCTATTTTTTGGGTTCTCTTTCCCTCCTCGATCCCTTCTTTCTTCCTCTATTTCTTTTGGATTACGGTAGTGACGAAATTAGCTTATGTGTACCTTGATTATTTCATCTGGGTACCTGAATTTCCCACAGTTACTAGTACTGGATAACAAATGTGAAAAATCACCTAAATTTTGTTTCCTTCAAGATTTAAACTCAAGTCTCTCATGTTTTTCAACTTCATCTACTATTGGGTAACACTCTTGGTTTTAAAAAAATAAATTACAATGTGAAAAATCGAACTCCCACCAATAAGATGAAAGCTCAAATATAAGATTTCCTACTGCACCAAAAAAAAAAATTCATTACCACATTTCTCTTTTCTTTTGTGGCTATTGTAAGTTTATATTGTAATTCCTTTCAAATGACTCAAACTGTATATCCCTAGTTTTACTCATTTGAGATTTTTGATTAAATGTGACAACAAGCTCATGAATTGATTTATTTCCATAAAAGTTGGAGAAAATGGCTAAAAAAGCGCCCAATCTTTGCTCCAAATTCTAACTACACACTTATACTTTGTGGGGGTCCTATGACCCTCTGAACATTTTAAAAATGAAATTATTACACCCCTAAAGGCTTATGTGGCAAAGAAAGTGTATCTCACTCTCTCTGAGAGAGTGAGTAGTCCGAAAATCTTTAAAAAAATATTTTTTACATTACTTTTTAATATAAAAGTACATATATATATATATATATATATATATTATGTTTATTTTATTTTTTCTTTCTTCTTCATCACCATCCAAAAATACTCTCATAAAAAGTTTTAACAACTCTTCAATGACTACCATGGCCCATCTCTTTATCTTCCTCATCTCTATTTATCTTCCAAACAAGCAACATTTGCTCTTCGCCTTTCCATCTTTACCATTTTTCTCGGTGACAAAACATCAAACACTTTGTCTTTATCATTACACTCTTCTTCAAACTCTTCCTTCTCATCATCCAATTTCAATAAACCACCATTTTTTTTCCTCTTCTAAGTTCGAATTCATCAACAACCCAGTCTTACAAGACTTCATCTTTTCACTACATTTTCCATCAAAATCATTTTTGGAACAACACCCATTTCTCAATTCACTTGATTTCCCACAAAAATCACAAAAAAAGGGTTCCAATCCTTACAATACCAACTTAACTGCAAAACCCTCAATCCCAAATCAAACAACAACTCCAAAACTTTATACAATTGTCCAAGTTACCCAAATGCCAAAACCCCAAATCCCAAATCAGCATTCAAACTCAAATATTTCAGGGATTCAACACAATCCATGAAAAAAAAATTCCAAAAATCTCTTATTGAATTCAAAAACTGAACACAAAATGAACAATCCATGAAAACCAACAGTGAGGCCGGAAACCCCTGCTACCAGTAAAGCTGTTCCTGCCCGACTCGAGTTATTCGCTCGTTTTACAACCAGTCTAGATACCTAACTCCACCAGGTTAAACCTAGTAGAACTGGAACTTAGACATGATTATCCCTATTAGGCTTCATTTTATTTGGATAACGTGTATTTTTGACTTAGTGGAGGCTCGATAAAGTTTTGAATGTCTAAAAGTACCCTATTTTAAGACTATTTATTTTTTGTGTCACTAGTTGCATTAACTATTAGGCTGTTTAGAATGTTGTTCGGCTTTGGAATCCATTAGCGTAAGAGAGGCTGAAAATTGCTCTCTAAAACCTATTCTTTTCCGAAACTCAAATGAGGTGCGAGATTTGCTTTCACAATAAAAAACAAAAATAATTTTCTAAATTATCGAGTTTGCCGCAATCTGGACGAACTACGCACACCTGATTCTCATCTCAGCGAGATACGTAGGCAGCCCTCCACGGGTTCGGTGATCCTTAAAAACAAAGGTTGTATTTTCTTAAGGAAAAAAAGAAAAGTTTTGATCCTTATAAAAAAAAAATCAATCAATTCGTTTTCAAAAATTAAAAAAAAAAATTATTAATAAATTCAATAAAATCATTTTCTTTTCAAATAAAAAGCGGATTTCTTCATGTCTCCTGCTTCACGAACTACGCTCACCTGATTTTGCTATTAATGAGATACGTAGGCAACCTTTCTTAGGTTCGGTGATCTTCATTCAATTTTAAAAAAAAAATTATTATTAATTTTAAAAAAAAAATAAAAAAAAGGGTGTTAGTCTCCTTCAAAAGAAATCCTTAGATTAAAAAAAGTGTTCAAAAATAGAAAAGATAAAAAAAAAAGTTTTCCACCCTATTCAAAAAGAAAAAAAAAAGTTTTTGCTTCATATTTTAAGCTTCCTGAACTACGTTTGACCTGATTCTTGTTTCAACAAGATACGTAGGCAACTCTTCTTTTGAGTTCGGTGTCATCTAAAAAACTAAATCTTGACCTAATAATTGATACCAACATACTTGAAAATATGAATTGAAAAAAAAAATAAGTGTATTATGAGATACGATAGAGTGGACCAACTTGATTGTGAACTACAAATTCTTTTGATGCCTCTAATTATACTAAAGTTCACTTGCAAAGTTTTCTTGTTCTAAGTCAAGTTTAAAATAAATCTTACCTCACTGTTTCATGTGCATTGAGTGGTGAGCTTTAGATTGAAAATTCAAAGGCATCGCTCTGTTGATTTAGAACTTGGCTTGAATGTCTGTTGAGGCGAAATTTTGAGATACACTTGGTTTGGGAAAGGATCGTAGGCCTTATTTGATTCGATTGTGCATTCCACAACCCACTAAATGACATTACTCCCTAGCACTTCTCCCTTTGAGCCTAAAACCTTTTCTTTGGATAACCACATTTGAGCCTATACCTTTCGAGTGCTTATATGCACTATCCCTCTTTTGTCCTACTTCATTGAGCGCACTAAATAAGTACAAGTTAAAAATGAAGATTCAAGATCAAAGGCGCCAGAGGCAAAGAACGTATAGCCTAGGAGAACAAAAACAAAAGACGACTTCAAAGAAGAAAGAGCAAAATCCCATTAAAAAAAAAGATGAAAAAAAAACTCCAATAAAGATGGAGAATTCTCATCATCATAAAGAAAAAAAATTAAGAAAATACATTTATCAAAAATAAAAGGGGAAAAACTCCAGCACAAGGTTCAAACAAAGTCGAAACAAATACAAAACAAGGAGAAAAGAAGCACAACAAAGAAGATCGAGCGTCAAACCGCAACAAATAGAAAAAGCACGGAAACAGTGCAGTGCTTATTGAGGAATTAGTCACTTAACTCCTAAATATCATCCTACCTGTCCCTAAGCCTACAATATCAACCAATGACAAGTCCTACATGATTCCATTTTGAGTGTTCTCACATTAGTGGATAGTTACATGATTGTCAAGCTTATGGTATCTCATTGATGCGTTGAATATCTTTATGAGTGTGAGTGATTCTTGAATGTCCTCAAATCTGAACTCTTTTATTACGAGTAAATTAGGACTTTAGTTGTGGTAAGGGCATTTGAAACTTGAGGATAAGAAGGATTTTAAACACTTGATTGAGGCAAGGTAAAAAGATCTTATCGAAAATTAAGTATATTCGAGGTACCATTTGAAACTATAGGGATCACTTCTAAGTTGATCTTGATTTTTGCTCGAAAGTAATTAGAGATTATTCGACCATAATGCTAATTGTTGGTACCAATTGAAGTCAAGAAATGAATTAATTTCATTGTTTCATTCTCCAGATATTAAAAAAGCCAAACTTTAAAAAAAATGAAATAAAAAATATTATGTTCTTGTGAACTACGTTAGACCTGATTCTTGCTAAGCAAGATACGTAGGCAATCCTACAATAGGGTTTGGTCTCGCTGAATAATTTTTTTTTTACATTCCTAAAAGGTATAATACTGGGGCATTTTTTTCTATTAAAAAAAAATTCAAAAAGAATTTCAAAGTTCCTCGCATCCAAAACTGGGGCATATTTTTTTATAAAAATAAAAAATAAAAAAATCTCACTTACCTCAACAGGTAAAACATCTCCTGAGTACTCTTTAGGGAACAAAACTCCCTAATTCTCTTCGTCCTCATAGGGTACTATCCCCTAATTGACATCTTTTTGTCCTCATAGGGTACCATCTCCTAGTTGACATCTTCTTCGTCCTCATAGGATACCATTCCCTAGTTGACATCTTTTTGTCTTCATAGGGCGTCATCCCCTAGTTGACATCTTATCTCATCTTCATAGGGCGTCATTCCCTAGTTGACATCTTATTTGTCTTCATAGGGCGCCATCTCCTAGTTGACATCTTATTTGTCTTCATAGGGTGTCATCCCCTAGTTGACATCTTATTCGTCTTCACAGGGCACCATTCCCTAGTTGATATTTCCTTTCGTCTTCACAGGATGTCATACTCTAGTTGACATCTTATCTCGTCTTCATAGGGCGCCATTCACTAGTTGACATCTTATTCGTCTTCATTGGGAGCCATCCTCTAGTTGACATCTTATCTCATCTTCATAGGGAGCCATCCCCTAATTGACATCTTATCTCGTCTTCATAGGCGCCATCCCCTAGTTGACATCTTAGCTCGTCTTCATAGGGAGCCATCCCCTAGCTGATATTTTATTCATCTTCATAGGGTGCCATACCCTAGCTGACATCTTATTCGTCTTCATAGGGCGACATCCCCTAGCTGACATCTTATTCGTCTTTATAGGGCGCCATCCCCTAGCTGACATCTTATTCGTCTTCATAGGGCGCTATCCCCTAGTTGACATCTTATTCGTCTTCATAGGGCGCCATCCCCTAGTTGACATCTTATTTATTTTCATAGGGTGTCATCCCCTAGTTGATATCTTATTCGTCTTCATAGGGCGCCATTTCCTAGTTGACATCTTATTTCGTCTTCATAGGGCATTATCCCCTAGTTGACATCTTATTCATCTTCATAGGGCGCCATCCCCTAGTGGACATCTTATTTCGTCTTCATAGGACACCATCCCCTAGTTGACATCTTATTCGTCTTTATAGGGCGTCATCCCCTAGATGACATCTTATCTCATCTTCATAGGGCTCCATCCCCTAGTTGACATATTATCTCGTCTTCATAGAGCGCCATCCCCTAGTTGACATTTTATTCGTCTTCATAGGGCGCCATCCCCTAGTTGACATCTTATCTCGTTTTCATAGGGCGCTATCCTCTAGTTGACATCTTATTCGTCTTCATAGGGCGTCATCCCTTAGTTGACATCTTATTCGTCTTCATAGGGCGCCATCCCCTAGTGGACATCTTATTTTGTCTTCATAGGGCGTCATCCCCTAGTTGACATCTTATTCGTCTTCATAGGGCTCCATCCCCTAGTGGACATCTTATTTCGTCTTCATAGGGCATCATCCCCTAGTTGACATCTTATTCGTCTTCATAGGGCGTCATCCCCTAGTTGACATCTTATTTCGTCTTCATAGGGCGTCATCCCCTAGTTGACATCTTATTCATCTCTGTAGGGCGCCATCCCCTAGTTGACATCTTAGGAAACACAATTTCCTAATATTTCTTATTCGTCTTCATAGGGTGCCATCCCCTAGCTGACATTTTATTTCGTCTTTATAGGGCGCCATCCCCTAGTTGACATTTTAGGAAATAAACCTTCCTATTTTTCTTCTTTATGTCTTCATAGGGTATGACAATCCTAGTTGCATTTTAAGAAACAAATATCCTAACTCTTCTTCATGCATTCATAAGGCATAACTTCCTTTGGTTGCATTATTGAGAATAGAGTTCTTATTTTATTGCGTACCTAGCCTAGATTTCTATCATTTTTATTTATTTACTTATAATTTTTCTAATAAATCACAAAATTTTCCTAGTGCAAACCTGGGGCAGAAAATTTTGTTCATTCTGCTTTGTTTTCCTTGATGGCTTGCGGGTTTTTCTGCAAAGCACAGGTTTGACGCTGAGAATGAAAATCCTGTCCCCAGTCAGAATGCAGAAGAATGATCAATTTGAAGATAGTTAGAGTCATCTTTGCATCTATAGCGGCTCAATATCTCAAGAGACATATTTTTAGCTTTTGATCAGAAGAACAAGCATCCAAAAGTATTCAATGAATTGTTCTTTGGTAGAGTGTCAATGACTCAATCCAAGTTTCAAGTTCAAATCTTAAATCCTAACTTCAAGATCAAGTTTTGATCAAGGTATCCACCAGAAGAAGGTGAGGCGATAACTGAAGATCCAAGAGGAAGATTTGAAGTAAGAGAATCAAGACCAATAGAATGGATAGGAGCTTGAATTTTTCATTTATAGTTTCACTTTTTTTTTTTATGTAATAAAAGGAACCACGAACCGAAAACTCGACGGGATCTCAACCCAACTCTCTAATTCACCATTCCACTCTTACATTAATTTGAACTATACGTGACCTGATTCTCTTATAACCTGGGATATGTAGGATGTCCAAAGCCAAGACTCGGTCACACCTCTTTCCTACTTATTTACGTATTACTGTTGAATAAATGGTTGGGCCAAAAATTAGTCATGTTTACTTCTTTGCTTGAAAATTCTCCATATTTCCAAGCAAAGAGGGGCATTCTGTAAACACCTAATTTTTTACCAAACCTAACGTTTTTATATCATTTTAGTGTTCAATTTTTTTTTAGGTCTAAATTAGATATTTTAAGTTTATCTTATTTTGCAAGGTTTGTTAAAGTTTTGAAACTACAAAAATAAAATTACATTTTAATAAGCTTTTATTTTATTATTACTTATTTATTTTTAAAAAATAATAAAAATTATATTTGTCTTCTTCTTTTAACTTTTTTATAAAGAATCTAGTGATATTAATATTTCTTAATCATATTTCGAAGACTAGCCATTTAACTTATTTATATTTTTATTAATTTAAATAGATTTTATTATTTTTATTTAAAATATTGAAAAATATATAATTAAAAAAAAATATAAAAAAAATAAAAATTACCCTACTTCCCATTACCCCCACTTTCACCATGCTCCCACTAAACCTCCCCATTACCTCCACTACATGACACCACTCATTTCCACTCAACTTCCAACTACATAACCCATACACACCACACAACCTCATACAATAGATAAGACACAAACAACACACATAAGTGGGGGAAGAACGATTACAGAGAAAGAAAAAAAAAACAAAGAAAGAAATTTTAGAGAAAACAAGAAAAAAAAGGGGGCAAGAAACAGAAAAAGAAAACAAACAAAAAACAAGAAGAACACTAAGAAAAAAAATAGAGTGTTTCTTTCCTAAAGTTCGAGGGTTGGAGTTTGATCTTGGTCTTTAGTTCTAGTTTACGGCGCCGGTATTCCTATTCATACTTTCATTAGTCCATCACACAGGTTTTTATTTTGATCCTGAGCTATTTATTTTATAAGTTTTATTGTGAATCGAAGCATTAATGAAATTATTGCAAGTTTTTTTTATATTGTCTAGCGTATGTAGTTTGTTACTTTTACATAGTTCGTGTTTTACGTCTTTGTTTATGACTTGTTTATTGACTTAAAATAATGTTGATTAGGTTACGTTAAGTCTATGTGTAATTAGGAAGTATTTATGATAAAGCTTGCATCATGCATGCATTAGAAACAAGAAGAACAAGAGTAATAAGAACCAAAACAGAAAGAAAAAGTAATAAGAAAGGAGGAGAAAGTAGTGGTAACAAAATGGGGAGAACGTAGCTGACAATGCATGTAAGTGTATACTAAATAAATGTTACGTTTCTAATTTATGAATTATGAAAAATTGGGAATTTTAAAACATTACAAATGATACTACAGTACTGTACCTTTTTTTGGAGGCTTACATGCTCTTTGCTTATTATTTTATTTATGTCGGGCTTTTTAAATTAATAACTACTAGTAAGTTTTAATTAACCCAGTAGATCAAGTTTATACGTGCTCTCTTATTATTTCTTTGATTTAGTGTTAAAAAATAATCATTGTTAAGCATGCTTTGATACGGTTTGAATAAGATCTTTAAGACGTGAGTTAGTTTATTAATTTAATAGTATGAAAACTGAGTAAATGGGACATGAGCATTACTTTCAAACCTATTATTAAAAAATATTTTCAGGAGAATGAGTTAGGTTCTTATCCTCTAAATAATTAAGTTTAATATATAAGTGAAAGTTAACGATGAAGTTGGAAAGCCCTGCTACCGATCATTCGTTATAATAAAACTAATCTACCATTTGAAGCCGATTGAATTTGGGTTGGGGTAGATTCTAAATTTATTAGATGCTTATTTAGACTAGAAAATGGGAACGATCCATAAATGCCACAAAGGCGCGAGAAGTATACCAAAACTCGTGATAAGGCCAAAAAGTACTACTATCGGTAAGCCACGCATCAAGGCAGTTTTTAATAAATTCTCAATAGATAAAGCAGGATGTAAGTAACTTTTAGGCTAATAAATGTTTTATATATCTAAAAGATTAATTTAAGCCAGACGTAAGTCATTAAAGCGACCGTGCTAGAACCACGGGACTCGAGGGGTGCCTCACACCTTCCCCTCGGTCAACAGAATTCCTTATCCAGATTTCTAGTTTGTAGACCAAAAATTAAGAGTCATTTTCTTTTGAATAGGGATTCAATAAGGTGACTTGGAACACCCAAACTCAATTCCAAGTGGCGACTCTGTAAAATAAATAATCCCTTTTTAAAACGTCACTTTAATTGAAAAAACTCGTTTTCTCTAAAACCAACTTCCCTAGCGGGGTTGGATGTGGTAAAAAATAGGGGTGTGATACTAATGATTAAAATATATTAAATGTCATTTACTTTTTTGAAAGTGGAATTTTTAAAAATTCTAAAAATACTTGATGATTAAACATAAAATTAGAAAAACTATCAACATTCATTGAGTTCAGAAAAAATAAATCAACATCACTGAATATAATATTTTTATTTAACTCTTTCATCAAGAAGAAATGAATGTCATATAATTAAAAAATACTAAAACTTTACATGTGGATGGTAATGTGGCATAGTCACGTGATTATTTTTTACGGAAAAGGCTCAAGAATATTTCGACTTTGATGATCCTAATGGTATTAGGTCGATCTTGTCTTTTAGGGAATCCCTGGTGCAACAGTGAAGTTGTAGCCATGTGATCAAGAGGTCATATGGTTCGAACTCCTAATCATAGAAGCCACCTCTTTTGTATAGTTGTGACTTATGAGGTGAAGTCATGCATTTATATGATATATTTCTTCCCTAGTCCCTGTTCTTAGTTAGAGCCTTTAATTAACAATTCTCATCTCAACGTTTTGTTATAACCACTTCAGTGGTAATATTAAAACTATAGTTACAATCTACAATGTATTTATAATTTACTCACTATGCTATTGCGCTGCTGCTTCATGTGTTAAACTTTAATGTTCAAGAAATTTTAGAGGTCGATTTAATAAGTTAGCTAACTTTTTCTTGTGAAGTGAAACAATTTCTTTCTACTATTATTCATTCCGTACGTATGATTAGATTTTGAATTTCATTAGGAAGTACTACAACAAATAATACATCAAGGTATTTTTGAGCCTTTTCTGTAAAAAAAAAAACCACGTGACTATGCCACATTACCATCCACATGTAAAATGTTAGTATTTTTTAATTATATGACATTCCTTTCTTCTTGATGAAAGAGTTAAATAAAAAGATTATATTCAATGATGTTGATTTATTTTTTCTGAGCTTAATGAATGGTGATAGTTTTTCTAATTTTATGTTTAATCATCAAGTATTCTTAGAATTTTTAAAATTCCACTTTCAGAAAAGTAAATGACATTTAATATATTTTAATCATTAGAAAAACACGAATATAATTTTCTTTAATAATCTAAGTGAAAAGTTTATCATATAATGAAAAAAATTGAATAATTTGTACTCCTTTAATAAAATTTATTTAGTACCTTCCCAATGTCGAAAAAATCCAAAAACGTTAAACTAAATTCAGTAAAAACACTGATTTATTTTATTTAAATATTTTTAGAATTTTTTTATTTTACTGATCATATTTTTTTTCAAATCAATAAAACTGCTTTGCAAAAAAATAAAAATAAAAATAAAAATAAAAATACAAATAAAAATAAAAATAAAAATAAAAATAAAAATAAAAATAAAAATAAAAATAAAAATAAAAATAAAAATAAAGAAGAAAGGAATGTCATATAATTAAAAAATATAACATTTTACATGTGGATGGTAATGTGGCATAGCCACGTGATTTTTATTTTTTATGTAGGTGGCATGCTTGGTGGAATTTCGTTAAGGGAAGGGGTATTTTTGAGCCAAATATTTAACAAAGGGGTATTTTTGAGCCAAAAAACTAACGAGGGGCATTGTTGATCTATTTCAGATAGTTCAGGGGTATTTTTGTTCCAAATATTTAATGGAGAGGTATTTTTGAGCCAAAAATCTAACGAGGAATATTTTTGAGTTATTTCAAATAGTTCAGGGGTATTTTTGAATCTTTTTTTTTTTTAATTGAAAAAGCATACCAAAGAATGGAGTCAATGTTTTTCAAAAATTTACCTTAATCCTCTAAAAGTATTTTTTTCATTTATCTAGACCCTTTTGATTTCCAAAAATAAACGCAAATCCCTATGCCTTTAACTTCTTCTTCACTTCCCCCTCACTCGCTTCTCTCTCTCTCTCTCACACGAAACTCTACAACTTCAAGCTCTCCATTTTATATTTCTCTTCTATCTCAACTTTCAAGCTTCAAATTTATAATCTTCAATAACCTTATTGTTCATACAATTGATTGATTCTTTTTATTTTTTTTAAAGTTAGAGCTTAATTTGTGTTTGCTTATAGAAATATATGTTATTTGCTCCTTTATTTCGTGCCATTTAATTTCTTGGTTCTCTTTAATTTGAAATTTAGCAATTTTTTAAAATTTGTGGTGCTGCCATAACACGTCGAAAAAGTTATTTGTACGAAGAATGCAAATTTTCTATTCAAAGCCTTATTATTTCATTTTTGTGAGAAAGGTTCGGAGTTGATTAATAGACCCTTGTAAACGGCCTGTAGCATATCATAATATCAATTTCTAGGGAGAATGAAATTTTATTTTAATTTTCTTGTATGGATTCTTATAGCACTAGTCTTACTGTTTTTTTTTTTAAAATATAGGAAAGACTTATAGTCTATTGAAAGACCTACAATAGATTAATATTATTTTTATAAATTTATTATATCCTATTCAATATAAATCATAAAAAATACCTAGACATTGTAGAGGGAGTTCAAAGAATGATTCTACTAGTAAAAAAAAAGTGCTGAAGAAGTTAGAAGAGATTCTAAAAAGAACAAAAATTCATAAACTGGACACTAGTCAATCTCAAAAAGTATAGATGATGAAATTGATGAGTACGTTGATGAGCCGCGTGCTGAAATAGATATAGTTTGTAGTGATCATTGCAGTCATGGTGGGAATAGTGGGCGTTTCAATAGAGAAATGGGTAGTGAGCAGTGCAATGATGAAGATGATGGTAATTAGGATGATGATCCTTTGTCCATCCCAGAGTGTTCAAGGTTCATTCATGTAGAGAAGTATGATTAGGAACTTGAATGGATAGGGTTGGATAGTTTTTGACGAAAATATCAATTAGGTCTCAGATGGCACTGTATTTTTAAAAATATTTATAAATTAGAAGATCAAAAACTCAAACATAGTTCAAAGAATTCTTAATTTGATCAGTTAAGAAAGCTGCCATAACATATAAAGTTCAATAGATAAATGGTCCATTCAATGATTCTCCGTCGAGTGAAAGAAAATGGAAGCTTCAAGAGTTGTGATTTTATGTTAATGACAAGTCACTTATTTCGGCTTGAATTAGTTTACTTTGATTGCTGACTTGAGTAGTCCTCATATTCCCGTGATTCGAAATTGGTATAGACATATATAAGGATGGTGAAAACTTGTATGATAAAGTTAGCCGCAACAACAAAAAAAAATGATTGGAACAAGCCTATTGTCTCTGGTGTGGTTCTTGCATGTTATGTTACTTGCAAGAGATGTTTTTGAAGGTTATGCACCTAAAATAGAAAATCATCATCCTAATTACCATCACCTTCAAAGAGTCCAATGTTAATTTAAAGGACTCCATTTTTATGAAATTTGGCTCCACAATCTTTGAGACATCTCTTGCAAACAACATAGTACGCAAGAACCACATTAGACAACATCTAAGTTTTTCTGACTTCTTCAGGCTACTGTCTCTAACTATGGACATTACATTTGTTCCAGTCACCTTCTTGTTATCGATAATCTTATCATAAAAGTTTTTGCCATCATATCTATCTTTACCAATTTTAAATCACTGAAATATGATGAACACCTTAAGTTTGTGATCAAACCAAACTCATTCAAGCCAAAACAAGTTTGCTTATCGTCAACACAAAACCACAATAATGAAGCTTCTCGTTTTCTTTCAATCAACAGAGAAACACAAAATGGACTATATTTCTATTGAATTTCTCATATATTGTAGACTGTAGTAGCTTTCTAAACTGACCAAAGCAAGGGTGCTTGAACTTATGTTTCTAAAATTTGTAAAAAATAAAAAGCAACGTCATTCTAGGCCTAACCAATATTTTCAAGTACCTAGATCATAGTTCTCTACCTGAACGAACTTTGAATACTCTTGGGATGAATAGAAAATAATCATCCTAATTACCATCATCATTATCATTGCGCTGCTCACTACCCCATCCCTACCACACTTGTCATGATCACTACAACCCTTATCTACATCCCTGCCATCCCTACCACACTTGTCATGATCACTACAACCCTTATCTACTTCAGTACTCGAATCATCACTGTACTCATCAATTTCATCAATATTTTTGAGATTGACTCACGTTTAGCCTCTAGAATGTTTTTTTTTTTTTTTTTTTTTTTAGAATTTCTTCTAACTTCTTCAAGACTTCTTTTCTTACTAATCAAACCATTCTTCAACTCCCTCTACAACGTCTAGATATTTTTTATTATCTATATTGAATAAAATGCAATAAAGATATAAAAACAATATTAATCTACCGTTAGTCTATAATTGACTATAAGGGGTCGTTTGATAGTGTATAAGAATAATATAAAATATGGTGTATTAGTAATGCTTATGTTAGCTATGCTTGCGTTAGTTACGCTTGCATTATTCTTATGCAGTATTTGGTTTGGTGTATTAAGAATACATGAATTGTAGAATTTTTTTTTAATAAAAATACCCTCTAAATATATGATAGAAAGGATGAAGAAAATATTTTGAAGGATAGTTGAATCTTTAAGGGTGATAATGCATGCATTAGAATCCATTGCATTACTAATACCATGAATTTTGAAATATTAGTAATACACTCCTTAATACACAATAGAGTGCATAACTAATGCAAACATTAGTTATACACAGACTAAAAGATGTACTAAATAAGGTACTAATAATACACATTAATTAATGCATGCATTATTTTTTCCAATACACTCTACCCAACGACCCCTAAGTCTTTCCCACAAAAATCAAAGTAGTAAAGCTAGTGTTACAGAAAATCCATTCAAGGCAATCAAAATAAAATAAATTCTCCATAGAAATCGGTGTTATCATATGCTATATGCCACTTACGAAGTTTATTAATCGACTACAACTCTTTCTCACAAAAATGAAACAGTATTTGAACAGAAAATTTGCATTGCCAATTACAATTACACAAATTCAAAACAATCCCTACATTTCAAATGAAAGAGAATCAAAAATTTAAATGACATAGAATCAAGAAATTAGGAGTAAATTACACAAATTTTCTAAGCAAACATAGATTAAGGTTCAAAATTTTGAAAAACAAAAGATAAACTTTATGAGCAATAGGGCTACCAGAAAAAACTACTGCAATGTGCTCCTAAATATGAGCGAATGAAGAAGATTACTTACCTTAAGATAATAAATTTGAAGCTTGGGGGTTGAGGTAGAAGAGAAATAAAAAATGAAAAAGTCTGAGTTGTAAAGTTTTGTGATATATAAGAGAGAGAGAGTGAAACACCCCAAGTGTTGGTCCCTCAGAAATCTCTGAGCTTTGAGCTCACTGCCCAGGTAACGAATTTCCCTACGAATCGTAAGGTCTTCATACAATTCGTATAGACTCAAATGGTAGGCCAATCAGTGTTTGTGTCAAATTTTCTGCCCTGACAACGACTAGACTCTACGAGTCATAGTGACTCTATACGAGTCATTATGTGCTAATCGTAGAGTGATCGACCAGTGAGTTACCCAAATGGTTCTGTCTTGGATACAACTTGGACCCTACGATTCGTATGGTCACTTGTAATCACCTATTTATATGAGTAATGCTTTATTTTCAATCCTAAACCTTCAAAAATATGGAAACTTGAAGTTTCTTGTATTACACGCACCCTCTCTATATAGCAAACAATCTTCTTCTCACTCTCGCTCTGTTTCATTGTGATAAAATATGGGAAACCATTTTGATGATGAATCTTCTCAAGCTCGTTTGTGGTGTTCCTTTTCAATCCCACCAAATTCGAATTGTTAACGTGTATGACAACCGTGGGAGATGCAATTTTATTAAATTTAAATCCGTACGAAATTTGGATTATGTTAAATTCAAAATAGATCAGTCCCAAATAAATATTGCAGGTTAATATAATAGGATTAATTATTTAAGTCCAAACATATATGAATTTAATTAAACTCCAATTTTTATTGGGTTAGCCCATTGATTTGGGTTACAAATGAGGAGCCGACTCTGCTAATCCCAAGATATTGTCATATTCTAGAGGCCCAAATAAGCGCCACGTGTCAAATGACGTGGCATGCGAAGTCAAATGAAGGAGCCAATAGGACCATGCCACATGTCAAAATGATGTAGCAGGCCCAATGAAATCAAAGCTCATAAAAGGCTCCATGTCACTTGAATTTGATTGGTCAAAGGAAGTCCGTCTTCATCATGACTCTTCCCTTTCCACAACTATAAATAGGGGTCTCATAATTCAGAAAAGGATCCCAGAACTCTAACAAGAAGCAAGAGAAAGCTCGTGGATCAAACACCGCAATTTCTCTACAAAGCTCAAGCATTCAAATCAAGTTCATCAAGATTCAAGATCAAAACCGCAATATTTAAGAACAAGCTCAAAATCCCTTGAATTCAAGCACAAGTCAAGATCAAATCCCTCAAGTCCATCAAATTGAGTTCAAATTCAAGATCAAGCTTTAAGCCCTTGAATTTATATTTGTAAAGGCGAATCAGAGGATTCATAGAGATTATAACACTCACATATTGAAATCAATAAATTGATTGTTGCAATATTTTTTTGTCTCAATTTTTTTTTATTTTTTGGTCTCAAAATTTTATTGTCCAACAAATTCTGGCACGCCCAGTGGGACAATCTCTACCTCTCATCTCAAATTTTCATACTTCAAAGTTTAAGAACAACGAAATGACTTCCAGAAAGGTCACTCTCAATCAACTGTTGATTCAAAGTTCTCTGCTGAAGTAGAAAACATCCTTGGTGTTACCTTCGAAAGCTTGGGAGCTGTCATAAGGAGAAAAGCAGGCATGCTAGGACAACAAACAAATTCAGTGTCGTCCGCGCCAACTCCAGTTTTTGGATCTTCAACCCCAAAAGGAATGAAGTCCAATACGAGTGCTTTGAAAGGAGGAAGCAGTGTGGAAGAATCGCTTAAGAAGACTCTAGCTCTACTTGAGAATTCCGGTTCCAAATACTCTGGTGCAAAGAGCGATGATCATTCAAGCAACTCATCATCTCCGACTACACTGCATAAGTTGAGAACTTTAAAGATTAACTTATGCGATAATCCGTGCTACTCTCCGACGTCTCCAATAATTATGCAAGCGATGGTGACTGATGCCTCATCTATGGAGGAGCAACTTGCGAATCTAACAAAGGCAATTGAGAGCCTAACCAAATATGTTCAGAATCAAAATGCTCGAATTGATAAGATAATGGATAGGATGGAAGGCCTGATAGACGGAGAGTCTAGCCATGTACCTGGAAAATCTCCAGAGGTTCATGAGATAGAACATCCTATGAAACAAGCACCACCAGCTAAAGAGGTGCAAGTTTCTTTTGAGGGAATGATCCCGATTGAGCAATTGAAGGAATTCATTGAAGCGACCCTCAAAGACAAGTATGATGTTGTCACCAAGCCTTCCCTTGCATATGCCAAGCCCTACACTGCGAGGATAAATAGCCTCAAAATGCCTGCCGTCTATCAACCCCCCAAATTTCAATAATTTAAGGGCAAAATATCGCACACTTTGTTGAGACTAGGGGTGGGCATAGTATGGTATGGTACGGTATTTGAAACTTCAGTACGATAATTTTGGTATTCGATTTTTAAAAATATCATACCATTACCATACCATATTAATTCGGTATGGTTCGGTATTTTGACATTTGATTTCGGTATTTTACGGTATGATAATCGATAACCATAGTTTGTTTAACTTTGACAATATATACTTGTATACTAGAGTATTATTACTTTAAATTTTCAAAAGCACGTCTTAATTGTATCATAAAAATGCGTTACACATGTAGAAATATTGAAAAAAAGTACAATCAATTCCTTTTATTAGTAAATTACACCAAAAAGACATTTCAATCAAGATAGAGCAGAGAAAGTTTCAAAGTCTAAATATTTTTATACTAATACTAAGTGTTTTTTTTTTGTGTGTATATATATATATATATATATATATATATATATATATAAGTTACTTATATAATTATATATACTTAGGTATAGTATTCGGTATTTCGGTATGTCATTTGTAAATACCATATATCATATACCAAAAAATTTAAAATGTATACCATATACCATACCAAATGCCATGATATCAAAAACTACGGTATCAAAAATTTTGGTTCGGTATGGTAATTCAGTATATACTGTATCATGCCCACCCCTAGTTGAGACATGTAATAATGCTGGAACTTACGGTGACTATCTTGTCAAATAGTTTGTTCGTTCCCTAAAGGGAAACACCTTTGATTAGTATACGGACCTCGAGCCTAACTCCATCGATAGTTGGGAGCAATTGGAGCACGAGTTCCTAAATCAATTTTATAGTACCAGGAATACAGTGAGCATGGTAGAGCTCACAAATACTCGGCAGAGAAAGGATGAATCGGTCATTGACTTCATCAATCGATGGAGAAATGCTAGCCTAAACTACAAAGATAAGCTCAACGAAGCTTTTGAAATAGAGATGCGCGTCCAAGGAATGCACTGGGAGCTTCTCTATATCTTGTAAGGCGTTAATCCTAAATCTTTTGAAGAGTTAGATACTCACGCTCACAATATGGATTGAGCATGTCTTCTGCTGGAAAGGGAGCAACGACTATCCATGACCCTCGAAGGGGAAAAGATAAGCAGGAACCCAAAAGATGGGGCAAGTTTGTCCCCAAAAATAACAGCGAGGAACCTATGAATATTGATGTGTCTCCTGTGAAGGTCACCATGAAGGTGAGCAAGAAGAAAAGTGTGAAGATAACTTCTGAAGCACGTCCAAATTAGAAAACTTTAAAGGAGATGCAAGAAAAAGAATATCCCTTCCTTGATCTGATGTTGCTGAGATTTTTGATGAACTCCTTGAGCATAAGCTCATTGAACTCCCAGAGATGAAGTGACCCAATAAAGATGGAAGGACCAATGATCTTAATTATTGCAAATATCATAGGCTCATGAGTCACCCTCTCAAAAAGTACTTTATCTTTAAAGACAAAGTCATGCAACTTGCAAATAAGAAGAATATCTTCTCCAATGATGAGATGACTAGTTCTCATCAAATCTCTATCACTTTTGTCCCGCTCAACCCAGTCTAAATATGTGTCGAAGAGCATAATGAGAAAATATTAGAGCCTGATGGGTCTTCAGTTGATGAAGGTGATGATGAAGGTTGGACTCTAGTGACCAAGCGCAGACATAAAAAGATGAGTCTGTAAAAAGAGACGTCCGAGCAGCCAATTAGAAGAAGAATGGTGAAGAAACCAAGGAAACAGAAGTTGGTTAAACTTCCAAAGAAGACGAGGGTGATGTATCTTCACCACCAAAAACCACAATGTCCAGTAACTTTGGAAGAATTCTTACCAAGTTGGTTTCTTGCAAAGACTTCTCAAGTCAACTTTAAGGCATCTTGTTTTAATACTACCAAAGAGGGGTCAAAGGGTGAAAACCCACCCATGGAGGTTCCTCCATCTTCTGAAAAGCCTACAAATCCACTTAGCCAAGAGGCACATGTATGTGATACAAAAATCACATTCACAAATAACGATCTTCTACTTGGAGGAGACCTACATAATCATTCCTTATACAAGGTAGGTCAAGTTCTAGGGAGGAAGATAAATAAAATCTTAATTGATGAAGGATCTGGAGTTAACATCCCGTCTATCCGTAAAATGAAGGAACTTGGCATCATTACCGACGAATTGGCCGAAATCTGTATAATGATCCAAGGATTTAACCAAGGGGGGCAAAGGGCCGTAGGAGCTGTCAAGTTGGGGATTCGTATGGATGATTTTCAATCAAATGCATTGATGCATATGATTGATGCCAAAACTTCATACAATATATTACTTAGTAGGCCTAGGGTACACGAGAAAAAAATTATCTCATCCTCTTACTATCAATGCTTGAAGTACCTCAAAGAAGGAATGGAAAGAAAAATAGTTGCCGATGATAAAATATTCACTGAAGTTGAGTCACACTTTACTGATGCAAAATTCTACTTAAAGATGTAAATGCGAAAGGGGTTGAAGATGTCACCAAAACCAAGTGTGATAATTTTGCATCTAAGAAGGCCGTCATGACTGTGGAAAAATTTTCCACCAAAAAGCCCCTCCTCACTTCGAATAATGAAAGCTTTGTACCTACAAAAAAAGGCAACTCCCGTTCTTCGATACGTACCAAAGGTAAAGAAAGAGGAAGGTCACCCATCTGATGCCCAAGATAATGTGCTAAAGGGGATAACTTTACCTATCAGGAGAATTGACACAATAAATCCATCCTCAAGACTACTTGGAGAGTCTGTGGCTCAAAATCTGCTATAAGATATGACACTCCCCGTAAAACGCACAAAAGAAGGCTTCAACCCAAATGCATATAAGCTATTTGTAAAGGCTGGATACAATCCTAATGAGCCATCAAGGATGGGAAAACTTCTGTCAAATGGTACAACCAAGCAGGCACGTAAAGGCCTAGGATACACGCAACCACCTCCAATTCGCATCTCCATAAGATGGGCAGTCAGTAATTGTATCACCGTGGAAGAAGAATCTACTGCTGCTAATAAAAGACCCTCTGTATTTGATCGACGTGGAGAATCAACCCCAAGAACTTCTGTGTTCAAAAGTTTAGGTCCTCTAAATAAGAAAAAAATAACAAGCATCATAAAAATCATCAAACTACAACAATGCACTCTTCGCTAAGATCCAGAAGGATTTCCAAAGTTTGATTCCTTCTAGAATGAGGCGGCAGACAAAACTGGTAGTTTTATCCAATGAGGTGCTAAAAGAAAAGGCTCATACTGTGGTTTATACCAAGCAATGCGAGGAAGATGAAGAGAGTGTTGGCTCCTCATATCATGTTATGACCCAAAATGAGAAATATGTCTCGTCTTAAACAAAGGTTGATGAAGAGATAGAAGATGTTTTCTGGTGTTATCATATATCCATCAATGACGATGATCCTCAAGAGGAGGAAGATACTGAAGATGCTCCATCGTAACTGGAAGAAGGAGTAAAGGCCATAATAGATCCTTTGAAGAAAGTTAATCTTAGAACTGATAAAGACCCAAGACCAACTTACTTGAGTGCATTTCTAGAAGTGGAGGATGAAATAGCTTATATGGACATACTCAAAGAATATATGGATGCCTTCGCTTGGAACTATAAGGAAATACCTGGCTTATATCTAAAAGTAACAGTCCATCAGTTGGCGATACAGATGGTATTCATCCTATTAAGCAAGCCCAAAGATGCTTTAGGCCAAAGTTGGTTCCATTAATTAAAAATAAAGTTAACAAACTCATTGAAGCTGTCTTTATTTGTGAAGTAAAATATCCCACGTGGATTTCAAGTATTGTTCTAGTACGGAAAAAGAATGGACAAATTCGAGTTTGTGTCGACTTTCGGGATCTCAACAATGTCTGCCCTAAGGATAACTTTACAATCCCTATACTAGAGTTGATGATTGATTCCACCACCGGTTATGAGGCGATGTCCTTCATGGATGGTTCATCCGGCTACAATCAAATCTGCATGGCACCAAAGGATGAAGAACTCACTGCATTTCCTATGCCAAATGCAATTTATTGCTACAAGGTGATGCCTTTTGGTTTGAAGAATGTTGGAGCCACTTTTCAAAGGGCTATACAGAACATCTTTTATGGCCTACTCCATAAAAATATTGAATGCTACGTGGATGATCTAGTGGTGAAATCAAGAGAGAGGGACGACCACTTAAATGACCTAAGAATGGTGTTTGAGTTACTTTGAAGATATCAACTTAGGATGAATCCATTGAAGTGTGCCTTTAGAGTTACTTCCAGAAAGTTTCTTGGATTCATTGTGCGACATCGAGGAATTGAAATTGATCAATCCAAGGTCGATGCAATTTTGAAGATGCCCGAGCCTCGAAAATTCATGAGTTAAAAAGCCTTCAAGGAAGGCTAGCATATTTAAGGAGGTTCATCTCAAACCTGGCTGGAAAATGTCAACCATTTAGTCATCTCATGAAGGACACTCCCTTCTCATGGGACCAAACTTGTAGTAATTCCTTTGAGAGTATCAAATCATACTTAATGAAGCCACCAGTTTTTGCGGCACCCATACCTGGGAAACCATTGATACTCTACATCGCGGCATAAAAAAAGGTCAGTTGGAGCACTACTGGCTCAAGAAAATAGTGAAGGCAAAGAGAACTCTCTTTACTATCTGAGTAGAATGATGACACCAAATGAGCTAAAGTATTCTCCAACCTTCTTAATTCAAAAGATTAAGCACTACTTTCAGGCTCATGTTGTTCATCTTGTGTCTAGGGTAAATCCCATCAAGTTTGTAGACCGACTTGCAAGATAGTACCTTCAATTTCAACAGTTTGAGATTGTGTACGTTCCCCAAAAGGCTATAAAGGGACAAGCATTGGCTGAATTCTTGGCAGACCACCCGATACCTGATAATTGGGAACTGAGTGATGAACTTCCTGATGAAGATTCAATGTTTATATAAGCTAGACCCTCATGGAAAATGTACTTTGATGGTGCCACACATCGAGATGGAGCTGGTGATGGGGTGGTGTTCGTCATTCCATAAGAAGAGGTCATCCCATACTCGTTTACCCTAACAAATCATTGCTCTAATAATATTGTGGAATATGAAGCGTTAGTACTTGGACTTGAGATGGTGGTTGACATGAAACAACTACAATTACAAGTCTTTGGTGAATCCCAATTAGTGATCAAGTAACTTTTTGGAACCTATGACATCAGAAAGCCTGAGCTACAACTATATCATGATTATGCACAGAATTTGATGAGGTGTCTTGGAGAAGTAACCCTCCAACATGTGACAAGGAGAGAAAATAAGCAAGCTGATGCCCTAGCTACTTTGGCCTCAACCCTTACTCTACCAAATTAGATGCAATTTACTATCCGCCAAGAATAGGTAGTACCGCCATCAAATGAGGATATAAAAAATAATTTTTAATATCTCATTGCCATATCTTAAGCTACAAAAGAAGATTGGTGACAACCTATCATTGATTACTTATGTTATGGGATACTTCCAGAAGACCCAAGGAGAAGGACTGACATTCTTCATCGTGCACCTCACTTCTTTTACTATAAGGACACACTATATAGAAGATCATTTGAAGGAGTACTCTTACGATGTTTGGGAGAGGAAGAAATAATTCAACCTTTATAAGAAGCACACTCGGGAGTTTGTGGATCATATCAGTCAGGACTGAAGCTCCATTTTCGCATTAAAAGGATGGGATACTATTAGCCAACGATAGTGAAAGATTACTTGGACTATGCTAGAAGATGCAAAGCTTTTCAATTCCATTGGAATTTCATTCATCAACCTCCTAAAGTACTACACCCAACTATAGAATCTTGGCCATTCAATGCTTGGGGAATGGATGTTGTTGGCCCACTACCAAAATCTTCTGGTGGACACTTATACATCTTGGCCGCAATAGATTACTTCTCAAAATGGGCTGAAGCTGTTGCTCTCAAAGAATTAAAGAAGGAGAATGTTGCTAATTTTATCTGAGTGAATATCGTCTGCCGCTTTGGAATTTCTCAATATATAATAACCAACAATGGCAAGTCGTTTGATAACAAGTTGATGAATAAGATTTGAGATCTCTTTGTATGCAAGAAGCACAAGTCTTCAATGTACCATGCTACTGCCGATGGTTTAGCCGAAGCATTTAATGAGACTTTATGCAATCTATTGAATAAAGTCATCTCTAGGTCCAAGTGAGACTGACATGAACAAATGGAGGAAGCTTTATGGGCATATAGAATAACTTACCGCACACCAATGCAAGCAAATCCATACTTGTTTGCTTTGGGAGTTGAAGCAGTCCTACCACTTGAGCATCAAATACCTTCTTTGAGACTGGTTATTTAAGAAGGGCTCACCGATGAATAAAATGCTAAGTTGCGTCTTACGGAGTTAGAAGCTCTTGATAAGAAGAGGCTGGAGGCTCCATAAAATCTTAAATGTTATCAAGCCCGACTATCTCATTCTTTTAATAAAAGGGTTCGGTTGAGGTGCTTCCTAGTTGGAGATCAAGTCCTTGCAGTAAGAAGACCCATTATTACTTCTAGTAGGTCTGGGGGGAAATTTACCCCAAAGTGGGATAGACCATATGTCGTACAAGAGGCATATTCAAATGGTGCTTACAAGTTTGTCGATGCAGACAACATGAAAAATGGTCCTATTAACGCCAAGTTCTTGAAGAATTACTATCCTTGAAGGACTCCTTAAGGAAAGAGTATAAACTGCATGTCCTCTCCTAGCCCGCAAAAGTATAAACTATGTACGACTAAAAAAATAATAAAGAATTCCGCTAGGTTGAAAACCACGAAAGAGGCGGCCTAGGCAAAAGTTAGGACACAAGAAAAAAAACTCACCCAGAACTACGTAGTGACTTGATCCTCTTTACTAAGGTACGTAGGTGCTTGGAATTTTATTTTGAGTTCAGTTGCATGAGTGTCAAAAAATATGTTCCTGCAGTATCCGCCATATGGATACCAAGTATGAAAATATTCTAATTAAATTTTGGACTCACTCCAAGTATTGGAGTCTCTATGGGGGTAAACTCCAATGAAATATGAGCTTTATTTACATAAGATGAAGTTTTCAAACTTCCCAAATTTGGAAGTTGAACATCTCAATACGCTAAATTTAGGAGTGAAAGTTGACAAAATTTCCAAGTCTTCAAATCAAGACCTCTGACGAGTTTATCCTTAAAGGATATCAAAATTTCCATACCTTAAGGTGGACAAGATTTGTCCCTTTGCACCTTAAGCTGGCCTCTCATGGTTTATCCTTAAAAGGATATCGAAATTTCCATGCATGAAGGTGGACAAGATTTATCCCTTTGCACCTTAAGCTGGCCTCTGAAGAGTTTATCCCCAAAGGATATCAAAATTTCCATGCCTTAAGGTAGAGAAAATTTGTCCCTTTATATCTTAAGCTGTCCTCTCACAAGTTTATCCTTAAAAGGATTTCAAAATTTTTATGCCTTAAGGTGGACAAAATTTGTCCTTTGCACCTTAAGCTGGCCTCTGACGAGTTTATACCTAAAGGATATCAAAATTTCCATGTCTTAAGGTGGACAAAATTTGTCCCTTTGCACCTTAAGCTGGTCTCTAACGAGTTTATCCTTAAAAGGATATCAAAATTTCCATGCCTTAAGGTGGAAAAAATTTGTCCGTTTGCACCTTAAGCTGGCCTCTGACAAGTTTTTCCTTAAAGGATATTGAAATTTTCATGCCTTAAGGTGGACAACATTTGTCCCTTTGCACCTTAAGCTGGCCTCTTATAGGTTTACCCTTAAAAGGATATCGAAATTTCCATGCCTTAAGGTGGATAAAATTTGTCCCTTTGCACCTTAAGCTGGCCTCTCACGGGTTTATCCATAAAAGGATATCAAAATTTCCATGCCTTAAGGTGGACAAGATTTGTCCCTTTGCACCTTAAGCTGGCCTCTTATGGGTTTATCCTTAAAAGGGTATCAAAATTTTCATGCCTTAAGGTGGACAAGATTTGTCCCTTTGCACCTTAAGCTGGCCTCTTATGGGTTTATCCTTAAAAGGGTATCAAAATTTTCATGCCTTAAGGTGGACATGATTTGTCCCTTTGCACCTTAAGCTGACTATTGAAAAGGGCCCATACTTAAAGAAAATCATTGCATCGTCAAGAAAAATTGGTCAGGTCTTGAGGCGATGAAGGTAAATTAAACCCTCGCACCTAAAGCCGACGGCCACCATCTTCAAGAAAAATTGGTCGGGTCATGAGGTGATGAAGGCAAATTAAACCCTCACACCTTAAGCCGACAACCACCGTCTTCAAGCAAAATTGGTTGGGTCTTAAGGTGATGGAGGCAAATTAAACCCTCGCACCTTAAGCCGACGGCCACCGTCTTCAAGCAAAATATTTCGGTCTTAAGGTGTTAGAGTAAAAGTTAAAATCTCGTACCTTAAGCTGATTATTGCATATTTGTTTCAACTCCGCAAAAAAAGAAGGAAACAAGAAAGAAAGTAAAAACACAAATAGAAAGGATGTTACCTGTTAGAGCATTGCGATCTTGAAAGTTGTATATCACCAACTTGGATTGAGACAAGATTCCTTGATGAGAATAAATACCTCAAAATCTAGTCTGAAGCAATCAAAATGCTCTTTGGTGGTGATGGTCCCATATCAAGATATAAATTATTTGGTGAGGCAATCCAAATCTGGAATCCTCCACCAGACAGCGTACGAGATCGAATTCAAAAAATCATCTAGAATAATTCAAGAAGTGTTAAAATTCAAATTTTGGATATGTTATATAGGTATGTTTTCAAGATCTATAAAATCAAGCGGATCATAATTTCGATACTCCCACATTGAGGTATAATTTTTTTGGTAACGTCGCATAAATCTGAAATTGCTGATGCATCAAAACACAATGCTGATTTCGGGATGATACCTAAAATAATCTTGAAAGTATTAAATTATAAATGCCGGATATGATATATATCTTTGTGTCTAGTTTCACAAGAATTAAGCATCTTGTAATTTTGTCATTTCTGCTTCAAGATATGTAAGTTTTAGTAAAGACGCGCTGATCTGAAATTTTCAGCATGATAAAATTCAGGGCTAAATTCAAAAAATTATCAAGAATTATATTGATGGAATTTGAAGCTAAATTTTTTATATGTTATAGATCTCAAAGTCTAGTTTCTAGAATATCAAACAGTTCATGATTTTGATATTCCTACAATAAGATATGAATTTTATACCACGAATATACAGTGCTAAAAAAAGTGACGAAAATAAGAGAAAAGTAGGAGGGAAAGAAATTACCTCAATATTGTTGATGGCTTGAAAACTCCAAAATTGATATTGAAAAAGTGGGGAAACTACCTCCTTTTATAGAGTTGTAGGATGAATTTTTTTCTTCTCCTATATAAATTCAGATTGGAATAGCTTCCATCTCCGAATTCAAATTGGAGATCGTTTTCTTCTCCCATACAAATTCAAATTGGAGGTTGTTTCCTTCTCCCATACAAATTCAAATTGGAGGTTGTTTTCTTCTCTCATACAAATTCAAATTGGAGGTTATTTTCTTCTCCCATAAAAATTCAAATTAGAGGTTGATTTCCTTCTCCTATACAAATTCAAATTAGATGTTGTTTGCTTCTCCCATACAAATTCAAACTGGAGGTCGTTTTCTTCTCCAATCTAAGTTTAAATCGGAAGAATTTTATTCCTGGTTAAGTAAGGCGATAAAAAAATCTTTCAAAATCTATTTGAAATTGAATATCATGCTTCACCAACGGGTCTTAAGTGTAGAGATTTGTGGAAAGGAAAGAAAAAGAGTTTTAAGAGGCAATATCAATATGGTTTGGCTTTAAATTTTTGAATGAGGTATTCATATGTATGAAAATCATTGAAGCACAAAGGAAACATGTTTAAATAATCATACTTCAAGGCTAGTCTCCAAAATATTAAATGTCTCAACAAGTCTTGAAGTAGGGGGCAATTATGGGTGATGCAATTTTATAAAATTTAAATCCGTACGAAATTCGGATTATGTTAAATTCAAAATAGATTAGTCCCAAATAAATATTGTAGGTTAATATAATTGGATTAATTATTTAAGTCTAAACATATATGGGTTTAATTAAAGTCCATTTTTTATTGGATTAGCCCATTGATTTGGGCTACAACTGAGGAGCCCACTTTACTAAGCCCAAGATATTGTCATATTCTAGAGACCCAAATAAGCGCCATATGTCAAATGACGTGGCATACGAAGTCAAGTGAAGGAGCCAATAGGACCATGCCACATGTCAAAATGATGCAGCAGGACCAATAAAATCAAATCTCATAAAAGGTACCACGTCACTTGAATTTGATTAGTCAAAGAAAGTCCGTTTTCATTACTCTTCCCTTTCCACAACTATAAATAAGGGTCTCATAATTCAAAAAAGGATCCCAGAACTCTAACAAGAAGCAAGAGAAAACTCGTGGTTCAAACACCGCAATTTCTCTATAAAGCTCAAACATTCAAATCATGTTCATCAAGATTCAAGATCAAGACCGCAATATTCAAGAACAAGCTCAAAAACCCTTGAATTCAAGCACAAGTCAATATCAAATCCCTCAAGTCCATCAAATTGAGTTCAAATTCAAGATCAAGCTTTAAGCCCTTAAATTTATATTTGAAAAGGTGAATCAAAGGATTCATAGAGATTGTAACACTCACATATTGAAATCAATAAATTGATTGTTGCAGTGTTTTTCTTGTCCCAATTTATTTATTTTTCAGTCTCAAAATTTTATTGTCCAACAACAACAATAAACCTTCTCTATTATTTGACACCACCACCACTAGTGTAAACTATCTCTTCACTCAATTGAAGAATAAAAAAAGGGCAATGGTAAGAATATCAACAAGGAAATTATTAGCGGTGACATCTCTTGGAAAGGACTCGACAATAGTAAGCCAATTTATGATAGGACAAACTCAGTCGTTGGATTCAAGAAAACCTTTCGTTTTGATGAAGGAACTCATGTCTGTAATATGATAGAATATCGCCTTACTAATAAAACACTAGCAGCATTAACAAGAAGTCATCAAATTCGACACAGCTACTTCGTTATATGTCATATTATGAGGAGTTCTAATTTATCTCATGTCAGGAATAAGTTTTTTATCCAACGTCTTGATTATTATGTCCCAATACAAAATCAAGAAACCGCAAAATCATCTACTCTATTTAGTTTCAAGAAAATCATGAAACTGTGAAATTGTCTACTCAATATCAGTTTTAAGAAAATAAAAAAACTATGAAATCATCTACTCAATATCAGTTTTAAGAAAATCAAGAAACTGTGAATCGTCTGCTCAATATCAGTTGCAAGAGAAGAAACTGCAAAATCACAAGAAATTCCATCTGATTAGTTTCAAGAAAAATAAGAATTAGGATAATCCAATGTTGCTACTGCTATTGTAAATCCATCTGATCAGTTATTGGTTCTGTATGTTCCCCATGAATTGGGATAATTTAATGCTGAGAAGGAGCACTACATCAACCAAGTTAGTAATGCAACCCAATTGCAACTGATGATCCCCGTTGAATAAGAACACTCTGTTCCTAAGTTTCATCAAAAACTCCATCTGTTAGTTTGAATGATGATATTGCTCGTTGTCATAAAGAACTTGATTCCTATGCTGTAACTATACTGGAGTTCAATACTAGCCCCTTATTGGTTTCGTCTGTTCCCCAAGTCGAGGATCAATGTCCTCATTTCTGCGAAGATTTTTATAAAGGTCATACAGCTCTATGGAGTTGAGAGTTGGTCAAAGTTGATACCACATAGTCTTATCCAAATTGTATATGTGTAACTCCCCAAATATGGTACCCGGAATGTCACACGGTGCTCCTAATCCCGAAGGACCATAAGCTAACCCATGACTAATATCTGTTATTGAGCACTGAATAATAATAATAATATCATAAATTCATAAATATAAACTGAAAGGCCATAAGGTTCAATACTGATACATAACTGAAAATATGGTATAACAATACCAAAACAACTGAAATAACTGCCTGAACGTGTTGTAGTATGAAAACCTCTAAAATTGAAATATCTGAATAAAGAGTTGACGGGACAATCCCCCAACTAACTCCATCTGCTGAAATAAACTAAGTACTAAAAATAATCAAATAATAATATCCTTGAATAATGAGGACTCACTGCTGACTCTGACTGCTGAAACTGGAAAGCTACTGATACTCTAAAGCGCTAGCTTCTGAACCTATGGTATAAAACACCATAGCGTAAATGCGTCAGTACGATTGAATGTACTGGTATGCAAGTAAGGTAGGCTGAATGCAATGGTTCATATGCATGAAAAATACTAACTGACTGAATAATATGAACTTGAGAATACATGCATGAATACGTAACTATAACTGAGATCGTGATAACACTGACTCATGAATTCTAATAACGTGGATTTATTGATATCTGAGTACTAATACTGGGGTACTGAATGACTAAGTCTATTAAGTATTGAGGAACTGATGTCATATTACTGATAACTGAATGACTGTTTCTGATATTTCTGATTATGAAGAACTGGTCTGATTGACTGTATCTGATAGTCCTGAAATCTGAATACGGGTAACATGAATTTCTTATAATTAATATACTATTAACTGGGTGACTGTGTCTAATAGTCCTGATTCTGATGGAACTAGCTGAGTTCCATACTAAGCTGAGAGACTGTATTTGACAGTCATGAAACTGTAGAACTGAACTGAGTTCTATTACTGAGACTGGATCCGAAACTAAGATTGTAGGAGATAATCATCTAACCAACATGCCCCAAAACTGAACTGGTGGGGTCCAACCTATAACCCTAACTGGAAGGAGGTCAGTACTGTGCCACGGGTAAAGACAAGTTGTGAGTAAACCCTCTCTGACAGGGAGCTCTTCCGTCAACCCCTCTTAGTCCGAAAACTCGAATAAGGTGTATAATCCCTAAACTCGTAGGGTACATCTCAACCTACGTTGGCTACGTAGTTCTGGAATGCAAGGATTTTTTCTAAGGATCACACCCTCTACTGGCTAACAGGTGAGTCCTCATCCTTGGGTTCACTCGGTGCCAAATCCTACTCCTAACTGAAGAGACACTAAACTAATTTAAACTAAACTAAACTGTTGCTGATAGTATTGTTTAGTTGATTTGAATAGAGTTTACTAAATTTCCATTGACTTATGAAAAACTACTGAGATTTGATAACGAACTGAGATTACTAAGATTTCTGAGGTTACTAAGATTACCGAGGGTACTGAGATTACTGAGTTATCCTGAGTCATGTAACTAACTGAATTCTAATGATCATGGCTTGACTGAGAGTATCGTGAAAACTGACACTAGCTCTAGGCACATAGCTAAATTGTCGAGTACAAGTACCCTCAGGACTCGATAGTATGAAACTAACAAGACTTGACACTTCTTGAACACGTGACCAATATCAACAATTCATAATACAATAAGTTGGGGATTTCATGAAGCACATAGTTATCATAATGTTGTACATGGACGAAATTGCATATAGACATATCATACTTTCATCAACCTAAGATCATGAACATTCCATCAAATACTCATAATGCACACAATATCATGGAAGTCATTCTTGGTGATAAGGGTAAAGCATGCATTTATTATTTGAGTCACAATTGAGCTATAATACACAATTTATATCCTCTTAGGCTTTTTGTCAAACACCTTACATGCACAACTTAGGGCATAGGTACAATCATCAACTTACATATCATAAACAACTTAATTCATGGATTTAAACATGCATTCTAACTTAGTTTCATAAATAACACAAAAAGAATCCAACTTGGGAATCATACAACAAGATAAATATGGTTACAAGCAACCCACGACATAAATATAATGTTTTATAATTTGAAAGAGGATTCTTGGACTTAATGGATGAAAGGAATCCATAAATCAACACTTGACATATCCTAGTTCTTGATTTTACGAAGATTGATGGAGAGATTCTTGAATTTGAGTATTGAATTTGAATCCTTAATTGAAAACCCTAACTTGTTCTTGAGAGAAACTTGAGAGAGACACTATTTTGGTTGAATTGGGGCTAAATCCCGTGTTTTAGACTTATATAGGGGTGGTAAATTGACCCTTCTACCCAAAAAAATACGGACATTTAATGACTGAAACTGGGCATCGATGCTATTATCGATACGGTGCATTGACGCCATCGATGCAATAGTCGACGCATCACGCCATCATCACATTGAGTTTCAGTACTTTGACCCTGGCAACCTGCAACAATATCAACCAACACGATTGGCGATGCTCCAAGATCACATTGGTCCACTATTTTGGTCTTCTAAATGTGGTCTAAACGTGGTCTGAAAAACCCAAAACTTGTCCGGAACCACCTATGGACCTCACTGATCATGAATTAAAAAAATACGGACCATTAAAGTACGTTAAGGTGGCGAAATAAGATTGCCAACTTTCTATGGCCAATAATAGGCTAAGTCTGGGAACTTAGTTAGAATTTTTTTTAAGTATGGGACCCCTTGACAAGCTTAAAGAACTAGATTAAGCTTGGAAATTTTGAGGGGTCTTACAATATCTCCCCCTTGGGAACATTCATCTTCGAATGAGATCGACTGAGAGGGGAGAAACGATAAACTGAAGTACAAATTGAACATGAACAACTAAGACATGACTTCATGACTAGCATGACTGATAAGCCGAATGTATCATACTGAACATGCATAGATGATGCATGAGTAACTGGTTTATGGATGCATGACCGAGATTTCTGATGAGCTGAGTTTCTCACGATGAGAATACATGTCCGATGTGTGATTATATGACTGAACCAATACATGAATGCATGACTGAATAGGCAATGGTATTTGATACCAAGTTTATGATAATAATCTGAACATGGAACTGAATATCGAGTTTGAAATTAAAATCTGAACATGAAATTGAATGAGTTCAAGGAAGACTGTTACCTTAAATTGAAAATGCTGATGAGTCTGAGATTAATTACTAATTATGCATGAGTAGAAACATGAGAATGTAAATGAGTCTGGAATGTGATATATGAGCTGGATTACCGTAGTCTAAATTGAGCACCTTGAATACATGGCTTACGACTGAGGTAGGAGTTTGAGGGTCAACTTATAAGTACCCCTTACTCCAAGCTAGATTCATTACAAGAAGAGATAATGGAATGTTTTATGTCATGAGAGTTCGGGGAATTTTCGTGTATCTCCCTCTTGGGATATTATGTCCCTATAAGAATACTGACTTGACTAAGATACTGGAAAAAACTAGGACGATGCATAGAGCACCTACAAACTAAATCGCGGCTAAATATCTGGGATCTGAAGCTAAGACATGATATATAAACTGAGCTGATCTTGTAACTACTGGGACTTTCTATCTTAGAACAGGTATATTCCTGAGATTTCTGATGGTAGTACTAGGTGGAAAGATGGGAAACTACACCATACGGATTTGTTGTCTGATTTATAAACTGAATTACTAGCTTTGTGGACTAACTCATGCTGAAAAATTATACTCGACTGGAATATTTCTATGACATTCTTTCTATAGAGTTCTAGTGATGGTAGGGAGAAAATGAATCTTGTTCTGGTCTGAGCAGGACATCTGAATAGGAGATCGCTACATGGGTAGGATTTTTTGTATTAGGAGGCAAGGCCTATGAAACATCATCTAAATAAGGTGAGTAAACCTTATGCACTGCAACTGAGACTACTGAAGAGATTCACATGGGCGCTGAGCATGAATGCATGGATATATTAGTTTATCTGATTAACTGAAATACTGATAGTTGAATACTGGACATGTAAAACTGAACTGCACTTGATTTGGGATAGCTGGACTGAAACTATAGAGTGTTATGCATAGAAGGTAATGACTGACTAGGTAACATGAGGTAACTAAGCATGAGTAAGGGAAAACTGTATTACCTTAGGAACGCAAGATAAGGCATCTAACATGATTCGGGAATATTCTGTAATCGGAGGTACTGAAATACTATTATCTGAGAAACTGATGGCCATATGCTATGGTCAAGAAATCTTGAAACTGGACTGAGTTTCTGATCTAACTAGACTAGGACTGGGTTTGAGATTGTAGTTAAGATGGTAATTCAGACTATAACCGTACCTAAGATTGTAACTGAGACTGAATGCTGGTTTTCTATAACTGAGGGTTAAACTGGTATAGGAGTACTGAATTCTGATAGATAAGTAACTGATAGCTGAAAGCCATGGTTGTATAGGACTATCTGAGTCTTTTACTGAATATTGAATACTGAACTAACACTGTAACTGAGGCCTGTGGGATGGAACATTAACACTACAAATTTATCGAGGGATTTAAACTGAGGGTATACGTGGAATAATCTGAGTTTGACTGAACACTAGGAGTGAAGTCATGAATCAAGTGGGCTAAGCATACTGTAAAGCATGACATGAGTGCATGAGTCATGAGCTGCACGAACTGGGTTTGGAATTTTTGAATTCATGGAACATGATCCGCAACATTGGATGAACTTGGACTCGTCATATGAAGTGAAAAACGCATGGATATAAGCTGTATTCGTGGGACTGAAACGTAAAGCATGCGTGAGTATCAAGAGGGTTGAAGTACAAAACTTGGCACTGAGGTAGGAATGGGTCGGAAATCATCTTTCCTTTTGATTTTCTACTGATACTGGCATTACTACTAGAATTTGAAGGCCTGACTTTCTGATATATCACAACCGGACAGTTACTGAATACCTGTCGGGTTGTGTTAGACTGACTCACTGGGGTAGAGACTGTAAAAGATCCTGTTAATATTTGGTATGAACTTAAAGTTAACTACTATGAAAGGAGTTATTCAATAAAAAGGAATCTCCTGAATCTGAAGAAACGTGAACATGTAAATGAGGGACCTGTACATACCAGTGGCTTCACCAGGAGGACTTTCCTGATCCTGTCGGGACTAAAGTGCATAGAGTCTGTTTTGGCGTTGCCCACTGATGGCGCTAGAACTGGCACCCTGCTGATTTGGGTGACCAGACTGAGCAGAAGAACGACCGTGCTTGCTTCTAGGGCCGGGCCTAGGATAATCTCGAACCTTGTGACCTGACTCACCACATCCAAAACACACATCACTGCCGTCTCTACATATACCCTTATGATACTAACTATACTCTTCGCAAAGCGGATGAGTAAAAACCCTTCTCTCACTACCATGGGCCTTAGAGCTCGGTACCCTATCTCTACGGTTATTTCTAAAATTTGGTGCTGGTGCACTAGCTAAAGATGGAACTGGGGTTGGAAACTTCTGTCTATGCTTTGAACGTTACCACCCTGCGACCCTGGCTGAGAAAAACTATAACTACCAGTTCTGGATTTCTTATTTTCCTTCTCATTCTTCTTAAGTTTCTGCTCCTCAATCTGTTGAGCATAGACCATAAGCCTAGATATGTCTATCTCCTTAATCAACATCGCAGTCCTGCACTCCTAACCACTCTACCTGATATCCCATACAAAAAATTATTCATTCTAGATCTATTATCTGCTACTACATGGGGAGCATACCTGGCTAACTGAGTGAATTTAAGGGAGTATTCTTGTACGCTCATGCTACCTTGTCTGAGGTTGATGAACTCTAACACTGGGTATTCTTTCTTTTCTAGGTGAAAGAATATACCTAAGAGCTCTGCATATGCACCCCTATCTACCTTCTACTGCCTAAACCATGTATGGGCTACATCTTGTAGTTGATAGGTGGCTAACTCTACACTCTCATTGGAAGTCACTCCCATGATATCTGTGACTTTCTGAACTTGATCGAGGAACTCGTGTGGATCCTCTTTGGACTTGGAACCTGAGTATAGAGGAGGATTCATTCGGGTGAAGTCCCGAATCCTAGCTGCAGCAGAATTGGACACTGGGTTGGTCGGAACAGTAGCTGGCCTGTCATTTTGAGCTGTGACTGAATTGGCTAGAGTAGTGAATGTAGTCCTGAATTCTGCATGAGAGGCACGTTCACCTAAAGGGTTAGGATGATCAGGCTGAGGGGCTGGCTGATCTCCCATTCCTCTTTCCTGAGTCCTCTTTGGAGGCATGTTCTATAAATGAAAGAGAAAAAGGGATTAAACTAAGAGTTTGGCTGGAGCTTATGCTCACTCGCACGACTTGAATACTGAAAGAAGGGAAATTATTCCTAAAATATCTCGTAGCCTCCTTCACATAAGTATGGCGCATAACACACCCATGTATAAGACTCTACTAGATGCGGCATTTCAGACTTCCTAGGATGTTGTTGAACCTTAGGCTCTGATACCTAGTTTGTAATGCCCCAAATCTAGTACCCGGAATGCCACATGGTGCTCATAATCCCTAAGGATCACTAGCTAACCCATGATTGATATCTGTAACTGAGCACTAAAAAATAATAATATCATAAATGCGGAAACATGAACTGAAAGGCCATAATGTTCAATACTGATACATAACTAAAATATGGTATAAAAGTACCAAAACAACTTAAATAATTGTCTGAATGTGTTGTAGTCTGAAAGCCTCTAAAATTGAATTATCTGAATAAAGAGTTGAAGGGACAATCCCCCAACTAACTCCATCTGCTAAAATAAACTAAGTACTAAAAATAATAAAATAATCAAATAATAACATCCTCAAATGATGAGGACTCACTGCTGACTCTGACTGCTAAAACTAGAATGCTACTGATACTCTAGAGCGTGTGCTTCTGAACTTATGGTATAAAACACCATAGCACAAATGCGTCAGTATGATTGAATGTATTAGTATGCAAGTGAGGGAGGCTGAATGCAATGATTCATATGAATGAATAATACTAAATAACCGAATAACATGAACGTGAGAATACATGCATGAATACGTAACTGTAACTGAGATCGTCATAACACTAACTCATGAATTCTGATAACGTGGATTTACTGATATCTGAGTAGTAATACAGGGATACTGAATGGAGTACTGAGGAACTAATGTCATATTACTGATAATGAAATAACTGTTTCTGACAGTTATGATTATGAAGAACTGGTCTAATTGACTGCATCTGACAGTCCTGAAATCTAAATACTGGTAACATGAATTTCGTATAATTAATATACTATAAACTAGGTGACTGTATCTGACAGTCCTTATTCAGATGGAACTAGCTGAGTTTCATACTACACTGAGAGACTGTATCTGACAGTCCTAAAATTGTAGAACTGAACTGAGTTCTATTACTGAGACTGGATTCAAAACTGAGACTATGAGAGGTAATCATCTAACCGACATACCCCAAAACTAAACTAGTGGGTTCCAACCTATAATGCAAAGCTGGAAGGGTGTCAGTACCATGCCATGAGTAAAAATAAGTTGTAAGTAACTAGTCAAAAACTTGGATGAGGTGTATAATCCCTAAACTCATAGGGTACATCTCAACCTGTGCTGGCTATGTAGTTTTGGAATGCAAGGATTGCTTCTAAGGATCACACCCTCTACTGGCTAATAGGTGAGTCCCCATCCTTGGGTTCACTCGGTGCTGAATCCCACTTCCAACAAAAGAGACACTAAACTAATTTAAACTGAACTGTTACTGATAGTATTGTTTAGTTGATTTAAACAGATTTCACTAAATTTTCGTTGACTGACCAAATACTACTGAGATTACTGAGGTTACTGAGATTACCGAGGGTACTGAGATTACTGAGTTTTCCTGAGTCATGTAACTGACTGAATTCTAATGATTATGGCTTGACTGAGAGTATCATGAAAACTGACACTAGCTCTAGGCACACAACTAAATTGTCGGGTACAAGTATCTCCAGGACTCGATAAGATAAAACTGACAAGACTTGACACTTCTTAAACACATGACCAATAGCAACAATTCATAATACAATAAATTAATGATTTCATAAAGCACATAGTTATCATAATGTTGTACAGGGATGGAATTGCATATAGACATGTCATACTTTCATCAACCTAATCTCATAAACATTCCATCAAATACTCATAATGCACACAGTATCATGGAAGTCATTCTTGGTCATAAAGGTAAAGCATGCATTTATTATTTGAGTCACAATTGAGCTATAATACACAATTCCTATCCTCTTAGGCATTTTGTCAAACACCTTACATGCACAACTTAGGGCATAGGTACAATCATCAACTTAAATATCATAAACAACTCAATTCATAGATTTTAACTTGCATGATAGCATAGTTTCATAAAAAAACACATAAAGATTCCAACTTGGAAATCATACAACAAGATAAACATGGTTACAAATAACCCACAAAATAAATATCATGTTTTATAAATTGAAAGAGGGTTCTTGGACTTCATGGATGAAAGGAATCCATAAATCAACACTTGACATGCCTTAGTTCTTGATTTTACGAAGATTGATAGAGAGATTCTTGAATTTGAGTATTGAATTTGAATCCTTAAGTGAAAACCTTAACTTGTTTTTGAGAGAAACTTAAGAGAGACACTATATTTTTGTTTAATTGGGGCTAAATTCCATGTTTTAGAGTTACATAGGTATAGGAAATTTACCCTTCTTCCCATAAAAACATGGACATTTAATGACTAAAATTGGGCATCAACGCTATTATCGATGCGGCGCGTCGATGCCATCATCGCGATAGTCGACGCATCGCACCATCATCGTATCGAGTCTCAGTACTTTGACCCTGGCAACCTGCAAAAATATCAACCAACTTGATTGGCGACGCGGCGCACCAAGATCGCATTGGTCCACTGTTTGGGCTTCCAAACGTGGTCTAAACGTGGTCCAAAAAACCTAAAAATTGTTTGGGACCACCTATGGACCTCTCTGATCATGAATTAACAAAAATACGGATCATTAAAGAACGTTAAGGTGGAGAAATGAGATTGCCAACTTTTGAAGGCCAATAATAGGCTAAGTCTAGGAACTTAGTTTGATTTTTTTTCTTTCTAAGTCTGGGACCCCTAAACAAGCTTAAAGGACTGAATTAAGCTTAGAAATTTTGTGGGGTCTTATAATATCTCCCCTTTAGGAACATTCATCCTCGAATTAGCCTGATTGAGAGAGGAGAAATGATAAACTGAAGTACCTATTGAACATGAACAATAGAGACATGACTTCATGACTAGAATGACTGAAAAGCCGAATGTATCATACTAAATATGCATATCTGATACATGAGTAACTGGTTCATGAATGCATGATTGATATTTCTGATAAGCTGAGTTTCTCACGATGAGAATGCATGTCTGATGTATGATTATATGACTAAACCGATACATGAATGCATGACTGAATAGGAAATGGTATTTTATTCTAAGTTTATGATGAGAATCTAAACATGGAACTGAATACCGAGTTTGAAACAGAAATCTAAACATGAAACTGAATGAGTTCAAGAAAGACTGTTACCTTAAACTGAAAATGCTGATGAGTCTAAGATTAATTACTAATTATGCATAAGTGGAAACATAAGAATGTAACATGAGCTGGATTATCGTTATTTGAATTGAGCAACTTGAATACGTGGCTTATGGTTGAGGTCGGAGTTTGAGGGTTAACTTATAAGTACCCCCTTACTCCAAACTGGGTTTATTATGAGAAGAGATAATGGAATATTTTATGTTATGAGAGTTTAGGGAATTATTGTGTATCTCCCTCTTAGGATATTATGTCTCTATAAGAATACTAACTTGACTAAGATACTGAGAAAAATTGGGACGATGCACAGGGCACCTACGAACTGAATCACGGCTGAATATTTGGGATCTGAAGCTAAGACATGATATATGAACTGAGCTGATCTTGCAACTACTGGGACTTTCTATCTTGGAATAGGTACATTCCTAAGATTTCTGATGGTAGGACTAGGTGAAAAGATGGTAAACTACACCATACGATTTGTTGTCTGATTGCTAAACTGAATTACTAGCTTTGCGGACTAACTCTCGCTGAAAACTTATATTTGACTGGAACATTTCTATGACATTCTTTCTATAGAGTTCTAGTGAAGATAGGGAGAAAATAAATGTTAGTCTGTCCTGAGCAAGACATCTGAATAGGAGATCACTACATGGCTAGGATTTTTTGTATTAGGAGGCAAGGCCTATGAAATATCATCTAAGATAAGGTGACTAAACCTTATGCACTGCAACTAAGACCACAGAAGAGATTCACATGGGCACTGATAATGAATGCATGGATATACTAATTTATCTAATTAACTGAATGACTGAAAGCTGAATACTAGACATGTAAAACTAAACTGAACTTGATTTGGGATAGATGGACTGAAACTATAGAGTGTTATGCATAGAAGGTAATGACTGACTGGGTAACATAAGGTAACTAAGCATGAGTGAGGGAAAACTGTATTACCTTAGGAATGCAAGATAAGGCGTCTAACATGATTCAGGAATATTCTGTAATCTGAGGTACTGATATACTATTATCTGAGTAACTGATGGCCATATACTATGGTTGGTAAATATTGAAACTGTACTGAGTTTCTGATCTAACTGGACGAGGACTGGGATTGAGATTGTAGTTAAGACAGTAATTGAGACTGTAACCATAACTAAGACTGTAATTGAGACTGAATTCTGGTTTTCTATTACTGAGGGTTAGACTAGTACGGGAGTATTGAATTCTGATGGATAAGTAATTGATAGCTGAAAGCCATGGTTCTGTAGGACTATCTGAGTCCTTTACTGAATATTGATTACTGAACTGACACTATAACTGAGGCATGCAGGTTAGAACATTAACACTACGGATTCATTGAGGGATCTAAAATGACGATATACATGGCATAATTTGAGTTTGACTGAACACTAGGAGTGATGTCATGAATTGTGTGGGTTAAGCATACTGTAAAGCATGACATGAGTGAATGAGTCATGAGATACGCGAACTGGGTTTGGAATTTTTGCATTTGTGGGACATGATCCTCAACATTGGATGAACTTGGACACCTCATATGAGAAACTTGAAACACACACTATTCTATGAAAAGTGCATGGATATAAGTTGTATTCATGGGACTGAAACGTAAAGCATGCGTAAGTATCGGGAGGGTTGAAGTACAAAACTTTGCATTGTGGTAGGAATGGGTCGGGAATCATCTTCTCTTATTGATTTTCTACATATACTGGCCTTACTACTAGAATCTGAAGGCTTGACTTTCTGAGATATCATAACCGGACAGTTACTAAATACCTTTCGGGCTGTGTTAGACTGACTTACTTGGGTAAAGACCGTAAAAGGTCCTATTAACATTTGGTCTGACCTTAAAGTTGACTGCTATGAAAGGAGTTATAAAATAAAAAGGAAGATCCTGAATCTGAAGATACATGAATATGTAAATGAGGAAGCTATACATACCAGTGGCTGCACTAGGAGAACTTTTCTGATCCATTCGGGACTAAAGTGCATAGAGTCTGTTTGGGCGTTGCCCACTGATAGCACTGGAACTCGCACACTGCTGATTCGAGCGATCGGACTGAGCGGAAGGACGACCGTGCTTGCTTCTAGGGCCAGGCCTAGGACAATCTCGGACCTTGTGACCTGACTCACCACATCCAAAACACAGATCACTGTCGGCTCTACATATACCCTTATGATGCTTACCACACTCTTTACAAAGCGGATGAGTAAAAACTTTGCCCTCACTACCATGGGTCTTGGAGCCTGGTACCCTTTCTCTACAGTCAATTTTGAACTTTGGTGTTGGTGTACTAACTAAAGATGGAAATGGGGTCGGAAACTTCTATCTATGTTGAGAACAGTTACCATCCTACGACCCTGGCTGAGAAAAACTATAACTACCAGTTTTGGCTCTCTTATTTTCCCTCTCTTTCTTCTTAAGTTTTTGCTCCTCAATCTGTTGAGCATGGACCATAAGCCTAGATATGTCCATCTCCTTAATCAATATCGTAGTCCTGCACTCCTTAATGACTCTAACTGATATCATAGACGTAAGTTTATCCATTCTAGCTCTATTGTCTGCTACTACATTGGGAGTGTAACTGGCTAACTGAGTAAACTTGAGGGAGTATTCTTTTACGCTCATGCTACCTTGTTTGAGGTTGATGAACTCTAACACTTTGTCTTATTTCTGCTCTAAGGGAAAGAAACTACCTAAGAAGGCCATAGCAAACTCTTCCCACTCTATGGGCTCTACATCTGCACCCCTATCTACCTTCCACTGCTTAAACCACGTATAGGCTACATCTTGTAGCTGATAAGCGGATAACTCTACACTCTCACTAAAAGTCACTCCCATGATATTTAAGACTTTTTGAACTTGATCGAGGAACTCTTGTAGATCCTCTTAGGACTTAGAACCTGAGAATAGAGAAGGATTCATTCAGGTAAAGTCCTGAATCCTGACTGCAGCAGAATTAGCCACTGGGTTGGCCGGAACAACAACTAGCCGATCATTCTGAGCTATGACTTAATTGGCTAGAGTAGTGAATGCACTCCTGAATTTTGCATGAGAGACATATTCACCTAATGGGTTAGGCTGATCGGGCTGAGAGGCTGGATGATCTCCCATTCCTCTTTCCTGAGTCATTTTTGGAGGCCTGTTCTGTAAATGAAAGAGAAGAAGGGATTAAACTGAGAGTTTGGCTGGAGATCATGCTCACTCCCACGACATGAATACTGAAAGAAGGGAAACTATTCCTAAAACATCTCATATCCTTCTGCACATAAGTGTGGTGCACAACACACCCATGTACAAGACTCTACTAGATACGACTTTTCAGACTTTCTAGGACGTTGTTGAACCTTAGGCTCTGATACCAAGTTTTTAACGCCCCAAATCTGGTACTCGGAATACCACATGGTGCTCATAATACCAAAGGACCATAATCTAACCAATGACTGATATCTATAACTGAGCACCGAATAATAATAATAATATCGTAAATGAGGAAACTTGAAATGAAAGGCCATAAGGTTAATACTGATACATAACTAAAAATATGGTATAACAATAACAAAATAACTTAAATAACTGTCTGAACGTGTTGTAGCCTGAAAGCCTCTAAAACTTAATTGTCTGAATAATGAGTTGATGGGACAATACCCTAACTAACTCCATCTGCTGAAATAAACTAAGTACTAAAAAAATGAAATAATCAAATAAGAACATCCTCGAATGATGGGGACTCACTGCTGACTCTGACTGCTAAAATTGGAATGCTACTAATACTCTGGAGTGCGTGCTTCAGAACCTATGGTATAAAACACCATAGCGCAAATGCGTCAGTATGATTGAATGTACTGGTATACAAGTAAGGTAGGCTAAATGCAATAGTTCATATGCATGAACAATACTAACTGACTGATTAACATGAACATGAGAATACATGCATGAATACATAACTATTACTGAGATCGTCATAACACTGACTCATGAATTCTGATAATGTGGTTTTACTGATATCTGAGTACTTATACTGGGATACTGAATGACTAAGTTTATTGAGTACTGAGGAACTAATGTCATATTACTGATAAAGGAATGACTGTTTCTGACAGTTCTAATTATTAAGAACTGGTCTGATTGACTGTATCTGACAGTCTTGAAATCTAAATACTGGTAATATGAATTTCATATAATTAATATACTATTAAATAGGTGATTGTGTCTGACAGTTGATGTTGGGTGTATTTACACGCCTAAACACCATAATTTACCCATGTTATAGCTAAGTTTTGAGGATAAAATATATAATTCCTGCACTTTTAGTCCATTTTCCTGTAAGTGAGCTAACCTACATGATTAGCATGTTTTCAGGTATTAATGATGAAGATTTCAGCACTTTGTGGACCTTTGGCCAGCAAAGTAAAACTTCACAGAAGAGGGAAGGCAACTTTTGAAAGCTTATGGACTGAATGTGACGCATGGAGAAATTGTCCCGGGATAAAGCAGTATTTTTAAATACTTAGGGTTGCAGCAGTAACCTAGTAGGACTAGGACAAGGATGTTATAAAAACCCTATTTGCTGAATTTTTCAGCATTCATTGATTCATTCATGACATAATTCAGTCGACACTTTTTATTTATTCAGTTTACAGATTCTGTAACTTTAACACAGAGAAACACGCTACATATTTGGGGAAGACGGCTAAGAGGAAAAACGTCATCCCTCTTTGACGTTAAAAGCATCCTCTCGCGAAGATTGTTCTAGTTTTGGTATGATGATGATGATGTCTTCGTTGTTTTCCTTTACAATCATGAGTAGCTAAACTTCTCTGCTAGGGTTATGGAAGCCTTTTGATATATTATCTATTACTATGAGTTTGTGAATTCTTAATGCATATGCTACTTATATCATTACTCTCATCGTTTTAATTAAATTCTTGTGGTTGCAAACATAGAGAATAGGCCATTATAGCATTAACTTGTTCGAGAGAAAAGTTACATGTTTGGAAAAGAGAGTGTGACAAGGAAATAGGGCTACCAACCCCTATTTACATGTTAGTGCCGTAACTGGGTTAACCTCTTGGAGAGTTCGTACCATTAGTTATACGCTTTAAGCTCGAGAGAGTTAAAGTGAAATAATCCTTGATGGTTGAGAAACACTAGGATTTACCAATAGAATACGAATCTCTATAAGTGCATGCATGTCTGAATTCCGCATTACTCATAGTTAATAGATACGTAGAACTCATAAGGTGGACATAACCCTAACTTATTTTTCTCTGTGATTAAATCTTACTAAACAAAGCATTCTGTTGTTACTTTGATAGTATTAATTCACGCCACAATCCAATCCCCCCTTTTTCGTGGAATTTTCGATCAACAGTCTACGAATAATTGCAACACTTAGTGACCAAGTATTCCCTATGGGATTCGACACCCAACCCAGTTGGGTTCTATATTTGACAGCGACCGCTTACACTCTTACGAGAGCTGTAGTTTGGGCGTTATCAAATTTTAGGGTGTATTTACACACCTAAACACCATTATTTACCCATGTTATAGCTAAGTTTTGAGGATAAAATATATAATTCCTGCACTTTTAGTCCATTTTCCTGTAAGTGAGCTAACCTACATGATTAGCATGTTTTCAGGTATTAATGATGAAGATTTCAGTACTTTGTGGACCTTTGGGCAACAAAGGAAAACTTCACAGAAGAGGGAAGGCAGCTTTTGGAAGCTTATGGATTGAATGTGACGCATGAAGAAATTGTCCCGGGCAAAAGCAATATTTTTAAATACTTAGGGGTGCAGCAGTAACCTAGTAGGACTAGGACAAGGATGTTATAAAAACCCTATTTGCTAAATTTTTCAGCATTCATTGATTCATTCATGAAATAATTCAATCGACACTTTTTATTTATTCAGTTTACAGATTCTATAACTTTAACACAGAGAAACACGCTACATATTTGGGGAAGACGGCTAAGAGGAAAAACGTCATCCCTCTTTGACGTTAAAAGCATCCTCTCGCGAAGATTGTTCTAGTTTTGGTATGATGATGATGATGTCTTCATTGTTTTCCTTTACAATCATGAGTAGCTAAACTTCTCTGTTAGGGTTATGTAAGCCTTTTGATATACTATCTATTACTATGAGTTTGTGAATTCTTGATGCGTATGCTACTTATATCATTACTCTCTTTGTTTTAATTAAATTCTTGTGGTTGCAAACATAGAGAATAGGCCATTATAGCATTAACTTGTTTGAGAGAAAAGTTACATGTTTGGAAAAGAGAGTGTGACAAGGAAATAGGGCTACCAACCCCTATTTACATGTTAGTGCCGTAACTGGGTTAACCTCTTGGAGAGTTCGTACCATTAGTTATACGCTTTAAGCTCGAGAGAGTTAAAGTGAAATAATCCTTGATGGTTGAGAAACACTAGGATTTACCATTAGAATACGAATCTCTATAAGTGCATGCATGTCTGAATTCTGCATACTCATAGTTAATAGATACGTAGAACTCATAAGGTGGACATAACCCTAACTTATTTTTCTCTGTGATTAAATCTTACTAAACAAAGTATTTCGTTGTTACTTTGATAGCATTAATTCACGCCACAATCCAATCCCCCTTTTTCCGTGGAATTTTCGATCAACAGTCTACGAATAATTGCAACACTTAGTGACCAAGTATTCCCTGTGGGATTCGACACCCAAACCAGTTGGGTTCTATATTTGGCAGCGACCGCTTACACTCTTACGAGAGCTGTAGTTTGGGCGTTATCAAATTTTGGCGCCATTCCCGGGGAATACAGTTGTCAACTAAGTTTGTGATAGTTACTAGACCCTTTGGTAAAAAATTCTCAAATTTTACTTTTAGTTGTTGTTTTTGTTTTATTCAGGTTTGTTTGAGTGCATGCCAAACACTCGAAGTTCAGGTCAACCGTTATTACCCATAAATCCTGAACCACAACTTATTGGCAAAATGGATGCACAACGTGACATTGAAAAAAGGGCGGCTCAACAGGAGCAGGCTAGATTAGCTGCGTTGGCAGCTGCTCAAATGCATCAATAGAATATTGATAACCCAGGTCGGGCAACAAATCCTGATGATGAGGACCTGGGTGATGATGAGTTACTTAATCCACGGCGTGCAGATGAGGTGGCAGCGCCTGTGAATAGGAGAGATCATAAAGCTAGAATGAGACCTGAACGCCAAGCTGTGCAGGCTCCTTTTGATGATGATGATGACGATCTTGATGGAGCTGGTGCCACAGGGGCTATTATTCCTCCGCCCTTCGCACCTGGAGCCAAGTTCAATATCACTAGCACCATGATTCAGCTACTGCAGCTCAAAGGTTTATTTGGAGGACTTGCAGGCGATGATCCAAATATGTATCTGGTCAATTTTATTTCAACATGCAAGTCGTTTGACAATCCAGGAGTTGGGTAGAATGCAATTCGGCTGTGCTTATTTCCATTGTCTCTGTCTGGGGAGGCAACTCTATGGATGAACGAGCTAACTCCTGATTCTATTACTAATTGGAGGCAACTGAAAGACACTTTCCTAGAAAGATTCTTTCCGCCATCCAAGAGAGCACAGTAAAGAGATGAGATCAGCAATTTCCGACATCTTCCAATTGAAGCTCTCCACGAAACATGGAAGAAGCTTATGCGGTGCCCAAATCATCAGATGACCAACATCCACTTGATGGAGATATTATACAGGGCTTTGAACTCAGTGACAAAGCCAGTGGTTGATAATGCTGCAGGTGGGTCATTAATGGACTTTACTTTCATTGAGGCAAGTGATATGCTGGACCGTATGACAAAGCAGAGTAGAGTCTGGCATACCAGGGATGCTGAGGTAGCAAGCTCTACTTTATCTGTTGGCATGACTGCAGAGCAGAGGCGTAGACAAGAGGAACGTGACCATGATATGGCTCACATGAAAACGCAGATGGATCTTCTTACCAAGCATTTATTATCATGGAAGACCGAAAAGGTTAAAGCCGTTGTATCACAGGGAAGATATGATTCCGATTCTGAGGGGGAAGAAAATTACTTGAATAATCAGGGGGTTTCCGAGGCAATGCCCAAGGAAACCAAGGTCGAAACTATTATGATAAATCTGGATACAAGGACCGCGATCAAGGTGGTTGGAAGAATAAGACTGACAGGAGTGGTTTATAGGTTCCTCCTGGAAACCGTGAGGCTGTGGCGTCTGGCTCTGGAAAGATGTCCATGGATGATATGATAGCTAAGCTGTTGAAAGGGGTAGAGGCAACCCATGTGGGCGTTACTGAGGTAAAGAATGATTTTTCATCAATAAATCAATTGGTTGACTCGCATTCTACTGCAATAAAACAGCTCGAGCTACAATTGAGTCAATTATCAGCGGCATTCAACCAAAGAAAGGCTGGCACGCTACCCAGTGACACTGTGCAAAACCCAAGGAATGACGGATCGTTTATGGCTATTACTACCCGGAGTGGTAAAGTGTTGGAAAATCCATCTAAAGGCAAGAAGGTGGTTGATGATATAGCAGAGAATGTTGATGAAACAGAGTTTGAAGATGCCGTAGAAGCTGAAGTGAGTGCTCATGATGTTACACCTAGATGTCACCAGCCTGAAAAGAGTGATAATCGGAAGCAAGATAAAAAGGAAGTGGTGGAGAAAACAATATTTCTTCCACCACCACCTTTTCCTCAGAGACTGAAGAAGAAGGCTGATGAAACTCCTGAAAAGGTTGATAATCGGAAGCAAGATAAAGAGGAAGTGGTGGAGAAAATGATTCCCCTTCCACCAACACCTTTTTTCGTAGAGACTGAAGAAGAAAGCTGATGATACCAGGTTCAGTAAATTCATGACCATGTTAAAGCAGCTGACTATTAATGTTCCGTTGGTGGAGGTGCTGGAACAGATGCCTGGGTATGCTAAATTCATGAAGGACCTGTTGACAAAGAAGCGGGCAATAAGTTATGAGCTAGCAGATAATGTTCATCATTGCAGTGCAATCGCTACAAGATCGCTAGTACAGAAGAAGGCAGATCCTGGTGCTTTCACTATTCCTTGCACGATTGGATCGTTGGATTTTGCTAAGGCGTTGTGCGATTTGGGAGCTAGCATCAATTTGATGCCACTATCTATTTACAGAAAGTTGGGGTTGGGTGATCCTACACCAACCAATATGCGGCTCGTGATGGCAGATAGGTCGGTAAAATAGCCTGTTGGTATCTTATATGATGTGTTGGTAAAGGTTTCCACCTTCATCTTTCCTGCAGACTTTGTTATTTTGGATTGCTAGGTGGATTCTGAAGTTCCCATAATCTTGGGGCGTCCTTTCCTCGTAACTGGAAGTGTGCTGATTGATTTAAGAGCTAATGAGCTTTTATTTTGGCTGAATGACGAAGTGGTCCGTTTTGATATATATAAATCGATGAAGCAGCCTAGAGATATGGATGTGTTCTCTTTAGCTGATGTTTACTATGAGGATGAGAAAGGATTATCTGTAGAGAAGCAGCTTACTGTTGAGCCATTGTCTGCTGTGCTGTTGAATTTTGAGCATGAGGATGTTGAAGAATATGAAGAAACTGTTTGTGCTCTAACAGGAATAAAGTCCTATTCTCATGCTACTAAGAAGCTGGATCTTGATCTTAGGAATCGACCTTCACCAACATCGAAGACTTCCATTGAAGAGCCACCAGTGCTAAAATCGAAAGAGATCCCCAGTCACCTAAGGTATGCGTTCTTGGGAAGTGGAAATACACTTCCGGTGAGTGTTGCGGCTGATTTAGGTGAACAGCACGTAGAGGCTATCATCTCTGCTCTGAAGAGGTACAAGAGAGCAATGGGTTGGACTATTGATGATATAATTGGTATCCCTCCTGGGATATGTATGCACAAGAGTCATCTCGAAGAAGATTGCATGCCTACAAGTAAGCATCAGCGTCGTCTAAATCCATTCAGAAAATGATGCACCATCTATCTCGATGAAGTCTAAGTAATCGAGATAGCTATGTCGTGCCGCGACAATAAATCAAGCGCTAAATGGGAGGCAACCCATCATTTTTAGTCATTTTGTTTTTCTAGGAGTTTGTTTTGTTAAATAAAAATCCAAAAAGAAGAGTCGAGCCACGACCAAAACTAAGGCGCTTGGTGGGAGGCAACCCATCTTTCTAATCGATTTTGTTGTTTTTGATTAAGTGTAGGGTAAGACGTATAAAGGAGGAGCTTGGTCTCAAATTTTGATTTGAAAGTGAGCAATGTTAAAGGTGGTAAGTGAGTAATGAAGGAGCAAAAGGCTTTCGGTTAGGCATTGCCTATACAAATCTAGGCAATGGACAAGGCAAGGCCTATGTAAATCTAGGCAACGGACAAGGTAGAATGGCCCCAAAAAGGACGACAAGTAAAAGAAAAAGCGTCCACCTCACAGAAAGGACAGAAAAGGTCAAGAAAGGAGCAAGCTGAGTCCTCCTCTCTACAAATACCTCGACGCACTTTTGGGATCAAGTGGGGTACATTTTGAGGAAACTCTGAGGATGACGACTCTGATGATGATTCCGACGCAGGGGGTATGACCCCAGACATAGAAAAGGAGTCTGACTAATCAGGTTTTCCTTATTTATTTTCCACTGAGGGCAGTATGTCCCGTCTAAGTGTGGGGTGCTGGTATTTGTATGCTTCTTGTACTTCTTTGCCTACCTTTATTCTAGTTCTTGTTTGTTTTAATTAGTCGTAATTAGTTAGTTTAATTTTAGATTTTTTAGATTTTGCATGAAATTGTTCTGATAGGCGGCATGGTATTATGACAAGAGTTTGTGCCAAAATCATTACTATTGAGACGTTTAAGCTCTAAGTGTGACTCACTGTGTGATAAGTGTGTGGTTTAATTCATTCATCTGTTGGGTCAAGAGTCTATACTGCTCCCAATAAAGTTGACCATGTGCCTTGTGTGTGTGAGGTTATAGTATATTCTGTGTTGTGACTGATGCTAGAACTTGCCTGGTGTGTGTGTAAAGCGAAATAAAGAGTGTGAGTTTAGGAGATGATTTAGGCATTTCTTTGGCAGCCTGTGATTGTTTACCTTCTTTTTACCTACCCGTGGACATTATCCTAGTTAACCCCCTTTGAGCCTTTAGCTATTTTCTTTGACAGCCTCATATGTAGCCTAATCCATTTTTTTTTCAAGACCATAATTTGATCCAAATTCCTAAGCGCTTTAAATTGTAGAGTCATGTGACAAAATAAGTGGAAATTGGGTGAGAGTGATGCCTCAGAGTGTATTGGTACTTGAAATTGTTGTGAAAAGGAGTGGCTATCATAGAGGTGTTTTATAAAAAAAAAGAAAAAAGAAAAAAAAAAGAAATAGAAAAATAAAAAGATAGTTGTGTTTATAATTGAATAACAAAATAGGTGAGAAGGGGTGGTAGATGAAAAGAAAGGTAGAAGGGTTATTTAAAAGAGAGTGTTAATGGCATAATGTGATGTATTAAAGCGCTTAGGGAAAATAGTCACTATTTCTGGCCAAAATAGTCCTACCTGTCCCTTAGCCTACATTACAACCTGTAAAGACCTATTTGATCCTAAGCTTAGCATTTTGATATTAGTAGAGCATTACACTAAGGGCAAGCCTATGGTCATCAGTTGTAACATAAGAATTCTTTGTGAGAGTGAGAGCAAGGAGAATCTTGTACCCATGTTTCGAAAAATGCAAAACTTATGAGTGATTATGGGTGATATCTTGTGTGAGACACATATGGTTGATGATTGTTGGGTAGTGTTATATGATTCTTTGTGACTTAACTTGTGGATACGAATTAACCATCCTCACGAGTCTAGGTTGGAGGTTGAATTGTTTCTAGTAGTGATCAAGAAACCTACTCTTTGTGAATAATTATCGTGCATGTCTTGAGGATAAATTTTGTGTTACTGCTGTGAATTCCTAGTTAGATGTTTGCATGGACGTAATATTTTGTTCGAGGACGAACAAAGCTTTAAGTGTGGGGTGTTGATGTTGGGTGTATTTACACGCCTAAACACCATAATTTACCCATGTTATAGCTAAGTTTTGAGGATAAAATATATAATTCCTGCACTTTTAGTCCATTTTCCTGTAAGTGAGCTAACCTACGTGATTAGCATGTTTTCAGGTATTAATGATGAAGATTTCAGCACTTTGTGGACCTTTGGGCAGCAAAGGAAAACTTCACAGAAGAGGGAAGGCAGCTTTTGGAAGCTTATGGACAGAATGTGACGCATGGAGAAATTATCCCGGGCAAAAGCAGTATTTTTAAATACTTAGGGGTGCAGCAGTAACCTAGTTGGACTAGGACAAGGATGTTATAAAAACCCTATTTGCTGAATTTTTCAGCATTCATTGATTCATTCATGAAATAATTCAATCGACACTTTTTATTTATTCAGTTTACAGATTCTGTAACTTTAACACAGAGAAACACGCTACATATTTGGGGAAGACGGCTAAGAGGAAAAACGTCATCCTTCTTTGACGTTAAAAGCATCCTCTCGCGAAGATTGTTCTAGTTTTGGTATGATGATGATGATGTCTTCGTTGTTTTCCTTTACAATCATGGGTAGCTAAACTTCTCTGTTAGGGTTATGGAAGCCTTTTGATATACTATCTATTACTATGAGTTTGTGAATTCTTGATGCGTATGCTACTTATATCATTACTCTCTTCGTTTTAATTAAATTCTTGTGGTTGCAAACATAGAGAATAGGCCATTATAGCATTAACTTGTTCGAGAGAAAAGTTACATGTTTGGAAAAGAGAGTGTGACAAGGAAATAGGGCTACCAACCCCTATTTACACGTTAGTGCCGTAACTGGGTTAACCTCTAGGAGAGTTCGTACCATTAGTTATACGCTTTAAGCTCGAGGGAGTCAAAGTGAAATAATCCTTGATGGTTGAGAAACACTAGGATTTACCATTTGAATACGAATCTCTATAAGTGCATGCATGTCTGAATTCCGCATTACTCATAGTTAATAGATACGTAGAACTCATAAGGTGGACATAACCCTAACTTATTTTTCTCTGTGATTAAATCTTACTAAACAAAGCATTCTGTTGTTACTTTGATAGCATTAATTCACGCCACAATCCAATCCCCCCTTTTCCGTGGAATTTTCGATCAACAGTCTACGAATAATTGCAACACTTAGTGACCAAGTATTCCCTGTGGAATTCGACACCCAACCCAGTTGGGTTCTATATTTGACAGCGACCGCTTACACTCTTACGAGAGCTATAGTTTTGGCGTTATCACTAGTCCTGATTCTGATAGAACTAACTGAGTTTTGGACTGAGCTGAGCATCTATATCTAACAGTCCCGAAACTATAGAACTGAACTGAGTTCTATTACTGAGACTATATCCAAATCTGAGACTATGGGATGTAATCATCTAATCGACATGCCCCAAAACTAAACTGGTGGGGTCCAACCTGTAACCCCAGATAGAAGTGTGTCAGTACCGTGCCACGGGTAAAAACAAGCTATGAGTAAACCCTCTCTGACAGGGAGCTCTTTCGTCAACCCCTCCTAGTTGAAAAACTCGAATGAGGTGTATAATCCCTAAACTCGTAGTGTACATCTCAACCTACGCTGGCTAAGTAGTTCTAGAATGCAAGGATTACTTCGAAGGATCACACCCTCTACTGGTTAACAGGTGCGCCCCCATCCTTGGGTTCACTCGGTGCTGAATCCTACTCCCAACTGAAGAGGCACTGAACTATTTTAAACTAAACTAAACTGTTATTGATAGTATTGTTTAGTTGATTTGAATAGAGTTCACTAATTTTCCGTTGACTGATCGAATACTACTGAGATCTGATAATTGATTGAGATTACTCAGGTTACTAAGATTACCAAGGGTACTAAGATTAGTGAGTTTTCCTGAGTCATGTAACTGACTGAATTCTAATGATCATGGCTTGACTGAGAGTATCGTGAAAATTGACACTGGCTCTAGGCACACAACTAAATTGTTGGGTACAAGTACCCCCAGGACTCATAGCATGAAACTAACAAGACTTGACACTTCTTGAACACGGGACTAATATCAACAATTCATAATATAATAAGTTGGGGATTTCATGAAGCACATAGTTATCATAATGATGTACATGGATGGAATTGCATCTAGATATGTCATACTTTCTTCAACGTAATCTCATGATCATTCCATCAAATACTCATAATGCACACAATATCATGGAAGTCATTTTTGGTCATAAGGGTAAAGCATGCATTTATTATTTGAGTCACAATTGAGCTATAATACACAATTTCTACCCTCTTAGGTATTTTGTCAAACACCTTACATGCACAACTTAGGGAATAGGTGCAATCATCAACTTACTCATCATAAACAACTCAATTCATGGATTTCAACTTGCATGCTAACGTAGTTTCATAAAAAAAACACATAAAGATTCCAACTTGGGAATCATACAACAAGATAAACATGGTTACAAACAACCCACAACATAAATATCATGTTTTATAATTTGAAAGAGGGTTCTTGGACTTCATGGATGAAAGGAATCCATAAATCAACAGTTGACATACCTTAGTTCTTGATTTTACAAAGATTGATGGAGAGATTCTTGAATTTGAGTATTGAATTTGAATCCTTAATTGAAAACCCTAACTTTTTCTTGAGAGAAACTTGAGAGAGACACTATATTTTGGTTGAATTAGGGCTAAATCCTGTGTTTTAGACTTATATAGGGGTGGGAAATTAACCCTTCTTCCCTTAAAAATGCAGACATTTGATGATTGAAACTGGGCATCGACGCTATTATCGATACAGCGCGTTGATAGCATCAACGCGTTAGATGATGCGTTGCGCCATCATTGCATCAAGTCTTAGTACTTTGACCCTGGCAACCTGCAACAATATCAACCAATGCGATTGGCGACGCGGCGCGCCAAGATCGTGTTGGTCCACTATTTTGGGCTTCCAAACGTGGTCTAAACGTGGTCCGAAAAAACCGAAACTTGTCCGGGACCACCTATGGACCTCTTTGACCATGAATTAATAAAAATACGGACCATTAAAGGATGTTAAGGTGGTAAAATGAGATTGCCAACTTTCGAAGGCCAATAATAGGCTAAGTTTCGGATCTTAGTTAGAATTTTTTTTTCTATGTCTGAGACCCCTTGACAAGCTTAAAGGAATGAATTAAGCTTAGAAATTTTGTGGGGTCTTACAATATGTTTTAACTTTTATTTGTCAATAAAGTTCAGTTTTCTCTTACATCAGTCCTTTACTTTGTGACTTTTATGAAAATATTTTTTAAAAAGGTTTTATACTTGACAAGAACACTGCACTCATTGGATTAAAGAGCGTGTAAATTTATTTCAATGGTTAGATGTAAATCAACTTTGGGGCCCATTAGCGTGGTTGGTTAAAGCATCGTGCTAATAAAGTGAAGATCGTAGGTTCTCGAGACCTGCATTGGCCATCCAGTATTTTATTATTTTCCCTTCCAAGATTTTTTTTATTATGACCTTTTCAAGTGTAAATAAACACCCAGACATTTGAAGTGTGTCCAGAAATCTGAAGTAAATGCACCTAAGATCAAATTGGTCTATGCAAAAATTCTATTAATGCGTACCTGTCAATGTTATTGCTGAAACTCAATCTAGTGATTAATTTAATTTAACATAACAAATAACCAAATCTTAATCTTAACTAGTTGGTATCTCATAAATATATATTGAAGATTAATAATGGAAACTTAAATTCATCACAGTTTACAGTAAGGGGAGAAAATTGAAGAAAAAGTGTCATTTAAGTCTTGATTGAAGGATTGGTGACATTGACCAACTTAAAGATCAAACATAATTAGGAAACTAAATTAAGTTAATTGTGGACTTTATTAATATTTTTAAAACTTTCTAATCTTTTCGAAAATACAAGTCAACCCACACCACTCTTCTCTCCAAATCAACTATCTCTCTTCTGTCTCTCCTCTCTCTATCTTGACTATTTCTCTCAAGTTTTTCCCAACCAATAATTTTGTAAATTTATTCCTTCAATAACTGACAACTTCAACCTCTCGGAGACTAATAATTAGGCTTCGAGTTTCTTTTCGACTTTCTACCTTCAATCAACGTGACGACATTGCTCTCTGACGACAACAACTTTGAGTTCTTTATCATTTCTTTTCTTCTTTCACAGGTAAAAAATTAGGGCTTTTTAGTTATTAAGAAAAAGAGGAACTTGAGCCAACTTCTCTTCTAGTATTGGTTAACAATTTTAATATTATTACTTAAATTTGAAATAGTGACCGAAGAAAAAACTAATTTCTGGTATTTCTTATTCTTCTCTTCTCTCTTCAAAGTGAAAAATGTTTTTTTGTTGTTACTGTAGTTCTTGTTGTCGAACTGTAGATTCGATTTGTTGGTGTCTGTTTAGTTTTTTAAAGTTTGATTTTTTTCTTCGTGTTTGTAAAAACAAAATAACAATTTTGGTGTTTTTAGTCACTTATGATGTTCTTGTCGTCTGTGTTGTGTGTGTGTTATGTTGGCGTTGCTAGATTGATTTATTGTTGTTATTGGTAAAAATGGTGTATTGGATATTAAGTGGTGATATTATTGTTGTTCAATTGGACAAAATCCTTCTACTATTTTTTTTCTGCAACAGATGAACCATCTAATGCAATAGATGAACCATATGATGCAACAGTTGAAATCCTATCAACTATTCCAACAGGATGAAATGTCCAAGACTTTGATTTCTCCCAATAGATAATTTATCTGTTACGACAAATGAAGCTTCTGTTGAACGAAATCTGAACAATATTAACATTTGATCTATTGTACAGACCAGTTATCTATTTTAATAAATGAGTAATCTGTTGAAAGAAATTACAACAGTATAGAAACTGTTTTTATTATTTACAACATATTACTCTTCTGTTGCAATAGGTTAATTTCTCTCAACAGATAATTCATCTGTTGTGATAGATGGCAGCTTTGTTGGAAGAAATCTAAATAATATTAACAGTTGATCTATTTCACAGACCAGAAATCTATTTTAACAGATAAGTGATCTGTTGGAAGAAATCATAACAGTATAGAAATTTTTTTATTATTTACAACATATTAATCTTTCGTTGCAACAGGTTAGTTATATGTTGCAACAGATAACACACTTGTTGCAACGTATGTGTGGTCTGTTGGAACTGTTATTTTACTGTGGTGTACATGTTAGATTTACTGTTATTCTTTTTTTAATGATGTTTCAATCAATTATAATTTTCTAAATTTTTCTATTATTTTTAGATAATATGGCTCCCAAAAAAAGAAATCGAATCAAGTCCAAGTGAATCAACTAGGCTACATCTACCACTCTATAAGTTTTCTTTACAAGCATTATCTCAATCAGAAGCAGAAGATAATGAACAAGGGATGAGGAATGTTTCAAAAGAGGTGATCCAAATGCTAATAGCCCTTCCACTGAAGAGTTGGTCAAAACCTTCAACATTGATAGTTATCCCGTGAGAATGCAGTGTGATGGTGCTACAAATTTAACTTGTGATTTTGTGGTTAAGTCATCCATAGGAAAATCTTTTGACGCCTTTAGAAAAATACTTCGAGAACAAAAATTGGATGCATATTTCAGGGACAACTGATTTGGGCAATATCTTGATTTTTTAGAGGACAACAATGCTCGTTTTCAAATGAAATGGTTTATGATCTTCTCATGCATAGGTTTATGTATGAAAATAAAGATAAGATAGATGAGGTGTGGATAAATTACTGTGGCATGCCTGTTTGTTTTGGTTGGAAGGAGTTTTCCATAGTTACTTGACTAAAACGTTATCCTCCTTCTCATCTCATACCTATTTTAAACCCAAAAAAGCACCCCCACACCCAAAAAAGGCAAAGACAATTTAAGTGATGGTGATGAATTGGTGTCCCTTGTTGATCTAAGCTTTAAAAATAAAAATCTGATAAAAGCATTGAAAGGTAAAAGACTTTCAAAGAAGCACAAGCAATCATTGTGCTTGGTTTGGTTTGTACATAATATTCTTTGGGCGAGAGACGTTAACAACAACATATCACTTGGTTTAATAAATCTCTTCGAGGATCTTGAGGCATTTAACATCTATTCTTGGAGTTATGAAAGCTTCAAAATGACTATCAAATATTTGTTGACTCTGTTAATGCCAAAAAAAGTCAACTTATATGGCTTTCCATAAACTTTAATGGTAAATATTTCCTTTATTATGATTTATTTACTTTTTATTGAATAATGGTTTTGATTTATTGGCGTTATTTTATAGGCTTGGGCATTTGAAGTCATTCCTTATTTGAGACAATAAGTGAACTACCAGGAAGAAGTTTCATTTTCAAAAATCCTGAGATGGTTGTCGGCCCAAACTAATAAAAATGAAAAATTTATTGATCTCTTCAACCCCCTGAAGGAAGCAGTAATTCTAATTCTAATTAAATTTTGGTTTTAATTATGATTTTTTAATATTATTTTATAATCATTCTAATATATGTATTGATTTATTTTAGATTGTGCATCTCTGGCTTATTTCGACCAATCGAGAGTTGAAGATGCCATTTTTTCTTATGTTATGGTCTGTGCAAACTCTATCAGACCGTAAGGTCATTGATAGAATTAAAAAGGAATTGTTTGGAGCAACAACCATCACAAGAAAAATATAATTTTGGAGGGTGGGTTTTTTGTTGATGATGGTATTAGAGGTGATGAAGCTGTTGGTGGTGCTAGTAGTGCTGTTGTTAGGGTTAATGATGCTCCTCTTGCAGTTTTTGAAACTACAATCCATTATGAAGCAGTTAGGGGTAATGTTATGCATGCAAAAGTCAAGATTGCAAGGCAAAACTTGATGGAGTGATTAATGCTATTAATGTATTAACTGCTTCTATAAAGGAATTAACATCTAAGAGGGGTGTCATTCCATCAATGAGGATTTCATATCCATACACTCCATCAGAGATTAAGGCAGCTAAGGACAGAAGGAAAGAAATTTTTAAGGCATTATCAAGCATTGAAAAAAGCAAAATTGCAAATCCTCTCTCTTTGTCTTGCATTTTTTATCAATGTACAAGGGCTACTGAAGAGAAGTATGAGTTGTAGAAGGTGAATATATATCTTCTGTTCTAAAAAAAGCCGACTACATATCTGGTTCAACAGATGACACATCTGCTGAAAATTATCAAACAAATATATGAATCAGTTGCAACAGTTAGCTAACATGTTGCATCAGACGCATATTTATTGCAACATATGTCTCGTCTATTTTAGAAAATCAAACAGTTCTTCCTCCTATTTTAATTTGTACCAACGGATGATGTATCTACTTCAACAGATGGGGAATCTGTTGGGACAAATTAAATCAAGACTTCCTGCTATTTTAGTTTGTCCAAATAGATTAGTCATATGTTGCACATCTGTTGGAAATTATCACACGAGTCTTCCCCCTTTTTTAATTTATCCTAACAAATGATCCATCTGTTGCAACAGATAGGTAATCTATTGGTATAATTTAAAATAGGAGGAAGACCTGTTTGATTTGCTAAAACAGGTGAGTTATCCTTTTTCATTTATTTGTATCTCCATGATTAGCATTGATAATTCTAGTTTTTCAGATGGATGTCACAGTAAAAGCTACTGTTGAACAACATAATATCACAGTTGATAATCCATCAACTACTTTCAATGACAAAGATCCACGAAGACCAAATCCGAATTTCATAGCACCGGATGAAGAACAACTTGTCCATATTGAGTAGATCTTTACAGCGTGAGTCCATCAAAGTAATAACCTCTCCTTAGGAATTGTTGGCACCAAAACTTAAATTATTAATTTATTTGTTGAGATTTGTACCCATAATAATATTTTTAAATTTTATTTATTTGTTGATTTATTTCATATAATTTCTGAAGGCTTCGAATTATTTTATTTTTTCTATGCTATCCTTAGATTTGAACTTATTAATTGAAATAGAATACTAGATTCAAATATTGCAACAGATAATGTATTTGTTATATTAGATAACATATTTGTTGAAAATTATCGAACAGATTTAGACATATGTTGCAACATGTAGGTCATTAGTTTAAAATTATCAAATAGGTTTTTCCACTGTTGCAATAGATAGACTTAGATATAAATATCTGCATAATGCAACAGATGACCAACCTATTGTAATAGATAAACTATCTGTCAGAAAAGATAGATTATCTGTTACAACAGTTAGACAATCTGTTGCATTATAAAAAATTCAATTTTCATCAAATATAAAAAGTTATGAAATAAAAATTATCATGATGTTTGTGTGTTTACATCTTCGGTTTTATACAGAGGCTCCGAGCATTTAGTTAGTAACCCATAAACCCAGACCTCTTGCATATTTACCACAGTGTTGTCGTATAGAAAGGTCATTGGCTAGGTCATTTCTGTGTCGGTCAGCAAACACTCAATGTGTGCAAGCGCATACGACCCGCATGCGACACTGGTTTTATTTTTTGGAAGGGTCATGTCCTTGTTTTGACCTTCAAATTCCCATCTTTCATTCAATACTTTGACTAAAAAATGATCCATCAGTTTACTCTGCCTCAACAAGTTGGGGAACAACTCCAACAATAGTTGCATGTGGGTGAAAAAAATGGCCTCATCGAATACAGGTACCTTCATTTTTCCCTCTTGGAGTAGTATCTCAAGAGCTAGAAAATGTTTGACCTCCATGTTCATGACTGCAAGAATCCTCTTTGCTTTGGTCCAGTCCTTGCCGTGTGGATATGGCCTCTTTCCTCTAACATATTTAATTTTATCTTCATCCTATTTGAACGCAAAAACTAACGAATCAAATTTCAGGCCATTGGGAGTTGACGCTTGCACAGTGAGTTTATCATACCTATTCTTGAAATTGTTGTAGAAGTTGAGGTCCATTATCCTATCGGCAGCATCATAAGCATCCAAGTACGCTAATTGTCTGCCCCTCATAAGGCAGAGAATTTCATTAACATACTATGTTATAAGAAGACAATTTTTTAATAGGTTAGTAATTTTAAAAAAGAAAAATAAAGTGGAAAAGTAATACCCAGCTACACCAGAATACCCAGATGTTGCAACAGATGACACATCTGTTGCGTAACTTCTTTTACATGGAGCAAATTAGAAGGATAGGTTAGGAAAAGTAAACTTACCGTGTCCATGTACCACGGACCCATATCTATCATCTTCTTGAAGTCTTAGGGGAAAAGGTATTCATGGTGTAGGATTTTACTCATTTCTTGGAATTTATGGTCCTTCTCAGAATAACCTTCTGTTTGGCGTCAAGTTCCGCGTATATGTCCACCCTCTTCAATGGTCCCTGAACCTCAACAACTTTTGGAGGAGGAGGAGTTGCAATTTTTTTTGGTTTCATATTTGCAGTATATGTCTAATTGCTCTCTTCTTCTTCCTAACCTCCACTGTAAGAGTGTAGGGCTCACGCACCTTCTTGGATGGTATAAAACCCCTCTTGGATTTCAATTTCTCGACATCTTTAGCGATAAAATCCATTTTCTCAATGAGTTTATCTTGTTGTCCTTCCACTCCTTGCATTTGCAATGAGAACATGAGGGTGAAGAGGGGTGAGAGGGACCAATGTAAGGGAGAGAGGGACTGGTGTAAAGGAGAGAGAGACCATGATTTCAAACATATTTATTTTTTCTTGAGCATCAACATGCTCATCATCATAACTAGCAGTAGTAGCAGCATGGCTACCACGAACATCAACAAGTCTACTGGCAATACCCCAGAAGCGGTACCCAGATTTGTTGCAGCAGATTGGTCTTGAAGAACCTCAACATTAGGCCCTTGCCTAATTGCTCTTCTTATGGTTGTTTCTCCAGTCAATTTCTTCTTTATTGACTCCACCATTGGGTCTACTATTGTATCAATAAGACCTAGAGTAATAAAGGAAGTCATCCCCAACTCTTGTTGAGTAGGTACAATCCATGGATGTACAACCTAAAAAAAGGGTAGATACATTTAAATCAAACAATAATTTGCAGTCAGTTAGGAAATATATCAACATAGACAACTTATGCAATCGATGATCTTTAAGGTGCAATAGATGAATCATATGTGGCAACAGATTAACCATCTATTGCATCAGATTACCCATCTATTGCATATGTTGTAGTGGATGGGTAATCTGTTAAAGTTAGTGTAACAACCCGAGAACCTATCCCGAGACATCACATGGTTCTTAAGACCACACGTGGCCTTAAGCTAACCCTCTAAGCCTTTCATCACTTTCAGAACTCACTACGACAAAAATCAAGCTAGAGTAAGGAAGAATAATCATGCCATGAACACACTGGAATATGAAGAGATACTCTCCTGTACAATCAAAATACTGAAGTTTTGTACATACTGGTACTCTAGTCTAACAAAGCCTCTACTACATAAGACTGAGGAGCCATTGGGACAGATCCCCCAACTGAATCGTATTGATCTGAAAGGAAACAACTATCTATTAACAAGACAAAATCAGGGACATAGGTCCTCGAACCATGAGGACTCACCAACTGCAGAAATGTAGACGAAGGTACTCGAAGATCACTGTCGCTACTGAGACTGAGCACCTGAACCTACATCACGAGGAAATATAAAACACAGAAGAGTATGGAAATCAGTACTTAGGAATGTAGGGGTGTATGCAACATTTTTAAATAATATCATAAATGTAATATAAAATCATGCATGCTGACAATAATGACTCTCTTCGCTTGAATTTCCTGAAATGTAATTTTCATAAATTATCAATAATAACACATGCTTCATAAATCTCATAAATCATTGGACTCAACTCAAACTCTTTGACTCATGACTTAGAGTGACTTGGTAACTCAAGAAACTTAGACTATTATGGACTTGGGAGCTTCTTATAACCGACATAAACCATGTGAGCCTACATGGAGTCCAACGTCTTGCCCACGTTGGGGAGAGCTGTTCTATCCTTGCCATCGGAGTAGAACCTTAACTTTAGTGATCACTGTCTTGGCCTTTGGACCTTAATCTTTGTCCTACGGTGGTACTTAGTTCTAAGGAAGTAGGATGCACTGAACCCACACTTCCCGCTCGGTGCTAAATACTACTCCCAGACTCAAGCTCAGAACGCGTTAGGAAATCCACCTTAATCAACTCAGGGTCTACCATAAAGACCAAAATCATAAATAATTTGTGTATTCCTAACTCGACTCAACTCAAAACAATCTTTCTCAACTTCAAGTGAACTTGCTTATTAACTCATATCAAATGTCAAAACTTCAAGAAAACATCACAAGATTCATTCTTGACTCTTAAGCTCAAACATCAATATATATATATATATATATATATATATATATATATTCAATAATCAACTTCTCATGGAAAAGTTTAAAATCATGACTCTTATCATTTATCACTTGGAAATTATCAATTCTAGTTCATAGTAGCAATATACAATTCATAGTATAAGTTCTCAATTTAGGAAATAAAACAATGAAATAGCCATGTATATCAATCTTGAATAGCTCAATTCTAATAACTCAATCATAAAGTAATTTGGGTATAAACCCACTTTGCACAAATCATGAAATTCCAATAGTAAAAATCAATTCTTTGGGCACAAGAATGAAAGGATATTCTTGTTCAAGCCCCACATACCTTGATTATGATTTCGAGATGAAGAAACTTGATTGGAACTTCTTTTCCCACTTCTTGAGTTAGGGTTCTTGATGTTCTTGACTTGGAAGTTTTGAATCTTGAACTAATTTGTGAAAACTACGGCTCAATTTGGAGATGTTTAGACAAGAGTTGGATGGGATTTTGGAGAGAAACCCTAGCTTCTTCTTTTTTTGGATGGAATGGAAGAGGAACATGAGGATTTTCTCCTGTATTTGTATATATATAGTGGGTAAGGACGGGTGGAAAGACCAAAATACCCTTGAGCAAATTCTAGAACTGGAGCCCGATTTTTAGTCCTGGCGCGATACGCCACAATTGCGGACCTTCACTAGATTTTGACAATTGGGAAATTGCAAAGTGGTGCGACGCGGTGAAGTCACTTTTGCCACCTTGGTCGTGACCTGGAAGGGCACCGCGACGCGGAGGAATTGCATTGGTGCACTGGAATTTGACAACCCTGAAATTGAGCCTTGGCGCGATGCGGTGAAATCGCGAAGGCTCACTGGAAAATGACAATTGCCATTTTGGCTGGCTCCGCGACCCGCTGAAGTGTCAGTTGGCACACTGTCTCATTAAAATGTCCCTAACTCCTCACCTGAGTGTCGGATTTGGGCGAATTTAGTAGCGTTGGAAAGCTTATTCAATTCTCAACATGACAAAAAGTAGAAATTAGGGAAATACAACATGGTTTGAACATCAATCACTTTGGAAGTCACCTATATTCACTCAGGAAATGAATTTAGGCTTAAGGAACGATCGGGGTATTACAATTAGGTTTAGAGAACCAAAGCAACAGATAGGTAATCTATTGTGAAAAATAACTCATCTGTCATAAAAGATTACCAATTTCTTACACCAGATGGGGAATTTGTTAAGATAAATTGCAACAAATTAACAATATGTTGCAACATATGAATTATATGTTTCAATATTTTTCTTTGAGTCAAATTATTTTACTTGAAAGAAGACTTACTGAATCATCCTGAGAGTTAAAGAGATCAACCTCCTTAATTCTCACGTTGCTCTTTGCAGCCAACCACCTAAGGATCCTTGGATAAGAAACCTCACCCGGGTAATCCTAGGCCTGCTTTCGGAGGGGAGAAATGGCTTTAAATGCCCAAGCTTAAAAAATGTAAATAGAAAGTAAACCAAAAAAAAGTCATAATAATTATTCAATACAAGTTAATGCAAGAGTATACAAATAGTGATTACAGTTACCATAAAAGCCTAAGGAAAGACGTACAAGGTGATCGTCCTTTGGGATAGCTTTGTTAGTAAATATTTGAAAGTCAACTTGTAGCCATCATATCCTCAGGGATAGTTGTTGAATTTCTCGAGATCCTCGACGAGCTCCAAAAAGTCATCTTCTATGACTTTGTAGACGTCTCTTGCCAATATAACGGAATGGGAAAACCAAACTAAGCACAATTTCTCCTTGTAGTTCTTTGGTATGAATTTTTTCTTGATATCTTGAAACAACTTCTTTGCTCTGTGGTCATGTCCAGCAATGTCCAACAACCCATCTTTTTTTTCCTTGCATTTGTTGGTTTTGGTGGGTGGTCGCTTGGACAATGCCTTACACTTATTTTATGGTGGTAATTTGGTTATCCTTCTTGCCTTGCACTTTTTATGGGGTGTTTCCTTGATTAGAGATTTTTTGGACGATCGCATCTCAAGTTGTCATTATGGAAAACTCTTTCATGCCAAAACAAACCGGCATGCCACAATAGTTGATCTAGATTTCATCCATCTTTTTGCCCTCCATCGAATTTTTATCATTCCCCACGTACTTGATCCTGCGCTTGATAAAACCATATACCATGCTCATTTAGAAATGGGCATTGTTGTCCTCAGGCAGCTCAAAAAAGTGTCCAAAGCAACTCTTCTTAAAAAAATCATCTATTTTCCCCCCTTCATTGTTTTCCTACAATCATCAAAAGGTTTCCCCAACTGAGATTTAAGTACTAAATCACCTATTAAATTTGCAGGGTCATCTATCGACATCTCAACTTTAAACCTGTCAATATTAATAGTTTTGACAGGATCATCTGGGATTTCATTCTTAATTTACGTCCCATTGATGATGCATTATCATCATTTTGATCATCATCCTCTTTTTTACTTTCTACTTCCTCCTCACTTTTATTTTCCTCACCAGCCTCTACATACCCTTCTCTACCTCTTTCAACATCGTTTTCATAACTTTCCTCAGCTTTAATTTTCCCTGACTGAGATTGTTCAGGAAGTTCCTCTGAATCCATCTATACTCTAGCCTTTTTTGTTAGGTGGTCAAAAGTTGATCCACTTTTAGTTTCTTTTCTTTTGGGAGACATTTTTTAAATACAAATAATAGAAGAACAAAAAATATATTACATTTGACATCTACATAATTTTTAAAAAAAGGTAAGACAAATTTCAATAAATTTTTATACGCCATATTACAAAAAAAAATCCAACAAATAACCAATCAGTTGGCATAGATGAATTAGCTGTTACGACAGATGCATAAGATGTTGCAACAGATGAACTTTCAGATGGATGAGATCAAAACAGTCTTGATACTGGTAAGTATTATACCAACAGCTGAAACATTTGTTACAATAGATGGAGAATCTGTTTGAAGACCTATACTAATATCACCCAATAGATATTCCACCTGTTGCAACAGATGGACCAACAAAACCACCACCAATGCCACTAATGCCACCAATACAAACACCACCATCAAGACCACAACTAACACCATCACCAAATTTCACTAATGCCACCAATACCACCACCACCATCAAGACCACCACCAAGACCACCAACACCACTACTAATACCACCACTACCAACATCACCACCATCAATACCACCAATACCAACACCAGCACCAATACCTCCAACACCACCAATACCAATACCACCACCACTAATACCAACAACACCAACACCACCTATACCAACACGTACAACAACACCACTACCAAGAATACCAATACCACCACAAACATCATCCAATAATACCACGACAGTCAACGAAACACTATGATAAAAACTAGGGTTTTTTCATATTCTTCCTACAATTTTATCATCAAAACTTAAAATTGTTAATCCATTCTCGAAGATAATACAACTAAAAATTTTCTTTTTCAGCATTAACTAAAAAGCCCTAATTTTTAGAAAAAAAACAAATATAGAACTTTTCTCATACTCTGTTACCTGTGAAAACAGAGAAAATGATGGATACAAGCAAGAATGAAGTTGAAAATAACAACTATGTGGTCTGAAATGGAAAGAAAATTGATCTGTTTTGAAGGGTTGAGCAATATGTTGAGTAGTAGTTGTTTGTATTGTTGAGAGAGAAAAAAAAGAGCAAGAACTCGAGATTTAAAATGATGAAGCATTTTTTCCGCAAATGGATGATTTGTATGGGTTGATTTGTATTTTGAAAAAGAATAACAAGTTTTGAAAATGCTAATTTGGTTCGAAATGATCCTAATTAATTTTTTAAAAGAGATAAATTTTAATTGTTTCGTCATAATAAATTGTATTAAGTTCAACTAGAACACTGATGAATTTAATATTAGATTAATAATAAGATAAATCAATTTAAGTATCTCGAATAATGAGTTATGAAATTATTTCAACTCAGATTGATCGATTGACGACTCGGGTTAGGAGAAATGCAATACCAATATCATGCAACTGCAGCGACTCATTTGAAATTGTAGTTGACCCTGTAAAATCATCTATAATTCTAGCTAAATAAATTTAGGTATCTCAAATAATGAGTTAATACAAATCGTTTCAACTCAGATTGGTCGGTTGACGGCTCAGGTTAGGAGGAATGCAATACCAACATCATGCAACTGCAGTGACTCAATTGAAATTGTAGTTGACCCTATGAAATCATCCATAATTCTAGATAAATCAATTTATTTATCTCAAATAATGAGTTAATACAAATTATTTCAACTCAGATTGATCGGTTGATGGCTCGGGTCATGAGGAACCAATACCAACATCATGCAACTACAGTAACTCAATCGAAACTGTAGTTGACCCTGTGAACTCATACATGATTCTATATAAATAAATTTAGGTATCTCAAATAATGATTTAATATGAATTGTTTCAACTCAAATTGATCGGTTGATGGCTCGGGTCAGGAGGAACGTAATACCAGTATCATGCAATTGTAACGACTTAATTGAAATTGTAGTTGACCCTGTGAACTCATCAATAATTCTAGTTAAATAAATTTAGTTATCTCAAATAATGTGTTAATATGAATTGTTTCAACTCAGTTTGATCGGTTGACGGCCCGGGTCAGGAAGAACACAATACCAACATCATACAACTGCAATGACTCAATTGAAATTGTAGTTGACCCTGTGAAATAATCCATAATTCTAAATAAATCAATTTAGGTATCTCAAATAATGAGTTAATATGAATCATTTCAACTCAGTTTGATCGTTTGACGGCTTGGGTCAGGAGGAACGCAATACCAACAGCATCCAACCGCAATGACTCAACTGAAACTATAGTTGACCCTGTGAACTCATCCATAATTATAGATAATTTAATTTAGTTATCTCAAATAATTAGTTAATATGAATCATTTCAACTCAAATTGATCGATTGACGACTCGGGTCAGGAGGAACATAATACCAATATTATGCAATTGCAGCAACTCAATTGAAAATGTAGTTGACCCTGTGAACTCATCCATAATTCTAGATAAATCAATTTAGGTATCTCAAATAATAAGTTAATATGAATTGTTTCAACTCAGATTGATCGGTTGATAGATCGAGTCAGGAGGAATACAATACCAACATCATGCAACTGCAGCCACTCAATTAAAACTGTAGTTGACCTTATGAACTCATCCATAATTCTATATAAATAAATTTATGTATCTCAAACAATGAGTTAATATGAATCGTTTCAACTCAGATTGATTGGTTGATGGCTCGGGTTAGGAGGAACGCAATACCAACATCATGCAACTGCAGCGACTCAATTGAAACTGTAGTTGACCCTGTGAACTCATCCATACATCTAGATAAATCAATTTAGGTATCTTAAACAATGATTTAATATGAATCGTTTCAACTCAGATTAATCGATTGACGGCTCGGGTCAGGAAAAATGCAATACCAACATCATGCAACTGCAGCGACTCAATTGAAACTGTAGTTGACCCTGTGAACTCATCCATAATTCTAGCTAAATCAATTGAAATTATAGTTGAACCTATGAACTCAATTGAAATTGTACTAAAATAGATGTTCAACCTATTGCAACAAATGACTTATTTATTGTAAATTATTAAATAGACGTTGCCATCTGTTGTGACAGATGACTAAGTTGTTGAAAATTGTCAAATTGATATTGACATCTGTTGCAACAGATGACTTATCTATTTTAAGTTTTTTAGTTTTAAAGCAATTTTCTGTCTGAAATAAAAGAGATTAAATACTAGGCGGTAAGAAATATTCCTTGGATAAAGCAAAAGTCACCTTCTTGAGTTGTCTTATCTTGTCTTTTCAATATCATCGTCTCGTTCCTCTAAAAGTTATTAATGAATATATAAACCCATCTCTAGAATAATCTCTCCTTCAGCCATAAATAAATTCATCTCTTTTCTTTCTCTTTCTCTCCTCTTTTGGATATTCATACCTGTCTCCTTTTTTTCTCTCTTTTCTCTCCTCTTTTGCATGAGGATCCTTTAGGATCTCAATCGATTTATATCTTTTCTCGACTGAAATTGGTGTTTTGATCCTTTTACTTTTGATATTGCAGGTATGGTTACTACTATTCTTTCCTTCTCGTCTTCTTCTTCGCATGATGTTAAATTAGTTATTTACATCTATTGTTTTTATTTATTTACCCATTACCCACATCTTATTTATTGAGAAAATTCAAGAAAAGGTGACTTTTAAGTCTTGAATGAACGAACCATTATTTTTATTAAAATATGCAAAAGTCATCTGTTGAAAGAACTTAAAAAGCCTTGTTGACAGTATCATTTTTGTCACGACCCGAGCCGAGTCCCTAGCCGCGGAGAGCATCCCAAACCATGAAGGCTCGATTGCCCTTCTCTATTTGACAATCATGCACACCATTCATATACTATAAAGAAATATGGAAAAAAAATAAAGATGGAAACATGGTCAATCACTTAATTCAACTGATCTGTTCGAAATTTAGTTCATAATATTCAAAATCATACGACACCAGTCTGCCAAATCTCTAACAATACAAGAGTCAATATATGTCTAAAAATTGGAACAAATCCCCCAGTTGGACCATGAACCAAAAAAAATAGTAATGTCCAATAACCAAGACCTTGCGAAATAAAAGAGGCTCACCAACTGCAACTTCGGACAAACAATCTACAGATTAGCGGGACCCCGATACTGTCCCTCAGATGCTAAATTATAGGGGGTCAATAATGATGTACTGGTATGCAGAGCAATCCAAAATAATGACCTGTTATGCCACATAAGTGAGAGCAATTCATAAAATATTTTACATACGATATATAAAAACACATGGGCATATTTAAAAACTTTGAAACGTTTCTTTGAAATCATGACTCACTCTTTATTTTACTTCTGAGCTAGGTGGTACACCATAAAATTCTACAATCCCACGGGTTATATGGATTCCTCCCTTGACTCGGCGGCCAAGCCCCCAACTCAAGTTTGCTGCAAGGGTTGGAGTATCTGCTTATCTACTATACAATGAGTTTTCTGGGTTCATGCCTTCTTTGGGTAACCACCTAACTCTTTTTAAGCCCATTTTTAACACTTTATAAACATGTATCATTCTAAATTTCAAAATCTAAAAACCTAAAGAAAAATCTACATTCTGTTCTGTTCTATATTATCATGGCATTATCTCTTTTGGTATCGTCATACCAAGACTTGCAAGTCATATATCTAAGCCATAATATATCATCTTAAAATATCCTCATCCAAAATATAATGTTTGGACCACTAAATCATTCAAATAGTATAAAGGGGATTCATATTTCAAAACATGTGTGAAACCATGCAAAGATTCTCTCTTTTCAATTCTTAAACATATGGTGGTCACTTACATTGTAGTAAATCAAACAATTCTTTCAATAGACATCTTCATCATTTATCAAAAAATAAAACACCCTCTCTTTAATTCACGATCAATCTCAAATCATTTAGCAATAGCCCAGAAACATTTATATCATACTTCAAAAGGTGAAATTTATCAATTCGTAACATGTGAAAATCAAAAGGGTTATAACTCGAGAGAAAGTACAAATATTCATGCTCTCAATTCATATTTCAAAATTCGAAACACATACATGTATATATATATATACGAACAAAATCAATTTAATCATTAAAAAGGATTCATGATGCATATTCTTCAAATTCATCTCAAAACCCTTCATGAATATATGATTTCTAAACCTTAAAAACTTAATAAAATAATTTCAACATGCCCATATAGTTTAGGAAAACCCCACGTACCTTATTGTAATGACCCAAGACTACTCCTAGTCATCACATGGTGCTTACGACCCCAAAGGACCATAAGCTAACCCATGAATGATATCTGTTGTGAGCACTGAACAATAATACTGAAATAAATATGGAAAAACGAGATGAAATTCCATAAGGTTCAAAACATTTAAAATACTGATAATGAATAATAACATCTGGATATGAAATACTGTCTGAATCTAGTCTAAAAAGCCTCTAACTGAATCTGTTTGAAAGTGGAGTTGATGGGACAACCCCCTAACTAACTTCATCAACTAAAATACTGCAAAGCTGAAGTACTAAAATAAAAGCATATCCTCTATAGATGAGGACTGACTGCTAAATATGCTACTGTTGGCTGAATCTGGCTACGCGCGGTCAGGAACCTGAGCGTCCGAACCTATGATATGAAACATCATAGCGCAAAAAATAGGTATGCGATTAGTACGTGGGAATGTACTGGTATGCTAAATGGGGTAAGGCTGAATGCATGGGTTTATATGTATGAACAATAACTAACTGAATGGCATGTAAGAGATGGATTAGCATACATGGAGGATCTATAAATACTGAGCATACTGTGCATACTGTAACTGAGAATACTGGAACTGAATCTGATAACTGATAACTGAATATACTAATAATCTGAGATCAATGATAATCTAAATTACTGATAACTGAATGACTGTTTCTGCCATTCCTAATTCTGTAGAACTGAACTGAGTTCTATTTTAAAAACTGAGACTGAAACTGAAACTGTGAAAGATCTCACTTAACCGACATGCCCTTGAGTAAACTGAGTAGGGTCCAACCTATAATCCCAGTTGGAAGGGTGCCAATACTGTGCCACGGGTAAAGACAACTGTTGTGGTCAAGCCTATCTGACGAGTGACCCTGAACAGGAAGTCAAGCCTAATATGACGGGTGACCCTTGGGAGGTAGCCAAGCCTTAATCTGATGGGTGACTCCTCACATCTTATGCTGGCTATGTAGTTCTATAGTGTGAGACTGCTACTAATGACCCTGCCTGCCTAACGGGAGAAGTCATCACCACTACACTTGCTCGGTTCTAGTTCCTACTCCCAACTAAATGACACTGACTGAGTATACTGAACTAGGTTGGGCTGATGTTGAGATTTCTGAGTTTTCCTAAGTTCTGTGGTTGACTGAGTTTTGTTATTAACTGAAAGGAGTACTAATCATGACATGACCGATACTACTCATAACTGACATCGGCTCTAGGTAAACAACTAAGTTGTCAGGTATTAAATACCCCCAGGACTAGATAACATGAAAAGTAAACCAAAGCATAATCTTGAATAACATAATAATGTTTACTTGGTCATAATTCATTCAAAGAGACATTCCATCAAACACTTGTAATGCATTAACTTGTACATGAATGGGGAATACATGTTAGCATGCTATAATGACATTATTTCATTCACATAGATAATTTATCAAACACATAAAAAGCATACTTGGTTCATTAAATCATAAACACTCAGGGTTAACATGGTTACAACAATCAACTTGCAAATGGAAGGGTTTATCATGAATACCATGTAATTTAACACATACTAGAATCAATTCTTGGAGCTCGTAATCTAAACCATGGATTAAAACTCAAACAACATCATGAACATAAATTCAATCTAACTTAAACATGGAAATCATAAATCATAAATCTTGTATTTTGAAAAGGGATGCTTGGGCTCCATGGAAGGTAAGGATCCATGAATGAACATCTAACATACCTAAAACTCTAAATTCTTGAAGTTCGTGAAGACTCTTGGAGGGATTCTTGAGATTGCTTTTGAAACTTGGGTGCTAGGGTTTTCTATCTTTGAGAGAGAATGTCTTAAATTGGGAAAAGTGAGTTAATAATGACCTAAATATGTTTTTAGGAATTTAATCCCATATCTGGGCAGAATAAAATCATGAGAAAAGACTGTTTTAACCCTAGCACGACTTTAATTTTTTGTAAAATTTTCCCGATCTGGACCCCAGGCGCGACACGGCGTTATCGCGTTGTGTCACTAGAAAATGGCAAATGGGAACTTGCATGGTGGCGCGATGCAGTGGTATCGCGTTTCCACTTTGTTTGTGAACTGGAAGTGCACCGCGACGCGGTGTAATCGCGTTGGTACACTGGAAATTAACAATTGTGAACTGGGTCCATGACGCAATGCGCCAATATCGCGGAGCAACACTAGAAACTGACTATTGCTATTTTAACACACTCCGCATGCGCTACTAGCCTGAATGATGGTGTTTAACGATGGAAACTTAAAATCACCATAACTTCTTACCCAATTGTCGGATTTAGGCAAATTTTATATCGTTGGAAAGGTAATTCAATTTTCCACACAACAAAAATTAAAAGTCCTGAAAAATCCACATGTACAAAGTGTATTCATCTTTAAATCAAGTCTTTGGCATTTTTGGGATGAATTTAAGTTGGGTAAAAGTACGGGGTGTTACACTTATATTAATTAGTTTGAAGATTGGAAACCTAATCTTGAAACCTTTCTTGAGAATCTTGAATTGAAAGACTTGAATTCTTGATCCAAAGGGTGGAGATAGGGTTATGTTTTTTAGAGGATTTGAGATGTTTAATTGATGAAATAGAAGGAAATTATCGTCCCTTGAGGGTTATCAAGCGTGGGCTGGGAGTCATAAGGGAAGAAAAGACTAAAATGCCCTTAAAAATGCGGAACCAATAGCTGAAAACTAGGGGTGAAGTGGAGTGTGCATCGCACGCTAAACGCGCGACCTTACTGCCTCTCTCACGAAAATGACTATAACTTTTTGCTCAGGTATCGGATTATGGCAAAATTTGCATCGTCAGAAAGCTGACTCAAAGACCTTTCATTTGATATATAGTAGGCCCTTTAAATCATTATATACAATAAGTTAGGATCGATGAAAGTTGACCCAAGTTTAGATGTTCACTAAAACTTAAGCAATAGGAAAGTTTTCAACTCGTCTTTGAGCTAGGGGATTTTTGTGACCTAAATTCACATTCAAAGGTATTCACACACTATAGGATTGATCATCACACATTTTTTAACAAAGAATCATTGGGTTCGGGTCTATACACATAGAAAAGATGGTTAAAACTTTATCCCGAAAGTGCGGGGTGTTACATTATCTCCCCCTTGGGATCATTCGTCCCCGGATGATGGGTAGGGACTTGTTGAAGCTCCAAAAATATGGAATAAAGGATGTAACCTTACTCTAAGAATTTTTTTCAAAGGAAACATACACAGACCTCAAGAAAAACATTCATGACATCGCTAAGTGAATCGTGTAAGCACGAAGCGTGAGATAATAAGAATTGATATCGAGATGACCTTGTACATGAATTCTAAGGATCATGATCATCACAACATATGGTATGAGCTTATTTGGTGATCACATACCTGATTTCCATCGGTATTAATCAAGAATTAAGATTTCACCGAAGATAGGGATAGAAGCATTCTCCATCTTTCATGATACAACGAATAGACTTAAACTTAAAGACACTACTCAGCTATGTCCCAACATTAAATAACATACTTCGCCATTTCCATCATACATTTATACCATCACATATCAAACCACAAGAGTTATCCCACTGCAAAGTACTTTTATATTGAAGCCTAACTCGAAATAATAACGTGCTAACTTAAGCAACATGGCCCTATACTCTACATCCCATGAAGAAAATTACTTCACCTTATCACTACCATCAAACGCACTCGAGTTTTAAATCAAGGAGCCCCAACTACATAACCCATTGGTTTGTATTTTCATCAACCATAACATCCAAGCCTATCATTTCTACACCCACTTCATGGATCTTTCCACTAAGACCAGCCAATTCAATCATTCTCACTAAAAAAATTTCCACATAACTCCTTCTTAACTATCTCACGTACCGAAAGTTCATCTCCTTCTTCCCCCTTCCCCTATAACCTTACTCAAGAAATCATATCAAAATTTTTCATTCTCAAAAATGTCTTCTCCCCCACCTAACACACTGGTATGCTTCTACAACTACCATCATACTAACATACAGAGGGTCATTAAGGGACCCGAGCATAAGCATCATGAATGGGAGTAGTACTACTCAACGTGGAATGTGAGATGAAGATGTGATGCAATAAACATGAATTACTTTATACACCAGATGTCTAGATCATAAATAGAGAGTCGTTCGGGCATAAACACAACACAACATGGTTTCTTAGGACAGACTCCAATGAGAAACATGGGTGCACATATCATGAGTTATATGGAATAAAGCCGAAATTTATGTAGTTAACAACTAAGACAAGGATTGCCACTTGACGAGATTGACCCTCATTTAAAGAACTAAAATTTTTACATGAGTTAGCATAAACTTTATCACTTTGGCTAATTCCGGGATAAAATGATTTAGTGACATATAGAAAGTATAGTTCCTTAGAACCAAGCATGAATTGGGACAAAAATTTATGGTTCATGAGCAACATATCATAGATCTTGGATACTTGAAATATTGGATCACTGAGGTACATTATTACTTCTTGTTTGGAGGTCGAAACATGACATGAGTTACATAGAGAGCTCAAACTTTAGACATTGGCAAGACATGAATACACAAGGCATTGGTAGATGTCCATTCAAATCAAAGTAGGAGGGGCTTGCTTGAATGTGAATTGATTTTTCATGATTCTTACTTAATACTTGACACCACAAGAAAATTCGGGAACTACTGTAATCCATCATCTCCCCCCTTAGATCAATGTCACACTCCTAGATTTATAGATATAACCTCACATCAAAATCTATAGACACAACTCTCAACGCAAAAGAGACATCACCGTATACTTAAACTCTAAGATCTCCCTGATGAACTATACTCTGAAGGCCTTTCTTTCCGTAAATGCTACTCTTAACTTTCGCTAGCCTCTATAGCCATCACCCTACAACTCTCATGAGCGTACGCACCCACACTCCTTATCACAAAGAGGGGTATTAATATACACATGAACACAAACTCCCCTCAATAAATATATAAAGATACTAAATTCTTTCTAGAACCTCTCCCTTTCAGGGAGACTAAATAGTAATTTCCTCCAACCCCCAAGGTCATCAACTTACGACTACCATCATCATGGGCATAGACACCCATGCTTCTAAACACTTAACACTCCATCTTTAATTTCTTAGAATACTAGCCTTACACCTCTAATCACACAACTTACAACTTAACAAAATTTGTGAAACTATACAAAAGGCACATATTGCCTACCTATATTTTCTCAATCCATCTCTAATGAACACCACACAACAACTCCTTAGTCTTCCCCAGATGTCTCCTTACTACAAATTTCAAGAACACTTGCTAGGTATGCCAAACACTTATACACATAACACTTTATATAATAGCATGCTGCCTGGGGAGGGGGTTTAACTTATTCTTATGTACCCACGCTCTTATCTGCTTAATGACTCAACCACAATTCATCGTTCTAACACTAATCCCATGTATATAAATATGTCATAATTGCCCACTCTTTTTTCCACAAGTTGCCAACCTAGGCTAGTGCACATGTCAAATTAAACCTACTACTGACTCCCACAAAACATGCAGCATTAATATTAAGCTATTATTTTGACCACTACACTCCACTTCTAAAGTTCAAGCTTATTGTCTAACAACACCAATCATATAACACTGATGAAGCAGGTCACACACTACACTATTTCATCAAATTGGGGAATCAACCTAACTATGCCATTTAACTTAACTACCGCCCACAAGTTCATTCTCTCCACAACATTACTACCATACCTTAGTTACTACCACACATCTTCTCACGTGCAGTACTATCTTACAACTAACAAATAAAAGACAATCAAGGGGGCAAAGTCACATAATAGGGACAGTCGATCTTAATCTTATAACATACCCATTACGATCTTATCTACATATTCCACTTTCTCATATCATATTTACTTACCCATGCATACATCCCCACTACCTTCAAATTCCATATACACCAATGAGTATCTACCCATAACTTATTGACTAATCTATCCCTAGCCATTCACATTCTATAAATAATTTCTACAACCACCATAACTATCTATCTAAGATCTTCCCCTATTTTGAATAAATAATAATCATATCTCATCACTTCCTTCACAGACTACCATACAATCTACAATATTTCCACACATTAGTCTATCACTATAAAATGGCAAACCAACTTGCAATCAACGGTTATATAACTAAAACTACGTATTTTCACATAAGTCACCCTCACTCTGACTTCTAACCTTGTAACTCTATATCACCAACTTGTTGGTCCATCTCACTACCAATAGATTATGACACTTTAACATATACTACTACTCGGATGGAAATACAATTCTAACATTCTTCTATACATGATTACCCTTATGCATGACATCTGCAACAAGAATTTTGAAAGAGGACTGAATACAGTTTGTACCTTAGGCTAAAAATCATGATTTTATCTGGAATAAGGTATACGCTCGAATCAGTACACCTTGAAGTACTAAGGGACTCCTCTCAAGTCCTTGTACAATCTCATAACTTTATGGATAACTCAATCAAAGAGAACCGATGGGGGAGTTATACTCTTAGACTTGTATCACCTCGAGAATGAGGCATGGCCCATGAAATTAGAACAAGGAAGGCATTTGGATAAATTTCTTATGGACAACGTTATAGCATGAACTAGAGTATGAAAGAATAAGAAACAACTCCTAAATGCTCGGTAGCCTCTTAATTATAAGTGTGGTGCATAATACACCCATAAGCAAGACTTTACTAGACACGATTTTGCAAACACCCTGGGACCATGAACCATACTCTGATATGAAGTTTGTTATGACCCGACCCAAGGTCATGACCATGACGAGCATCCCGAACCATGAATTCCCGATCGCCCTTCTCAAGCTGGCAATCATGCACACCATTTATATACTATAAAAAATGAGAAAAAGATAATAAAGACGGAAATATGGTCAATCACTTAATTCAACTGAACTATTTGAAATTTAGATCATAATATTCAAAAGCATATGACACCAGTCTACAAAATTTCTAATAAAACAAGAGTCAGTATATGTCTAAAAACTGGGACAAAGCCCCTCAGTCAGACCATGAACCAAAATAAAATAGTAATGTCTAATAACCAAGACCTTCCTAAATAAGGGAGGCTCACCAAATGCAACTTTGGACAAACAATCTACAGATTAGCGAGACCCCGATATTGTACCTCAGATCTTGAAATATAGGGGGTCAATACAGATGTACTGGTATGCAGAGCAACCCAAAATAATGAACTGTTATGCAACATAAGTGAGAGCAATTCATAAAATATTTTACATACGATATATAAAAACACATGGGCATACTTAAATACTTTGAAAAGTTTCTTTAAAATCACGACTCACTCTTTATCTTACTTCTGAGCTAGGTGGTACACCCTATAATTCTACAATCCCATGGGCTATATGGAATTCTCCCTTGACTCGGCGGCCAAGCCCCCAATCCAAGTTTGCAGCAAGGGTTATAGTATCTACTTATCTACTACGCCACAGGGCCATCGCCAGCGTATAATTTCCCTTTCAGTTAAAATAATAACCTGTATCAGCAAAACACGGTTTTGGGCAATAAGTTTTTTGGGCTCATGCCTTCTTTGGGTAACCACCTAACTCTTTTTAAGCCCATTTTTAACACTTTATAAACATGTATCATTCTAAATTTCAAAATCTAAAAACCTAAAGAAAAATCTACATTCTGTTCTGTTCTATATTATCATGGCATTATCTCTTTTGGTATCGTCATACCAAGACTTGCAAGTCATATATCTAAGCCATAATATATCATCTTAAAATATCCTCATCCAAAATATAATGTTTGGACCACTAAATCATTCAAATAGTATAAAGGGGATTCATATTTCAAAACATGTGTGAAACCATGCAAAGATTCTCTCTTTTCAATTCTTAAACATATGATGGTCACTTACTTTGTAGTAAATCATGCAATTCTTTCAATAGACATCTTCATCATTTATCAACAAATAAAAAACTCTCTCTTTAATTCACCATCAATATCAATTCATTTAGCAATAGCCAAGAAATATTTATATCATACTTCAAAAGGTGAAATTTATCAATTCATAACATGTGAAAATCAAAAGGGTTACAACTAGAGAGAAAGTACAATATTCATGCTCTCAATTCATCTTTCAAAATTCCAATCACATACATGTATATATATACGAACAAAATCAATTTAAGGGGGAGGCCTCAAGAACAAAACATTACATCATTGAAAAGGATTCATAATGCATATTCTTCAAATTGATCTCAAAACCCTTCATGAATATATGATTTCTAAACCTTAAAAATTTAATAAAATAATCTCACCATGCCTATGTAGTTTAGGAAAACCCCGCGTACCTTATATTGATTAGTTTGAAGATTGGAAACCTAATCTTGAAACCTTTCTTGAGAATCTTGAATTGAAAGGCTTGATTTCTTGATCCAAAGGGAGGACCTAGGGTTATGTTTTTTAGAGGATTTGAGATGTTTAATTGATGAAATAAGAGGAAAATATCGCTCCTTGAGGGTTATCAGGCATAGGCTGGGAGTCATAAGGGAATAAAAGACTAAAAAGCCCTTAAAAATGTAGAACCAACAGCTAAAAACAAGGGGTGAAGTGGAGCGCGCGTCGCACGCTAATTGCGTGACCTTACTGTCTCTCTCACGAAAATGGCTATAACTTTTCGCTCAGGTATTAGATTAAAGCAAAATATGTGTCATCGGAAAGATGACTCAAAGACCTTTCATTTGATATATAGTAAGACTACTAACTCATTATATATAATAATTTAGGATCAATAGAAGTTGACCCAAGTTTAGACGTTCACTAAAACTTAAGCGATAGGAAAGTTTTCAACTCATCTTTGAGCTAAGGGATTTTTGTGACCTTAATTCACATTCAAAGGTACTCACACACTATAGGATTGATCATAACATATTTATTAATAAAGAATCATTGGGTTTGGGTCTATATGCGTAGAAAAGATGGTTCAAACTCTAGCCCAAAAGTACGGAGTGTTACAATTTTTTTATGTCTTTTGTTTATTTCTTTGTTGTTAATAATGGTGTTGGTGTTGTTTTTGGTATTGGTGTTGGTGTTGTTGGATATGTGGTGTTGTTTATGGTGTTGTAACATATGGTATTGTTTCTTTATTGTTGTTGATGATGTTGTTGGTGGTGTTGGTGGTATTGCAATAGATTCCCCAACTGTTTCAACTGATGAATCAGTTGTTGGAACATACGGAGCAAATATTGAAAGAAATTAAACCAGTAGCAAGGTTTGTTTGATTTATTCTAATAGATGACCCATCTGTTGCAATATGTCATCCATCTGTTGCCACGGATGTGTTACCTATTGCAACAGATACTCATATGTTGAACATATGAAGAATCTGTTGCAACAGATGGGTCATCTATTGGAACTCTTGTTGTAATGTGTTGTATTCATTCAATTTTGTGTTACCCTTTTCTAAAATTAGGCAGACATCAATTGTAATGTTCTTGTTGTTCTTCTTTTATTTGACATTATTTGTTTTTCTCTTGTTTGCTGATAAAAGGAATTGAGTATGGATCAACTTTTGCCTACCCAACATAAAAGGCTAGAGTAAAGATGGGTTCGGAGGAATAAGCTGCTTGCAGATGGAACCACTTCATATGTGGAAAGTATGTATTACTGATTATGTTAGCATGGAAATACACATAGAGTACACCAATTTTGTGAATGAAGATTTTCATCGATTAGGCATTGATCATTCAAATAAGATATCTGTAATTTTAGTGTTAAAATTGATAGGTCCAAACTGATAAGGCTGAGGGACCTTGTTGGTGGTGTCGATATCCTATTACGGTTTAATAATGGTTTTGCAAATGTTTATGTGTCAAGTTTGGTGAAGGGATCAAGATTTGGTAGCATTGTAAGAAGATTCAATAGTGATTGGACTAATTTTAAGGGTTCGATGGACTTTTCAAAGGCCTCCGAAGCATCACATTGCTGCAACTAAGAATGAAAATCAATATAGTTATTGTCCTAGCCCAAATTTATATGATTGGGTTGCTCGGGGTGATGATTATATAACAGAAGTTGCAGTAAGAGAATACCTGTGAGAGAAAGGGGAGTTGATGAAGATTATATCATCTTAGACCTTATGAAAGAATAAACACAGGGTACCAAGGAAAGTGTAGCAAATCTAGATGCTGAAATTGACTTAAAACATGAGAAATCTGAATGAGGTGCAGATATAAAAGTGTAACCAAAAATGAAAATTCGTCAGTCGTCTCTCTCAAAAGAAAAATACTGCAGCCGGACACTTTGCTAGGGAACTGCGACTAGTTAGCATGGTCGGAATGATCACTTCCAGACAAAATAATAGAATACTAAGGAATTATATTTGCGGGAATCGAGGGTTGAAATGATGCACAGTAAAGAATGAAAACTTGCACCAAGATCTTCTGAAGTTGAGATAAGGAATCAAGCTAAGACGGGAATTTTAAAAGTTACACTTGCATCCTAGGCCTTTCGTTTGTGGTTCTGGTCACATCAGTCGCAGTAAAAACAAAAAGGCCTAGGATTTTTTCCCAACTTCTTACCTATTTGTTTTCACTGTTATTGATCTGATTAGAACCACAAACAGAAGGCATGGGATGCAAGTTAAAATTTAGAAATTGTTGCCTTGATTGATTCTTTATTTTAACTTCAGAACTTCTTAGCGTAAGTTTTCTTTCTTTACTGTACATCATTTCAACCCTCGGTGCCCGCAAAGCTGCTTCCTTGATGTTTTATTATTTTCTTTAGAGGTGATCATTTTGACCATGCTAACTAGTTGTAGTTCCCTAGAAAATATCCATCTCCAGTATTTTTCTTTAAGAGAGACAACTGACGGATTTTTATTTTTGGGTACACTTTTATATTTGCACTTGATTTAGATTTCTCATGTTTTAAGTCAATTTTATCAGTCAAATTTGCTAGAAGTTCCTTGATTTCTACCTTATGTTTCCTCTTTAATTAGGTATCAAATGATATAGTCTTTCATCAACTCCCCTTTCCTTTACAGGTATTCTCATACGGCTCCTTTTGGTGTATAATCATCTTCTTGAATAACCCATCCATATAAAATTGGGCTAGGGGAATTTCTATGGGTTTTCGTTCTTGTTTGCTGCATAAGGAGGCTTCGAAGGCCTTCTGAAAGTCCAGTACACCCTTAAAGTCAGTTCAATCACTATTGGATCTCTACAATGCCATCAAATATTGATCCCTTTCCAAAACTTTACATACATCAACATGAGCAACAACCGTCATTAAATCATAACAGAGTATCGACACCATCTTCATGGTTCCTCCACCTTATCAGTTCAAACCAATCAAACTTTAACTATACAATGCAGGATCTTGTTTGAATGATCAATGCCTAATCGGTTAAAAATTGCATTCACAAAATTATTGTACTTTATGTGTGTTGTCACAATGACCTTATCAGTAATACATAACTCTCACACATGAAAGTGGATCCATCCATCTTCACGCACCTTATTCTTCCTACCCCATCTATGACTTAATTTGAATAAACAAATAACTAACTTGTTGCAATAGATGACACATCTATTAAAATTATTAAACAATTATAGACATATGTTACAACAGATGATCAATCTGTTGCAACAGATGACTTATCTATTGGAATTAATCTAACAGATATATATATATTGCAATAGATTGTCAATATGTTGTAAATTATCAAACAGATAGAATATATTTTGCAAATGATTTCCCATCTAAAATATATTTTGCAACAGATTACCCATCTGTTGGATTTATTTTAAAATATTTTTTTCTGATATAAAATAAAGATAAAATATTATATTTAAATATTTTCTTAATAAAGATAAATATGTGAATAGTCGTGGCTTTTTGACTAACCCATTCAAATTTAATCCTCTATAAATAAGCCCCTCCTTACTCCTTCAGTCTACTCCACTTCTAGATATGGCTGATTCGAATTTGTATAAGGTGATCATGTGCGACTCTTTTCGGGAACTTGAAAGGCAGATTCATGAACTTTGGTAGGAGTTGAGCACCATGAGAGCAAGGCTGAGGAGGGCCCTGCTGCTGTCGGATGACAATTGGCCATTTGACAATAATAATAATAATAATAATAATAATTACGTTATGTTTTTTCTTTTAGCGTATGTATTTTGTTTTATTATATCGGATCTACCTAAGGGAGGAACCTAATGTATGTTTTATTTTTTATTGTATATTTATATATAATGGATTCAAAAATATGTGTGTTTGGTTGACTTTGGCTTTTTAATTCTTCTTTATTTTTCACTCTGTCTATTCTTTATTCTCAACGTGTCAACGGTTGGAGGTAGGTATTGAGCATTGGTTGCAACGGATGGACCATATGTTGTAACAAATAGTTAATTTATTGCGACTGATTGACCATATGTTGCAACAGATAGATGCAAGAGTTGCAACAATTCAATAAAAATGGTTATATTATTGAAAAGCTTAAAAGACATGACTTTTCACAATAACCAAAAAGTCATCAGTCAGATTTAATATGACTTTCACAATAATCGAAATGTCACCAAATTGATTCAATAAAAGAGGTGAACCATCGTGACTTTTTATCTACCACATTTAGATTCAATCTTCTATAAATAGGTCCCTTCATACTCGTTCATTCTACTCCACTTTATTTATTTCTTGCATTTTGTCTTTCGAACTACATATTCAACCACTTCTCTCTAAATATCATATTCCTTTCTCGTTTAGGTACGTTTTTTTGTGTGTGTGTGTAAATCTATCAGTTGATAGTAATATGTTGTATTAAATTCTGACTCCTTTCTTTACTTTTGTGCTTATGTTTTTTGTCAATTCGTGCGTGTTCTAGATATGGCTGATCCTATTTGGGAAATTATTATTTTGTGCGACATTGTGTGAGAACTTCAGAGGCAGGTTAATGAACTCCGGTGGGAGTTGGCCGCCGTGAGAGCAAGGATGCTCCGAGAGATTCGCAGGCTGAGGAGTGGTCTTCTGCTGCCAGTTGACGATTGGCCGGCTGAGAATATTAACAATAATAATAATGATATAATAATTAGGTGATGTTTTTTCTTTTAGCATATGTATTTTTATTTTTCTATATCAGATCTACCTACCTAATGTATTTTATTTTTATTTAATGAAAAATTTATGTTTGGTCGAGTTTGACTTTTTAATTCTCATTTAATTTTCATTCTGTCTATTTTTTCTTCTCAACAAACATATCAACGGTTGAATGTAAGGAACAATTTTGAATCCAGTAGAAAGCAAGAGTTTTGAGTTCTTTCAACAGATGGACCATCTGTTTAAATAGATTGGTCATCTGTTGGGTTTCTGACAGAACTGTATTGTGTTGCTCCAATAGATTATCCATCTGTTGCAACAGATTGGCCATATGTTGGAGGAATAAATTCCATTTTGATAAACTATATTGTGTTCTTCCAGCAAATGTCCATATGTTGGAGGAATAAATTCCATTTTGATAAACTATATTGTGTTCTTCCAGCAAATGTCCATATGTTGCAACAGATAGGTAGTCTGCTAAAAATAATTTTATGGTCTGTTGTATTTAGTTTCTGTTTTACATCTTCTTATTGATGCACAAGTTAATAAAAAAGATATTTTATATAATAAATAATAACATTTATGTTCACAACAATGAGTTTAAAATATCAAAGTCCATAACAAACAATAACACAAGTTTTGCTATTACATCTTATGGTACCTAAATAAAGATAGTTGTTTACATCTTATGGTACCTAAATAAAGATAGTTGTTATTGATTCCTCCATTAGTGGTACCTAAACAAAGACATTTGTTAAAAAAGTTAATAATGACATCATAATAAAATTAACAGTGATTTTATAGTGCCGTAATATGAACCCAGTAGATGAATAATCTATTGCAACTAGTGAATAATATGTTGCAACAGGTTACTTATATGTTGCAACAGATGAATCACCTGTTGGTAATTCATGTTACAGTACTATAGAACCTGAAGTTGATTCCAACAAATGAGTCATCTATTGGAAAAGTTGACTCTTATGTTGCAACAGATTATACATCTGTCGCAACAGATGAATCACCTATTGGGTTGTACTACAGAACCTTTAAAGCAGATTCCAATAGATGAGTGACATATTGCAAGAGATACAAAACCTGTTTCAACATATTAGTTACCTATTGTAACAGACGTCTCGTCTGTTGGAATTGAGTTCTGGTTCTATTGTAATAGGTGAGTAATTTATGTCAACAGATGACTCTTATATTGCAACAGAGAACTCGTCTGTTGCAACAGATGACTCATCTGTTCGATTCATGTTAAAGCACAATAAAACCATAAATATGAATCCAACATATGATTCTTTTATTGCGACAAATAACTCATCTGTCGCAACAGATAAGTCATTTGTTGAAACAGATGAATTTTTTGTTGGGTTCATATTTAGGGTTCTATCCATTATTTTAAAAACAACAGTAATAGTGTACCCAAATGAGAGATTCAACTAAAAATCATAATTTTACTTACCAACGTCGCCTATGAAGTAATGCCAAAGTGATGTACGAAACGAAATTTGACATAAAAAATTGGTGAAGTAGCAGCAGTAGTGGTAACAACAACAATAATGGTAAACAATAAGAAGATGATGATGATAATAAAGAAGAAGATGATAATGAAGCACAAGATGATAAATAAAGCAGCAGCAACAATGAACAACAAAAATGGCGAAGAGAGAGAAAATACGTGTTTTTATTTCCTCCGTTTCTAGTTATATTAAGTCAACATTTGAATCAAAGTAAATTAAAAAACTTGTGGGTTATTCTCAAACTTTCCCAACTTTCTTAATAACTAATAAAGTAATTGTCACCTACACTCAATTATTAAAACTTAAGTTACCTATAACTCATTTTCAAAATCTTTTGTCACTTTTAACTAAATTGCCTAGTAAGGGGGTTTTGATCTCACTTGTATATACACACACAACACGAAAATAATTTGAAAAGGTCAGCGACAATACCTGTTATCTATTTTTTTCAGATGCCTAATGGTCATTGCTAAGAGTTGATTGTCTCAACCACTCACAATGACACAAGTTTGCTGATTAGAGATGCAGCCAAGTCGAGTTTTCCTTGTGACAACATATTGCTTCATGAGTATAAAGGAAATAGCATAATGATTCCTAAGAGATCATGCAAAGATAACAGTCAGATCCAAATGATGTCTACTTCATTAACTTTGGCATGTATTAACGTCATATTTGGATGAAGTAATTCAGAAAAGACACAGCATGAAGAAATTAAGAACACATTGAAATCATAAAACAACTTTTCTGATAGCACCAAATGAAATCGGCATAATAGAATCTAGATTTGGATTTAGTTAGCTGATATGCAAAAGCCTAAACATGGAGATCTAGATTCTACACCAATAAATAACTCATCATTGCTAGGAACTTATTTTAATCACTTGTAGTTATTATAGACAACAAAACCATAGATCTCCAAAGGGTGAGGGTCATATACACACAGAGAACCTCATATATCCATCTCTTTTTTTTGGGATAATAGTTGTGTTCGGACTAGCTAATTTGTCATCAATGATTAAACAAATGGGAATAACTCACCTAACATTTGTTGTTTCTACTGGGTACCTCCCAATTCCACCGACACAACTATCGGGTAACTCTGCCACCAAAGATTGGGTAGATGGGAAGAAATCAACTACGGTAATGTTTATTATTTGTACCAACTTTATTGACCACCAGGGCAAACCCTTGAATGCCCTCGTGTTAGATTACGGGTTTGGGTCGCCCATGTGGATCGACCCAACCCAGTCTTTTTTGTTTTAATTATCTGTTAAGTGGAAGATAAGGGAGTAATTTAATTTTAAAAAATAGGGGGAACAGTTACCGAGTAACTGGCTTATACACCCACCACTGTACATATATATTGTTTTCTTTTGTTTAAGAATACAAATCAGTGAAAAACGAACCTCTGTGTTAAACAACAAAAACATCAACAAAAATCCAAAAAGGAGGCTTTTAGTTTGTGAATCAACTCTCCGTTTCTTAGAGAGACAAAGATTGACTTGGGGCGATTGTGTCAGTAGAAAATTCAACACTTCCGCTGCAACGGATTAAGATACATACACTATTTTTACTATGAATTTTCTATCAATGTCATTAGAGCCAGGTTTATTGCCCTAATTTTGCATGTAAAATCTCGATTTTAAGTGGAGAATTAGAAAATCGAATTAGCACTCACCTGTATGAAAAATTGTTAACCGACTATAAACTAGTAAAATCCAGTCAGACGCACTGTTGATCCAGTCAGACACGTCAAAAAAATTATTTTTAGATCCGACATATTAAGAATTCATTTCTGCCATTGAAGTGTTAGAAAAGAGGATTCTTAAGTGGTGTTATTAATTTACACACCTATCCTAATTGACTTCCAAATAATCAATTGAGTTGAATGAACTACCAATTGGAAAGTCAGCCTAATTTAGTTTGTGATTATCCATTGGACGGCTAATTTTCTTGGAATCTCATTATATTTTGAAAAGGAATGTTGTTAAAGTCAAATAAGGAATGGCTTAGAAAAACAGTCTTAATGAAATTTTAGGGGCATCCTTTATATTCTGTACAAAATACTTTTGGCTTTTTTTATAATTTTTGTGAGATTTCTATATATAAAATTATTATGCCCACGTGAAGCAGCCATTTCTGTGTTGGTTGTATTATTCTTCTCATTAGCATATTATGTGAAAGGAAGTAATTGCACTTTTTTTATTTCTTTAACAATTGTTTATTTTGACATGATTATGATTTAAATAAATAAGTGTTTGAATTAGACTTGATTTTTTTTTTTCCTTAATTAGCCCATAATAATTTTAACAGATTTTCTCTTCTACGATGAATTGTGACATAAGCATCACATTGAGTGGTAAATCCATTCTTAATTGTTTCTTGGTTCCTATTTCAGAAATGACTGAACGGGGACAAACTCGAATCACTCCAAGTGGGAGTTCTAGATGTCGAGCAAAGAGACAAGGTAGAAGAGCACGTCGTCGAAGGGTATGTTTTTTAGGTCATGAGATCATACGAAATGGTGTCCCTAAGGTGACACAAAATCTGTTATGGACTAAAAGGGTTATACGAAGGTAAAGAGAAAAGAAATTGAAAGAGTTCAAGTCTTTTAAGATGTCACCTAATATTAGTGTTGCTAGTTTTATACATCTGTTTAAAATAAAATGTGTAGAACTAGAAAACTATGTAGAAATCTCGGATTGGGAAGCATTAGCTATATTAGCAAATTCTCTCCGTGATCCTTGAGGCGAGAGATTAATTGATGTTTACCATGAAATTTGGCCTAGCAAGCCTTTTTAGGTGTACATAAGTCGTCTAGAATATTTGTGGAATGACTTTTATTTTTAGATTGACTTGTAACATGAAGTTATTTATTAACTTTATATTATATATATATATATATATATATTAAGTTGTTTATCTCTTTTTACGTGAATTTCATTCATTTATTTGAGTTTAAAACGACTTAATTGAAAGCTATCATCCTAATACACATTAAGAAATTAATTTTTAATTTTGGTCAAGTTTTTAGTTCGTATATATGATGATTGGATTCTTAAGTGTCCTTTCGATTTTACACTAAACATGAAACTTTTAGGTGAAATAATTTGCTTAAATGTGTAATTTGCATGAATAATTGATAACACACTTGAGTTATTGTGTCTTAATAACAGGCATGGCATCAAAAAGCATAATTGTTGACTTGAACAAAGGAGAAAAACTAAATGGAGACAACTACGACATTTGGAGTCGTAGGATATGGTATGTACGAGAAGATCAGAATGCTCTTGAAGGTATTAACCATGTATTAAGTCTACCAGAAGAGGGCAATACTTCACAACACAGAAGAGAACTTGAAGCTTATAAGGCTTGGAAAAAGGCTAATTCCATTACACTTCGAATCATTGTAAGTTCTGTGGTTGATAACATCATACATGAGTGTGAGGAATTTTCAACTGCCAATTCCATCTAGGCACACTTGAGAGGAACATATGGGAGTACTTCTGTTACCCACCTCAGACAGCTGACTATCAAAGTTGACACTTACAAGAAGTGTCATGATCAGAACATCAAACAACAACTTAGGGTGATATTGAATATGATAGCTCAACACAAAAGTGTTGGTCATGTTCTCTTGGATGAGAAGTAGGTTTAGGCAGTGATACAATCTCTTCCCAACAGTTGGGAACACTTAAAGGTCAACTTAAACCACAATGACAGCATCAAAACTTTTTCTGACATTGCACTTCACGTTGAACTTGAAAATGAGCGACTTGGTGCTGCTAAAGCTGCTTCTAATGCCTTTATGGAAGAAACAAGTGGTAAGAACTCTTCAGGATTCAAGCGTAAGAAGAAGTGAAAAAAGAATAGGAAGGGTAAAGAGATCGAAGAAGAACCCCCTAAGAAAAAGAACAAGCCAAATTCCAAAAAGGGAAAAAGGTTTTTCAAGAAGAAATACAAGAGCAAGATGAAGTGCTATAATTGCCAAAATCTGGGGCATTTTACACGTGAATGTCCTGAGGAGAAAAAGGTAGCATTTCTAAATGTATTTGTAAGTGCTACATATGTTTGTAGCACTATTTTATTAACTGAATCTTATCCTATGTGGATTGTAGACTCAGGAGTCACCAACCATGTGGGTCGATATCGAGAAGCATTTATGGAGTTCCGTCGAGTTTCACCTGGATCAAGGTAGATATATATAGAAAATAATGCAAGACTTGAAGTCAAAGGGATTGACACTTGCAAAGTATATTTGCGTGGAGGCCGGTCTTTAATATTGCATGAGGTCCTATATGCTACAAAAATTCGAGAAACTTAGTGTCTGTGTCTGTTCTTTTAGATGTTTGTTTTCATTTGTTCTTTAGTCGTAATTGTGTAAGAATTACTCTAGATAATATTTTTTATGGTTTTGGACATCGTTATAATCGCTTGATTATTTTATATTGTAATCCTTTAACTTATGACTATTATATTGACCATTGTGTAATGTCATGTTATTCTAATAATAATAATGTTGATATAATTACATGGCATGCTAGATTGGGTCACATAGGACAATACCGAATGAATAGATTGGCAAAGAAAGGACATCTAGGTTCTTTCTCTAAAATTGAAATACCAACTTATGAAAATTGTGTTGCTGGAAAGATTACACGTAAACCATTTGGGAAGGCTAAAAGAGCCTAATTCTGGCCATCGTAATTAATCTATTCTGATATCTGTGGTCCAATGAATGTGAGAGCAAGGACTGGTGCTTCATATTTCATTACATTCATTGACGATTTCACGCATTTTGGTTATTTCTATTTGATATCTCATAAATCAGAAGCACTTGAATGCTTCAAAAGATATATGAATGAAGTTGAGAAACAATTAGACAAAAGTATAAAGGCATTAAGAACCGATAGAGGACGTGAATATCTATCAAAACAGTTTGAAGAACTGTGTATTGAAAAAGGAATTATCAGACAATTGACTACTCCTTATACACCTCACCAAAATGGTGTAGCCAAAAAAAGGAATAGAACATTGTTGGATATGACAAGGTCCATGATGGCGCAGGCAAATTTACCAATCTCTTTCTGGGGAGATACGTTATTAATAGCTGCCTATATATTGAATAAAGTGCCTTCTAAATCAGTATCTTCTTTTCCTTATTAACTATAGACTGGTAATAAACTAAACTTTAATGATCTACGACCTTGGGGTTGTACTGCATATATTAAAGATCGTTTTGGTAAGTTTAGAAAACTAAGTCCAAAATAAAAGAAATGTGTTTTCATAAGATACTCGGAACATTTCAAAGGATATATGTTCATTGGTGAATTGGAAGATGAAAGTACTACTGAAATTGAATCACGAGATGTCACATTCCTAGAAAATAATTTTTTGAAAAGGATTGAAATGAAGAAAAATGAGCCTCTTTACGAAAAGTTGAATTTAGATGATCAAATAATGTCGCAGGACATGCTTGATAATTCAATTGATCAAGAAATGATTATTGGTCCAAGTGGGAGTTATGAATCCCAAAATCCTATTGAGGAATCTAAACTTCAATTGCGTAAGAGTACCAGAAAAGTTATGCCTAAACGATCTTATGGGATTGAGGATTATGTCTTCCTGGTATCTCTCACAGAATTAGATGAACCTAATTCTGTGACTGGGGATTTATCGAGTCCTAAAAATGATGAATGGATAAAAGCGATGAAAGAAAAACTGGAGTCCATGAAAACCAATAAAGTCTAGGATCTAGTTGACCTTTCTTCTGGGCATAAAGCTATTGGGAACAAATGGATTATCAAAGTTAAATACAAATCAGATGGGTCAATAGAAAGGCACAAAGCACGATTGGTGGCAAAAGGTTTTACTCAAGAAGCTAGAATAGATTATGAGGAAACTTTTTCACCAGTTGTGAAATTTACCTCAATTCGATTGCTTTTAGCTATAGTTGCACGTTTAGATTTAGAATTACATCAAATGGACGTGAAGACCGCTTTTTTCAATGGAGAACTAAATGAGAAAATCTACATGGAACAACCTGTAGGTTTTGTTATTAAAGGCCAAGAAAAGAAGGTTTGTAAACTAAACAAATCAATATATGGCCTCAAGCAGTCTTCAAGGCAATGGTACCTGAGATTTCATAAAGAAGTGATTTCATTTGAATTCACCATGATCGATGAAGACCATTCCATCTATGTGAAAAAGTCTAATGAAATCTTTATGATTCTTTCGCTTTATGTGGATGATATTTTATTAGCTAGAAATATTTTAGAGTATGTAAAAACTGTTAAGTCATGGCTTTCAAAGTCATTTGACATGAAAGATATGGGTGAAGCAGACTATATATTGGATGTTAAAATACAAAGAGACTGTTCCAAGAAAATTTTGAGTCTATCTCTAGAAACATACATAATGAAAATTTTGGAACATTTTCAAATAAATAGTTGTAAATCCATGAATAATCCTATAGCAAGAGGTAAAACTTCAAGCCTTGAAATGTGTCCAAAGACTGAAAAAGAAAAAGAATACATGTCACGAGTACCATATTCCAATGCAGTTGGGAGTTTGATGTTCGCTATGATATGTACTCGTCCAGATATTTGTTATGCCATAGGTCTGGTTAGAAAGTATCAATCAATTCTTGGAAGAGATTATTGAAAAGCAGTAAAGAGAATCTTTCGATACCTAAAGGGAACTGTTGATTATTCACTATGCTGTAGTGGATCTAATTTATCCATAAGATGTTATACAGATGCTGATTGGGCTGGTGACTGGTATGATAGAAAAACAACTTCTAATTATGCCTTCTTGCTAAATAGTGGTGCAATTTCATAGAAAAGTAAGAAACAAACTTGCATAGCCCTATCAACTATGGAATCAAAATTTGTGGCTTGTGCATCTGCAGTACAAGAAGCTGTTTAGTTGAAGAGATTCTTTGAGCATTTGAACATCGTAAAGAATTCTAAGGGTCCCATGATTTTATATTGTGACAGTCAAGCGGCTATCGCATATACGAAGGATCCTAAATATCACAGCAAGACCAAGAACATTGATATTAAGTATAACTTTATAAGAGACATAGTAGCAAGTGGAGAAATAATTTTACAATACATTCCTACACGAGAAATGATAGTTGATCCCTTTACTAAGGCGATATCTAGAGACTTGTTTGAGAAACATGTTATGGCTCTAGGATTACGTAGGATATGATTATGTTTATGTATTGTAGATGACTTGATTATAATTATTATCAATATAAGAATCTTAAATTTATGTTCAATCTCATATGCATGCAAAAATGTGTTTTATTAATACAGTGTGTCGAATAAGTCACGAGATTGGCTCTCTCGCATGAGCAATCGCCTCTTACGTCGAGGAACGTGAAGAGAAAAGTTCCACCATAAGATAATGACTTATTTTGTAAAGCCAGATGTGAGTTTCTGTATAATATAGATTTAAGGATTATTAAAGAAAAAAACTCTGGTTAGACATTTGGAGGTGTCTAGACCTAGATCTGTACGATGTTAAATGACCAAAAGAATGAGACACACACACCAATATAAGGTGATAACATCGTAGTACGTGTTTTATACCACGTGTTCTTAGCGACCAATGGGTTATTAGAATAATGAATCCCTGCTTCTTCATTGTGTGAGACCCTCAAAGTTATTTTAACTTTTCATTGAAATACCCTTAGACCTTTAACTATTTCTTGAAGTTTCGATCGGTGTTGCTACTTTAGCATGTTACTAATAGCCATGAGAGACTCGGCAATGTGGTTCATGTCTAAGAAAGCAGTTGATTTGAAACAGATAGATTCGTGTAGAAAGGGAAGACGATTAAAATGAATATTTTAACTTGTTTACACAAGCTGGCTATTACACTAACCATATAAGAGTCAAGTGTAATTGTGTATATAAAGTTAATCATGAACTCGAGTTCACCTCTTTAGGAGGATGAGGAATCGAATGAGTAACTACTGAAGTAGTTAATAATGTCTGGGGTATTGTGAGCATTAGAATCCTCATATTAGTAGAGTATCCTTTCCACATGTGATTGGATTCCTATATTTATCTTGTAAAACCTTATAGGTAAAGCTCATAATGCTCACAGGTCGCACGAACTATTTGCAGTATGATTTGGTGACTTGTTGATGTCGTACTGGTGTGGGTCTAGTCCACAATGTGCGAAGTGGAAGATGTTAGATTACGGGTTATTGGTCACCCATGTGGATCGACCCGACCCGACCCAGCCTTTTTTGTTTTAATTATTTGTTAAGTGGAAGATAAACGAGCAATTTAATTTTGAAATAGAGGGGGAACAGTTACTGAGTAACTGGCTTATCCACCCACCACTGTACATATACATTCTTTTCTTCTGTTTAAGAATACAGATCAGTTAAAACAAAACTCTGTGGTAAACAACAAAAATCTAAAAAGGATGCTTTTAGTTTATGAATCAACTCTCCGTTTCCTAGAGAGACGAAGATTGACTTGGGGCGATTGTGTCAGTAGCAAATTCAACACTTCCGCTGCAACAGATTAAGGTATATACACTGTTTTTACTACGAATTTTCTATCACCTTGTAAATACATCTCTATCTAGTACTAGTAATTGTACCTCACTCCATAAGAACAATTTAATGTATACCTTTGATGATATTATCACTATTAACAAATCTGAACTTACTAACAACCAAATAACTTAACTGTTGATAAGGGGGGAAATTTTGAGCACTCTCTCAGAAGAAAATCATTATGGATGATTGCAACTCACTAACACTGTGCTTTAACCTAATGATGAAAGGTATTACTCAAACAAGATGCAAGATATGTCCGGCACTATCGATTACCCATAAAAACCAGGGGGTAGAAACTAGAGATTGAGAATTTGGGTGGCCAATTTAATCTATAACAGCATATCGTCTATCGATCTACAACAAAGAACTATAGCTCTTATCATGACAAATAAGATAAATGATTTGAAATATCTAAGAGTGGGTTCTAATTGACAGCTCCTGTAATGTAAGTCAAACAATGTCAACACTCACCAGTGACTACTTGGAACTCTTAGCCTTCTTATTAGCTGCAGCAGCTTTAGAATCATATTTGATCAGGGCAGTGGGCTTCAAGTCACTTTTGGGGTTCAGTGCCTTTCTGATCTTAAAAGCAGCCCAGACAGTCCCAAAAGCATGCCCTACAGCCTCAAGCCCTTCACTGGTTGCCTTAGTTGAGTCTTACCCACATGCACATACTATCATGAAGAGTAAAGAACCTGACAAAATCTTTTTTTTAAAAAAAAAAAAAGAGCAGCCCGGTGCACTAAAGCTCCAGCTATATGCAGGGTCCGGGGAGGGCCAGACCACAAGGGTCTTTTGTACGCAACATCAGGGAGCATAACAAAATAAATTATCAGAAAAAAGCATAAGTAGCCAAGATAACTGATCATATACTTAATCATGGATGTTAGCAATGCTAAAGTAGGAAAAGGGTGAGTACAAGAGAGGTTTTTCATTGATTTTATCTCTTACTCTACCCATTTATCTATTGTTCTATGGAAAATTTTTAGGTATGTAAAACTCTAAAAGAACACTAAACTTCACCTGTGAGAAACAAATGCAGTCGTCATATACTGCCTGATGTAGACACTACATTCTTTTTAACTACTTCAACGACATCACATATTCTGCCTATTAACAAGAATATGTGCATTAGGCTTCTTCCAAATTAAGTCATTAACTTGTAAACAAAAAACAAATAAATTGCATAATTGTGCCAAAGACAAATTGCATTGCTGTGACAACCAGCACATATGCTTACATTGAAACCACCAAATATCATCTTAAGAGTCCTCAATATACATATAGTGCTCTAATGAAACATAAGCAAGATGCATAAAGTTAATGTTCTTGTCACCCTTATGCCACTTGATGTCCTGAAATAAAGATGGAATCTTGTATCACCTATAGCTAAACAACAACACTAGAAAATTGAACGTGTTTTATTCATCGTTTTGTTATCTAAGAGGGGAACTTTGTGAATAGAACTTGTCACAATTAGATGTTGAATTATGACATAAGAAACCCAAAGTATAACTTGTGTTTTTCTCTTTTCTTTCATCTCCCCATTTCTAAAAAGTAACTATTTTCCCATTGAAATTCCCCACCGAAAATTGCTCATTGGCTCTTCCCACAGATATTTTGATTGAATTAGTGGAAAAATAAAAATAGTCGCGTAAAATTAGGAAGTTTCATAGTGTTTCTATGAGAATATGCTTCTTGTCATATGTTTTCTCATTGAGCTGGTGCGGTAAGAAATGGGTGACAAAATCATCTTTCATAGCACATATTTTTAGTTGTTCATTGGCTCAAGAACAACTACTTGTAAAGATGATCGATATCATGGTCATGACGGAAATCATGTTCCTAAAATGACTTTTTCGAGATAGAAGTAGGAAAACAACTACTTGTAAAGATGATCATGGTCAAGACGGGAATCATGTTCTTAAAATGACATTTTCCTGATAGAAGTAGGAAAACCAACTTTCATAAGTGACATTTCACATTAATTATCTCCTCTCTACCTCCAATACACCCCTTTCCCATCACCATACTCCTACCATGCATTTAACTTTCATAGTGTTTGCCTAGATTAATATTATATAAAATAAAAAAAAGAGCAGCTTGGTGTACTAAGCTCCCGCTATGCACAGGATCCGGGAAAGGATCCGACTACAAGGATCTATTCTACGCAGTCTCACCTTACATTTCTGTAAGGGGCTATTTTCAAGGCTTCAGCCTATGACCTCTTGGTCACATGGAAACAACTTTACCAGCTACTCCAAAAAAATATATAAAAATTCACCTACTTTTCTAAATAAAAATATTATACCAGAACACATTTTTCTTGGTACCAAACACTCCTTTCTATTCACCTATTCTTCTTCTTTCAGCTATGAGAAGCATAATGGAAAGATATACATTCGAGATTGGCACAATACATAAACATATCTTTTAACTTGGCCTCAGATCACATCTATAATCTCCAATTTCGGATGTGCACAAGTAGACACTTAAACTTGTATAAGGTTGAACAAGTAGATACATATGTCCTATGTGGACAATTCTTGTCCTACATGGTGTCCTACGTGTATTATGCCACATAAGACGTGTGTGTCTACTTTTTAAACTTTATACAAGTTTAAGTGTCTATTTGTGCACACCCAAAGTTGGAGGTCGTAGATGTAATTTGATGCCAAGTTAAAAGGCATGTTTATATATTATGACTTGGAGATTTCACTCAAATGGAATTGATAGAGTTAAGATTTTATCATCGATCTCTCACAAGAAGAAGAAGAGGAACGAGTTATTTGACCAACAACACATTGGGCCTTCATCACAAATTGGGCCTATTAAACTAGCTCACAACAATAATAGAAACTACAACAGACTTTGGCCCAAATACACAGCTGTACATAATACATAGTAAAGAGATAAAAAGCTTGTTACAAGTTAGGCAATAGAATAGTTACAAGTGTACAAAGTTTATTGGTTTTGTTTTGATTCTCTAGGTATATTCTCTAGGTATCTTGTATATATGCATTGAGTAGATGATTTGAGAAATACACAGAAAATTTCCATAATTCCTTTCTCTTCAGGTCATATTATCATGGTATCAGAGAACGGTTGAAATCCTTAGCTCTTCTTCCTTCTTTCTCCTCTTTATTTCATCTTTCTCCATCATGTCGGATACCAGTACATCAGTAGCAACACCAACATTGAACACTGTTAATGGCAGTGATCCATCACACCCTTACTATCTTCATACTTTTGACACACCTGGGATGGTTCTTGTTAACACTCCTTTCACTGGAAGAGGTTTTGCAGGATAGAGAATATCCATCCTTATTTCACTCTCAGCCAAAAATAAGTTGGGGTTCATAGATGGTGCTTGCCCAGCTCCATCTTCAACTGATGTTTCTTTCAGACTTTGGAATAGGTGCAATGACATGGTCACATCTTGGTTGCTTAATTCTCTTTCCAAAGATATTACAGACAGAGTTCTTTATTCAAAAACAGCAAAGGACCTTTGGACAGATCTTGAGCACAGATTTGGACAACCAAATGGGGTAAAACTATATCACCTACAAAAGGAATTAACAAATCTGGTTTAGGGATATGGTGACATAGCAGGTTATTTTACCAAAATCAAAAAATTATGGGATGAACTAGACACTCTAAATATTGATGTTGTGTGCAATTGTATTTGCACTTGTAATGGAAAGAAACAAATCATGCAAGTTAAGAAATATGAAAGATTAATACAATTTCTCATGGGGCTAAATGATGTCTATTCTCAAGAAAGAAGTAACATACTCATGATAAACCCTCTTCCTTCTGTGAATCATGCTTATTCCCTTTTGATGCAAGATGAAAATCAAAGGGAAGTGCTTATTCCCAATTTAACAAGAGAGGGTTCTGCTTTCTTAGTTTTGAATAATAGTGGAGGAGGAAACCCATCCTCTCAAAGATCTAGAAATGCCAATTTCAAAGTGAACAATATGTACAAGGGAAAGAAGAATTTGTTCTGTACATATTGCAAACTTACCATTCACACTGTTGAGGATTGTCACAGACTTATTGGGTATCTTTCAGATTTTAAGTCACCAAATCCAAAAGGTTTTCACAGCCTACAAAGAATAACTTTGGTCCTTCAGCTACTGGACATGACATGAGGGTTAATAACGTGCCTCAAAGTTTCAGCAACCTATAAATAGAAACTATGTTAGTTCAACTATTCCACAAGAGATGGCATTCAATGCTATGCCACAGGGTACTAATAACTATAGCCCCATGCATGATCTTTCTCATTTTTCTCCACAGATATCCATAGGACAAGATACTTCTCCATATAATGTTATCTCTGAGAATCCTCATTTTTCTCAACAATTATCACTAGTTCAGTTCACCAAGCTAATACACCTTTTGGATCAGATACAAACAACGTCATCTGAGGTTACTGCAAATTCAACATCTGGTATATTCTTTCAAAACTCAAAATCTTGTTACTCACTTGCTAATTCTAATTCTAAGTCCTGGATAATTGACTCCGGAGCAAGCGAACACATGTGCTTTGATTCTAATTCTTTTATGTCTCTTTCTCCTTTACCTATACCTATTGTTGTTAAGTTGCCCAATTCTTCTAAGGTCAGAGTTACTCATGCAGGAAATATACTTCTTTCTCCGGGTCTAGTTTTGAAGAATGTTTTACATATTCCATGTTTCAAATACAACCTTCTTTCTGTGCATAAACTCTGCCTTACATACCATTGCATTGTCAGTTTCACTTCCAATGGGTGCATTTTGCAGGGCCCTCATTTGAAGAGTCCATAAGTTTTTGGTGAAGTTAAAAGAGGTATTTACACATTGGAGTCTTCTATCACATAGTATAGGATTGATTCTTCCAACAACTTAGCTCATTTATCCAAGTCTAATGTCTCTACTTCTGTTTCAGATTCTATTTTTATTTTTTTGTCTGCTAAAACTACATTTGATGTAATGCTATGGAATGTAAGACTTGGGCATTTGCCCTTTTATGCAATGAGACATATTACTTCTATTTATTTTCCTTGCAATCATGGTTGTTCTTGTACTATTTGTCCCTTAGCAAGGCAAACTAGACTACCCTTTCCTATAAGCTCTATCAAAACCAAGAGTATTTGTTAGCTTATTCACATTGACACTTAGGGTCCATTCAAGGTACCTACCTATAATGGATACAAGTATATTCTTACAATTGTTGATGATTTTAGTAGAGCTACTTGGACTTACTTATTATCTACTAAAGGAAATGTTTTTTCAGTTCTACAAACTTTCTTGTCTATGGTTGAGAGACAATTTAGTACCAAAGTTAAGATCATCAAATCAGATAAGGCTTTAGAGTTGGGAAAACGTTCTTCAGCCTCACTATTCCTACAGTCACAGGGTATTTTGCATCAAACTTCTGGTGTTGCAATACCCCAACAAAATGGAATAGTTGAAAGAAAACATAGGCATTTGTTGGAAATTGCTAGAGCCCTTATGTTTCAATCTAATATTCCAATTTGTTATTGGGGGGAATGTATTTTAACGGCCACTTTTCTTATTAATCAGTTTCCATCTAAAGCTCTTAGTGGAAGAACCCCTTATGAAGTTCTTTTTCACCAAAAACTTTCCTACCATTTCTTAAGAAGTATTGGTTGTCTATGCTATGCTTCTACACTTGCCCGACATAGAGATAAATTTCAACCTAGAGCACGACCTTGCATCTTTCTCGGCTATCCTAGTGGTACCAAAGGTTATAAGTTGCTTGATTTATCTTCTAAGAAAGTATTTATCTCTAGGGATGTCCAATTCTTTGAGCAGAATTTTCCCTTTCTCCAAACACATTACACATCTCCTCACACTTCTCCTCCTATATTTTCTATTTTTCCATCTATATTCACCGACGGTGTTCCAGATTCACTACCCATAAGTCTAATAGATACACTTTCTCCTCCTACCACTCACTCTAATTTAGAGACAACACCACCTATTTCACATGATACCGAGCCCACCTCTACTTCCCAAATCCCTGCTCATCCACCTACTGTTATGCCTACTGTTTTACCTACCAGGATATTTAGTAGAGCTAACAAAGGGACTTTTCCTTCTTATTTACGTGATTTAATTTGCAACAATGTCTACCTTACTGATCTCACTTCATCTTGTCTAAATATCAATTTCTGACTCCCCTGTTCTAGCTTTCAATGCCTTATCCTCATTCAACCAGAATTTCATCAACTCAATTTCCAAAATCCATGAACCCATCCATTATTCTCAGGCTTGTAGTCATCCTGGATGGATAAAAGCCATGAATTCTGAATTAGATGCTTTGAAAGAAAATCAAACTTGGAATGTAGTACTTTTGCCTCCTGGCAAGAAGGCTCTACCCTGTAAATGGGTTTATAAGGTGAAACAAAATGCTGATGGTTCAATTGAAAGACTCAAGGCACGTTTAGTGGTTTGAGGAGATGTACAAAGAGAAGGTTTGGATTTTAATGAGACATTTTCTCCTGTTGTCAAAATGACAACGATAAGATGTCTCTCAATTTGATGTCAGTAATGCTTTTTTACATGGTCATTTACAAGAATTTTACATGAAGTTTCCTTCCGATGTTACTCCTCCCAGTCCTTCACATGTTTGTAGACTCAGGAAATCACTATATGGTCTCAAACAAGCCTCAAGCCAATGGTATGCCAGGCTTGCTGAAGTACTAAGTTTTAAAGGGTTTTCTTCATCTCTAAATGATTACTCCCTATTTTTTAAATATTCAGGGGATCAGGTCACTTTCATAGCAGTTTATGTTGACGATATTTTGATCACTGGAACAATCAGCAGGCTATTTCAGATCTAAAGTGTTTCCTTCACTCAGAGTTTAAAATCAAAGATCTTGGGGAAATTTACTAGTTTTTGGGGATGGAAATACTTAGAGAAAAAGCAGGATTTATTGTGACGCAAAGGAAATTTACCTTGGATCTCCTTGAGGAATTTGGATGCTATGATCTCCCTACTATTTCCGCCCCTTTGTACCCCCAATCGAAGTTGACAGCAGACTATGGAACTCCTTTACAAGATGCTTCTATTTATCAGAGAATGGTTGGCAAACTCAACTATTTAACACATACTTGTCCAGACCTTTCCTTCACGGTTCTCATCCTCAGTCAGTATATGTAGTGTCCTTGCACTGGCCATTTTTCTGCTACTCTTCGTGTGTTGCAATATCTTCAATCTAATACAAATAAAGGTCTGCTACTCAATTCAAGATTAGATTTTTCTCTTCTTTCTTTTTGTGATGCCGATTGGGCATCTTGCAGAGAATCTCGATGATCCGTTAGTGGGTTTTTCATCAGTTTAGGAGGATCTACTATCATTTGGAAGTCAAAGAAACAAACCTCAATATCTTTATCATTAGCTGAAGCTGAATACCATTCAATGCGTTGTCTTATGGCGGAGTTGACTTGGCTCACCCATTTACTTGCCGATCTTTCCATTTCTCCAGTGATGCTTGTTCCGATCTTGTATGACAGTCAAGATTCCATATACATCGCTTGAAATCCAGTCTTTCACGAATGGACGAAGCATGTTGAACTCGATTGTCACTTCGTCCGTCAACAATTTTTATCTGGCATGATTTCTCTCACATTTACTCCATCCAAATCTCAACTTGCAAATCTTTTCACAAAAGCTTTGTATGGACCTTCCCTTTCTTCGATCCTTGGAAAGTTGGGAATCTCTTCGATCCCCTCCAACTTGAAAGGGGGTGATAGACTTAAGATTTTATCATCGATCTCTCACAAGAAGAAGAAGAGGAACGAGTTATTTGAGCAATAAAACATTGGGCCTTCATCACAAATTGGGCCGATTAAACCATCTCACAACAACAATAGAAACTACAACAGACTTTGTCCCAAATACACAGTTGTACATAATACATAGTAAAGAGATAAAAAGCTTGTTACAAGTTAGGCAATAGAATAGTTACAAGTGTACAAAGTTTATTGGTTTTGTTTTGATTCTCTAGGTATATTCTCTAGGTATCTTGTATATATGCATTGAGTTGATGATTTGAGAAATACACAGAAAATTTCCACAATTCTTTTCTCTTCTGGTCATATTATCAGGAATACTCCCTCCATTTTAAAAAGAATGACCTACTTTGACTTGGCACAAAGTTTAAGAAAATAAAAAAGACGGGAATCTTGTGGCCTTAAATTAAAGTTGTGTCAAATATACCAAAATGTCCTTTAATCTTGTGGTCCTAAACATGTCATGTGGAAAGTTGAAATTAAAGTATTGCCAAAAAGGGAAAAGGGTCAATCTTTTTTAAACGGACTAAAAAGAAAAGTAGGTCATTCTTTTTTAAACGGAAGGAGTAATTTTTATCTTGTCGACCGAAAGTTGCCACCCTTCGTAATGAGATCGGCTCTGTTAAAGCTCGGTCAAAGCTCGTACTCAGTTCGGCTCAACTCCGTTTGACTCTTTGTCATGTAAATATCACTTCAAAATTAAAATTCACCCATTAATCTTAATTGAGTTAGTAAATTATTAATTTAAATTTAATAATCGTTGTTTATTATAATTTTATAGATTCTTTTAGATCTAATTTAGGCTCATATTGTATGTGATTAAATCAAAGTGAATGCAATTACCGATTTAAATTAGTAATCCTAAACCTACAAAAACATGGAAACTTGGGGCTTTGAGCTAAAAGTGACAAAAGAGTTTGAAAATGAGGCGTAGGTGACTAAGTATGGAGGTAACAATTACTTATTATGTATTAATAAAGTTGGAAAAATTTGAAAATAACCCACAAGTTTTTAAATTTATATTTTGATCCAAATAATTGTTGATATAACGCGAAACGGAGGGAAAAAAACGTGTTTCTCTCTCTCTTCTCATATTATTGTTTTCTCTCTCTTCGCGATTTTTATTGTTCATTGTTGTTGCTGCTTTATTCATCATCTTCTACTTCATTATCATCATCTCCTACTTCATTATCATTTTCATCTTCTTCTTGTCAACCATTGTTGTTGTTTTTACCACTACTGCTGCTACTTGGTCAATTTTTTAGGTATAATTTTATTTCGTACATCACTTTCTACTTTTTTTTACTTCATAGGTGACTTTGGAAAGTAATTGTGATTTTTAGATGACACTGCTACTGCTATTTTTTAAACAATAGATAGAACCCGTTCATGAATACAACATAAGAGCCCATAATTTAAACAGATCACTCAGTCTGTTGCAACAGAAAAATATTCTGTTGCAACAAAAGACTCATATGTTGGATTCATGTCTATGGTCCTATAGTGCCTGTAACATGAATCGAACAGATGGGTAATCTGTTCGAACATAATAATTATCTGTTGCAACAGACTAGTTATTTGTTGCAACATATTACTTATTTGTTACAACAAACAAGTAATCTGTTGCATAGAATATTTATTTGTTGCAACAAATAATTATTCTGCAACAACAAATGAGTAATCTGTTTGGAACAACACAATAAAGCTCCTGCCACAAACCTAACAGATGAGTAATCTTGCTATTGCTACTGGATTCAAATTATTCCTTAATCGTCGACATGTTTGTTGAGAAGAAGAAAGACATAATAAAAATTAAATAAGAATTAAAACATCAAAGTTGATCAAACATAAATTTTCTTATTAAACAAAAATAAATAAAAATACATAGGCTAAAAGAAAAAAAATAATCTAATTATTATTATTATTATTATTATCATCATCATCATTATTATTATTATTGACAGTTGGTAATTCTTCAACCGGAAGCAGTAGGGCCCTTCTCAGCATGCGGATCTCTTGGAACATCCTTGCTCTCGCGGCTCCCAACTCTCACTGCAGATCATGAACCTGCCTCCGAAGTTCTCTCATAATGTCTTGCAGAAAAGCAACGTCCCACACTGGATCAGTCATATCTAGAACACACATGAATTGACAAAAAACGTAAAAACAAAAGTAAAAAAAATCTGAATGTAATGCAACGTATACTACCAATTGGGTATATTTACACACAAAGTAAGAAAAAAACTTACCTGAGTCAGGGAAGAGAAAGTGGTTGAAGGTGTAATAAGAAAGACAAGATGCAAGAAATAAATAGAGTGTAGTAGAATGAACGAGAAAGTAAGGGGGCGTATTTATAGAGGATTGAATTTGAATGAGTTAGGCAAAAAGGTGCGACTGTTCACCTCCATTTATTAATTACATATTTGATTACTGTGAAAAGTTATGACTTAATTAAATCAAGCTGCTGACTGACTTTTTGAATATTGTGATAATTCATGACTTTTCAACTTATTATTATTAATTAGTTCTTTCCAATAACCATTTTTATTGAGTTGTGATAACAGATTCTATATTTGTTGCATCAGATAACCCATCTATGACAATAGTTATATAATCTGTTGTAACAAATCGACAACCTATTGCATCAGATAATCTATCTGTTGCAACATATAATCTATCTTCTTTTAATAATCATCATATCATTATTCCAAATTTGCTGACTTTTTTATTACATAAATTAAAAAATAGATTTATAAACAAAAATGACGAAAAGTCACTACTTGTTGCCTATTTAATATTAACATCAATTATTCAAATTAAATAACCATTTTTTATGGTTATAAATTGTGTTTATTATTTATTTCCTTATTGTTTTCTGTGAAAAGAAATGACTTAATTAAATCAAGCAGGTGAATTTTTTATTATTGTGACAAGTCATGACTTTTCATCTTATTATTATTAATTAGTTCTTAAATTTAAATAACTTTTTTATCAATTAAAAAATCGAAGACACCTTTTCAATAACCATTTCTTTAATAAAATAATAATCATTTTTATTTAGTTGTGGCAATAGATTGTATATCTGTTGCATCAGATAACCCATCTGTGGCAACAGATATACCATCTGTTTGCAACAAATCGACCATCTATTTTAGGAGCTTTTTTTTACTTCTTCTAACAGTTGATTCATCAATCACAACAGATGGGGAATTTGATGCAGCAACTTGTTTTGAATGTGTTAAATAAAAAGTCACGACTGTTCGCCTTTTTTTAACAATCATCATATACCTTAAGTAATCCAATGTTGTGACTTTTTTATTATATAATAAAGAAATAATTTAAAAAAATAGATTTAAAAACAAAAATGGTGAAAAGTCAGGATCAATTATTAAAATTAAATAACCGTTCTTTTACGGTTATAAATTATGTTTATCATTTATTTCCTTATTATTTATTTACGAACCATTTTTAAATTAAATAATCAACAACTTATGACTTTTCACCCTCTCAATAACAATAATCTTTTTTATTAATAACCGTTTGTTGAAATATATGATCCATCTGTCACAAAAGATTAACCATTTGTTGCAACATATGGTTCATCTGTTGCCACAAACGCTCAATCCTACCTTCAACCGTCGACATGTTTAGAATAAGAAATAGACAGAATAAAAATTAAAAATTAAATAAGAATTAAAAATTCAAAGTCGACCAAACATAGATTTTTGAATCCATTATATACAAATATATACAATAAAAAAGCATACCCTTGGGTAGATATGATTTAAAAAGAAAAAATAAAATACATACGCTAAAAGAAAAATCATAACTTGTAACAACCCGAGACTACCCCCTAGTAGTTATACGGTGCTTACGGTCCCGAGGGACCACAAGCTAACCCATGAGCTGGTACCTATTGTGAGCACTGAACAATATAATCATGAATGCAGAAGAATAACTAAAATGCCACAAGTTTTTAATAATGAAACGACTATTGAATTATGAATCTAGCATAATACTGAAATCTGAATAATCTGAATAGCTAACTGTAGTGTCTGAAAAGCCTCTAAACTGAAAACTGTGAGTTGATGGGACGGGCTCCTAACTAACTCTACTAACTACTGAGATAAAGACTTGAAGTAATATAATCTGTCCTGGGATGATGAGGACTCACCACTGCTACTGTACTGCTGATAATCTGAGAATTTGGGTGCGATCCGGGAACTGAGCGTCAGCACCTATTATATGAGATATCATAGCGCAAAAAAAAAATATGCAATCAGTACTTTGAATGTACTGGTATGTTAAATGAGGTAGGCTGACATGCAAGGTTTCATGAATAGGAGTAATAAACTATCTGAATATACATGTAAAGCATGGTGTACTGAGTATAGGACGTGAAATCTATAGATATTGGAGATATGTAAAGCACGTAAATACTGTATATGCATGAGAGTCTGTAAATACAAAAAATACATAAAAAGTTGAAGGCACTAAGGATGCATGACCAAGCATATAACATGGACTGAGTAAAATCTATAAACTGAAATACTGAAATAACTGGTATTTGTATGCTTTGGTCAAACAACACTAAAACTGAATGACTGACTAGAGTTGTAACTGAGACTGGATCTGAGACTGTGGGAGGTATCATCTAACCGACATGCCCCAATCTGAGCTAATCGGGGTCCAACCTGTAACCCCAGTTGTATGGGTGTTAATATCATGCCACAGGTACTAACATAGGTTGTGTGAATCCACTAAACTGATAAAATGTCCAAAGGACTAAGGGTGTCAAGCCTAAACTGACGGGTGACCCCTACGAGATAGTCAAGCCTAATCTGACGGTTGACTACTCATATCCTATGCTGGCTAGTAGTTCTGGAGTATAGGGACTGCTACTAATGACTCTACCTATCTTACGAGGAAGTCTCCATCTCTACACTCGCTCGGTGTTAAATCCTACTCCCAACTAAACGACACTGAGATACTAGATTGTTCTGAGTTTAATGACTGATATCTGACTATTCTGATAATGCTCATAGTATAATCTGGAGACTGTTCTGTAATGTACTGAGACTAGACTAAATAAACAGCTATGGTTTTTTGGGTATTCAATACCCCTAAGACTCAAAACAACAATACTGGAAGACACTAAAGCTTAGGGGGCAAAGCATGAAGGTTTTTGTTAAATCAATCACTCTTGTAGGCATTTTATGAAATACTTGTAGTTCATGGTTCAAAATAATCATAGGAATGTCTTAAAACATATAGAAATAGCATGAATCCAACATAACAGAGTTAAATCATGGTTTTGTTCAATAAATAATAACATTAAAACATGGAGGATTGAATAATAACAATAATTTTATGGTAACATGGTATAAAATCATAGTTCATGGAGATTCATGGGTGAAATCCTAATTTAAAACATAATAACTTGAAAATATCATAATTTTATAATTTAAAAAGGGTTGCTTGAACTCCATGGATGAAAGGGATCCATGGATGAACATCTAACATACCTTAATTGATGAATTTCTTGAAGTTCTTGGTGTGTTCTTGAGGATTGGCCTTAAAATTGGAGAGCTAGAGTTCTTGATTTGGGAGAGAAAGCTTCTTGATTTGGGGGAAAATAATTAAAATAATGAGTTTAAAAATATTTTTAGGTCTTAAAAGCACACCTGGGCGGATTAAAATTAGGGAAAATGATTGTTTTATCCCTGGGCGAAACTTTTAATTTTTGTTGAATTTTTCTGAAATGGGCACCAGGCGCGACGCGGCGCTATCGTGTCGTGTCACTAGAAACTGACAACTGGAAGCTGGGTTGACGGCGTGATGCGAAGGAATCGCGGTGCCCCTTTGATTCTGATTTTCACCATTAGCGCGATGCGCCATTAGCGCGACAGGACACTGGAAAAAGACAATTGGGAGTTTGGCTGACGACGCGACGCGGTGGTTTTGCGGAGTTTCACTGAAAATTGACAATCATAATTTATGCTGGCTCCACGACGCGTTAAGGGTCAAAATAACGATGTTTAACGACTGAAACTTAAAATCGTCTTAACTTTTTACCTGGTTATCGGATTTGGGCGAATGTTATATCCTTGGAAAGCTAATTGAATTTCCTACGCAATGGCAGAATCTAAATTAAAAAATAATTAATGTTTCAAAAATTTTATATACAAATACTCATGTATTAGGACTTAGATTATGCTAGGAAAATACGGAGCGTTACATAATCTAATTGTTATTACTATTATTATTATTATTATTATTGTCAACCGATCAATCGTAATTTGATAGAAGCACGGCCCTTCTCAACCTTACTCTGAAGTTGCCCAACTCCCTCCGGAGCTCATGAATCTTCCTTTCAAGTTCCCACAAGGACTCGAGTGAATCACCTTATACAAATCTGGAGCAGCCATATCTAGAAGTGGAGTAGAATGAATGAGTAAAGAGGGAATTATTTATAAAGGACTGAATTCGAATGGGCTAGTAAAAAAGTCACCACTGTTCACCTCTTTTTAAATAAAACTGGTGACTTTGCGATTATATAAATTTAAAAAATAGATCTAAATACAATATTTTATCTATATTGTATTTCGGAAAGAAAAAAAATTGAATTAAAATAAATCTAATAAATGGGTGATTGTTGCAACAGATGAATATATCTGTTTGATTTTTCTAACAGATAAGTCATATGTTGCAACAGATTGATCATCTATCGTTAAAGATGTCTATAATTATTTGATAATTTTAACAGATTTGTTATCTGTTACAATAAGTTTGTCATCTGTTTATTCAAATTAAACCAGAGATGGGCTAAGAAGAATAAGGTGTGTGCATATGGATGGATCCACTTTCATGTCTGGGAGTAAGGTCATCGAGACAACACACATAAAGTATAATATTTTTGTGAATGCGGATTTTAACTAATTAGGCATTGATCATTCAAATGAGATCCTACATTGTACAGTTAAGTTTGATAGGTTTGAATTGATAAGGTTGAGGGGCCCATGAAGATGGTGTTGATACCCTGTTACGAATTACTAACGGTTGTTGTTGATGTTTATGCGTGTCAAGTTTTAAGAAGGGATTAATATTTGATGTCATTTCAGAGATCCAATAGCGATTGGACTTAACTTTAAGTGTGCATTGGACTCTAAGAAGGCCTTCAAAGCCTCACACAGCATCAAATAAGAACAAAAAACTAATAGAAATTCCCTGGACCAAATTTGTGTGGAAGGGTTTTTCGAGAAGATGATTATATGTCAGAAGGAGCCGTAGGAGAATGACTGTGAGGGAATGGGGATTTGATGAAAGACTATATCATCTGAGAGCTAATTGAAGTGGAATCATAGGGTAGAAAGGAACTTCTAGAAAATCTGGCTGATGAAACTGAATGAAAACATAAGAAATCTGAGTCACAAAAATGAAAGTATATCGAGTAATGAAAATTTATATGTTGTTTCTCTCAAAGAAAAATAGTACAGATGGACACTTATCTAGGGAGATGCGATTAGGTAGCGTGGTCGGGATAATCACCTACATAGATAATAACAAAACACCAAGAAAGCATCTTTGCGGAAACTGATGGTTAAAATGATGTACAGTTTATCAAGAAAACTTGCGTCAAGAACAAATGCAGTTAAGATAAGGAATCTAAGTGAAGGCGGCAACTTTTAAATTTTAAATTGCATCCCATGCCTTCTTGTTTGTGGTTTTGATTAGGTCTACTGTTATTGACCTGATCGGAACCATAAACAAGATTGAAAACCAGATTGATTATCATTAATTCCTTAGAAATATGGATATAATTGATTGTGTTTTCTTAATTTATCATGCTTTCAACATATCTTGGAAAATATCAGATACTTCTTGTAGTATGTGAATCCCGATAATTTTCAAGCTTGCCTCCAGCTTGCTGGTTTGGTATTCAAGCTTGTCGTTATCGTCGTTGAGGTTAGTATAGAGTTCTTGGTGTCTTGTTAGATTGTCAATAAGGAACACTTCCTTAGAATTTATGGAATTGTAAAAGGCCTTCAGAAGACTTGCAGAACACTTTTTTCAGAAGGCTTAAATAATGCATAGAGGACTTGCAGAACACTTTTTTCAGAAGGCTTAAATAATGCATAGAGGGTTGTTATGTTTGTTTTAGGTCAACGTGTTGATGCACACTCAAGCAGTAGTCCTAATAGTTGAAAAACTCACTTTCTCGAGCATTGTTCAATACAGCTTGTTCAACCAACCTTCAAATGATTTGATAGGATAATGGGCCTGGAATTAGTTGAATCAGCTTATATCAAATGTTCTGGAATTACGTAACATTTGATCTAAAATGATTCCACTAATTCCAGGCTAATTAACCTAGCAAATCCTTTAAAGTTTGGTTGAACAAGATACATTGAACAACGCTCGAGAAAGTGAGCTATTCAACCGTTAGGACCATTGCTTGAGTGTGCATCAACACGTCGACCTAAAACAAACATAGCGACCCATCATGTATCATTTAAGCCTTCTGAAGAAAGTGTTATGGAAGCCTTCTGAAGGCCTTTTACAATGCCACAACTTCGAAGGAAGCGTTCATCATAGATGAGATCATAAGAGACCAAGAACTCTATACTAACCTCAACGACGGCAACGATAAACTTGAATACCGAATCAGCAAGATGACCTTGAAAATTATCGGGATTCACATACTACAAGAAGCATCTGATCTTCTCCAAAATATATTGAAACCATGCTAAATCAATAAAACATAATCAATTATATCTATATTGCTAAGGAATTAATGATACTCAATCTGTCTTTCAATCTTATTTGTGGTTCCAATCAGGTCAATAACAGTGGACCTAATCGAAACCACAAAAAAGAAGGCATGGGATGCAATTTAAAATTCAGAAATTATTGTTTTCACTTAGATTCCTTATTTTAATTGCATGTGTTCTTGGCGCAAGTTTTCTTGACAAACTGTACATCATTTTAACCCTTGATGTCCACAAAGCTGCTTTCTTGGTGTTCTGTTATTATCTATGTAGGTGATCACCCCGAACACGCTACCTAGTCGCAGCTCCCTAGATAAGTGTCCATCTACACTATTTTTCTTTGAGAGAGACAACAGACAAATTTTCATTACTGGATATACTTTCATATTTGCACTTGATTCAGATTTCTCATGTTTTAATTCAGTTACATCAGCCAGATTCGCTATGACCTCTCCTCATATCCTATGTTTCCTCTTCAATTATCTCTCAGATGATATAGTCTTTCATCAACTCCTCTTTTCTCTCGTAGATATTCTTCTACCGCACCTTCTGGCATATAATCATCACCCTAAGTAACCCAACCATATAAATTTAGGCTAGGCAATAACAATATTAATTTTTGTTCTTGGTTGAAGTAGTGGGAGGCTTCGAAGGCCCTCTCAGAGTCCAATGCACACTAAAAGTTAGTCCAATCACTATCGAATCTTTTTACAATGCCAGAAAAACTTGATCCCTTCACAATGCTTGACATATAAACATGAGCAACAACCGTCATTAAATCTTGATACGGTATCAGAACCATATTCATGGTCCATCAGCCTTATCAGTTCAGACCTATCATACTTAACTGTGAAATTACAGATATCTTATTTGAATTATCAATAACTAATCAGTAAAAAACAGCATTCATAAAATCAGTGTACTTTATGTGTGTTTTCATGATACCATTATCAGTAATACATACCTCTCACATATGAAGTAGTTCCATCTACAAGTAGCTTATTCCTCCAAACTCATCTTTACTGTAGCCTCTTATGTTGGTCGGGCAAAAGTTGATCAACTTTTATTTTCTTATATCTACAAACAAGAGAAAAAAAGTAATGTCAAACAAGAGAAGAACAGAAAGAACATTATTCATCTGTTGAAATAAATTAACCATCTGTTGCAACAGCTTCCCATTTGTTCAACAGATTGTAAATATATTGTAACAAATGTGGAGCCTGTTGCAACAGATGTGGAGTCTGTTAGAATACATCAAACCAGCCTTACTAGTGGTTTGATTTGTTCCAAGAATTGCTCCATCTTTTGCAACATCAACAACAGCATCAACTACAAAAAAAAAACAAAGAAACAACATTATATGTTCCAAAACCATCAACAACAGCATCAACAACAAAAAACCAATATCATTTATTTCAACACCATCAACAACACCACACCACAAGTTCTAACAACACCAACCCCACCAACAACATCAATAACAACATCAACAATAAAGAAACAAACATAATACATACAAAAAAATGATACTGTCAACAAGGTTTTTAAACTTCTCCCAACAGATGACTTTTTGAAATCACCCCTTACACAGGTACCTCTCACCCTTATATCGGTCCCTTCTACCCTTACAGTGGTCCTTATCACCCCTCTTCACCCTCATGTTCTCATTTCAAATGCAAAGTGTATAAAGACAAATAGGATAAACTCCTTGAAAAACTAAAGGCTATCATCAAAGCTGCTGAGGACTTGAAATCCAAAAAGAGTGTCATACCATCTAAGAAGGTGAGGGATCCATACAATCCTATAATGGTAGTTAGAAGGAAGAAAAGAAAAATTAGCCAAATACTCTCCAGTCTGAAAACAAAAAGCATTGCAACTCCTCTCTCTCCAAAAGTTGTTGAAGTTCAGGAGACACTGAAGAATATGGATATATACGTGTCACTTGGCGATGAAGAGAGGAAGGAACTGTGAAAGACCACGCATGCCAAGAAGAACAAATCTGCACAAGAATACACCATGCATATGTTTGATGCCCAAGTCTTCAAGATGATGACAAATATGCATGAGTGGTACGTGAACAAAGTAAGTTTACTTTTCCTAATCTAGTCTTCTAATCTACTCCATAAAAAAGAAGCTACGCAAATAGATGTGTAATATGTTGCAACATCTGGGTATTCTGGTGCAACTGGTGGTGGTTTTGTTACAACAGATTAAACATTTGTTGCATAAGTTGCATTAGCTGAGTAATCTGTGAATGGATTCAGAGAACCCTCTACAACAGATGGAATATCCATTGCATCTTTCCACTATATTTTTCTTCTTTATAATTACTAACCGATTTAAAAATTGCCTTCTTATATCACAGTACGCTGATGAAATTCTCTGTCGCATGAGGGGCAGGCAGTTAGCTTGCTCGAATGCTTATGATGTTGCTGATATAATAATGGACCTCTATTTCTACAATAATTTTAAGAATAGGTACAATGAGCTCACTAGGCTAGCTAAAACTCCCAGTCACTTGGGATTTGATTAGCATGTTTCTACGTATGAATGGAATAAAGATATGATTAACTATGTTGGAGAAAAGAGGCCAGATCCACATGACAGAATATGGACCAAGGCAAAGATAATTCTTACAATCAGGAACATGAAATTCATACATATTCTCATTGTTGAGATACTTCTTGAGAAGGGTTAGATTAAGTTTTATGACTGCAACTTACCTCTCTTTGACGACTGTAATTTTTTTCCCCACATACAACCACTGTTGGAGTTAATTACCATCTTTTTTAGGTAGAGTAAACTAATGGATCATTTGACAGCGAAAATGTTGAAGAAGAAAGCATAGGATTTTGCAGCTTGAAATAAGGGCATGGACCTTCAAAAAAATAAAATGGGTGCCGCGTGCTGGCTGTATGCGTTTGCATACATCGAATGTTTACTGATCAGCACAGAAATAGCCGATCTGTGCGACGCCTTTGTGGAAAGAATGCAAGAGGTCTGGGCTTATGAGGTACTAACTAGATGCTTGGAGCCTGTGTATAAAGAAGATGTACAATGACAAACACCATAACAATTTTTTATTTCAAGCCACTTCAGTTTACATGTAGTGGCAATTTTTTATGTTTGATCAAAGTTGAATTTTTTTATAATGCAATAGATTGTCTATCTGTTATAACAGGTAGTGGATATGTTGTGATAGATTGATTATCTATTACAAGGGTTGGTCATCTGTTGCATTATGTAGATGTTTCTCAGTCTATCTATCACAATAGATATACAATCTGTTGCAACATATAGTCTATCTATTACAACTGATAGGTAATCTATTAGACCAAATCAAAATAGTAGTAAGACCTATTTGATAATTTCCAATAGATGACCTACATTTGCAACATATGTCTAAATCTATTTGATAATTTCCAATAGATATGTTGTTTGTTGCAACGGATGTATTATTTGTTGTGATATTTGAATCTAGTATTCCATTTTAATTAATAAGTTTAAAACTAAGGATTAAATAATATTCATAGATAACATAAACTAAATTGAAGACTTTAGAAATTACATGAAATAACTCAACAAACAAATGAAATGTAAAAATATCATTATGGATACAAATGATCTACTCTACAAATAAATCAATAATTTAACCTTTGGTGCCAACAATTACCAAGGAGAGGTTATTACTTTGACAGACTCAAGCTATAAAAAGGACAAGTTGTTCTTCATACGGTGCTATGAAATTCGTCTTAGGTCGTCGTGGATCTTTAATGTCGCTTGCATACGATTTCTGAGCTTTCACTTCTTCGTATTTTCATAAAAGAGCAGCATATCTTTTGCAGAATAATCCGGCATCAAGTCTATCATTTGGTACTTGTAATCCATCACCCAAATACTCGGCATAAACGGCAACAAAAAGACCACAATTCCTGCATTTTAAAAAAGATAGATAATCCATATCTTGCAGTTCATGTAAGCGTTGTAAAATTTATGAAATAAAACTAAATAATGATACTTACAGTCTACAAATGGGTTTTTGAGCAATTCCTTCAGCATATTCTACATCAAATGGATTATTCATTTTATCCCGGTATGTTTCAATCGTCAATCAATCAGTACAAACCTTTTGATCCAAAAATCCAATCATATCAAGGTAAGTAGAAAATATTTTAGCCAGCTTTTGTATCTCAAACACAGACAATGACCCGGAAGTCTCCTCTGCGACATCGAGTCATAAACTCGGATGCGCCTCTCTTTTAGAACAATAATAGCCAATACCCAATGGAATTCATCATCATAATTAATTGGGATGTACATTTTGTGACCAAATGCCAAGGTAAGCCAGCTGGAATGCTAAAATCTTTGACGATGTTGATTAAGCATTCCTCAATTCGGGAAACTTTCGACTATTGTTGACAAAACCTATCGTAGGCATTATTGATGTATACGTTGTACAAACAATTGTCTATCGTGTATCTGTATTGTTCTTGTGTTTGCAACTTGGTATTCTTTTGGCGGTAGTAAAAAATGACATCGATATGTTGCACATATTATCAAATATTCCAGATTATGTGACAATAAATTAATACACAGATACAATTAAATAAAGTATTAATTAATAGTAATATGTAGGGCATTTAAACCTCATCATTCCAGCAAGTTTGGGGTTGTGACATCAAATAGAACCAATCCTTTATTTTGGGATATGCAACAACAAAGTCGAACATATCAAAACCAAGACTCAATCTATTCACTTTGGAGAGTTTGTCATTTTATTTTCTACATGATTTATATGTGTTAATGTAATATTTTTACAACAAGAATTGTATAAATCAATATCTTTAAAAATAATTTATGTACCTGCTGGCACGATGCTTTAACAGCCCATGGCAATCCATTCTGAATAATCGTTGATAAACTTTGTTAGTTTTTTTGGAGCCTCATTCAGGATGTTGAACCCTTCAAATAGGTAATTCTTTTGTTCTCCCAAACTGATAGGCTCTACTTGTTATTGTTTCATGAAAGCAGTTGATGGATTATCAACTATGATATTATGTTGCTTAGCAGTAGCTTCTACTATGACATCCACCAGGAAAGCCGAAATTGTCAATGCTTATCACAGATATACAATAGATTATCTATCTGTTGCATTAGATGGATCATCCATTGGTACAAATTCAAACAGGTAAAATAGAGTTGTACAATAATTTCAAACAGATGACTCATCTATTGCAACATGTGACTCATCTATTGGTACAAATTAAAATAGTACGAAGGCCTATTTGATTTGCTGAAACAAACGGACATATGTTGCAACAAACGGACATATGTTACAACAAATAAAGCATCTGATGCAACAGGTTAGATGATAGTTGCAATAGATGTATATATCTATTTGATAATTTTCAATAGATGTATCATCTTAAAACAAATATGTGTGTTTGTTTCTTGGAACAAATGATTGTAACGCTTCAATTTTCTAGAACTAAAATGTCACACGATGCTCATAATCTCGAAGAACCACAAGCTAACCCTTTTCTGGTACCTACTACAATAACTGTATAAAAATACTAAATAATGCAGAAAACTAGTGAAAAACTTGCCATAAGGTTCAAAACATCTAAAATAATCAATACTAAAAACTAAATCCTAATACATCTATTCGAAAAGCCTCTAATTGTCTGAACTGTGGAGCTGATGGGACATGTCCCCAACTAACTCCGTTTACTGAAAATAAACTAAATCTAATGCCATAATGAAATAAGGATCATCCTCGAATGAAAAGGGCTTACTGCTACGTCTAATACTGCAGACTGAGTCTGGACTGCTAAGGGTGCTCTGGATCTCACGCTTCTGAACATATGGTATAAGACACCATAGCGCAAGAGAAAAGTATCCGTCAGTACTTTGAATATACTGGTATGCTAGATGAGGTAAGTCTAAATGCAAGGGCTTATGCATGAACAGTTACTTATCGGAATAACATGAGAGTACTGAAGGAGGACATATGCATGAATGCACAAACCAAAAATGGAATCGCAGTAACACTAAATACAAACTCTGAATATGGGTTTTTAAATAATGACTTTTTGATGACTGAGTCTACTAATACTGATGTCTGAGTTTACTAATACTGAGTGACTGAATAACTGAGTCTATTGAGATTGATGTCTAATCTTGCTGATACTGATACTGATTTATTATATTCGAGATCAAGCCTATATAACGGGTGACCTCTGAGTTAGCTGGTAATGATGTATGATACTGGATAAACTGAATCTGAGATCAAGCCTATATAATGGGTTATCTCTGAGTCTACTAATAATGAATATGATTGTCTGAATCTGAGATCAAGCCTATATATAACGGGTGATCTCTGAGTCTACTGATATTGAATATGATTGTCTGAATTTGAGATCAAGCCTATATAACGGGTGATCTCTGAGTCTACTGATATTGAATATGATTATCTGAATCTAACATCAAGCCTATCTAACGGGTGATCTCTGAGAGGTAGTCAAGCCTAGTATAATGGGAGTTCACTTGTCTATCATTTCGGATAGGGGTACTCAATTTACTTCTCAGTTTTGGAGGGTGTTTCAGTAGGGTCTTGGTACCCAAGTTCTTTTAAGTTCTGTTTTTCATCTATAGATATATGGTCAGGCTGAGAGGACCATTCAGACCCTAGAAGATATGTTGAGGGCATGTGCTCTTAATTTTAAAGGTAGTTGGGATGAGCATTTTTCATTGATAGAGTTTGCCTATAACAATAGTTACCATGCTAGCATCGGGATGGCACCATTTGAGTCCTTGTATGGTAGAAGATGTAGATCACCCATAGGTTAGTTTGAAGTGGGTAAAGATGTCGTGATTGGTCCTGATGTAGTATTTGAATCTATGGAGAAAGTTAAGTTGATTAGAGAGAGGTTAAAGATAGATCAGAGTCGTCAAAAGTCATATGTTGATGTAAGGAGAATAGACCTTAAGTTTGAAGTAAGTGGTTTGGTGTACTTGAAGATTTCACCTATGAAAGGGGTGAAGAGGTTTGGTAAAAAGGGAAAGCTTAGTCCCCATTATGTTAGCCCGTATAGAGTTTTGAGCCGTGTTGGTAAAGTAGCCTATGAGGTTGAGTTGTCTGCGGAGTTATCAGCCGTTCATCCTATTTTTCATGTCTCCATGCTTAAGAAGCATATTGGTGATTCTGTTGTGGTAGATCCTTCAGAGAGTGCTGATATTCAGAATAGTCTTTTATTCTGTGAGATTCCCATTGAGATCCTAGATTTTCAAATCCATAGACTGAAGAACAAAGAGGTTCCCTTGGTCAAAGTGTTGTGGCAGAACCAGTCAAATGAGGGCACTACTTGGGAGGCAGAAGCAGACATACGAGCCAAGTACCCACACCTTTTTTCTGTGAGTTCAGATCGATCCAAAGGTATTATTCTTCCTTAATTCAGCCCTTCTAATCTAAAGTTCAACTATATATCTATTCTTGCATGAGTTCTTGCAATTTCAGAGGTATTCAAGAGTTTAGGGAGATTTTGAGCCCGTTTAGCAACTTGTTTCAGCTATATGTACTCTATTTTACTATGTTCCTAGTCTAACTAGTAACATTCAAGGATGAATGTTTCCAAGGGGGAGATATTATAATACCCCGCAAAGTTCCCTTGTAGTTTGAGCCTTGAGTGTGTCAAGTGAAGTGTAATTTCGTCCCTAAAAGATTGATAATATACTTCCCAAGTGATTAGTGTTTTAATCTTGTTGAATTTTCCTGAAAATGACTTCCTATAGTGTAGAGAATTGAATTATCTTTCCAACGATACCAATTTCATCCAAATCTGGCATCAGGGTGGGAAGTTATGGCCATTTTACCAAGAGTTGTCGGAACCGCCCAGGTGCGACGGACAGGTTGACAAACCGTCTCCAGGACCGTTGTAACCACGACAGTAACTCCCTTTTATGGCCCAAGTGTGATGGCCAGGACGACGAAACGTCAAGACTGGGATGAACCATCGCTGAGACCATCGCCGCTGAGGTAGTGTGGCCTCATCCTGGCCAATGTGCGGTGGATGATCCGACGGATCATCGAGTTTGTGATGGACCATCATTGAGACCATCGCCACTGAGGCAGTGTGGCTTCATCCTGGCCAACGTGCTATGGACGATCCGACAAACCATCAAGTTAGTGACGGACCATCGCTGAGACCATCAAATCGAGGTAATGTGTTCTTTTTTTGACCGACGAACGATCCAACAGACCGTCAGGCTAGAGACGGACCGTCGGTTCGACCGCCGCAGCCCCCGTTCAGTATTTTAAGTCATTTTTTTAAAGGGACTTTTCGGTCTTTCCACTCTTTTATCAACCAAATATATTCCAAACGAAGCAACTGACTTCATTCATCATCCAAAACATAAGAGATCTAGGGTTTCTCCCTCAAGATCAAATCTAAAACCCTTCTCCAAGAAATCTAAGAACTCACCATAGATTTTACAAATTGAGTTGAGATTTAAGTTTCCTAAGTTCAAGGGCTGCAAGAACCCTCTCTCTCAAGAGTAAGAAGAAGAGTTTGAAGCAAGCTTGTTCATCCAATTTCGTAATCTAAGGTATGTGGGGTTTTGAACAAGGGTAATCCTTTCACCTTTGTGCCCAAAGTCTTATTTAAACTATAATTTTCTTCAATCTATAAGATTTTACATGATATTGAATTAGGATTTTTTTATCCATTGTTATTGATTGCAATATCTTGATGTTTCCCATGAATTGAAAGTCAAATAGCATGATTTTGCATGTTTTCTTAAGAAATTAAAGTTGGGTTTATACCCTATGTTGTTACTCCTTGAGAATTTAAGATTTTCAATGTTCTAGAAATTGAAGTATATGAGTATGTTGATATTTTGAGACAAATTGTTGTAACTTCCAGATTTATACATGAATTATGAATCTATATGTTGTCTATTATGCATTATGATAAGTTTTAACTTGAGATTGAATTATGGGTCATTAATCCCTACTTGAGACTTGCAATTTTATGAACTACTGTGCTATAAGCACTCATGATTTGAGTATTTTGAGATTATTGAGAAATATTTTGACCTAATGGTCATAGAGTTTTATAATCCACTCTACCACATGAGATTACAGATTTGATTGTTGGGGTCTTATGAACCATGAGATTATTTTGAAAGTGGATTTCCATGAGATGAGCGAGATAAACTAAAGGGAGTAGTATTTAGCCTCGAGTTGGGTAAGTTACCACGGTTTCTTACCCCAAAACTATGTGCCACCGTAGGTTTGAGATTTTGAGCCTGAGACCGAGATGATTAGGCCCAAGGCTGAGATAAGTGATCACTGAGTTGAGATTATACTCCTTGGCAAGAGTATGACGCCTCTCCCCAACATGAGGTTTCTTCCTTAGGAGGACAAGACGTTAGACTCCATGTAGCTCGCATGGTTTATGTCAGTTATGATAACCTCTCTAAACTAAAGTATTTTCCATTGAGATAGAATATTTTCCCTAAACCTTTGAGATGAAATATTTTCTAAAGTGAACGAATTACTTTTGAGTATTTTCCAAAGAAGGAAGTAGTTTTCTCTACTAATAAGAGTTGATCATCAGTTTTTAAACCAAAGTCATATGATTTCGAGTTCCAAGTGTTTGAATTCAAAAGAGTTATAAGTTCTTTAGCAACAAAGAAGTTTTACTCTCCATGAGACATATGCATGAGTTGAAAGTATTGTTTATATCTTCCTTCATCCTATGAGTAATGATAATAAGGGGAGAGCGAAGATTTTAAAGCCAAAGTATAATGACTCACGAGATTTGTGTTACATGCTTTATTCTACATGATTTATGAGCTTTACATTTTAGACTTATTCAAGCTATGTGAGTCATTCCTATTTGCATGCATGATTTTATTAAAGAGTATTGATATTGTTTTATATAAATACATACACCCCCATATACTCAGTGCATTCCCAAGTGTTGATCCACATATACGTCTATGTGCTACATTGTCTTATAATGTAGGTTCAGGTGCTTAGTCCCAGCCTCGTCAGTGATTCCCAAGTACCTTCGTCTATATTTATACAGTGGTGAGTCCTCATGGTTAGGGGACCTATCTTTAGACATTTCAGTATTCGAGTGTTTATGTTATTACTTTCAGTTTAGTTTGAGTCAGTTGGGGACCTTTCCCAATATCTCTCAAGTTCATGGAGTAGTAAAGGCTTTGTCAGACTAGTTATCAGACTGTGGTTATGTTGAGATTTCCAGTATTGTGGTCGTTTAGATCGAGTATTACCTTCGTATTCCCTTTTATTTGATATGACACTGCCAGTGTTTTGTATATTTCTTTTTGAATGAGCTATTATATGAAGTGATAGGATCAAAGGATTAGCTTGGGGCTACTTTTATCCCTAAGCACCGTGTGATGTCCCGGGAGGTGATTTTGGGTCGTTATAATATGATTGTTTGAATCTGAGATCAAGCCTATATATAACGGGTGATCTCTGAGTCTACTGATATTGAATATGATTGTCTGAATCTGAGATCAAGCCTATATAACGGGTTATATCTGAGTCTACTGATATTGAATATGATTATCTAAATCTGAGATCAAGCCTATATAACGGGTGATCTCTGAGAGGTAGTCAAGCCTAGTATAACGGGTGACTCCTCAACTGACTTTTATTACTAAGACTAAATATGAAACTGAGACTGTGGGAGGTAGTCATCTAACCGACATGCCCTTTCTAGCTAGTTGGGGTCCAACATGTACCTCAGTTGGAAGGGTGTCTGTAACGCCCCAAGAACCTATCCCGAGACGTCACATGGTACTCAAGGCCACACATGGCCTCAAGCTAACCCTCTAAGCTTATCATCACTTTCAGAACTCATTATAGCGCAAATCATGCTAAGATAAAGAGGAATAACCATGTCATAAACATACTGAAACATGAAGTAACACTGCCCTGTACAAAAAAAATACTAAAATCTCTGTACACGCTGGTACACTAGTCTGACAAAGCCTCTACTACATAGGACTGAGGATCCATTGGGACAGATCCTCAACTGACTCGTACTGAACTGAAAGTAAACAACCATCTATTAACCAGACAAAATTAGAGACACAGGTCCTCTAACCATGAGGACTCACCAACCGCAGAAATGTAGATAAAGGTACTCAAAAATCACTGTCGCTGCTGAGACTGAGCACCTGAACATATATCATAAGGAAATAAAGAGTACAAAAGAGTATGGGAGTCAGTACTTGGGAATGTACTGAGTATGTGGGGTGGATGCAACATTTTAAATAATATCATAAATGTATAAGAAAATCATGCATGCTGATAACAATAACTCTCTTCGCTTGAATTATTTAAAACATCATTTTCATAAGTCATTAGTAATAATACATGCTTCATAAATCTCATAAATCATTTAACTCAACTCAAACTCTTTGATTCATGACTTAGAGTGACTCGGTAACTCATGGTACTTAGATCATTATGGACGTGAGAGTTTCTTATAACCGACATAACTACACCATGTAAGCCGCATGGAGTCCAACATTTTACCCTCCTAAGGAGAGAACCCCACATTGGAAGGGGTGTCATACTCTTGCCAGGGAGTACAACCTCAATCTTATCATCACAATCTCATACTTGGCCTTTGGCCCACAACTATCAACATCAATCCTACCGTGGCACGTAGTTCTGGGGAAATACCAAACTTCTCGATCAGTGCTAAATACTCCTCCCATACTCAACTCAAAACGCGTTAGGAAATCCACCTCAATCAATATCAACTCATGGGTATATCATGATGACCAAAACAGCAGTATATCTCATCGGTAAATCATATACGACTGTGGATTCCTAACTCGACTCAAATTCGAACAATGTTTCTCAACATCAAGTACAATTGCTTATCAAATCATTTCAAATGCCAAAGCTTCAAGGAAACATCATCAAACTCATTCTTGACTTTCAATTCAAATATCGATATATATATTTATATATTCAATAGTCAAATTTCTCATAGAAAAACACAAATCTCTACACTTATCATAAATCACTTGAAAATCATCAATATATAATGACAATATACTTCTTATGGAATAAATACTCAATTTAAGAAGCATGATGGTGAAATAACCATAAATATCAAGCTTATTCAACTCAAGTCCATAAATCATACATAAAGAAATTTGGGTGTAAACCCACTTGCAAAATCATGTAAATCAATAATAGAAAGTAAATCTTTAGGCACAAGAACGAAAGAGTGTTCTTGTTCAAACCCCACATACCTTGAACTTTGATTTGAAGATGTGGAAACTTGTTTGAAACTCTTCTCACACTTTTAGGCCAAGATTCTTGATGCCTTTGACTTGGGAAACTTAGTTCTTGAACAACTTGGAGAAATTCATGGAAGATTCTCTGAATTTCTTGGAAGAGGGTTTGGATTTTGGATCTTGTAGAAACCCTAGTTTCTAGGAGATTCTTGGAAGACTGGAAGAGAAACGAGAAGTAAATAAGTGGCTCTTCTCCACTTTGATATATATATAAGACCACATGGGGAGGAAATGACCAAAATGTCCTTTTTAGAAAATGCTGAAATTTGTTGATCGGGGCCTGTGACGGTCGATCTGACGGTCCACTAGATCGTCCGTCACTCAAGTTCCAAAACTAGAACATTCTACCTCGACGTGACGGTTGAAGTGACGGTCCATCAGGAAACTGACGGTCTACCAAGTCGTCCATCACTCGAGGGCCAGAAATGAGATATTTTGTCTCGACCTGATGGACACCTTGACGGTCCGTGAACTTTTTGACGATCCACCAACTTGGTCGTCGCACGATGTCCTGAAAAAGAAGTCACTTCCTTGGCTTGACGGGGCACTTTATAGTCTACCAGGGACCTGACGGTCCACCAGGTTGACCGTCAAACCTGGGCGATCCGATATCATTGAGTAAAACGGCCATAACTCACTCATCCGATGTCGGATTTTGATGAAATTGGTATTGATGGAAATATTATTCAATGCTCTACATGAAAAAAATTATAAATTTGCGAAATACAACATGGTTTAAACATCAATCACTTTGGAAGTCATACATATCCACTCAAAAGACGAATTTAGGCTTAAGAAATGATCGAGGTATTATAGTGTCAGTACCGTGCCACAGGTCAAGACACTTCTCTCTGAACGCAGGATGCCATGCCTAATATAATGGGTGACACCAAGTTGGAGCCAGGCCTAATATAATGGGTGACTCCTGGGAGGTAGTTAAGCCTAATATAATGGGTGACTCCTCATCCTATGCTGGCTACGCAGTTCTGGAGGTATAGAGATTGCTACTAATGACTCTGCCTAAATAAAGGGGAAGCCTCCATCCCTGTCCTCGATCGGTGTTGAATCCTACTCCCACCTAAATAGACACTAAACTAATTCTTAGATTGTACTAGACTGAGCTGAATCTGTTACTGTTCATATTTCTTGACTGATCTGACTGAATTCACTTAGTTTCATTGACTGACGGAATACTACTAAGGTCTGAACTGAATATTAAATACTACTAAGATCTGAGTTGAGTACTAAACTGAAGCTGGAATGCTAATGATACTTGGATTACTGAAATTTCTTAAGTTCTGTAACTGTCATAGAGTACTAAATTTTGTAACTGACTGAGTTCTAAGAATCGTGACTTAATTGAGATTATCGTAAAAACTGACATGGGCTCTAGATTTGCAGCTAAATTGTCGGGTATAATTACCCCCAGGACTCGATAACATACAAGTAAAACATAACCATCTTAAATAATCATGACCATGGACTTTCATTCACCATTATAATCATCAAAGCATCTATTCAAGCACTTGAAAATCATAAACATGTAATAGTATAGGGAGACATGCTACTGGCTCATACTCCATTCAACAAGGTCTTACAACTGACATTTTACATGCATTGAAGAGCACATAATTAGGAAATTTCATGCTAACATGTCCCAATTCATTCACTAAGGTTTTTCAACAATCACTTGGCATGCATGAACTTACACACAATTGGGGATTTCTAGTCAACATGCAATAATGGCTCTAATTCCTTCACATAAGCATTTTATCAACCATATGGGGAGCATGCTTTGGTTATACCACAGATTCTATAATTAATCATCATGAATACATCAATATCATGCAACTTGGAGAGGGTTCATCATGAACATCATACAATTCATCACATACTAGAGTCAACTCTTGAAATTGGTAGTCTAAATCATGAATTAAAACTCAATAATAACATGAACCTCAATTTCAATTCACGTGAATCATGAAAACTCATAAATATAAGATCTTTGAATTTAGAAAAGAATTCTTGAACTTCTTGGGTGGAAGGAACCCAAGAATCAACATCTAACATACCTTTTTATATGATTTTTGGAATATTTACGGAGGAATCTTGATGACTTGGGTCTTGGATTAGAAATCCTAGGTCTTGTTCTTGAAAAAAATTGAGAGAAACCAACCAAATTTAGGGGTAAATGTGATAAATCTCGTGTTAAAGAGTATATATATAGGGGTTGGTAAAACACCCTTTTTGGCCTTGAAATTAAAATCCAGAACTGGAAAAAATCCTAATTTTACGTACTGGTGTGACGTGCCATAATCGCGCCAGCTTACTGGAAATTGGACAATTGGGAAACTATGCCTTGGCGCGATGCTGTGGAAATTGTGTTGCCACCTTGGTTGTGAACTAAAAAGACACCGTGATGCGGTGGAATCACGGAGGCTCACTGGAATTTGACAATTGCCATTTTGGCTGGCTCCGCGACGTGCTAAGTGCCAGGTGGCACACTGTCTCACTAAAATGGCTCTAACTCTTCACCTGAGTATTGGATTTGGGCGAATTTAGTATCGACGGAAAGCTTATTAAATTCTCTACATGACAAAAAGTTGATATTAGGGAAATTCTACACGGTTTAAAATATTTTTCACTTTGGAAGTAACTTCTTGATCTTTTAAGGCTGGAATTACACTTTACTTTACTTTATAAGGCTCAGACAATGAGAGAACTTTGTGGGGTCTTACAATGGTATACATTCACCTTCTTCAACTCATACTACTCTTCTGTAGCCCTTGTACATTGATCAAAGGTGCAAGACAAAGACAGAGGAGTTGTAATTTTGCTTTTTTCGATGCTTGATGATGCCTTGAAAAAAAAATCCTTCTCTTCTTAGCCACATTGATCTTTAGTGGAGTGTATGTATATGAAATCCTCTTTGATGGAATTACACCCCTCTTAGATGTCATTTCCTTTACAGAAGCAGTTAATTCATTAATATCATTAATCACTCCATCATGTTTCGCCTTGCAGTCTTGACATTTGCATGTCGAACTTTCGCTAGAAGTGGCAAAATCTGCATAACCAATATGATCAAAATCATAATGGTTTGTTGTTTCAAAAACTGTAAGAGGTACATCATTAGCACCAACAACTGCACCACTACCACTACCATCATAAAAAACAACAAGCCCACCCTCCAAAATCATTTTTCTTGTGATGCCTATTACTCTAAAAGATTTCTTGTTTATTCTATCAATGACCTTAGGGTCCGATAAAGTTTGCACGGACCATAAAGTAAGAAAAAATTGCATCTTCAACTCTCGATTGGTCAGAACAAGCCACGGATAGACAATCTAAAATAAATCAGTTCATATAATAGAATGATGATGAAATTATTTTAAAAAATCATTAATTATAACAAAAACTTAATTAGAATTAGACTTCCTACTTCCTTCGGGGGGTGAAGAGATCAAGAAATTTTGCATTTTTATCAGTTTTGGTCAACAACCATCTCAGGATTCTTGGATAGAAAACTTCTTCCTGGTAGTTCACTTGTTGTCTCAAATAAGGAATGGCTTCAAATGCCCAAGTCTATAAAATGACGCCAATAAATCAAAAACATTATTGAATAAAAAAATAAATCATGTCATAATAAAAGAAGTATTTACCGAGAAAGACCGTGGAAATCCATATAAGTTGACTGTCTTTGGCATTAATAGATTCAACAAATATTTGACAGTCATTTGGAAGCCTTCACATGTAATACCTCACATTTTGGACTAGAATAAAAATCCATCATTCCTATGCGTGGATGTTTCAAAAGCCTCAAATACTATATAAATTTAGTGTGTTAATCAATAATGTAGTGTGGGAATCTATTTGAGCATGAATTTAGATCATAGAGGTCCCCTAACTCAAGTACAAGTTGAAAGCTTTCCTATCGTTTAAGTTTTAGTGAGCGTCAAAACTTGGGTCAACTAAATCGACCATAACTCATTGTATATGACTAACTGGGTGGTTTACTATATATCAAATGAAATCTCTTTGAATTAGATTTCTAACGATACCAATTTCACCTAAATCTGATATCGGAGCAAAGATTTATGCCTATTTTACTCCAGCATATCAGTCTGGAAACAGTGTGACGACATTCATGATAGCTTATCACATTTGTGATGCCCTATCACGAAGGTCATAAGCCTTAGGCAGAAACCAGCTCCTAAGAGACGATATTTTTGATAACTTATCACATTTGTGAAACCCTATCACGAAAGTCATCAGCCTTAGGCAGAAACCAGCTCCTAAGTGACGACATTTGTGATAACTTATCACAAATCTGACGATATTTTTGACGACTTATCACAAGTCTGATGACCTATCACCAATGTCGTTAGCTATGATTTTTCAACAACTGGGAAATTATTTCATAAGGGTATTTTGGTCATTTTCTTCACCTTCCACGACTTATAACCCTAAAGAGGCGTAATTTTTCCCATTTTTCTTCAGTTAAGCATCTAAAAACCCTCTCTTATACTCTCAACCACAAGATTAGGGTTTCTATCAAACTCATCTCTCAAAAGCAAGATTCAAGCCTTATTCCAAGATAATCAAGAATTAAGTTTCTCGATCCAAGAACTCTTCAGCAAATCATCAAGGTTTCCTTTCTAAGGTATGTGTGTGTTCATTCATGGACTTCTTTTGTCCATGAAGTTCAAGAACCCTTTTCTAAAACTATATATTATGGTTTTCATGTTATGAATGAATTGTTGATCATGTTTATGTGTTGAATGATACCAAGATAGAATCTTTATGTGTTATTATGAATATATGACATCATATGAGTTGAAAACATGTAAGTTTGATTATTTATGATGAGTAATTGTATGATTTACACCTATGCCTAAGTTGTGCATGTAAGGTGTTTGATAAAATACCTAAGAGACTAGAAATCATGCATTATAGCTAAATTGTGACTAAGTGAAGGATTCATGATATGCCCCCATATTCCAATGATTTTCATGTTGATATTGTGTCTTGTAAATGTTGTTGGGATGTTCATGAACTAGTCTTATGAGATTATGCCATGCTTACTTGCAAATTCTACTTATGTACAAAATGTATGATATCCATGCACTTCATGGAACTCCCCAAGTTATGATATTATGGGTTGTTGATGATGGTCATGTAATATCGCGTAAATTCTACTTATGTACAAAATGTATGATATCCATCGAGTCCTGGGGGTATTCGTACCCGAAAAATATAGTTGTATGCCTAGAGCCATGTCATGTTATCACGATACTCTCAGTTAAGCCATGATCTATAGAATTCAGTCAGTCATGTGACTCAGTAAAACTCATAAATCTCAGTAGTCTCAGTAGTTTAGTAATCTCAGTGATCTCATTACTCAGTCTATAACTTCAATATTCACAGTCAATCTCAGTAACTTCAGTACTCTCAATCAGTCCTCAGAACTTTGTACATTTTGTTAGTCATCAAAATTCAGTAAACTCAGTTAAGCTCTGCTAAACAATACCACTAGTATCAGTTCAGCTAATCAGTTCAGTTCAGTTATTCAGTTCATCTCTGTTATTCAGTTTAATAGATTTCAGATGGGAGTAGGATTCAGCACCGAGTGAGCCTAGGGGTTGGGACTCACCAACTAAAATAGGACTGAGATCCCTAGAAGCAATCCCTAAGTTCCAGAACTACATATCCAGTGTAGGTACGAGATGTCACCCGTTAGATAGGACTGACATACTCAGGGGTCACCCGTTAGCACATTTATATGCATAGGACTGATCCCAGGAGTCACCCGCTAGATTAGGACTGACTCCACAGTAGATGTCTTTACTGGTGTTGCGGTACTGACACTCTTCCAGTCAGGGCAAAGATTAGACCCCAGTCAGCTTAGCTTGGGGCATGTCGGATAGATGAACACATCTCATAGTTTCAGTTATAGAATCGGGGCTTTCAGACAGAGTCAACTCAGCTTAGTAGTACAGATTTAGTACTGTTAGATACAGTCAATGCTTATCATTGTAAATAGACTTCAAGATCACCCATTAGCTAGGACTGATCTCAACTATGATTAATCAGTAGCAGAATCATTAGATTTAAAGATTACCCGCTAGATAGGACTGATCTTAGACTAAGTCAAATCATCCTTATTATCAGTATACTCATGATCATCCACTAGATAGGACTGATCTCAGATTTAGTTACTCCAAGTAGAACGAAACTCAGATAGTTCCATCAGAACTTAGATTGTCAGCTACAACCGTTCAGTATTAGTTATATCGATTAGTATGATCATTACAGTAATATCAGCTATATCATTTTTCATAGCTCATGTTACCAGTATTTAGTTTTAGGACTGTTAGACACAATCATTCAAACTAGTTCTTCATAATTTAAATTGTCAGAAATAGTCAATAATCTATTCAGTACCTCAGTAACAGTAAAGTCATGTCGTCAGTATTCAGACTCAGTAGTCAGCATCATCACGAGTTCAGTTATAGTTGTTTATGCATGTATGTATTCTCACGTTCATATTAGTTAGCATTGTTCATGCATATAACCCTTTGCATTTAGCCTACCTCACTCATATACTCAGTATATTCAGACGTACTGACATATTTGCGCTATGGTGCTTTCTCTTATGTTAAACTATAGGTTCAGAGGCACGAGCTCCAGATCAGCAGAAGCATTCCAGTGTTCACAGTTTGCAGTGAGTCCTTCTTATTCAAGAATGATATGATTATTGCTACATTTACTATTTAGTTGCTAGATAGAGTTAGTTGTAAACATGTTCCTTCAACTCATTATTCAGTTCAGTTATAGGCTTTCAGACTAGATGTCAGATTAGATATTCAGATCTCATTATTTTCAGTATTTATGACTTGTTTTGGTATTGTTATACCTTTTTCAGACATTTTGTTATCAGACCTTTATTCAGTTCAAACCTTTTGGCCTTTCATGTTTATGTTTTTGCATTTTATGATATATTAAGCAGTATACAGGTACAGATATCAGTCAGGGGTTAGCTTGTGGTCCTTCGGGATCATGAGCACCGTGTAGCATTCCGTTTCAGAAAATTGGGGTGTTACATCATAACCCCAAGGATAGTTGTTAAATGCCTCAAGATCCTCGGGGAGATTTATCAAACTAAATGATATGTTGTTGTTAACGTCTCTTGCTTAAAGAATATTATGTTCAAACCAAACCAAGCGCAATGATTGCTTGTGCTTCTTTGAAAGTCTTTTACCTTTCAACGCTTCTATCAAATTAATGTTTTTGAAGCTTGGACCAACAAGGGACACCAGGTCATCATAATCACTCGACTTTTCTTTTCTTTTCTTAGGTGTGCGGGGTGTTTTTTTAGGGTTAGCATATGTATAACTTGAGAAAGAGAAGGAGGATAATATTTTAATCCAGCAACTACGGCAAAATCCCTCCAACCAAAACAAATAGGCATGCCACAGTAATTTATTCATATCTCATCCATCTTATCTTTGTTTTCATACATAAACCTATGCTTAAGAAGATCATATATCATTTTCATTTGGAAATGAGCATTGTTGTCCTCTGGCAAATCAAGATATTGCTCAAAGCAGTTTTTCTTGAAATAAATTTCAAAATTTTGTTCTAGAAGTATTTTTCTGAAGGCATCAAAGGATTTTTCCATGACTGACTTAACCACGAAATCACGCGTTAAATCTGTGATACCATCGCACTGCATTCTCACAGGATAATTATCAATGCTGAAGGTTTTGACCAACTCTTCAGTGGAAAGACTATTAGCATTTGGATCATATCTTTTGAAACATTCCTCCTCCCCATGTTCATTATCTTCTGCTTTTGATTGAGGTAATGCTTATAAAGCAAGCTCATAGAGTGGTGGATGTAGCCTAGCTGCTTCACTTATTTCTCTACTTGGACTTGATTCGATTTCTTTTTTTTGGGAGCCATATAATCTAAAAATAACAGGAATATAGAATAAATTATAATTGATTAATGTATCATTCAAAAAAAATAACGAATATGCAACAGTAAAATAACAGTTCCAACAAATCACACAACTGTTGCACCAGGTAGGTTATCTGTTGCAATATATAACTAACCTATTGCAATGGATGAGTAATTTAGTACAATAATAAAAATAGATCACTCATATATTGAAACAGATGACCGATCTGTTGCACCAGGTATGTTACTTGTTGTAAAATATACCTAACCTGTTGCAATGGATGAATAATCTATTGGAAACAATAAAAAAAGCTCACTCAACTGTTGAAATAGATCTTCATCTATTGCATCAGGTAGGTTATCTATTGCAACATATATTCAACCTGTTGCAACAGATGAGTAATTCATTGGAAATAGTAAAAATAGATCACTCATCTATTACACCAGGTAGGTTATCTGTAGCAACATAACCAACTTATTACAACGGATGAGAAATTCATTGGAAATAATAAAAATAGATGAATGATCTGTTAGAATGTTTATCTGTTGCATCAAATTTTTATTGTTGCATCAGATTTTAATCTGTTACATCATATTTTTATCTGTTGCATCATATTTTCATCAGTTGCATCATATTTTCATCTGTTGCATCAGATGTTTCATCTGTTGCATCAGATGATTCATATGTTGCATCAGATAATTCATTTGTTGCAGAAAAAAATACCAGGATTTTATTTAATAAAACAATAGCACTATCACCGTTTAATATTAAATACACCATTTTTACCAAAAAAAAATAACAAATCAACCTAGCAACACCAACACAACACACATACTAAGAACATCAACGGTAACCAAAAATTACGAACATTGTTGTTTTGTATTTGTACTAACACAAACAATAAAAATTAAACTTCAAAACACTCAATAGACACCAACAAATCGAATCAACAGTTCGACAACAAGAACTACAATAACAACAAAAAATTATATTTCACACCGAAAAGAGTAGAGAAGAAATGCCAAAAATTAGAGTTTTCTTCAGTCCACATTTCAAATTTAAGAAAGAAATATTAAATTGTTAATCAATACTAAAAGAGAAGTTGTCTCAAGTTACTCTTTTTTTATAACTAAAAAGACATAATATTTTACCTGTGAAAGAAGAAATGGGACGACGAAGAACTCAAAGTTGTTGTCCCCGTGATAGTTGAAGGCCAAAAAGGAACTCGCCCAACTATTTTTTACCGGAGGTTGAAGTCGCTGGGGATTGAAGAGAGAAATTTTGTAGAACTGTTGGTTGGGGGAGAGAGACGGTTGATGATTTAGAGAGGAGAGGGGTGCGAGTTGATTTGTATTTTTGAAAGTGGGTTGATTTATATTTTTGAAAAGATTAGTAAGTTTTAAAAATATTAATCAATTCCATAATTAACTTAATCAAGTTTTCTAATTATGTCTAACCCTTTAAGTTGTTCAATATCATCATTCCTTTATTCAAGACTTGCATGACACATTTCCTTCAATTTTCTCTGGAAACTTGAAGTTTCTTTTTTACCCGTACTCTCTTTATATATAGCAGTGTTCTTCTGACTCTCACTCTATTTATTTTATGATAAAATATGGGAAACAATTTTGATGATGAATAACTGATGACCTATCTTCTCAAGTTTGTTTGTGGTGTTCCTTTTCAATCCCACCAAATTCAAATTGTGGACTTGTATGTAAATAATAAGCCTTCTCAATTATTCAACACCACCACCAATACTGTTAACAATGTCTTTACTCCATTGAAGAAGAAAAAAAAGGCAATGGTAAGAATATCAACAATGAAATTGTTGTTGACGGCGGTGGCTCTTAGAAAGAACTCGACAACAGTAAGTCAATTTACGACATGAAACACTCAGTTATTGGATTCATGAAAAACTTTCGTTTTGATAAAGGAACTCATGTCTTGAATATGAAAGAATATCGCCTTACTAATGGAACACTAACGGCATTAACAAAAAGTCATCAAATTCAAAAAAAAATACTTCGTTATATGTCGCATTATGAAGAGTTCTAATTTATCTCATGCCAGGGATAATTTTGTTACCCAATATCTTGATTATTTTGTCCCAATACAAAATCAAGAAATTGCAAAATCGTCTACTCAATTTCAGCTTCAAGAAAATCAAGAAACTGTGAAATCATCTGCTCAATATCAGTTTCAAGAGAATCAAGAAACTCTGAAATCGTCTGCTCAATACCAGTTTCAAGGAAATACAAAAACTGCAAAATTGTAAGAAATTCCATCTGAGGGAAGGAGTACCACATCAGCCAAGTTAGTAATGCAGCTCAATTACCACTGATGAACTCCCCTGGAGAAGAATGCTCTGTTCCATCTATTTGTTCGAATGATGATATTGCTCGTTACCATAGAGAACTTGATCCCTATGTTGTAACTTTACTGGCATTCAATACTATTCCCTTATTAGTTCAGTACATTCCCCAACCCCAAGACGAGGATCATTGTACTCTTTTCTAGGAAGATTTTTATATTGGTCATACGGCATTGTGGGGTTAAGAGTTCGTGAGGGTGGATTCAATTAAGTCTTACAAATTTTTTTGTCGAAGTGTATATGTTTTATATTTTATTTGTCAATACATTTCAGTTTCGTTTACATTAGTCCATTACTTTGTGGTTTAGAATTAATTTTTTACAATAATATTTCTTAAAGAGGTTTTGAACTCTGTAAAGAAAATTTGTACTGTTTGGATTAAGAGAGTAAATTTATTTTAATGGTTAGTTGCAAATCAAAATCAAGGCCCAGTAGCTTAGTTGGTTAGAGCTCATGCTAATAACGCGACGGTCGCAGGTTCCCTTTTTTTTATTTTTTCATCATGCAAGATGGTTCCCGATCCATTTTTGGTCAAAGTTTTAGGTATATTGAACAACCTCCTATATTCATTTTTGGAATGCATGCTTTTGGGTGTTTAGGGTCTTGGTTTTGTTGTTTTATTGATCTTTGTTGTTTCAGATAGGTCAAGTGTAGTACTACTTTATGGTAGGATTTTTTTTTATAACAGGATATATAATATATAATTATCAAACATTAAATAGAGAGAATGCCATAGTGTCTTGAACACTAGCAAACGCAGAGGTAGGTTGTCAAAAGTAGCTAAGTTATGACATATTTTACTAGTTACTAGTTTAGTAAAAGAAAGTCTTGAAGTTCAGCTTCCATGACTGGTAAAGCATGCTTCGTAAGAGATAACAAAATATTCACATGATCCCCTTGTAACTTGGCATCCATCCTAGACAAAAAGTCAGCGACACCATTTGCTTCTCGAAAACTATGGCGTAGTACTGGACTCCCCAATTTCTTCAGCAGCCACCTGCAATACCAAACAATGAAATTATATAATGGAGGTACTTTTTTAAGAATCATATATATTTTAGTCGAATCAACTCCAATTTTAATGGGGAAGAGGTGTCGATCATGTGCTAGTTGTAATCCTTGGAGAAGCGCTAAAAGCTCTGAATGGGTTGCATTAAGGGATGCAAAGGATCCTGAAAAACCCACTACCCATTTACAATCAGAGTTGTGGATAACACACACACATACACTCCCTCTGGGAAATACCATAACGTGCTTCATAAAAGAAGCATTTATATTTAGTTTTAGAAAACCAGGAGGATTTAACCACCTAATATGAATAGGAATTGGGGTATCATCGATGCTTTTTTTAGTTTTAAATAGAAAAATCGCACATAACACTATGCAAATGATATCTAGATTGCTACAGAAAAAAAGCAAGAGAATGAAGAAGATCACTAAGAGAGAGAAACTTGTGCAGAGAGATTTACTTTCTGTCCAAGAGTAGTTACATAAAGTGTTCTTTTCTAAAAAACTGAAATGGATAATGGCCCTACTTTAAAGTCATGGTGCTAACCATGCTAACTACCTCCTAATAACTTGAAAAAGAAATATAAGAAATAAATACTGCAGTCCTAAAGCAACTAATAATACTCCTCCTTGCATTAGGATCTGCAAATTCCAAGTTGCTGCCTTAGGAACTTAAACTTGCTGACAGGAAGGGATTTTGTAAATGTATCTGCAAGCTGATCTTTGGATTTGCAATAAACAAGAATCACTTCTCCTTTTTTCTGCACATCCCTCAAGAAAAAATGCTTAATGTTGAAGTGCTTAGTCTTCTCGTGAAATACTGAATTATGTGAAATAGCTATTGCAGCTTAATTATCAACATGAATCTCAGTATTAACCTTTTGTTCCATATGCAAATCAGAAAATATTTTTCTCAGCCATAAGGTTTGATTTACTGTTGTTGTTGCAGCAATGAATTCAGTCTCTGCCGTGGACTGTGCCACAGTTTCCTGCTTCTTGGAACACCAAAATAAAATGCCCGATCCCAGACTGAAGCAATATCCTGTACTTTTTATGTCATCAGTGGATCCGGCCAAATCACTATCTGAGAATCCATACAACTTGAAATTCTCACACTTTTTGAATTTAAACCCATACTCGATAGTACCTTTGATGTATCTTATAATTCTTTTTCCTGCTTGCAAATGCATTTTAGTAGCACAATGCATAAACCTAGAAAAAAGACTTACAACAAATAGAATATCGGGTCGTGTAGCAGTGAGATATATCAAGCATCCAATCAAGCTTCTGAAGTTTCCTTCATCAACTCTATCAGGTCCATCCTCTTTGCTCAACCTTTCCTTTGGATTCATCGTTGTGCTTGTTGCCTTACAATTTTCCATATGGAATTTCTTCAGTATCGCCCTAGCATACTTCTTTTGGAAGATAAAGATTTCATTGCAACCTTGCTTAGTTTCCATCCCTAGAAAGTATTTTATTAGTCCTAGGTCTGTCATCTCAAAGACTTGCATTATTTTCTTCTTAAACTCTTCAACCAGCCGCACATTGTTTCCTGTTACCAAGAGATCATCAACATAAAAGGAAACAATAAGCAACTCAGTTCCCTTATGTTTGACATAAAGATAACTTCAGACAAACTTCGGACAAACCCCAAACTCAACAAGTGATCATCAATCCTGCTATACCAAGATCTTGGGGCTTGTTTTAAGTCATAAAGAGCCTTTCTAAGCAGACAAACTTTTTCTTTTTTTCCTTGCTCAATGAAACCCTAGGGCTGCTCTACATAGATTTCTTCCTGCAATACACCATTTAGAAAAGCATATTTGACATCTATTTGGAACACTTTCCAACCCTTTTGTGCTGCTATTGCTAGCAACATTCTGATGGCATCTAGTCAGGCTACTGGAGCAAAGGTACCCGAGTAATCAACACCGAATATTTGGGCATATCCCTTGATGACAAGCCTAGCCTTGTATTTGTTGATAGAACCGTCAGAATTAAGCTTGGTTCTAAATACCCATTTTACTCCAATGACCTTTCTATCTTTCGGTCTGTCAACTAACTCCCAAGTGTTGTTTTTCTTGATCATTAGCATTTCTTGCTCTATCGCGTTTCTCCATTTTTCATCTTGAAGCGCTTTCTTGTGCCCTGCAGGCTCACAAACTGCCACATTACTTTGTTGATAGATGTCAAAAAGTAATCTTGTACCTCTAACTGGAAGATCATCTACTAACTCATTTTGCCATTGATCGGATGTCTGCCCCTCTGAAGCTTTGACTGAAAGTTGATTATTTTTCCAATCCCATTTCTCTTCTTCATTGAAGTGCACATCTCGACTAATAATCATCTTCCCTGTTTGTGGATCATAAATTTTGTTGGCTTTGGAGGATGAGCTATAACCCACAAAGATTCCCGGGATGGCCCTTTTATCAAGTTTGTCTCTTTTAACCTGCGGCACATGAAAGAGACAAACACAACCAAATACTTTAATGAAGGTTAGAGATGGTTTGAATCCATTACAAGCCTCAAATGGAGTTTTACTCTCCAACGCATTAGTGGGAAGCCGATTTTGGAGAAATACTGCTATATTAGCTGCCTCAGCCCAAAACCTTTTGGCAACTCTTTTTCATGCAACATGCATCGCGTCATCTCCATTGCATACCTGTTCCTCCTTTCACTAACTCCATTTTGTTGCGGAGTGTACGAAGTAGTAAGCTGATGAGAAATACCCTTTTCCTCACAAAATTTGTATATTCTTCAGAAGTGTACTCTTTTCCATTATCAGAACACAAGGATTGGATTCTGCAACCACTTTGATTTTCCACCATCTTCTTGAACTTCCAAAATATTCCAGCCAACTATAATTTGTATTTCATGAAAAAAATCCAGCAGAATCTTGTATAATCATCAATGAATATAACATAGTAAAGACTACCATTAAAGGACAGTGTTCTTTTAGATCCTGCAACATCTGTGTGAATTAATTGCAACCATTGAGAAGCGCGCCATGATGCTTTAGGAAATGGTTTCCTATTCTGCTTACAAAATTGACAAGCTTGACAACTTGGTAAGTGATCAACGAGAGTTGGTAGTCCTCTTGTCATATCCTCCTTCTTCAGTAACAATAATTCTTGTAGATGACGGTGACCAAGTCTCTTGTGCTAGATTTCCATTACATCTGCCTTTATGGAATAAGCAAGTTGCTCCTTCTCTGTTGGACTAAAGGAAAAACTCCTTTCTCTCATCTTCACCCTGAAAATTTCATTTCCAGCAGTGTCACTGATTTGGCAGTGATAATTTTCAAAGAAAAGTCTAAATCTTTTTTCCATCAGATGTCCTACACTTAGCAAGTTTTGATCAATCTCAGGAACATAAAGAACTTCAGTAATTTTCTTTATGCATGTGTCAGTCTTGATAGCTATGGTTCCAATTCCTTTGACATGAAGATAGTCCTTATTTCCTATCCTAACCTTGGAAATTTTAGTTGGCTTCAACTCCTTGAATAGGCTCTTGTCATAAGTCATGTGATTAGTGCACCCACTATCAATTAACCAAGAATCTGTTGAGATCTTACTTGAGAAGCATGTTGCAACAAAAAGAAGATCCTCCTCCTCTTGATCAATAACTTGAGCATTTTCTTCCTGCTGCGGGGCTTTACTTTTGCAAATCACCGCCTAATGTCCAAGTTGATTGAATTTCTTATATTTAGCATCTGGTCTCCTCCAACACTTGAATGGTGGATGGCCTTTTCTTCAACAGTGATGGCAAGGGGGAAAGTTTTTCGCACTTCATCCCTTACCTTTGTTGTTGGTTAATGTTTCTCCTTCACTCAACGCTTGATTCTTTTTCTTCTTCGGAAATTCATCAACCTGGTGTTTACTGACAAGAGCCCCTTCTATTATAACATCCTGTCTCATGAGTCTTCTTTTCTCTTGAGCTTTCAGGGAATTGAGTAACTCCGTTAAACTAATTTTTGATAAATCCTTAGTATTTTCTAAGGTCGTAATTGTTGCTTCATACCTTTCAGGAACTGTTACCAGAATCTTCTCAACAATTATTGAGCCGGCAAGTGTAGATCCAAGTTGCCTCACTTTATTTGCAATATTAAGAAGTCTATCTGAATACTCCTTCACTGTTTCAGAATCCTTCATTTTTTGCAATTTAAATTCCCTAATTAAGTTTAAAACTTGCATACCTTTTATTCTCTCATCTCCAGCATACTCTTCCTTAAGATAATACCATACTTCTTTAGTAGTTTTTAGAGACATTATTCGTGTGAAAACTGTTGACGATACAGAAGCAAATAGACATACCTTGGCCTTCAATTTTCTTGTCTTCTTTTCCTTGTGTGCTTTAATATGAGCCATGGTGGGATTATTCGGTAGGGATGTAACATCGTAATCCTCTTCCACAGCTTTCCATAGATCTAAAGCATCCAAGTATGTCTCCATTCGTACTGCCCAAACCTGATAGTTATCTCCATCAAAGACCGGCGGAGCGATTGGTGAGAAACTGGTTTCTGCATCCATGACTTCTCCAACTCAATCACAGATCCCTTAAGATGAAATCTTTGATACCAAATGTTAGTTTTAAATAGATAAATCACACATAACATTATGCAAACAATATCTAGATTTCTATAGAAAAGAAGCAGTAGAATGAAGAAGATCACTGATAGAGAGAAACTTGTGCAAAGAGATTTACTTTCTGTCCAAGAGTGGTTACATAAAGTGTTCTTTTTTTTTAAAACTGATATAGATAATGGCCCTACTTTAAAGTCATGGTGCTAACCATGCTAACTACCTCCTAATAACTTGAAAAAAAAATACAGAAAATAAAATAAATAAATACTGCAGTCCTAAAGCAACTAATAGCTTTCACAGTCCGCTAGGAAGACGAATTCCATTACTCAATTCCCAACCAAAGAAACTGAAGGGATAGTAGTAGTATTCTTATGAACATAATTATTTCTAGTAATCCAAAGATGCCAAAGCGGGGGGAATCGATCCAGTTATAGCTCATGGTAGAAGTGGATGTACACTAGGGGGAGGAGGAAATTTTAGCTTACGTAACACAGCTGTCAATGGTCATTGGCAAAAATAGATTTAAAGGGAATTTAGATCAAGAGCCAACCAAAATTTTCCAGAAGTCTATAAAGATATGAAAAATAGATTCCTCGTCACAGTGACAAGGGGGGCAGATGGAGGTATCCGCAATACTCAAAGAATAAAGATACTTCATAGTAGGAAACCAGTTGTGGGAGCAAAGCCAAAGGAAAAAATTATACTTACCAATGGTATTCAATTTCCAAATCCAGCCATAATTATAGATTGTAGGAGCCGAAGTCTTCATAATGGGGATAACCTACTTGGTGGAGAAGAAGACATTTGGTGAAGCTGTCCAATATAGAATACAACAAAAATTAAAGGAAAATCAAGCTTGACGGAGGCAGGGCTAGTCATAATGTGGTCTGGGATATGAAAGGAGATTTTTGACCAGTTTCAATGATCAACATCTCAAAGATCTGCAAGTTTAAACCCATGTTTTCTTGGGTGAGAGGTGCATACATGATTTTTCTAAGGGTGGGGGTGTTTTGAATCCATCTATTGTACCATAAGTGAATAGCTTTCCCAGAACCCGGTTTCCAAGATATATTGGGGGAACAAATATTTCCTCCAAGAAGGATATTTTCCCATATAAAGTATTTATTGATTAATGTACTAGCCCAAAGGGAGGTAGAATTATTAAAGAGCTTCCAAGAGAGGCTAGTGAGCAAAGAAATATTCTTAGTGTGCGCATCATTAAGGGGTCGTTTGGTTTAAGGTACAAAAACAAATAATGTCGGGATAAAAATTTTAATGCATGTTTGGTTGGCAATATTCGAGATAACTTATTTCGGAACTAATAAATAGTACCGGGATAAGTTATCCACTCATTTGGTGGGATAACAATCCCATCATTATTTATCCTTGAGATAAAATTAGAAAATGACACAATTGCCCTCCAAATTCTTAGATTATCACTTTATATATATATATATATATATATTACTTTATTTTTCTTATATAAAATATAAGGTACATTATAAAATCATGGACAAGTTATTAAAGTATGTTGATATATTCTCTTTCTAACTTAATACAAGCTTAATTATTAAATAAAAAATATTTTTATATTTAGTTAAAAATATTTGAAAATTTAATTTTTTTTAAAAATATAATTCGACTCTCCAAATATGAGTGATACTAAATAATGAAAAATGAGAGTAATTCTTTTTCAAATTTTTTTATGGTGAATTTTTTTAACAAAAAATGAGATTATCAATATTTTATGAAATTTAGAACAAAATAAGTAATTTAACATGAAATATTAGAGATTCATATGCATTTAAGAAATATTTTATTTATGAATATAGAGAAAATGGTCAAAAGCCCCCCAACCTTTACCCCAAATCTCAACTACACACTTATACTTTGCGGGGGTCTATTACCGTGCTGAACTATTTTAAAGTAAAATTATTACCCCCCTGAACGCTGACATGGCAAGAGAGTGTGTTTCACTCTCTTTAAAGAGAGTGAGACCGAATTTTTTTTATTAAAAATTTATTTTTAATATTTTTTATATAAATAATTTTAATTATTACTTTTCTTATTTATTTTCTCATGTCTTCTTCTTCTCTTTTTTAGAACAAAAATTCAAGAACTCATTAATGGAGTTCCTCATCTTCCTCATTTCCAATTTTATTTTCTCATCTTTCGTGAACTCATTAATGGCGAGGACTCATTAATGGTGTTTTTTGATAATTTGAAAAATGTGATTACCGAAAACAAGAAACACTTGAACTAAGGAAACAAGAAGATTTCTTCGATTAATGAATTCTTGAATGAGGAAGATGAGGAACTCCGATTCAAAAAACTTGAAAAAATTCAAGAACTCCGATTTTCTCTCTTTTTGCTCAAGATCCGCCATTAATGGTGAGCTCAAAGCTTTGAATTTCCACAATGTCATATATAATTTCCAACATAACCCACAATGCCATATATAATTTCCAATCCATTTCTTCAATTTTCTCTGTTTTGCTCAAGATCTGCCATTAATGGCGAGCTCAAAGCTTTGAATTTCCACAATGCTATATATAATTCCAACATAACACACAATGTCATATATAATTCCCAATCCATTTCTCCGATTTTTTCTTTTTTTGCTCAATATCCGTCATTAAAGAATTCATTAATCGGAGAATTAAACAGCGTTCGATAGAGGGACTTTCGAACGAATGACCTGCTTGTCATTAATCCGATTTTCCTGATCTTGGAACTTTTCCAAGAATTCATTAATCCGCTATTTTTTTCCCCAAGAATTCTATCTTTGACCCAAGAAGATGAAATTGGGTTGAAGAAGAAAATGGAGCAAAATGGAAAATGGGGAAGAAGAAAGGAAATAATAAAGTTAAATAATTAATTTTTTAGAGTAAAATAAGAAAAAATAACGTGGCAATAATGTGGCATGACGTGGCAGCGCGTGCATCACACCACATCCCAAATGACTGGTTGTCAATTTTCGGGGGTAATAATTCCACTTTAAAATAATTCAGGGGGATAATAATTCCACTTTAAAATATTTCAGGGGGTCATAGGACCCCCACAAAGTATAAGTGTGTAGTTGAAATTTGGGATAAAGGTTGGGGTGCTTTTGACCATTTTCTCATGAATATATGATACGTTGAATTTATTTGAATAATTATTATGTTTATTTATATATTTTAATTTCTCTTAAAAATAATAAAAATGTCGACTCCATTATTGAATTACATATTTTAAATTAAATAGTTTTTTAATCACTTAAAAATTAATATTGTATATATCAATTAAATGAATTTTAATATTCTATATTATATGAGTGATATGTGTTTAAATAAAGTGACATAAACAACAAATCTTCTTTTATTTTAACAAACTTAAGTTGAAAGTTTTTATTTCAAACTAAATTTAAACACACACGGCATAATCATGGGAAGACACACGTAAAGAAATTAAAGTTAAATAAGATAAAAGTTTTATTTTTAAAATACACACGATATAATTATGGAAATGCACACACACAAAAAAATTAAGCTAAATAACATAAAAGTTTTATTTTTAAGAATAAATATTTAAAGCTTGAAAAGACATATATATATATAAAAGTTAAATAAGATGGAGGGTATTTTGGTAATCAATTAATTTATTCTTAGAAATTATACCATGGATATTACTTTGAGTACAACAAACCAAACACTCAATAAAAAATAATCCCATATAACTAATTCCGGTATAACTTATCTCATCATAACTTATCCCAGCATAACTAATCCTAGTATAACTACATTCCCAACCAAACGACCTGAAAGTCTTAATTTTATCCCAGGATATAAGATGTAATTTTCTGTTATCTTCTATGGACTCCAAAGGAAATCCTTTTGAATTTTATCTATAGCCCAACAGATGCTACTAGGAAGTTTAAATTACTGCATCGCATAAGCCGGGATGGCGTTTAGGGAGGACCTAGCAAGAATAAGTCTTGTCATGGGCAGAGGCGGAGCCATACCTCTTTTGGGGTTCGTCCGAACCCCCTTTGACGGAAAAATATACTATTTATACATGATGAAAATTATTTTTTATGTGGTTATAGTAGGTGTTGAACCCTTCGACTTAGTTTTCTTTGAATATTGAACCTCCTTACTTGAAATCCTGTCTTCGCCTCTGGTCATGAGGTGAGGAAATTTGTTTTCCAATGGACATGCTTTTTTCTCATAGACAAGATCCCGTCTTCCTTGTTCTCTTCAGTAGCTGTAATAGACAAGTTTGTGCACCATCTATTTAAGTGTGTTCTCTGTTATGACCAAGATTTTGTGTGTGCAACCTTGTGAAAAATCACATTAAGAAGATATTATATCTTGTTGACTCTACAGTTGCAACAATAATGCTTGTACTACTAATTTTTAAGAAAAGAAAAAAAATCTCCCTATATCCTTGTCCTTGGCAAAGTTAATACCATAATAAAAACGTTTCTTTTATTGTTACAAGTGAATGAATAATCTCAAGACTGGTAATAGAATGGAAGTCTAGTATATGGAGTTTTTCATTTTCTTCTCACAGAATATATGGGCTACATTTCTTGCTCTTTGTGCATGAAGGAAACGTGAAGGGGAGCCTTGGCGTAATTGAAGAAGTTGCTAAGGTTGCATACAATAGATCCTTGTGATCTAGCCCTTTCCTAGACTCCGCCCATAGCGGAAGCTTAAGTGCATCGGGCTGCCCTTTTTCTGCATGAAGGAGACCTTCATTAAGCCTGTAGCTAAATTAAGAACAATGTGCTTCGTAGGACAAAATTATTGACGGCCCTTTTTCTTTTGTCCTTGCATTTTACTATATTTGTTCAATCTAATGTTAATTTTTCATTGCTTCTTAAATAACAATTTAGTACAGTGTACACATTACAATGCAATTTATTTTATTTTATTTTAGAATCACTTTGTGTCGTAATTGTTCTTATCAGGGAAGAAAAAGAGGGAATGAAGGGACCTCAAATTACTCACGCTTTGTCAGGATATTGTTGTTGCTTTTGAACTATGACATTTCCATCTAAAAAAAACTCATCTTGATATTTTGTTTTCTTTCTTTTAGATAACAAAATATAATGTTGAGGTTTTTTAGATAGAATATAACTACTAGCAAGAGGAGAGGGTGTCACGACCCGACCCGAACCGAGGCCCTGGCCGCGACCGGCACCTCGAACTATAAAGGCCCGAGAGAAGTGGCGGACCCAACTTTTCACCGAGTGGGTTCAAAATTGCTTAAACTGGCTGGTGCATAAAATAATTTTAAAAAAACGCCCTACAAGGGCTCAAACACACGACATACGTGTTAAGAATTGAACCCACTATCGTTGGGTTAAGCACTCTTCTTGTGTACAATGGGTTCAATATATAATATATATCTTTTAAAATTGTGAAAACTACTTATATATACGTATATATACAGTGTAATTTTTTGACAAAATGGGTTCATATGAAACCACTTGAATCTATGTGGGTCCGCCCCTGCCCGAGAGACCCATGAGCATGTATTATAAGCATAATTCATATGAAATGAAAGTGCGGAGGATAACTTAAAATGTGGTAGCCCAAAAACCAAACTTAAAACTTCATAACATCAAGCCATAAGAAAATCCAAATTCAATCTAAAACAATCTATGAAGCCTATACTGAACTGAAGACAATAGTTGTCTAAACCGGGACAAGGCCCCCGACCGAAAAATAAAACAACTGAAAACTAACAAATGGATAAGATGGTTTCTGAAGTAAGTGAGGCTCATCAACTCTGACTATCTGAGGGAAATCTACTGCTGAATCGGGCCACAGGATTATGCCTCAGAACCTGTAGGGAAAGGGGGTCAATACTTAGAAAGTATTGGTATGCAGAACAATCCAAAATAGCTTATAATTCAAGTAAAATATTTGAGAGCAGTTTGAAATCATTTTAGCATAATATAGGTAAAACACATGGGCATACTTCAAAGCTTCAAAACATTCTTGCAAAACATAAACTCAACCATCTTTATTTTTAGTTCTAAGCTAGATGATACACCCTACAACTTAGTATCCACGGGGTATATGGGTCCGCCATTAACTCGTCGGCCAAGCTCCCAACCCAAGTTTGCCGCAAGGGATGGAGTATCTGATATCTAATACGCCAAAAGAACATAGTAAGTGTATAATCCCTATCTGGGACATCATAATCTAATGTCGGCAAAACACGATTTCGGGCAATGAGTTATTTGAACTTGTGCCTTCTTCATATAACTATATAGCTCTCTTTAAGACCAATTTTACCCTCTTAAAATCATACTTGATGCTTATAAATAGTTCTTTTCTTATTCGGTTAAGGGCATATCATAACAGGGTATCGTTATACCCAAACTTGCAAGTCATTCATATCATACCACATCTTATCCATAGCCCTTCTTATTCAAAGCATGTTAATGACCACCCAAAAGATTTAAACATGATATGAGAGTTCTTATTTCAAATAGTATATGAAACTTATGCAAAACACTCTCTTTGCATTCCTAAAACATATGGTGGCCAATTCTTACTTAAATCATATGAAGCCTTACATTTAACACAAATAAACATTTGGGATCTAAAGAAAGTACTCTCTCTTGAAATACGAAACCATACCAATTCACCAAGGATTGTAAAACTTATGACCCAAGCTTTTAAATCATACAATTGAACAAACACAACATGTTAAGACAACGAATTTCATAAATAGAGAGGAAATCTTGTAAGTCATGCTCTCATTTCAATTCTCAAAACTCATAACATAAGTACATATGAAAACAAATTTGAGTTTAGGAAAACCCCCCATAGTTTATACAAGATTTCATCAGAAAACGGGGTTTACAATGCATGCTCATTCAACAATATCAAAACCCATTTCATATACATAATTATATATCTTCCAAACTTACTTAAATGATAAATTTATGATGTTGGGTGTATTTACACACCTAAACACCATAATTTACCCATGTTATAGCTAAGTTTTGAGGATAAAATATATAATTCCTGCAGTTTTAGTCTATTTTCCTGTAAGTGAGCTAACCTACGTGATTAGCATATTTTCAGGTATTAATGATGAAGATTTCAGCACTTTGTGGACCTTTGGGCAGCAAAGGAAAACTTCAAGTAAGAAGGAAGGCAGCTTTTGGAAGCTTGTGGACTAAATGTGATGCATGGAGAACTTATCCCGGGCAAAATCAGTATTTCTAAATACTTAGGGATGCAGCAGTAACTTAGTAGGACTAGGACAAGGGTGTTATAAAAACCTTATATACTGAATTTTTCAGCATGCATTGATTGTTTTTCATAATTCAGTCGACACTTTTAGTAATATTCACGTTACAATTTCTGTAACTTTAGACAGAAAAAACGCTACAAGAACGGCTAGAGAGGAAATCACGTCATTCTCATAGTGATGCCAATACATACCCATCGTGATATTGTTATCGTTTTGGTATGATGATGATGATGTCTTCGTTGTTTTCCTTTACAATCATGAGTAGCTAAACTTCTCTGTTAGGGTTATGGAAACCTTTTGATATACTATCTATTACTATGAGTTTGTGAATTCTTGATGTGTTATGCTACTTATATCATTACTCTCTTCGTTTTGATTGAATTCTTTTGGTTACAAACATAGAGAATACGCCATTATAGCATTAACTTGTTCGAGAGAAAAGCTACATGTTTGGAAAAGAGAGTGTGACAAGGAAATAGGGTTACCAACCCCTATTTACACATTAATGCCTTAACCGGATTAACCTCTTGGAGAGTTCGTACCATTAGTTATACGCTTTAAGCTCGAGAGAGTTAAAGTGAAATAATCCTTGATGGTTGAGAAACACTAGGATTTACCATTAGAATACGAATCTCTATAAGTGCATGCATGTCTGAATTCCGCATTACTCATAGTTAATAGATACGTAGAACTCATAAGGTGGACATAACCCTAACGTATTTTTCTCTGTGATTAAATCTTACTACACAAAGCATTCCGTTTTTACTGTGATATTATTAATTCACGCCAAACCCAAAAAACCCCTTTTTCGTGGAATTTTCGACCAACAGTCTACTAACAATTGCAACACTTAGTGACCAAGTATTCCCTGTGGGATTCGACACCCAACCCAGTTAGGTTCTATATTTGACAGCGACCGCTTACACTTTCTAACGAGAGATATAGTTTGGGCGTTATCAAATTTTGGCGCCGCTGCCGGGGAATACAGTTGTCAACTAAGTTTGTGATAGTTACTAGACCCTTTGGTCAAAGATTCTCGAATTTTACTTTTTTTTTGTTGTTTTTGTTTTGTTCAGGTTTGGTAGAGTGCATGCCAAATACACGAAGATCTGGTCATCCATTATTACCCATAAATCCTGAACCACAACTTATTAGAAGAATGGATACACAACGTGACTTTGAAAGAAGGGCTGCTCAACAGGAGCAGGCTAGGTTAGCTGTATTGGCAGCTGCTCAAGTGCATCAACAGAATATTGATAACCCAGGTCGGGCAACAAATCCTGATGATGAGGACCTGGATGATGATGAGTTACTTAATCCACGGCGTGCAGATGAGGTGGCAGCACTTGTGAACAGGAGAGATCGTCAAGCTAGAATGAGACCTGAACGTCGAGCTGTGCAGGCTCATTTTGATGATGATGATGACGATCTGGATGGGGCTGGTGCCATAGGGGCTATTATTCCTCCGCCCTTGGCACCCGAAACCAAGTTCAATATCACTAGCACCATGATCCAGCAATTACAACTTAAAGGGTTATTTGGTGGACTTGCAGGTGATGATCCGAATATGCATCTGATTAACTTTATCTCAACATCCAAGTCGTTTGACAATCCAGGAGTTGGACAGAATGCAATTCGACTGCACTTATTTCCATTGTCTCTATCTGGTGAGGCAACTCTATGGTTGAACGGGCTAACTCCTGATTCTATTACTAATTGGAGGCAACTGAAAGACGCTTTCCTAGAAAGATTCTTTCCGCCATCCAAGAGAGCCCAACTACGGGATGAGATCAGTAATTTTCGACAGCTTCCAATTGAAGCTCTCCACGAAACATGGGAGAGGTTCAAGAAGAAGCTTATGCGGTGCCCAAACCATCAGATGACGAATATCCACTTGATGGAAATATTATATAAGGCTTTGAACTCGGTGACAAAGCCAGTGGTTGATAATGCTGCAGGAGGGTCATTCATGGACCTTACTTTTATTGAGGCGAGTGATATGCTGGATCGTATGACAAAGCAGAGTAGATCTTGGCATACCAGGGATTCTGAGTTAGCGAGCTCTACTGTATCTATTGGCATGACTGCAGAACAGAGACGAAGACAAGAGGAACGTGACCAGGATATGGCTCACATGAAAACGCAGATGGATCTTCTTACCAAGCATTTATTATCAGGGAAGACCGAAAAAGTCAAGGTTGTTGTGTCACAGGGAAGAGATGAATCAGATTCTGAGGAGGAAGCAAATTATTTGAATAACCAGGGGGGTTCCGAGGCAATGCCCAAGGAAACCAAGGTCGGAACTATTATGATAAATCTGGATACAAGGACCGCGATCAAGGTGGTTGGAAGAATAAGACTGACAAGAGTGGTTTGTATGTTCCTCCTGGAAACCGTGAGGCTGTGGTGTCTGGCTCTGGAAAGATGTCCATGGAAGATATGATGGTTAAGCTGTTGAAAGGAGTGGAGGCAACCAACATGAGCGTAACGGAGGTAAAGAATGATTTGTCATCAATAAATCAATTGTTTGATTCGCATTCTACTGCGATAAAACTGCTGGAGCAACAATTGAGTCAACTATCAGCGGCATTCAATTAAAGAAAGGCCGGCACCTTACCTAGCGACACTGTGCAAAACCCAAGGAATGATGGATCATGTATGGTTATTACTACCAGGAGTGGTAAAGCGTTGGAAAATCCATCCAAAGGAAAGCAGATGGTTGATGATATAGAAGATAATGTTATTGATGCAGAATGTGAAGATGCCGTAGAAGCTGAAGATAGTGTTCCTGACATTACCCCTAGACGTCTGCAGCCTGAAAAGATCGACAATCGGAAGCAAGATAAAAAGGAAGTGGCGGAGAAAACTATTCCCATTCCAACACCACCTTTTCCTCAGAGACTGAAGAAGAAAGCTGATGACACCAGGTTCAGTAAATTTATGACTATGATGAAGCAGCTGACTATTAATGTTCCTTTGGTGGAGGCGCTAGAGCAGATGCCCGGATACGCTAAATTCATGAAGGACATTTTGAAAAAGAAGCGGGCAGCAAGCTATGAGCTGGCAGATAATGTTCATCATTGCAGTGCAATCGCTACAAGATCGCTAGTTCAGAAGAAGGCAGATCCTGGTGCTTTCACTATTCCTTGCACGGTTGGATCTTTGGATTTTGCTAAGGCATTGTGCGATTTGGGAGCTAGCATTAATTTTATGCCACTATCTATTTACATAAAGTTGGGGTTGGGTGATCCTACACCAACCAATATGCGGCTCGTGATGGCAGATAGGTCGGTAAAACGACCTGTTGGTATCTTATATGATGTATTGGTGAAGGTTTCCACCTTCATTTTTCCTGCAGACTTTGTTATTTTGGATTGCAAGGTGGATTCTGAAGTTCCCATAATCTTGGGGCGTCCTTTTCTTGCAACAGGAAGTGTTCTTATTGATCTAAGAGCTAATGAGTTTTTATTTCGGATGAATGACGAAGTGATCCATTTTGATGTATGCAAATCAATGAAGCAGCCCAAAGATATGAATGTGTTCTCTGTAGCTGATGTTTATTATGATGATGAGAAAGAATTATCTGTAGAGAAGCAGCTTATTGTTGATCCATTGGTTGTTGTGCTTATGAATTTTGAGCGTGAGGATGTTGAAGAGTATGAAGAAACTATTTGTGCTCTAACAGGAATTGGCTCCTATTCTCATGCTCCTAAGAAGCTGGATCTGGATCTTAAAAATCGCCCTTCACCACCAGCAAAGCCATCCATTGAAGAACCATCAGTGCTAGAATTGAAGGAGCTGCCCAGACACCTGAAATATGCGTTTTTGGGAAGTGGTGATACACTTCCAATTATTGTTGCGGCTGATTTAGGTGAGCAGCAGGTTGTGGCTCTTATTTCTGTTCTGAGGAGATACAAGAGAGCAATCGGTTGGACTATTGTTGATATTATTGGTATCCCTCCTGGGATATGTATGCACAAGATTCAGCTCGAGGAAAATTATGTGCCTACCATTGAGCATCAACGACATTTGAATCCACCCATGTAGGAGGTGGTGAAGAAATAAATTATTAAGTGGTTAGATGCTGGGGTAGTGTATCCAATCTCCGACAGTAAGTGGGTAAGTCCGGTACAGTGTGTGCCCAAGAAAGGGGGCATGACGGTAGTTGCGAATGAAAAGAATGAGCTGATTCCACTCAGACCTGTCACAGGGTGGAGAGTGTGTATGGACTACCTGAAGCTGAATTCGTGGACGCTTAATGATCACTTCCCAATGCCATTCATGGACCAAATGCTTGATCGATTGGCAGGGAAGGGATGGTTTTGTTTCTTAGATGGTTATTTCGGTTATAATCAGATTTGCATTGTGATGATAGGCGAATTTACACGCCTATATCAATATATTTTGCCCATATTTTAGCCTAGTTTTGAGAACAAAGTATATATTTCATGCACTTTTAGTCCTTTTTCCTGTAAATGAGCTAACGAACATGATTAGTAAAGTTTCAGGTATAAATGATGCAGAATTCAGCATTTTATGGCTTACTTGACGCAAAAGAAAGCTCACGAAGGAAGGGAAGGGAGTTTACACGCCTAAGGACCAAAACTGCTGCATGGAAAATCTGTCCTGGGCTAAAACAGCATTTCTGAAGACTTTGGAGATTTGCAGTAACTTAGTTGGATTTGGACAATGATACACTAACCTAGTACAATTGGGTTATGTATATCATTAGTTTATTTGGACTATGATAATGTTACATTAACCTAGTACAATTGGGTTATGTATTTCATTAGTTTATTTGGATTATGATAATGTTACATTAACCTAGTACAATTGGGTTAAGTATTACATTAGCCTAGTAGGATTTGGTTAGATATTTTATTTATCTAATAGGATTAGGATATGGGTATTATAAATACCCTATTTTGCTAGAGATTTTACAACTTCGAATTACAACTCTCATTCTACTTTTAACATCATCTTCTTACATCTTCTAATTCTTCCATTAATTCTATTTTTCTTCTTCTACTCTTCTATTCTTAAATTCCACAACCAGAGAATTGTTACTTTGCCTAGGAATTCATGCCTCACGCCTACCACCTAAGCTACACGAAATTACTCAATCTTGTGGTATAACAACAATGTCAATCGTGATCTCCTTCGCATTCATGGGTAACTAAACTTCTCTGTTGGGGTTATGGAAGCCGTATGAGATACTATCTATTGCTGTGAGGTTGTGAGTTCGCGACACGTATACTTCTTATATCATTATTCTCTTCATCTTAGTCTACATTCTTTGTGGTTGCAAACGCAAGAATACGCCAGTATAACATTTAACTTGTTCGAAAGAAAGGTTATTTGTCTGGAAAAGAGATAATGTCAAGGTAGTAGGGTCACCCCCTAAAATTCCCTACTAAAAAGCTAGTGTCGTAACTGGACTAACCTCTTGGAGAATTCGTACCGTTAGACACGCTTTAAGCTCGAAAGAGTTAAAGTGAAATAATCCTCAAATAGGTCGAAAGACACCTGGATTTACCATCGAATACAATTCTCTATAAGCAGTTGCATGTCAGAATTCTACACACTCATAGCCAATAGAGACGTATACCTCAGAAGGTGGACATAACCCCAACGCCTCAATTCTCATTGTTTACAACTTACGTAACAATCTTTCTCTTTTACTTTGCTATTTTCAACTTTTATTTAATTGTTTTGGTGACACATTACAATCCCCCCTTTTTACGAGACTTGCACTAAAAGTCTAGAAATCTTGCTTACTTGTTGGCCAAGCTATTCCCTGTGGGATCGACACCCAACCCAGGTTGGGTTCTATATTTGCTAACGACCGCTTTACACTCCTACGAGAGCTGTAGATTGAGCGTTATCAAAAATTGGCGCCGTTGCCGGGGAATACAAGTGTCAATCAAGTTCGTGATAATTAATAGACCCTTTGGTCAAAGATTCTCGTACTTTTACGTTTAGTTTTTGTTTTTGTCTACTGCAGGTTTTTATTTTAGTGCATGCCCCATACTCGAAGTTCTGGTCAACCGCTATTACCAATCAATCCTGAACCACAACGCATTGGTAGAATGGAAGCACAAGCTGAAATCGCAAGGATGGCTGCTCAACAGGAACAAGCAAGATTGGCTGCCCTTGCCGCAGCCCAGGTTCAACAGTAGAACATTGATAACCCTGCACGAGCAACAAATCCTGACGATGAGGATTTTGGTGATGACGAATTACTAAACCCAAGGCATGATGCTGAAATCACAACACCTGCCAATAGAAGAGGTCGACAAGCTCGGTTTAGGTATGATCGCCAACCCATGCAACCATCTTTCGACGATGATGATGATGATCTTGATGGAGCCGGAGCCACAGGAGCTATTATTCCCCGACCATTAGCGCCCGGAGCCAAGTTCAACATCACAAGCACCATGATTCAGTTATTGCAACTCAAGGGATTGTTTGGTGGACTAGCAGGCGATGATCCGAATACGCATCTCATTAACTTTATTTCTACATGCAAGTCTTTTGACAATCCTGGTATTGGTCAGAATGCAATTCGATTACGTCTATTTCCATTGTCTGTGTCTGGGGAGGCAACACTATGGTTGAATGGGCTGACTCCTGATTCAATTACAAATTGGAGGCAATTGAGAGACGTTTTCCTAGAAAGATTCTTTCCGCCTTCCAAAAGGGCACAATTGAGAGATGAAATCAGCAACTTTCGTCAGCTTCCCACTGAAGCTCTTCATGAAACATAGGAGAGGTTCAAGATAAAGCTAGCGAGATGCCCAAACCATCACATGACTAATGTTCACCTCATGGAGATATTGTATAGAGCCTTGAATTCAATAACTAAGCCAGTGGTGGATAACTCAGTTGGAGGATCCTTTATGGATCTCACCTTTGGTCAAGCAAACAATATGCTAGATCGCATGACGAAACAAAGTAGAGCTTGGCATACCAGGGATTCCGAGGTAGCAAGCCCCACTTTATCTATAGGCATGACTGCAGACCAAAGAAGAAGACAAGAAGAACGTGATCAAGATTTAGCGCACATGAAAACGCAAGTGGATCTTCTGACAAAGCATTTATTATCAGGGAAGACCGAAAAAGTGAAAGTTGTGGCGCTAAAAGGAAGAGACGAATTTGATTCGAAAGAGGAGGCCAACTACTTGAACAATCAGGGGGGTTTCCGTGGGAATACCCAAGGAAACCAAGGTCGGAACTATTATGATAAATCTGGAAGCAAAGACCAAGGTAGTTGGAAGAAAAACAATGAAAAGAGTGGTTTGTACGTTCCCCCTGGTAGACGTGATATCACCACATCTAATTCTGGAAGTATGGAAGACATGATGGCTAAACTACTGAAAGGAGTGAAAGCAACGAGCGCAAGAGTTACTGAGGTAATTAATGATTTGTCCTCCGTGAAACAACTAGTTGATTCTCATTCCACTTCAATCAAGCAAATAGAGCAGCAATTGAGCCAACTTTCAGCAACACTCAATCAAAGAAAGGCTGGCACTTTACCTAGCGATACTGTGCAAAACCCAAGGAATGATGGGTCATGCATGGCCATCACTACCAGAAGTGGTAAGGTGCTGGAACCTTCAGCAAAAGGCAAGCAAGTGGCTGACGAAGTTACGGACATGGATGATAACGCAAAAGGAGAAGATGCCGCAACAACCAGTCCTGACGTCAAGGACGTCACGCCCAGTGACGTGCAGCCTGAAAAAATGGAAAAACGGAAGCAAGAGGAGAAGAAAACCATGGACAGAACACTTCCATACCCACCACCACCTTTTCCCCAAAGACTGAAGAAGGTGGCGGATGACACTAAGTTCAGCAAATTCATGACTATGTTAAAGCAGATGACCATTAATGTTCCATTGGTGGAGGCACTTGAACAAATGCCTGGGTATGCGAAGTTCATGAAGGATCTTTTGACAAAAAAGAGGGCAGCAAGTTATGAGCTGAAAGACGATGTGCATCATTGTAGTGCAATTGCTACCCGATCGATAGTTCAGAAGAAGGTCGACCCCGGAGCTTTCACTATTCCTTGCACCATCGGATCTTTGAACTTTGCCAAAGCATTATGTGACTTAGGAGCCAGCATCAATTTGATGCCATTATCGATCTACAAGAAGTTGGGGTTAGGAGATCCTACTCCAACCAATATGAGGCTCGTCATGGCAGATAGGTCGGTAAAATGACCTGTTGGTATTCTATGCGATGTCTTGGTAAAAGTTTCTTCATTTATCTTTCCAGCAGACTTTGTCATCTTGGATTGTGAAGCAGATTCTGAGGTTCCCATAATCTTGGGGTGCCCTTTCCTTGCTACAGGAAGTGTGCTCATTGATTTGAGAGCTAATGAACTTTCATTCTGAATAAATGACGAAGTGGTTCGTTTTGATGTTTGCAAAACAATGAAGCAACCCAAAGATCTTAGTGTATTTTCGGTGGCTGATGTTTTCTTTGATGACGAGAAAGAACTACTTGAAGAAGAGCAAATTATTGATGATCCCTTGGAGGTTGTGCTCATGAATGGAGAGAGTGAAGATGCTGAAAATTCTGAAGAATCCATTTGTGCTCTATCGGGATTAGGAACATATCGCTATACTTCCAAGAAGCTGGATCTTGATCTCAAGAATCGGCCTACACCACCAGCTAAGCCATCTATTGAAGAGCCACCCACGTTAGAATTGAAGGAGCTGCCAAGTCATTTGAAGTACGCATTCTTAGGAAGCGGAAACACTCTTCCAGTCATTGTGGTAGCCGATTTGGGTGAGCGACAAGTTGCAGCTCTTATTGCTATTCTACGCAAGTATGTTAGAGCTAATGGATGGACCATTGCGGATATTATTGGTATTCCACCTGGGATTTGTACACATAAAATTCAGCTTCAAGAAAATTGCACACCCACCATTAAGCATCAAAGGCATCTAAACCCACCTATGCAAGAAGTGGTGAAGAAAGAGATCATCAAGTGGTTAGACGCAGGAGTTGTGTATCCTATTTCTGATAGTACATGGGTAAGCCCTGTACAATGTGTTCCCAAGAAAGGAGGTATGACGGTGGTTGCGAATGCAAAGAATGAACTTATTCCACTCAGGCCCGTCACTGGATGGAGAGTATGCATGGACTACCGCAAGCTGAATTCTTGGACACTCAAGGATCACTTCTCAATGCCATTTATGGACCAAATGCTAGATCGATTAGCGGGGAAAGGATGGTTTTGCTTCTTGGATGGTTATTCAGGCTATAATCAGATTTGTATTGCACCCGAAGACCAAGAGAAGACAACGTTTACATGCCCATATGGTACGTTTGCCTTCAAACGTATGCCATTCGGGTTATGTAACGCACCAGCCACCTTTCAACGTTGTATGATATCTATTTTCTCTGATATGGTTGAAGACACTTTGGAGGTATTTATGGACGACTTTTCAGTTATTGGTGAGTCTTTTGAAGCATGCCTGGCAAACTTGAGCATGGCATTACAAAGATGTGTAGAGTTTAACCTTGTACTGAATTGGGAGAAGTGCCACTTCATGGTAAAAGAAGGAATCGTTCTTGGGCACAAGATCTCTGAAAGAGGAATAGAGGTTGACCGAGCAAAAATTGAGGTTATTGAGAAGCTACCGCCTCCAATTTCGGTGAATGGAGTTCATAGTTTTCTTGGCCATGCTGGTTTCTATCGTAGGTTCATCAAAGATTTCTCCAAAATTGCGAGTCCATTGTGCAAACTATTGGAGAAAGATGCAAAGTTTGACTTCAATGACGATTGCTTAAAGGCATTCGAATGCCTTAAAAGAAAACTCATTGAAGCCCCTATTATGGTAGCACCAGATTGGACTCTCCCGTTTGACGTCATGTGTGATGCTAGTGGTGTAGCCGTTGGTGCTGTACTTGGTCAGAGAAAGGAGAAGCTATTTCATCCTATCTACTATGCGAGTAAGGTCTTAAATGAAGCCCAAAGGAACTACACGGTTACTGAACAAGAGCTCCTAGAGGTTGTGTATGCATTTGAGAAGTTTCGTGCCTATCTATTTGGTACTAAGGTGATCGTTCATACAGACCATGCAGCTCTTAGGTATCTAATGACAAAGAAGGATGCAAAACCAAGGTTGATTAGATGGGTATTGCTGCTGCAAGAGTTTGATTTCGAAGTCAAAGATAGACGAGGTTGCGAGAACCAAGTGGCTGATCACCTATCTCGACTTGAGAATGAGCATGTGGCGCAACCTGAAATTCAGATTGATGATGCATTCCCGGACGAAGAGATATTAGCGACAACAATAGAGAAATTACCATGGTATACCGACTTTGCAAATTTCGTGGTGAGTAATGTGATACCTGCCAATTTATCTTACCACTAAAGGAGGAAGTTTATGCATGACGTACAGCACTACTATTGGGATGAGCCATATTTGTTTCGACGATGTGCGGATGGTATCATTCGATGATGTATATCCCATGAAGAGGTGCCTAATATCTTGGAAGCATGCCACACTTCGCAAGTTGGAGGACATCACGCAGGCAATCGGACGGCCAGAAAAGTATTGCAAAGTGGTTATTATTGGCCTTTGATATTCAGAGATGCCTACGACTATGTTAGAAGGTGTGACCAATGCCAGCGTCAAGGTGCGATTTCAAAACACCATGAAATGCCCATGACCAAAATTCTTGAGGTAGAACTCTTTGATGTGTGGGGTATTGATTTCATGGGTCCATTCGTGAATTCGTTTGGAATGAAGTACATCTTGGTTGCTGTGGATTATGTTTTGAAATGGGTTGAAGCTGTAGCGTTGGCCGACAATGAGGGAAAGCGTATTGTAGCGTTCTTGAAAAAGAATATCTTCTCTCGCTTTGGAGTACCACGTACTATCATAAGCGATGGAGGATCTCACTTTTGCAACAAGATATTCAAGTCCGTGTTGGCAAAATATGGTGTCAAGCAACATAAGGTAGCCACACCTTATCACCCACAAACTAGCGGACAGGTAGAGGTTTCCAATCGAGAGATCAAGCAAATCTTTGCGAAGACGGTAAATGCTAATAGGAAGGATTGGTCTCGGAAGCTGGACGATGCACTATGGGCGTACAGGACTACAATCAAAACGCCAATTGGCATGTCCCCTTATCAACTAGTTTATGGGAAGGCTTGTCACTTACCCATTGAGCTCGAACACAAGGCATTGTGGGCATTGAAGCAATTAAATTAGAATTGGGATGATGTGAAGAATCTGAGGTTGGAGCAGCTGAACGAACTAGATGAATTCCGTCTCCATGCATATGAAAGGTCAGACCTATACAAGGAGCGGATGAAAAAGTATCATGATCAGCGGATTATTCGACGAAACTTCCAAAGGGGTGATATGGTACTTCTCTTCAACTCCAGATTGAAGCTCTTCCCAGGTAAGTTAAAATCCAAGTGGTGTGGTCCATACAAAGTTATCCAAGTCTACTCGTCTGGAGTAGTTAAATTGGAAGATAATAATGGTGTTGTCTTCAAGGTGAATGGCCAACGTGTTAAGCCTTATATCGGTCCTCTTGACTCGATGAATTCTATGGCCATCATCTATCTCGATGAAGTCTAAGTACTCGAGGTAACTATGTCGAGCCACGACAATAAAAAAAGGCGCTAGATGGGAGGCAACCCATCGTTTTATCGTTTTATCGTTCTTTTTTTTTACTTGTTTTGCTTTTGATAATGAAAATCCAAAAATAAGAGTCGTGCCACGACCAAAACTAAGGCGCTTGGTGGGAGGCAACCCATCGTACTAATCGTTTTCATTAGGTTTTAAGCAAAAATAGGTGCAAGAGGTATTCAACGAGAAGATTGATTTCAATTGACGATTTGGACGCATTGTATGGTAAAGTTGGTAAGTTAGGAATAGTGATGCATAAGGCTATGGATTGAGCATTGCTCATGCCAAACTAGGCATCGAGGAAGGCTAGGCCTAGGTAAAACTAGTCCACGAACGATGCACAACCTATCCTATAGCCTAAGGTCTCGGAATCTAGTGTGCTATACACTATGCGCCGCCCAGTCCTAAGTGTGCTTTTGACTATGCGCCGCCTATGCTATAGCATTAGGTCTCAGGATCTCATATGCCATAGACTATGCGGCGCATATGTCCCTAAATGCCATAGACTATGCGGCGCATATGTCCCTAAATGCCATAGACTATGCGCCGCATATACCATGACTATGCCAAGCATTATGCGCCGCATATGTAGCATTTTTGTCTCCAAAACCGATTGTAAATGGGTCAAAACCCGACCCATTCTCTTCCTATATAAAGGGGACTTAGTCTTGAAACATAACCACACTAGAAATTAACCTAAAGGCACCGCATTCCCTCTCCAAACCATCCCAAAATTTTTCTTTTTGCTCTTCCAATTCACAAAACCATCTCCAAAAGCTTCAAGTAAGTAAGTACTCTCTTATTCTTCATTTATTTCTCATAAGTACTATGTTTCTATGTCTATTATAAATTTCTACATCGTATAAGATTGATTGGTGATGTTCATGTGTTTTGATCGTTGATACAAAATCATGTGAGTAAACATATACGTAGGAAAATGTTGACTTGTTTCCGACTTGAATTTGGTTTTAATAGCATTGTTATACGATTTGCGGAATTGCTATGGTGATGAACATGGACTATCATGTTATGATCTTGTTACTTGGATACTTACATGTTAGACTATCCCGGTCATCGGGATAAGCCTTATAGTTGCCTACCGACTTAGGAGGTTGCGATTGTTGAAAACATCCATACCATGTTACAACCCCTATGTAGTAGTGTTGTTATATCTAACATGAAAGTAGTGCAATGGCTGCAAGTAGTAATACATTACTGATTTTCTTGTCGGAATATAATCCTTAAACGTATGTCGACGAAATCTGAGTAATCGACTACTTTCACTTCACTGATTTGTGTCAACAAAACTAAGTGTGGGGTGGTACCCCTACTGCTTGTTTATAGATTGTATCAACTGAGATTATGCTTCCATTAACACTATTTCTAGTCTCAGGTACAATGGCACCTAAAGCGAGGCAAGGCAAGGAGAAGGCTACCACTTCCCAAAAGGGCAAGAAGAGAGGTAGAAAGGACCAAGGAGAATCATCCTCAACACAACTACCCCGCAGAATGTTTGGAATAAAATGGGTTCTTGAGGAGAAAGCCAAAGAATGGTACAGGAACAACAAGGAAAGAAGATATGTTCACGTCGACCTGATCAACAAGGACACCTTAGCGAAGAAGGAGCCGCGTATGTTGGCGAAAATCATGGCATTGAAGCTGGATTTCATCTTCCGCGATATGGGAGAATGTAATCTTGATTTGACAAGAGAGTTTTATGCCAACTGGTCGCCGAAAACAACAGGCAACGAAGTCAAAATTCGGGGCCAAGTGTTATAGCTCAACGCGGACTGGATCAACTCTTTTCTTGGCTTACCTTCGGTCGACCCAGCACCATTCAAAGAGCTGTACAGCAGGCCTCCTTATAGAGCAATTAGACACACACTTTGTGGAAGTAGATCGATGGCAAGGTGGGGCAGACATAAAGACACAGGACGACACAACACCTTCCCCTATGCTTCACTGAATAGGGAAGCAAGAATCTGGATGCGTATTGTCAACTCATGCCTTATTCCTGGGACTCAATACACCAAGATATCAAGAGATAAAGTGTGTTTGGTCTATGCTTTGATGATGAATGTCCCTATCAACTTTGGGACAATCATTCGCTCTACCATGAGGAAGTCCAGACTCCACAAAAGGTCCCACTTCACGTTTGGAAATCTGTTGACAGCAATCTTGCGGAAGGAGGATATCGAAGAGGAACCAGCTGACCACAAACTCCCACATAACCCAAAGAAGGTTGACCTTACTAAAGTCAAAGATGCTGAAACAACTCATGGTGTCAACCTTACTACTGCGGAAAGACATGCTCGTGATGAGAGTTTCTTCCGTCATCTTTATGGCATGACACGATTTACTATGATGAGTGGTGGACGTGTTCCAACTGCTGCAGAGCTCCAACATCTGGACCACGACTATCCCATGAACATACATGCACGGGAGATGTGTGGAGTGGGCGTATACTTTGAGAAACCTCTAGATGATGATGTGCCGACTGATGACGATCGACGCTTGCCAGACTCTGACGAGGAGGAGAACTCTGACGACGACTCTTATGATGATTCCGACGAAGGGGGTATGACCCCCGACAATGAGGAAGAGTCCGACTAACCAGGTTCCTCGTATTTATTTTCCACTGAGGGCAGTGTCCCGTTTAAGTGTGGGGTGGCGGTATCGTATGCTATACTTCTCTATCGCATCTATGTTTGTTTATTTTGTTGTTGTTTTTGTTGATTTTTTTTCGTGTTTTAGTTTTTTGTTTTTGTTGTTTTTTCTAGCTTCGCATGAAATTATTTTGATAGGCAGCATGAGATTATAACAAGAGTATGTGCTACAATTGTGACCATTGAGACGTTTAGGCTCCAGTTGTGACTCATTATGTGATATTGTGTGGTTAAATTCCTTCACTTGTTGGGTCGAGAGTCTATATTACTTCCAAGAAAGTCGACCATGTGCCTTGTGTGTGTGAGATAATCGTATGTTCTATGTGTGTGGCTGATGCTAGAACTTGCCTGGTATGTATGCAAAGCGAAAATAAGGAGTGTAAGTTTAGGATATGATTTAGGCATTTCTTTGGCAACCTATATTTGTTTACCTTCAGTTTTACCTACCCATGGACATCATCCTAGTTAAACCCTTTTGAGCCTTTAGCCTATTTTCTTTGACAACCTTGTATGTAAGCCTAATCCATTTTTTTCAAGACCGTAATTTGATCCAAACTCCTAAGTGCTTTAAATTGAAAAAGTCATGTGACAACATAAGAGGAAATTGGGTGAGTATGATGCTATAAATTGTAATGGTGCTTGAATGTGTTATGAAAAAAAAAGTGCTATCATAAGAGGTATGTTGTGAAAAGAAAAAGGAAAAGAAAGCTGAAAAGCGAGTTGTGCTTAAAATTGAAAAACAAAAGAGGAGAACAAGGGTGGTAGAATAAAAGAAAGAAAGGTTGAAAGAGAAAAAAAAAGTGTCAATGATACAAAGTGATGTATTAAAACGCTTAGGAACTTAGTCACTATTCCTGGCCAAAATAGTCCTACCCGTCCCTTAGCCTACATTACAACCATCAAAAGACCTACTTGATCCTAAGCTTAGCATTCTGACATTTAATTGAGTATTACATTAAGGGCAAGCCTATGGTCATCAGTTGCTACATATGAATTCTTTGTGAGAGTGAGAGCAAGGACATTTTGATACCCATGTTTGAAAAATATGCTATACTTGTGAGTGATTATGGGTACTATAGTGTGAGACACACATGGTTGATGAGTTTTGGGTAGTTATATATGATTCCTTGTACCTTAACGTTTGCATGCGAGTTGATCACCATCACGAGTCTATACTAGAGGTTAAATTGTTTCTACCTATAATCGAAAAGCTACTCTTTGTTGATAATTGTTGTGCTTGTCTTGACAAATGTTTTGTGTTGTTGCTGTGAAGCCCTAAGTTGATGTTAGAAGGACATGGTATTTCGTTCGAGGACGAACAAAGCTTCAAGTGTGGGGTGTTGATGATAGGCGAATTTACACGCCTATATCAATATATTTTGCCCATATTTTAGCCTAGTTTTGAGAACAAAGTATATATTTCATGCACTTTTAGTCCTTTTTCCTGTAAATGAGCTAACGAACATGATTAGTAAAGTTTCAGGTATAAATGATGCAGAATTCAGCATTTTATGGATTACTTGATGCAAAAGAAAGCTCACGAAGGAAGGGAAGGGAGTTTACACGCCTAAGGACCAAAACTGCTGCATGGAAAATCTGTCCCGGGCTAAAACAGCATTTCTGAAGACTTTGGGGATTTGCAGTAACTTAGTTGGATTTGGACAATGATACATTAGCCTAGTACAATTGGGTTATGTATTTCATTAGTTTATTTGGATTATGATAATGTTACATTAACCTAGTACAATTGGGTTATGTATTTCATTAGTTTATTTGGATTATGATAATGTTACATTAACTTAGTACAATTGGGTTAAGTATTACATTAGCCTAGTAGGATTTGGTTAGATATTTTATTTATCTAATAGGATTAGGATATGGGTATTATAAATACCCTATTTTGCTAGAGATTTTACAACTTCGAATTACAACTCTCATTCTACTTTTAACATCATCTTCTTACATCTTCTAATTCTTCCATTAATTCTATTTTTCTTCTTCTACTCTTCTATTCTTAAATTCCACAACCAGAGAATCGTTACTTTGCCTAGGAATTCATGCCTCACGCCTACCACCTAAGCTACACGAAATTACTCAATCTTGTGGTATAACAACAATGTCAATCGTGATCTCCTTCGCATTCATGGGTAACTAAACTTCTCTGTTGGGGTTATGGAAGCCGTATGAGATACTATCTATTGTTGTGAGGTTGTGAGTTCACGACACGTATACTGCTTATATCATTATTCTCTTCATCTTAGTCTACATTCTTTGTGGTTGCAAACGCAAGAATACGCCAGTATAACATTTAACTTGTTCGAAAGAAAGGTTATTTGTCTGGAAAAGAGATAATGTCAAGGTAGTAGGGTCACCCCCTAAAATTCCCTACTAAAAAGCTAGTGCCGTAACTGGACTAACCTCTTGGAGAATTCGTACCGTTAGACACGCTTTAAGCTCGAAAGAGTTAAAGTGAAATAATCCTCAAATAGGTCGAAAGACGCCTGGATTTACCATCGAATACAATTCTCTATAAGCAGTTGCATGTTAGAATTCTACACACTCATAGCCAATAGAGACGTATACCTCAGAAGGTGGACATAACCCCAACGCCTCAATTCTCATTGTTTACAACTTACGTAACAATCTTTCTCTTTTACTTTGCTATTTTCAGCTTTTATTTAATTGTTTTGGTGACACATTACAATCCCCCCTTTTTACGAGACTTGCACTAAAAGTCTAGAAATCTTTCTTACTTGTTGGCCAAGCTATTCCCTGTGGGATCGACACCCAACCCAGGTTGGGTTCTATATTTGCTAACGACCGCTTTACACTCCTACGAGAGTTGTAGATTGAGCGTTATCACATTGCTCCTGAGGATCAAGAGAAGACCACTTTTACATGCCCATATGGTACGTTTGCCTTCAAACGTATGCCATTTGGGTTATGTAACGCACCTGCCACTTTTTAGCGTTGTATGATGTCCATTTTTTCTGATATGGTTGAAGACACCTTGGAGGTGTTCATGGACGATTTTTTAGTTGTGGGTGAATCATTTGAATCGTGCTTGGCGAATCTGAGTATGGCGTTGTAGAGATGTCTTGAGTTCAACTTGGTGCTAAACTGGGAGAAGTGCCATTTTATGGTTAAGGAAGGCATTGTTCTTGGGCACAAAGTCTCCGAAAGAGGAATTGAGGTTGATCGAGCCAAAATTGAAGTTATCGAGAAACTACCACCTCCAATTTCTATAAAGGGAGTTCGTAGTTTCCTCGGTCATGCAGGTTTTTATCGAAGGTTTATTAAAGACTTCTCCAAGATTGCTAGTCCATTATGCAAACTCTTGGAGAAGGATGCAAAGTTCGACTTCGGTGAAGATTGCTTGAAGGCATTTGAATGCCTCAAAGGGAAGCTAGTTGAAGCTCCTATTATTGTAGCACCCGATTGGTCTCTACCGTTTGAAGTGATGTGTGATGCAAGTGGGGTAGCTTTGGGTGCTGTACTTGGTCAGAAAAGAGAAAGGCTATTTCATCCAATATACTATGCGAGCAAGGCCTTGAATGGAGCCCAGAAGAACTATACAGTCACGGAACAAGAGTTTCTAGCAGTTGTTTATGCTTTTGAAAAGTTCCGTGCTTACTTGTTGGGAACCAAAGTGGTGGTTCATACAGATCATGCGGCTCTGAGATATTTAATGGCAAAGAAGGATGCTAAGCCAAGGCTAATTCGGTGGGTGTTATTGCTTCAAGAATTTGATTTCGAGGTAAAGGATAGAAAAGGTTGCGAAAACCAAGTAGCTGATCATCTATCTAGACTTGAGAGTGCGCACATAGCGCAACCCGACCTTGAGATTGATGATGCATTTCCCGACGAAGAGATCCTAGCTGCTATGGTGGAAGACTTACCGTGGTATGCAGACTTTGCAAACTACGTGGTAAGTAAAGTGATGCCTGAGAATCTCTCCTTTCATCAAAAGAGAAAGTTCATGCATGATGTGAAACACTACTTCTGGGATGAACCGTATCTTTTTCGGCGATGTGCTGATGGTGTTATTAGGCGATGCATCTCTGTTGTGGAGGTTCCTAGCATCTTGGAAGCAAGTCATTCTTCCCAAGTTGGGGGTCACCATGCAGGTGATCGGACACCCAGGAAGGTATTACAAAGCGGCTATTATTGGCCTTCATTATTCAAGGATGCATATGATTTTATGAGAAGATGTGATCAGTGTCAGAGGCAAGGCGCAATTTCAAAGCACCATGAGATGCCCATGTCTAAAATTCTTGAAGTGGAGCTATTTGATGTATGGGGTATTGATTTCATGGGCCCATTTGTGAATTCGTTTGGGATGAAATATATCCTAGTTGCTGTGGATTACGTATCCAAATGGGTCGAAGTGGTAGCACTGGCGGATAATGAAGGTAAGCGTGTGGTAGCATTCTTAAAGAGAAATATCTTCTCTCATTTTGGGGTACCACGTACCATCATAAGCGATGGAGGATCACACTTTTGCAACAAACTGTTCAGAGCCGTTTTGGTGAAATATGGGGTCAAGCAACATAAGGTAGCTACACCTTACCACCCACAAACTAGTGGGCAGGTAGAGGTTTCTAATCGGGAGATCAAGCTGATACTTGCTAAGACTGTAAATGCTAGTAGGACGGATTGGTCCCGAAAGCTGGATGATGCCTTATGGGCTTATAGGACTGCGTTCAAGACACCAATTGGTATGTCACCTTACCAACTAGTTTATGGGAAGGCTTGTCACTTGCCAATCGAGCTCGAACATAAAGCGTTGTAGGCGTTGAAGAGGCTTAACCTGAATTGGAATGATGCTATTAATCTGAGATTGGAACAGCTGAACGAGATGGATGAATTCCGTCTACATGCGTATGAAAGGGAAGACCTCTACAAGGAACGGATGAAAAAGTACCATGATCGGCGGATTATCCAAAGAAACTTTTAGAAGGGTGATATGGTACTTCTTTTCAACTCCAGACTGAAGCTATTTCCAGGTAAGTTGAAGTCTAAATGGTCTAGTCCGTTCAGAATTAGCCAAGTCTACTCGTCTGGAGTAGTAGAGTTAGAAGACAAAAATGGTAGTGTCTTCAAGGTGAATGGCCAACGTGTGAAGCCATATATCGGTCCTCTTGACTCGATAAAATGCATGGCCACCATCTATCTCGACGAAGTCTAAGTAATCGAGGTAACTATGTCGTGCCGCGATAATAAATCAAGCGCTACATGGGAGGCAACCCATCGTTTTTAGTCGTTTTGTATTCCTAGGAGTTTGTTTTGTTAAATAAAAATCCAAAAAGAAGAGTCGAGCCACGACCAAAACTAAGGCGCTTGGTGGGAGGCAACCCATCTTTCTAATCGTTTTTGTTGTTTTTGATTAAGTGTAGGGGAAGACGTATAAAGGAGGAGCTTGGTCTCAAATTTTGATTTGAAAGTGAGCAATGTTAAAGGTAGTAAGTGAGTAATGAAGGAGCAAAAGGCTTTCGGTTAGGCATTGCCTATACAAATCTAGGCAATGGACAAGGCAAGGCCTATGTAAATCTAGGCAACGGACAAGGCAAGGCCTATGCTATTGCCTTTGCTCTCTGAATCGACAATGCTATATCATAGGCGCTGCCTATGCTCAACTAGGCAAAGCTAAAGGCGCCGCCTATGCCATTGCCTTTGCTCTCTGAATCTACAATGCCATAGCATAGAAGCCGCCTATGCCCAACTATGCCATAGCATAGGCACCGCCTATGTTCAACTAGGCTTTGCTAAAGGCGCCGCCTATGCTAAGCATAGGCAAAGCATTAGGTGCCGCCTACTTATGCTTTTTGGTCTCCTAACCCGATTTTTCATGGTTTAAACCCAACCCAAGCCCGGGTCTATAAATAGAACTTCAACCTTAAGACAAAATCACATTGTTTGCTCAACCTAGGCGCCGCCTAACCTTCCCAAATCTCTCTAAACTTTTCTTTTTGCTCATCTAACCTTGCAAGATCATCTTCCGAATCCATCACCAAGTAAGTTCTTCTTTTATATTCCGTAGTTATTACAATACTACGCCTATAATGATTTGTTAAATATTGAAGTGGTGTTGGTGATTTGAATGTGGTTGGTTTTCTATGATACATCTAGTTGAGTGAAAGAATACGTATGGGTGTTCTTGACTTTGTTTTGATTTGTATTTGATTGTTATACACTGTCATTTTTTTGCGGAATCGTAATGGTAAAGTTAATTACATAATCTTGTAAGTTGAAAGTTGGAATGTTTGAATGACTCGTTCATCGAGATAAAGATCATGATTGAATACAAGCATGAGATGTTGTGATTATTTCTATGCCATAACTTGATTCGATCTCTACGTAGTAGTCTTGTTCAAAAAGTGCATTAATCCAAACCATAAAGTATGGTCAAGATTACATGAAATAGAGCTGAAAAGGATAGTTAAGATGACATAAAAGTAAGACTGCGCTGAATATATTGTTGGAACATAACGCCTAAATGTATGTCGATGAAGTCTGAGTAATCAACATTGTTCACTTAATTAGTTTGTGCCAACAAATTAAGTGTAGGGTGGTGCCACTATTGTTTGTTTGTCGATCAAATCTTCCGAGATAAGCTAACATGACTTTATTTTAATCTCAGGTAGAATGGCACCGAAAGGTCGACCAGGAAACGAAAAAGCGTCCACCTTGCAGAAAGGTTAGAAAAGGGGAAGAAAAGATCAAGCTGAGTCCTCCTCGCTACAAATACCTTGACGCACTTTCGGGATAAAGTGGGTCCTAGAGAAGGAAGGAAAAGAGTGGTACAAGAACAACAAAGTGAAAAAATATGTTCACGTGGAGTTGATATAAAAGAAGAGTCTAGCGAAGAGAGAACCTCGCATTTTGGCTAAAATCATGGCGCTACATCTTGATTTCATTTTTTGAGATATGGGAGAATGCAATCTTGATCTAACGCGAGAATTCTATGCCAATTGGTCCCCAAAGACTACCGGAAGTGAAGTGAAGATTCGGGGCCAAGTCTTGCAACTGAATGCGGAGTTCTTCAACTCTTTTCTGGGTCTTCCATCTGTGGATCCATCACCGCTCAAGGAGCTTTATCACAGACCTCCATACAGGGCAATCAGACACACACTGTGCGGAACAAGATCAATGGCACGTTGGAGTCGTCGCAAGGATATCGGTCGGCACAATACCTTCCTGTATGCTTCCTTGAACAGAGAAGCTCAGATATGGTTGAGGATAGTCAACTCTTGCCTGATTCCAGGGACACAGTAAAAAAAGATCACACGTGATAGAGTATGCTTGGTGTACGCTCTGATGACTAATATTCCCATCAACATTGGTGCGGTGATACGATCGTCAATGCGTAAGGCTAGGCTGCGCAAGAGGTCCCACTTCAGCTTTGGCAATTTGTTGACTGCGATATTGAGGAAGGAGGACATTGAAGAGGAACCTGCAGATCATAAGCTTCCACACAACCCGAAGAAGGTTGATCTTGCGAAGGTTAAGGATCCTGAAACTGGGCATGGCATCAACCTAACCACTGCAGAAAGACATACTCGCGACGAAAGCTTCTTTCGCCATTTATATGGCATGACGAGGTTTACCATGATGAGTGGGGGACGTGTTCCAACTGATGCAGAGCTCCAGCAGTTGGATTATGACTACCCGATGAATGAGCATACGCGGGCTATATGTGGAGTAGGTGTACATTTTGAGGAACCTCTCGATGATAACGTACCAACTGACGATGATCGCCGACAGCCAGACTCAGACGTGGAGGATAACTCTGATGACGACGACGACTCTGATGATGATTCCGATGCAGGGGGTATGACCCCAGACATAGAGGAAGAGTCTGACTAATCAGGTTTTCCTTATTTATTTTCCACTGAGGACAGTGTGTCCCGTCTAAGTGTGGGGTGCTGGTATTTGTATGCTGTATTGTACTTCTTTGCCTGCATTTATTCTCGTTTGTAGTTAAATTTTTAGATTTTTAAAAAAAAAATTTAGATTTTGCATGAAATTGTTCTGATAGGCGGCATGGTATTATGACAAGAGTTTGTGCCAAAATCATTACGATTGAGACATTTAGGCTCTAAGTGTGACTCACTATGTGATAATTGCGTGGTTTAATTCATTCACCTGTTGAGTCAAGAGTCTATACTGCTCCCAATTAAGTTGACCATGTGCCTTGTGTGTGTGAGGTTATAGTATATTCTGTGTTGTGACTGATGCTAGAACTTGCCTGGTGTGTGTGTAAAGCGAAATAAAGAGTGTGAGTTTAGGAGATGATTTAGGCATTTCTTTGGCAGCCTATGATTGTTTACCTTCTTTTTACCTACCCTTATGCATTATCCTAGTTAACCCCCTTTGAGCCTTTAGCTATTTTCTTTGACAGCCTCATATGTAGCCTAATCCATTTTTTTAAGACCATAATTTGATTCAAATTCCTAAGCATTTTAAATTGTAGAGTCATGTGACAAAATAAGAGGAAATTGGGTGAGAGTGATACCTCAGAATGTATTGGTACTTGAAATTGTTATGAAAAAGAGTGACTATCATAGAGGTGTTTTATAAAAATAAAAAAAATGAAAAGAAAAATAAAAAGTTGGTTATGTTTATAATTGAATAACAAAATAGGTGAAAAGGGGTGGTAGATAAAAGGAAAGTAGAGGGGTTGTTTAAAAGAGAGTGTTAATGACATAATGTAGTGTATTAAAGCGCTTAGGGAACATAGTCACTATTTCTGGCCAAAATAGTCCTACCTGTCCCTTAGCCTACATTACAACCTGTAAAGACCTATTTGATCCTAAGCTTAGCATTCTGATATTAGTAGAGCATTACACTAAGGGCAAGCCTATGGTCATCAGTTGCAACATAAGAATTCTTTGTGAGAGTGAGAGCAAGGAGAATCTTATACCCATATTTCAAAAAATTCAAAACTTGTGAGTGATTATGGGTGATATCTTGTGTGAGACACACATGGTTGACGAGTTTTGGGTAGTGTTATATGATTCTTTGTGGCTTAACTTGTGGATACGAATTAGCCATCATCACGAGTCTATGTTGGAGGTTGAATTGTTTCTAGTAGTGATCAAGAAAACTACTCTTTGTTACTAATTGTCGTGCATGTCTTGTTGAACATTTTGTGTTACTACTGTGAAATCCTAGTTAGATGTTTGCATGGACGTAATATTTTGTTCGAGAAAGAACAAAGCTTTAAGTGTGGGGTGTTGATGTTGGGTGTATTTACACACCTAAACACCATAATTTACCCATGTTATAGCTAAGTTTTGAGGATAAAATATATAATTCTTGCACTTTTAGTCCATTTTCCTGTAAGTGAGCTAACCTACGTGATTAGAATATTTTCAGGTATTAATGATGAAGATTTCAGAACTTTGTGGACCTTTGGGCAGCAAAGGAAAACTTCAAGTAAGAAGGAAGGCAGCTTTTGGAAGCTTGTGGACTAAATGTGATGCATGGAGAACTTGTCCCGGGCAAAATCAGTATTTCTAAATACTTAGGGATGCAGCAGTAACTTAGTAGGACTAGGACAAGGGTGTTATAAAAACCTTATATGCTGAATTTTTCAGCATGCATTGATTGCTTTTCATAATTCAGTCGACACTTTTAGTATTATTCACGTTACAATTTCTGTAACTTTAGACAGAAAAAACACTACAAGAACGGCTAGAGAGGAAATCACGCCATTCTCATAGTGACGCCAATACATACCCATCGTGAGATTGTTATCGTTTTGGTATGATGATGATGATGTCTTCGTTGTTTTCCCTTACAATCATGAGTAGCTAAACTTCTCTGTTAGGGTTATGGAAGCCTTTTGATATACTATCTATTACTATGAGTTTGTGAATTCTTGATGTGTTATGCTACTTATATCATTACTCTCTTCATTTTGATTGAATTCTTATGGTTGCAAACATAGAGAATACGTCATTATAGCATTAACTTGTTCGAGAGAAAAGTTAAATGTTTGGAAAAGAGAGTGTGACAAGGAAATAGGGCTACCAACCCCTATTTACACGTTAATACCTTAACCGGATTAACCTCTTGGAGAGTTCGTACCATTAGTTATACGCTTTAAGCTCGAGAGAGTTAAAGTGAAATAATCCTTGATGGTTGAGAAACACTAGGATTTACCATTAGAATACGAATCTCTATAAGTGCATGCATGTCTGAATTCCGCATTACTCATAGTTAATAGATACGTAGAACTCATAAGGTGGACATAACCCTAACGTATTTTTCTCTATGATTAAATCTTACTACACAAAGCATTCCGTTTTTACTGTGATATTATTAATTCACGCCAAACCCAAAAAACCCCTTTTTCATGGAATTTTCGACCAACAGTCTACTAACAATTGCAACACTTAGTGACCAAGTATTTCCTGTGGGATTCGACACCCAACCCAGTTGGGTTCTATATTTGACAGCGACCGCTTACACTTTCTAACGAGAGCTGTAGTTTGGGTGTTATCAATTTACACCCATTAGATTTAGGATAGTCCCACATACCTTAATAACGATGAAAACGTAGAGAAATTTGATCCTTGGATACTAAAATTCTCAACCCTAGGTAGTTTTCTCCTTTTTGTTGTGGAAAGATTGCTTAGGGATTGTAAAAAGGGATTTTAACGATTGGGGGATGTTTTAAGTCGTGGGAAATGGGTTTAAAGGGGGGCTGAAAAGTCTCCCCTTGAACTTTAATTAAATACGCATAAAAACACAACATCTACGATGCAGGGCTATCGCAAACACCAGCCTCTACGACTCAGGGCTATTGCGAAGGCTTACTGCCTCTGCGTCCGAAACCTCATCCAAAAATTCTAAAATTCTTTCGGGTTACACTTTAAACATCCCCAAACATATTTTAAGTCAATTTTTTATATTTCAAGCATGGAAAGACCAATAAATAAAGAACGCAAAATTTGAGGATGTTACATTATCCCCCCTTGGGATCACACGTCATTGAATAATGATTCGAAACACGCAAAGCATGATTTCAAGCATTAGATGGGATGAAAAGAGTAATATAAGATCAATATCTTCCATATCATCATCCGCGGGTCCAAAAAAGGTTGGATATCTTACACGTATGTTATTCTCTGACTCCCGAGTAGCTTTCTCAACTTCCTGATTCTACCACAACACTTTAATCGAAGCTATCTCTCTACTCCTCAACTTCCGAACTTGCCAATCCAGTATAGCTATGTAATACCTCATATTTTCTTAGCTCATTTTAACTCTCCGTACATGAGTTATTCTATATAAACTTTTCTAAATACTTAGTATTTTTCAGTTTAGAGCCTGTCATTGCGCAGAAAATTCAGTCAACTTTTCAACGATATAAAGTCCACCCAAATCCAATTCTCGGGTGAGAAGTTATAGCGTATTTCGTGAAATAGTGTACCAAATTGGCACCCAACACGTTGCGGAGACCAGCCAAATGGCAATCGTCAAATTCTAGTGTTGCTCCGCGATAATGGCGCATCGCGCCATAGGCCCAGTTCATAATTGTCCTTTTTCAGTGTTCAACTATGATCCCATCACATCGCGATGAGTCCCAAATTCGTATCCAGTGTGGCAACGCGATTTCCCTGTGTTGTGCCAAGCCTCCATTTCACAATTGTCAAATTCTAGTGACACGGCGCGATAGCGCCGCGTCGCGCCAGGGGCCCAGATCGGGTTTTTCATTGACAAATATTTAAATATTCCAAGGGATAGTTGGGTCTTTTTCCATGGCCCTAACCAGTATAAACACAAAATTAAACCCCTAAATAACCCATTATCTTATTATTTACTCACTTTCTCTCAAGATTAAAATACTCTCTCAAAAAGGGGGTGAAACCCTAGCTTCAAGAAATCAAGAACAAACTCAAGAATTTCTCCAAGAACCTTTGAGAACTAATATTCCAAGGTATGTTAGGTGTTAATCTATGGGTTCCTTTCACCCATAGAGCCCAAGAATCCATTTTTAGAACTACAAGATTGTTGATTCATGATTTACATGCTTGAAATTGGATTGTATTCATGTTCATGACATTAATTGAGTTTAAATTCATGATTAATTGTGGTTTTCCATGAATAGCATGTATATTGAATTGTGTAATTTCCATGTTATAATCCTTGAATTTGTTAGTTTGGGCATTGTAGTTGCAATGTTTATATGATATTCATGATTATGTGCATTAAGTTGTGCTCCCCAAGTGTTTGATAGAATGTTCATGTGAATTAAATGGTAAAACCATGACATTTTAGTATATGAACAAGCTTATGCCCTACAAGTGTTTGATAAAATGTCTCTATGAATGAATTATGGACAAGTGTACATTGTTATGTCTTTCAAGGTCATGCTATGCTTTACTTTTCATGCTATTGAGTCCTGGAGGTATCTAATACCCAAAACTCTAGTTCACCTAGAGCTACAGTAGTTATAGAACAGTCTCGGTAGTATCACATTCAGTAATACTCAGTCAGTTACAGAACTCAAAAAAACTCAGTCAGTTATTGAACTCAGCTAAACTCAGTATCAGTCTAGTCCAGTTCAGTATAATCAATTTAGTATCTATTCAGTTGGGAGTAGGATTCAACACCGAGTGAACCCAATGATGGGGGCTCACCTGCCTGTAGAGGGTGTGATCCTTAGAAGCAGTCTTTGCATTCTAGAACTACGTAGCCAGCGTAGGTTGAGACATCAACCTGCCAATTGAGGGTTGATGAGGTGTTTTAACCTACCAGTTAAGGGTACCACCATTCTTATTAGAGTACCTGCTAGATGAGGGTAACTCTTCAGCTTGTCTTTACCCGTGGCACGGTACTGACACCCTTCCAACTGGGGTCACAAGTTGGATCCCAACTCAGTTATCTTATTTGAGGCATATCGGTTCGATGATTACCTCCCACAGTTTCAGTTCCAGTCTTCAATATAGAACTCAGTTCAGTTCTACAAAATCAGGACTATCAGAAATAGTCAACCAGTATCAGTAACTCAGTTATCAGTAATCTTAGATTATCAGTTACTCAGTATCAGAATTCAGTACTTAGCTTCAAAAAGCTCAATTACAGTATACACATATATGCACAGTATTGCATACTCATTATTCACAGTGGTTTCAGATATCTATGTACTCTTATTCAGTTACTCTAGATCCTTCAATCAGCTACTGTTCATGCATATGAACCATTGTATTCATCCTTACCTCATCTAGCATACCAGTATATTCCATGAACTGTCGCATACTTTCTCTTTGCGCTATGATATCTCATATCATAGGTTTGGATGCTCAGGTTCCTAACCGCACATAGACAGATTCAGATTCATTCAGCAGTGTCAGACTTAGTAGTAAGTCCTCATCTATTGAGGATATTCTATTATTATTGTTTTTCAGTAAATACAGTATTCTAGAAGACGAAGTTAGTTGGGGGCTTGTCCTATCAACTCCACATTCAAACAGTTCAATTAGAGGCTTTTCATACTAGACTTTCAGACAGTATTCAGTTTTGCAGATTATTATTACAGTTGATTTTCTTTATCAGTATTTTCAGACTTTGAACCTTATGGAATTTCAGCTTATTTTCCATATTTATTACAGTGTTATTATTCAGTTCTCACAATAGATACCAGTCATGGGTTAGCTTGTGGTCCTTTGAGGTCGTAAGCACCGTGTAGCATTCGGGGTACAAACTCGGGGCGTTACAAGCTATGGGTTCTTCTTTGTACGATAAAGAATCCTTCACACCAATCTCCTCAACAGGCAACACAAGCAAAATATCTTCAATACATTTCTTATGCATTGATACATAAAATACTAGATGAAAAGAAACTAAGCTCGCAGGTAAATATAATTCATATGCAACTCCACCATTCCTCTTCGTAATCTGGTAAGGACCTATGTAGCGAGGACTGAGATTTCCTTTCTTCTAAAATCTCATGACTCCCTTCATAGGGGAGACCTTTAAAAATACCCAATCACCAGCCTCAAACTCTAACTCCCTTCTTCTAACATCGGCATAGGATTTTTGGTGACTTTGAGTTGTCTTAAGCCTCTCTCTAATGACTTTTACTTTCTTCATCGCCTGATAAACAAGGTAAAGTCCAAGAAAATAGGTTTCATCTACCTCATACCAACCAATCAGTGACCTACACCTTCTCTTATAAAGGGCCTCAAAAGGAGATATTTGGATGTTGGTGTGGTAGCTATTGTTATAGGTGAATTCTATAAATGGTAAGTGATCCACCTAAATACCCTTAAAATCAATCACACAAGCCCTCAACACATCTTCTAAGGTCTAAATGGTACGCTCTTCTTGCCCATCTGTTTAAGGGTAGAAGGCGATGCTAAAGTTCACTTGAATACCTAAACCTCTTTGGAAAGACCCAAAACTTAGAAAAGAATTACGTACCTCTATCGAATATGATGGGTACTGGAGACCCATGAAAATGAACTATTTCCTGAATGTACAACTTGGGATAATCATCTCCCGAATAATTAGTCCTCACAGGCAGAAAGTGAGCTGACTTGGTCATCCTGTCTATAATTATTCAAATAGAGTCATATTGGTTTCGGGATCTCGAAAGTCTTGTAATAAAGACCATGTTAATCATCTCCTATTTCTACAAAGGCAAGGCTATATCCTGAGAAGTACCACCTAGCCTCAAATACTCCACCTTAACTTGTTGACAGTTCAAACACTTAGCCACAAAGTTAGCAACATCTCTTTTCATATTATTCCACCAATATATCTCCTTGAGATCATGATACATTTTAGTGGATCTAGGGTGAACAACATACTTGGAAGTGTGAGCTTCACCAAGGATCCTTTCTCGCAGTCCATCCACATTTAGCACACACAACCGCCCTTGGTATCTCAAAATACGATCTCCTCTAATTTCAATGGCCATCACTTTTTGTTGGCCAACATCCTCTTTGATCTGCATTAAAATAGGGTCCCTGGTCTACTTTTCTTTAACCCCTGCAGATAGGGATGATTTAGATACTTCTTGTATGAACACTCCTTAGAATCTAGGAGTCGAACTCCCAAATTAGAAAGTCGGTGCATATCATTCACCAAATCCTTTTTTCCTTCCTCCACATGAGAAAGACTGCCCATGGACAACCTATTAAGGGTGTCAGCAACCACATTGTCTTTACCCGAATGATAGTGCAAGCTCATGTTATAGTCCTTCAACAATTCTAACCACCGCCTTTATCTAAGATTCAGCTCTTTTTGAGTGAACTCATACTGCAAACTTTTATGATCAGTAAAAATGTCAACATTCACCTCGTAAAGATAATGACACCAAATTTTGAGTGCAAACACCACAGTCGCTAACTCTAAATCATGAGTGGGATAGTTTTTCTCATGTAACTTCAACTGTCTAGATGCATAAGCCACTACCTTACCATGATGCATAAGTACACACCCAAGTCCCACTTAGGATGTATCAGAGTACATCATAAAACCCTCTATGCCCTCGGGAAAAGTCAAAACAAGTGCAGTAGTCAGATTTTCTTTCAACCTCTCAAAAATATTCTCACACCACACAAATTTTACCTTTTTATGAGTCAATCGGGTAAGTAGAGCATCTATGGGTGAAAAACACTCTACGAATCTCTGGTAGTACCCCGCCGAACCCAAGAAGCTCCGAATGCCGGTTGGAGTCGTGGGTTTAGACCATTTTATCACTGTCTCAATTTTTTAGGGGTCAACCTTAATTCCTTCGCTAGAAATAATATGCCCCAAAAAAGCTATAGCACTAAGCCAGAACTCACACTTGGAAAAATTGCCATACAACTTATGGTATTTAAGAGTTTAGAGGATGATTCGAATGTGATTGGTATATTTCTCCTCACTCTTAGAGTAAATCAAGATATCATCAATAAAGACTATGACAAAAAGGTCTAGAAACTAACAAAATACCCTATTTATGAGATCCATAAATAATGTGGGGGCATTAGTCAGCCCGAAAGACATGACCAGGAATTCATAGTGACTATATCGGGTTTTAAAAGTTGTTTTGGGAATGTCAGTCTCCCTAACCTTCAACTGATGATACCCTGAAGAAGGTCTATTTTGGAAAAATATGTAGCACCCTACAGTTGGTAAAAGAGAACATCGATTCTGGGTAGAGGATACTTATACCAGAAATGAACTCTATGCCAGAAATGATATCAATAAGACTGACAAAATACCAAAATTGATAATGCCAGGACAGATGTAGTTTTATGTGAAGTCATTATACTGCATTCACAACAGTAGCATTTACTTTCCACCATATTCACTTTCTAGTTTGAAAACTCTGGAAATTTTAAAATAACATGGTAATATCGCCTCCCTTATATCTATCAACTACACCTCAATCCTAATTTAGTTGGTGCAACTGAGATTCCAAATATTTTGTTCAACCAAGATAGATGATAGCCCTCTCATATAATTTCAAACCCTCAAGACTGCAAAGTTAAATACTTGTACAAAATCACTCAGGAGTTAGGAGACAATAACTGTTAGAAATGACTCCCTAAGTTATGAAATATGATGTTCACTGACCCTCTATCTGCTTATTGACAAGATTTGTCCGAAATGAATGCACCAAAAGGAATTATGCTTTTGAAAACTAAAGCATATAATTGGAAACCAAACCTGGTCTGATATGAATCGGCTCATTCCACTCTCCAATCCCACATTTGTAACAATTTCCTCCTTTGCAATTTCCGCATCAGTAAAAGTGAGGGCGCCCGTTGCAACTTCCTCGGGCTAAATCCCATCAAGTTTGTAATGTCGAAGCCAGTCCTTAGTGACCGACTTACAAGATGGTACCTTTAATTTTAATAGTTCGAGATTGTGTATGTTCCCCAAAAAGCTGTAAAGGGAAAAACATTAGCTGACTTTTTGGCAGACCACCCGATACCCGATGATTGGGAATTGAGCGATGAACTTCCTGATAAAGACACAGTGGTTATTGAAGCCAGACCCTCGTGGAAGATGTACTTTGATGGTGTCGCACATCGAGATGGAGCTAGTGCCGGTGTGGTGTTCGTCACTCCACAAAAAGAGGTCTTCCCATACTCTTTTACCCTAACAAACCATTGCTCTAATAATGTTGCTGAATATCAGGTGTTAATACTTGGACTTGAGATGGCATTTGACATGAAACAGCTATGATTACAAGTCTTTGGTGACTCCCAATTGGTAATCAAGAAGGTTTTGGGAAGCTACAAAGTCAGGAAGCTTGAGCTACGACCATATCATGATTATGCACAAAAATTGATGGGGTGTCTTGGAGAGGTAACCCTCCAATATGTGCCAAGGAGATAAAATAAGCAATGCCCTAGCTATTTTTGCCTCAACCCTGACTCTTCCAAATCAGACGCGAGTTACTATCCGCCAAGAATGGGTAGTACCCCCGTCAGATGAGGATGTAGAAAAAAAAGTTGAATACCTCATTGCTGTGTTTGAATCTATAAAAGAATATTGGAGATAACATATCATTGATTACTTATGTTAAGGGATACTTTCAGAAGATCCAAGGAAAAAGACTGGCATTCATCGTCGTGTATCTCACTTTTTTTACTACAAAGACACCGCTTATTGTTTTTCTTCTTATTTAGAGGTCCCAACCTTTCAAACACAGAAGTTCTTGTAGTTGATTCTCCAAGTCAGTCAAAGACAGAAGCCCTTTTGTTGGATATAGTAGACTCTTCTTCTACAGAGATGTAGTTACTAACCGCCCTTCTTATGGAGATGCAAATTGGAGGTGGCTACGTATATCCTAGGCCTTCACGTGCCTGCCTGGTTGTACCTTACGAAGGAAGTTTTCCCAACCTTGATGGCTCATTTGGATTGTATCCAACCTTTATAAATAGTATGTATGCATTTGGATTGAAGCCATCCTTCGTACGTTTCGTAGGGAGTGTTATATCTTATGGCGGATTTTGAGCCACAAACTCTCTAAGTAGTCTTGAGGGTGGATTTATTGCGTCAATCCTTCTGATAGGTAAAGTTAGCCCCTTTAGCATATTATCTTGGGCATCAAATGGGCGACCTTCCTCTTTCTTTACCTTTGGTACATATCGAAGAATGGGAGTAGCCTTCTTTTTCGTAGGTGTGATGCTTTGTTTATTCGAAGTAAAGAGGGGCTTCTTGGTGGTGACCTTTTCGACAGTTACAATGACTTTTTTAGATACAAGATTATCACACTTGGTCTTGGTGACATCTTCAACCCTTTTCTTATTCACAATATAATTCTTTAAGTAGAATTTTGCATCGAAGAAATGTGACTCAGCTTCAGTGAATGGCTTATCATCGGCAACTATCTTTCTTTCCAATCTATTTTTGAGGTACTTCAAGCATTGATAGTAAGAGGATGAGATAATTTTGTTCTCATGTACCCAAGGCCTACCAAGTAATATATTGTATGAAGCTTTGGCATCGATCGCATGCTGATGATAGGCGAATTTACACGCCTATAGCACTATATTTTGCCCATATTTTAGCCTAGTTTTGAGAACAAATTATATATTTCATGCACTTTTAGTCCTTTTTCCTGTAAGTGAGCTAACGAACATGATTAGCAAAGTTTCAGGTATAAATGATGCAGAATTCAGCATTTTATGGATAACTTGACGCCAAAGAAAGCTTCACGAAAGGAGAAAAGCCAATCTTGGACGCCAAGGACTAAAGATGGCGCATGGAAAATCTGTCCCGGGCTAAAACAGCATTTCTGAAGACTTTGGGGACTAGCAGTAATTTATTAGGATTAGGATAATGATACATTAACCTAGTACAATTGGGTTAAGTATTTCATTAGCTTATTAGGATTAGGATAATGATACATTAACCTAGTACAATTGGGTTAAGTATTTCATTAGCTTAGTAGGATTTGGTTAAGCATTTCATTAGCTTAGTAGGAATAGGATATGGGTATTATAAATACCCTATCTTGCTAGAGATTTCAAGACATCTTCTTACATCTTCTAACATTCAATTCTATTCTATTCTACTTCTAAGACAAAAGATCTCAGAACATATTCTTCTATTAATTCTATTTTTCTTCTTCTATTCTTAAATTCCGCAACAAGAGAAACGTTACTTTGCTAAGGGATTCACGCCTAACGCCTACCACACCATTACAAATGTGAAATCTTTATTGTGGTATAACAACAATGTCAATTATGATTTCCTTCGCACTCATGGGTAACTAAACTTCTCTGTTGGGGTTATGGAAGCCGAATGAGATACTATCTATTGCTGTGAGTTTGTGAGTTCGTGACACGTATGTTGCTTATATCATTATTCTCTTCATCTTAATCTAAATTCTTTGTGGTTGCAAACGCAAGAATACGCCAGTATAACATTTAACTTGTTCGAAAGAAAGGTTATCTGTCTGGAAAAGAGATAATGTCAAGGTAGTAGGGTCCCATCCCCTATTAAAAAGTTAGTGCCGTAACTGGATTAACCTCTTGGAGAATTCGTACCGTTAGACACGCTTTAAGATCGAAAGAGTTAAAGTGAAATAATCCTCGAATAGGTCGAAAGACGCCTGGATTTACCATCGAATACAATTCTCTATAAGCACATGCATGTCTGAATTCAACACACTCATAGTCAATAGAGACGTATAACTCAGAAGGTGGACATAACCCCAACTCCTAAATTCTCATTGTTTCACAACCTACTAAACATTCTTTCTTTTACTTTGCTATTTTCTGCTTTACTCTCTTATTTTGGTTACATTACTTTCACAATACAATTCCCCCCTTTCTTACGAGACTTGCACTAAAAGTCTAATAATCGTTGCTTACTTGTTGACCAAGCTATTCCCTGTGGGATCGATACCCAACCCAGGTTGGGTTCTATATTTGCTAACGACCGCTTTACACTCCTACGAGAGCTGTAGATTAAGCGTTACCAAAAATTGGCGCCGTTGCCGGGGAATACAAGTGTCAATTAAGTTCGCAATAATTACTAGACCCTTTGGTCAAAGATTCTCGTACTTTTACTTTTAGTTTTTGTTTTAGTTTACTGCAGGTTTTTATTCAGTGCATGCCCCATACCCGAAGTTCTGGTCAACCGTTATTACCTATCAATCCTGAACCACAACGTATTCGCAGAATGGAGGCACAACACGCAATTGAAAGGATGGCTGCTCAACAGGAACAGGCGAGACTAGCTGCACTAGCCGCCGCTCAAGTGCATCAACAGAATATTGATAACCCTGGGCGAGCAACAAATCCTGACGATGAAAATCTAGGTGATGACGAGCTACTAAACCCTAGGCATGCCGCTGAGATCGCAACACCTGCCAACAGAAGAGATCGTCAAGCTAGGTTTAGGCCTGAACGCCAAGCTATGCAGCCAGCTTTCGACGATGATGATGATGATCTTGATGGAGCCGGAGCCACAGGAGCTATTATTCCCCCACCATTAGCGCCCGGAACCAAGTTCAACATCACAAGCACCATGATTCAGTTATTGCAACTCAAGGGATTATTTGGTGGACTAGCAGGCGATGATCCGAATATGCATCTCATCAACTTTATTTCTACATGCAAGTCGTTTGACAATCCTGGAGTTGGTCAGAATGCAATTCGGTTACGCTTATTTCCATTGTCTCTGTCTGGGGAGGCAACTCTATGGTTGAATGGGCTGACTCCTGATTCTATTACAAATTGGAGGCAATTGAGAGACGTTTTCCTAGAAAGATTCTTTCCGCCATCCAAAAGAGCACAATTGAGAGATGAAATCAGCAACATTCGTCAGCTTCCCACTGAAGCTCTTCATGAAACATGGGAGAGGTTCAAGACAAAGCTAGCGAGGTGCCCAAACCATCATATGACTAATGTTCACCTAATGGAGATATTATATAGAGCCCTGAATTCAATAACTAAACCAGTGGTGGATAATACGGCTGGAGGATCCTTTATGGATCTCACCTTTGGTCAAGCAAGCAATATGCTAGATCGTATGACGAAACAAAGTAGAGCTTGGCACACCAGGGATTCTGAGGTAGCAAGCCCCACTTTATCTATAGGCATGACTGCAGACCAAAGGAGAAGAGAAGAAGAACATGATCAAGATATGGTGCACATGAAAACACAAGTGGATCTTCTTACAAAGCATCTATTATCAGGGAAGACCGAAAAAGTGAAAGCTATTGCGTCAAAATGAAGAGACGAATCTGATTCGGAAGAGGAAGCCAACTACTTGAACAATCAGGGGGGTTTTCGAGGTAATACCCAAGGAAACCAAGGTCGGAACTATTATGATAAATATGGAAACAAGTACCAAGGTAGTTGGAAGAACAAGAATGACAAAAGTGGTTTGTATGTTCCCCCTGGAAGACGTGACGCCACCACATCTAGTTCTGGAAGTATGGAAAACATGATGGCTAAACTACTGAAAGGAGTGGAAACAACTAGCGCGGGAGTAACGGAGGTAATAAATGATTTGTTCTCTATGAAGCAATTAGTTGATTCACATTCCACTTCAATCAAGTAAATAGAGCAGCAATATAGCCAAATTTCAGCAACACTCAATCAAAGAAAGGCTGGCACTTTACCTAGCGACACTGTGCAAAATCCAAGGAATGAGGGATCATGCATGGCTATTACTACTCGAAGTGGTAAGGCACTGGAAACTTCATCTAAGGGAAAACAAGTGGTCGACGATGTAGCAGACATTGATGACAATGCAAAAGGAGAAGTTGCCGTAGAATCCACCCACGACATCCATGACGGTACACCGAGTATGTTGCAGCCTGAAAAGGCTGAAAAACGAAGGCAAGAGGAGAAGAAAGTCGTGGAGAGAACAATTCCACATCCAACACCACCTTTTCCTCAAAGATTGAAGAAGGTGGCGGACGAGACAAAGTTCAGCAAATTCATAACTATGTTAAAACAGCTGACCATTAATGTTCCATTGGTGGAGGCACTTGAACAAATGCCTAGGTATGCGAAATTTATGAAGGATATTTTGACAAAGAAGCGGGCAGTAAGCTATGAGCCGGCAGATAATATTCATCATTGCAGTGCAATTGCCACAAGGTCCTTAGTACAGAAGAAGGCAGACCCTGGTGCTTTCACTATTCCTTGCACGGTTGGATCTATGAATTTTGCTAAGGCATTGTGCGATTTGGGAGCTAGCATCAATTTGATGCCACTATCCGTCTACAGAAAGTTAGGGTTGGGCGACCCTACACCAACCAATATGCGGCTCGTGATGGCAGATAGGTCGGTAAAACGACCTGTGGGTATCTTGAATGATGTGTTGGTGAAGGTGTCTACCTTCATTTTTCCTGCAGACTTTGTGATTTTGGATTGCGAGGTGGATTCTGAAGTTCCCATAATCTTGGGACACCCTTTCCTTGCTACAGGAAGTGTGCTTATTGACATGAGAGCTAATGAGCTTTTATTTCGGTTGAATGACGAAGTGGTCTGCTTTGATATATGCAAAGAAATGAAGCAGCCCAGCGATATGAATGTGTTCTCTGTAGCTGATGTTCATCATGAGGATAAAAAAGCATTATCTGTAGAGAAACAGCTTACTGTTGAGCCATTGTCTGCTGCGCCACTGAATGTTGAGCATGAGGACGATGAAGATTATGAAGAACTTATGGGTGCTCTAACAGAAATAGAGTCCTATTCCAATACTCCTAAGCAACCGGACCGTGATCTTAAGAATCAACCGTCACCAACAGCGAAGACTTTCCTTGAAGAGCCACCAATGCTAGAATCGAAAGAGCTCCCCGATTATCTAAGGTATGTGTTCTTGGAAAGTATAAATATACTTCCGGTGAGTGCGGATGATTTAAGTAAACAGCACGTAGAGGCTCTCATCTCTGCTCTGAAGAGATACATGAGAGCTATGGGTTGGACTATTGATGATATAATTGGTATCCCTCCTGGGATAGGCATGCACAAGGGTCATCTCGAAGAAGATTGCATGCCTACAAGTAAGCCTCATTATCGTCTGAATCCATTCAGAAAACGATCCACCATCTATCTCGACGAAGTCTAAGTACTCGAGGTAGCTATGTCGTGCCGCGATAATTAATCAAGCGCTAGATGGGAGGCAACCCATCGTTTATCATTTTTTATTTTTTTGTCTTTCTATCATTCTAGTACGTGTTTCGTTTTTGATAAATAAAAATCCAAAAATAAGAGTCGTGCCACGACCAAAACTAACGCGCTTGATGGGAGGCAACCCATCGTACTAATCGTTTTAATTGGTTTTGAGCGAATGTAGGTGCAAGAGGTATAAAACGAGGAGATCGATTTCAGATGTGATTTGGACGTATGGCATGGTAAAGGTGGTAAGTTAGGAATTAAGATGCATAAGGCTATGGATTGAGCATTGCTCATGACAAAATAGGCATCGAGCAAGGCTAGGCCTAGGTAAAACTAGGCCACAAACAAGGCAAAGCCTATACTATAGCCCAAGGTCTCAGAATCTAGTGTGCTATAGCATAGGCGCCGCCCATGCTCAAGTATGCCATAGCATAGGCGCCGCCTATGCTAAAGCATTTGGTCTCTGAATCTCATATGCCATGCTAAAGGCGCCGCCTATGGACACTAAATGCTTTGCAAAAGGAACCGCCTATGCTCACCAAATGCTTTGCAAAAGGCGCCACCTATGCTCACCAAATGCTTTGCAAAAGGCATGGCCTATGCTACGGCATTCTGCTCAACTAGGCAAAGCATTAGGCACCGCCTATGGTCACTTTTTGTCGCCAAAACCAATTTTAAATGGGTCAAAACCCGACCCATTCTTTTCCTATATAAAGGAGACTTAGTCTTGAGGCACAAACACATTGAAAACCTAACATAGGCGCCGCACATAGCATCCAAATCTTCTCAAAACTTTTGCTCTTCCACTTCACAAGAACATCTCCAAAGGCTTCAATCACGTAAGTACTCTTGTGTTCTTCATCTATTTTTTGTAAGTACTACGTTACTCTGTCTATTATGAATTGCTACATCTTGAAGAAATATTGGTGATGTGAATGTGTTTGAATTGTTGATACACAACCAAGTGAGTGAACATATACGTTAGGATGATCTTAACTTGTTTCCGACTTCAATTCGATTTTGATGCATTGTCATACTACTTGCGGAATTGCTATAGTCATGAACATTGCATACTCTTGTCACTTGAATACTTACATGTTGGGATGTCTCGCTCATCGGAATAAGACTTATAGTTGCCTACCGACATAGGAGATTGTGATTATTGATAGAAACAATACCATGATGTAATCCCTATGTAGTAGTCTTGGTATATCTAACATGAAAATATTGCAAAGGTTGCAAGAATTGATACATCTCTGATTTTCTTGTTGGAATATAGCTCCTACAACGTATGTCGATGAAGTCTAAGTAATCGACCACTTTCACTTCACTAATTCGTATCAACAAACTAAGTGTGGGGTGGTACCCCTACTGCTTATGTATAGATTGTATCCATTGAGATTGTGCTAACGTGAACTCTATTTCAAGTCTCAGGTACAATGGCACCCAAAGCAAGACAAGGCAAAGATAAGGCTACCACTTCCCAAAAGAGCAAGAAAAGAAGTCGCAAGGAGCAAGGAGAATCATCCTCGCTGCAAATACCTTGACTCACTCTTGGAATTAAGTGGGATACTTATGAGGAACTTCTGAGGATGACGATTCTGATGATGATTCCGACGAAAGGGGTATGACCCCTGACATAGAGGATGAGTCCGACTAACCAGGTTCTTCTTATTTATTTTCCACTGAGGACAGTGTGTCCCGTCTAAGTGTGGGGTGCTGGTATTTTCATGCTATACTTCTCTATCCACATTTGCATTTATTTATGTTTGTTTGTTTTGTTAGTAGTTAATTGTTTTTTTTCAGTAGTTAAATTTTTTTTTCTAACTTAGCATCGCATGAAATTATTCTAATAGGCAGCATGAGATTATGACAAGAGTTTGTGCTAAAATCATGACTATTGAGACATTTAGGCTCTAATTGTGACTCACTATGTGATATTGTTTGGCTTAATTCCTTCATCTGTTGGGTCAAGAGTCTATACTACTCCCAATAAAGTCGACCATGTGCCTTGTGTGTGTGAGATAATAGTATATTTTGTGCTTGTGGCTGATGCTAGAACTTGCCTGGTATGTATGTAAAGTGAAAATAAGGAGTGTAAGTTTAGGAGATGATTTAGGCATTTCTTTGGCAACCTATGATTATTTACCTTCTTTTTACCTACCCATGGACATCATCCTAGTTAAACCCTTTTGAGCCTTTAGCCTATTTTCTTTGACAAACCTCGTATGTAAGCCTAATCCATTTTTTTTCAAGACCATAATTTGATCCAAATTCCTAAGTGCTTTAAAGTGAAAAAGTCATGTGACAAAATAAGAGGAAATTGGGTGAGTATGATGCTTTAGAATGCATTGGTGCTTGAATGAGTTATGAAAAAAAAAGTGCTATCATAAGAGGTTTGTTATCAAAAGAAAAAGGAAAGGAAAACTGAAAAGTTAGTTATGTTTAAAATTGAAAAACAAAAGAGGAGAAAAAGAGTGGTAGAATAAAAGAAAGTAGAAAGGTTGTTTGAAAGAAAAGTGTTAATGATACAATGTGATGTATTAAAGCGCTTAGGAACATAGTCACTATTTCTGGCCAAAATAGTCCTACCCATCCCTTAGCCTACATTACAACCATCAAAACACCTATTTGATTCTAAGCTTAGCATTCTTGACATTTAGTGGAGCATTACACTAAGGGCAAGCCTATGGTCATCAGTTGCTGCATATGAATTCTTTGTGAGAGTGAGAGCAAGGATATTTTGATACCCATGTTTGAAAAATATGCTATACTTGTGAGTGATTATGGGTAATATATTGTGAGACACACATGGTTGATGAGTTTTGGGTAGTTGTGTATGATTCTTTGTGCCTTAACTTTTGAATATGAGTTGACCACCATCACGAGTCTATGTTGGAGGCTAAATGGTCTCTACTAATGATCGGAAAACTACTCTTTGTTGATAATTGTTGTGCTTGTCTTGACAAATATTTTATGTTGTTGCTGTGAAACCCTAAGTTGATGTTTAGAGGGACATGATATTTTGTTCGAGGACGAACAAAGCTTTAAGTGTGGGGTGTTGATGATAGGAGAATTTACACGCCTATAGCACTATATTTTGCCCATATTTTAGCCTAGTTTTGAGAACAAATTATATATTTCATGCACTTTTAGTCCTTTTTCCTGTAAGTGAGCTAACGAACATGATTAGCAAAGTTTCAGGTATAAATGATGCAGAATTCAGCATTTTATGGATAACTTGACGCCAAAGAAAGCTTCACGAAAGGAGAAAAGCCAATCTTGGACGCCAAGGACTAAAGATGGCGCATGGAAAATCTGTCCCGGGCTAAAACAGCATTTCTGAAGACTTTGGGGACTAGCAGTAATTTATTAGGATTAGGATAATGATACATTAACCTAGTACAATTGGGTTAAGTATTTCATTAGCTTATTAGGATTAGGATAATGATACATTAACCTAGTACAATTGGGTTAAGTATTTCATTAGCTTAGTAGGATTTGGTTAAGCATTTCATTAGCTTAGTAGGAATAGGATATGGGTATTATAAATACCCTATCTTGCTAGAGATTTCAAGACATCTTCTTACATCTTCTAACATTCAATTCTATTCTATTCTACTTCTAAGACAAAAGATCTCAGAACATATTCTTCTATTAATGCTATTTTTCTTCTTCTATTCTTAAATTCCGCAACAAGAGAAACGTTACCTTGCTAAGGGATTCACGCCTAACGCCTACCACACCATTACAAATGTGAAATCTTTATTGTGGTATAACAACAATGTCAATTGTGATTTTCTTCGCACTCATGGGTAACTAAACTTCTCTGTTGGGGTTATGGAAGCCGAATGAGATACTATCTATTGTTGTGAGTTTGTGAGTTCGTGACACGTATGTTGCTTATATCATTATTCTCTTCATCTTAATCTAAATTCTTTGTGGTTGCAAACGCAAGAACACGCCAGTATAACATTTAACTTGTTCGAAAGAAAGGTTATCTGTCTGGAAAAGAGATAATGTCAAGGTAGTAGGGTCCCATCCCCTATTAAAAAGTTAGTGTCGTAACTGGATTAACCTCTTGGAGAATTCATACCGTTAGACACACTTTAAGCTCAAAAGAGTTAAAGTGAAATAATCCTCGAATAGGTCGAAAGACGTCTGGATTTACCATCGAATACAATTTTCTATAAGCACATGCATGTCTGAATTCAACACACTCATAGTCAATAGAGACGTATAACTCAGAAGGTGGACATAACCCCAACTCCTAAATTCTCATTGTTTCACAACCTACTAAACATTCTTTCTTTTACTTTGCTATTTTCTGCTTTACTCTCTTATTTTGGTTACATTACTTTCACAATACAATTCCTCCCTTTCTTACGAGACTTGCACTAAAAGTCTAATAATCGTTGCTTACTTGTTGACCAAGCTATTCCCTGTGGGATCGATACCCAACCCAGGTTGGGTTCTATATTTGCTAACGACCGCTTTACACTCCTACGAGAGCTGTAGATTGAGCGTTATCACATGCATCAATGCATTTAATTGAAAATCATCCAAATGAATCCCCAACTTTATAGTTCTTATGGCCCTCTGGTCCCCTTGGTTAAATCCTTGGATCATTATATGACTTTCAGCCAGTCCATCGGTAGCGATGCCAAGTTCCTTCATTGTACAGATAGGCAGGATGTTAACTCCGGATCCCTCATCAATCAAGATTCTATTTATCTTTTTTCCTAGAACTTGACCTACCATGTACAAGGGATGATTATGTAGGGTTGCTCCAAGAAGAAGGTCGCTATTTGTAAATGTGATTTTTGTATCACATACATGTGTTTCTTGTCTAAGTGGCTCCGTAGGCTTTTAAAAATATAGAGGAACCTCCACGGGTGGGTTTTCACCCTTTGCCCCCTCCTTGGTAGTATTAAAACAAGACGCCCCAAGGTTGACTTGAGCAGTCCTTGCAAGAAACCAACTTGGTAAGAATTCTTCCAAAGTTACTAGACACCGTGGTTTTTGGTAGTGAAGCTCTGTCACCCTCGTCTTTTTTGGAAGTTCAACCAACTTTTGTTTCCTTGATTTATTCACCATTCTCCTTCTAGTTGGCTGCTCAGACGTCTCCTGTCGCAGACTCATCTTCTTGCGTCTGCGCCTGGTCACCAGAGTCCAACCTTCATTATCACCTTTGTCAACTGAAGACCTGTCAGGCTCTAATATTTTTTCATTATGCTCTTTGACACATATTTGAATTGGATCTAGAGAGTCAAAAGTGATAGAGATCTAATGAGAATTGGTCATCTCATCATCGAAGAAGATCTTCTTCTCGTTTGCTAGTTGCATGACTTTGTCTTTAAAGATAAAGCATTTTTTCAGAGGGTGACTTACAAGCCTATGATATTTGCAATAATTAGGGTTATTGGTCCTTCCATCTTTTTGGGGCCGCTTTATCTCTGGGAGTTCAATGAGCTTATGCTCAAGAAGTTCATCGAAAATCTCAGCAATATCAGAATCAAGGAAGGGATATTCTTTCTCTTGCATCTTTTTTCTGATTTGGACTTGCTCTAGAAGTCATCTTCACACTTTGTTTCTTGCTTACCTTCGTGGTGATCTTCACAGGAGACACGTCAATATTTATAGATTCCTTGTTTTCATTTTTAGGGACAAACTTGCCCCATATTTTAGGTTCCTGAGCATTTTTTCCCCTTCGAGGGTCATGGATAGGCGTTGCTCTGTTTCCATCAGAAGACATGCTCAACTTCATATCGTGATCTCAGGTAGCTAACTCTTCAAAGGATTTAGGCTTAATGTCTTGCAAGATGTAGAGAAGCTCCCAGTGCATTCTTTGGACGCACATCTCTATTGCAGAAGCTTCGTTGAGCCTATATTTACAGTTTAGGCTAGCATTTCTCCATCAATTGATAAATTCAATGAATGGTTCGTCCTTTATTTGTCGAGTATTTGTGAGCGCTACATGCTCACTGTACGCCTTGTGCTAGAAAAGCGATTTAGAAACTCGTGCTCCAATTGCTCCCAACTATCGATGGAATTAGGCTCAAGGTCTGTATACCAATCAAAGGCATTTCCCTTTAGGGAATGAACAAACTATTTGACAATATAGTCACTGTAAGTTCCAGCATTATTACATGTTCAACAAAGTGTGTGGCATGTTGTTTTGGGTTTCCCTTGCCCTCAAATTGTTGAAATTTAGGGGGTTGATAATAGGCAGGCATTTTGAGGCTATCTATCCTCGCAGTGTAGGGCTTATCATACGCAAGGAAAGACTTGGTAACAACATCATACTTGTCTTTGAGGGTCCCTTCAATGAATTTCTTCAATTGCTCAATCGGGATCATTCCCTCAGAAGAAACTTGCACCTCTTTAGTAGGTGGTGTTTGTTTCATAGGATGTTCTGTCTCATGAACCTCTGGAGATTTTCCAGGTGCATGGCTAGACTCTTCGTGTATCATACCTTTTACCCTATTCGCTATCTTATCAATTCGAGCCTCTTGATTCTGAACATATTTGGTCAGGCCCTCAATTGCCTTTGTCAGATTTGCAAGTTGCTCCTCCACAGATGAGGCATCAGTCACCATTGCTTGCATGATCACTGGATATGTTGGAGAGTAACACGGATTATCACATAAGTTAATCTTTGAAGTGGTCAGCTTATGCAGTGTAAGTGAAGATTACGCATTTGTTGAACGACCATCGCTCTTTGCGCTAGAGTATTTGGAACCAGAGTATTCAAGTAGAGCGAGAGTCCTCTTAAACGATTCTGTCGCATTGCTTCCTCCTTCCAAGCACTTGCATTGGACTTCGTTCATTTTGGGGTTGAATATCCAAAAACTAGAGTTGGCGCGGACGACACTAGACATGTTTGTTATCCTAGCAAGCCTTCCATGCTTCTTGTGACAGCTCCCAAGCTTCCGAAAGTAACACGAAGGATTCTTTCTTCTTCAGCAGAGAATTTTGAATCAGTAGCCTTGGAAGCAGTTGATTGAGAGTTGACCTTCTTGGAAGTCATTTTGTTGTTCTTAAACTTTGAAGTACAAAAAGTTGAGATGAGGGGTAGAGATTGTCCCACTGGGCGTGCCAGAATTTGTTGGACAATAAAATTTTGAGTCGAAAAAATAAATAAATCGAGACAAGAAAATATTGCAACGATCAATTTATTGATTTCAATATGTGAGTGTTACAATCTCTATGAATCCTCTGATTCGCCTTTTCAAATATAAATTCAAGGGCTTAAAGCTTGATCTTGAATTTGAACTTGATTTGATGGATTTGAGGGATTTTATCTTGACTTGTGCTTGAATTCAAGGGCTTTTGAGCTTGTTTTTTAATATTGCGGTCTTGATCTGGAATCTTGATGAACTTGATTTGAATGCTTGAGCTTTTTAGAGAAATTGCGGCGTTTGATCCACGAGCTTTCTCTTGCTTCTTGTTAGAGTTCTGGGGGTCCTTTTTCTGAATTATGAGACCCTTATTTATAGTTGTGAAAAAGGAAGAACATAATGAAGATGGATTTTCTTTGACCAATCAAATTCAAGTGACATGGTGCCTTTTATGGGCTTTAATTTTATTGGGTCTGCTGCATCATTTTGACATGTGGCACGGTCCTATTGGATCCTTCCCTGGACTTGGCATGCCACGTCATTTGACATGTGGCACTTATTTGGGCCACTAGAATATGATAATATCTTGGACTTAGCAAAGTGGGCTCCTCATTTTGTAGCCCAAATCAATGGGCTAGCCCAATAAAAATTGGACTTTAATTAAATCCATATATGTTTGGACTTAAATAATTAATCCAATTATATTAATCCGCAATATTTATTTGGGACTAATATATTTTGAATTTAATATAATCCAAATTTTGTACAAATTTAAATTTAATAAAATTGCATCGCCTACAGCAGTATAATAATATAATAGTGTATAATAATATTACTACTACAATAATAATATCATAATCAATATAATAATTATAACAGTATATAATTACCTATTAGCAATTTAATGATGCTAAATATTAAATAAATGTTATTACGATATTATTTTAAGTGATATACAAATTATACTTGAGTCCTGCTTGACACTGTCATAAGAAATTATTTCACCAGTGTAAAATATTACTCCATGATCAAACAAGCACTTTCCTGATTAATTAAAGGATATTCAAAATTAAATAAGTCTTCCAAATTAATTAGAGGATACAGGAATCAGTAAAATTATTAATATAAATACCAACAAATTAAACACGGCTATTATTTAATAGGAGAAGTTAAAAAAATAAAAGAAAAAGACAAAAGATGAAGAGAAACTCGTGAAAAGAGATGCTAAAGAGTAAAATAGAAATTTTTTTGGTGTATTTTGCTGTAAGAATTGAGGAAGTATTTATAGTGATCAATAGACTTGAAATATTTGACAAGTGTAAAAATGCATGATTTTCTTTGTTGTCATATAATTGTTAGTAACCCTCTTCTTCAAGTAAAAGTTAACTTTTCAAATATACATTTTAATTGGAAAATTTTAATATGGTTGAGGTTCAACCAACAAAAGTTGAGAGAGGTTCATTTATATTTTGACACGTGGATAAGTGGGCTAGTTTTCTTATTTTTAACCTCAAAATAAATAAACAAAAGACTGAAAATATATTGTTTTTCTTGTGGGTCCCATTAGGCACATATATTGCACTAAATAAATATACAAAATTATAGTAATTGTGATTTGTGGGGTCGATGCTTTATAATTTTCGTATTCTTTTATTACTTCCTCCGTTTCATTTTACTCGTCTCAAATTTTCTAATTGAATTTCTCATTTTACTTATAATTTTTTATTAATCAAGACAAGATAATTTTTTTCCTTTTTTACCTTTAATATTAATTTTTTAAAAAATTAAAATGTAAAAATCATTTAATAGGGATACTATGGTAAAGTATTCATATTATTAATTATTTTTCTTAATCAAGATACAATGTCAAATTGAGACGATTAAAATGAGACGAAGGAAGTATTTGTTATCAAGTCTCTTTATATTAGTTCAATTTAAAATTAAATAGATAATTTATTATTTTATGTATTTTTAGTTCTATTATTGAGTACTAATTGTATCAATTTTATTTAGATGAATTATAATAATAATAATAATAATAATAATAATAATAATAATAATTAAAGGTAAAATAATTAAATTATTATTTTATATTATTATTCTTAAGAATGTGTCAAGCCAAATACTGATAAGTAAATATGAATTAAAAGGATATCAAACAAAGTTTTGAATTTTATCCTTCTTTAAAATATATTTTTTTGCTTCTAAACAAAAAAAAAAAAAAAAATCTTGTTGATTATATTTCAAATAATTCTATTAACAGTTTATTTTGATATGATTTTTTTTCTTAATCATGTATTTGTGTTGTGATGTTTTGAAATTCTTTGTTATGTTATAATCAAGTCATTTGCTAAAAATTTAATTGTTGCTCAAGTGTTGTTATTTTAGTAATATTTCATCAGTTAAATTTGTGTAAGTATTCAGTCGACATAGCAGCATTTATGTAAATAACGATTTGATAAATATTATATTTCCTTTTTTCAATCTTAAATTACTATATTATTTTTTTAACTTCTTGAAATAATAATTTATTTGAGTTGAAGATTTGTTAGATTTAGAGGAAAAAAATAAGAAATGAACATCAATTTTTGATTTATTTATTTTTTTTGCGTCGAAAGTATGTCAACTTTTTCTTAACAGGACGCCAACTTAAAAAAAATCAAGTTAAGTCTGAATAGCTAAAACATGTAATTTCAATTTTTGATTGAATTATTTGAAATATAATCAACATGATCATTTTTTTTTTTGGTTTTGAAGCAAAAAACGTGATTGTTAAAGGAGAATAAAATTTAAACTTTGTTTGATACTCTTTAATTCATATTTACTTATCAATGTTTGACTTAATACATTCTTAAAAAATAATAATATAATTATTTCACCTTTAATTATCACTATAATTCATCTAAATGAAGTTGCTATAATTAGTACCTAATAATAGAATTAAAAATACATAAAATAATACATTATCTCTTTAATTTTAAATTGAACTAATATAAAGAGACATAACAACAAATAAAAGAGGGGAAGATAAAAAGCATGGACCCCACTTATCCACGTGTTAAAGGGGAAGAAACTGGCCCACTTATCCACGTGTTAAAATATGAATGGAGCTTCTCTCAACTTTTGTTGGTTGAGCCTCAACCATATTAAAATTTTCCATTTTAATTGGCTTCTAAAATAAGATTTTATCATGACTTCTCAAACACACAAACATAAATTCTTTTTGAAAATATATTTATTTTTTTTAAATAAATATAACATTTTGCCTACAGAGACGAAAAGATTCAGTATGAATATATATTTTTACATATTGAAATTATTTTCTTTGTTTATCCCGAAAAAGAACTCAAAGAAGGGAGACTGCAAGAAAATTCAGTATGAGCATATATTTTTACATATTGAACTTAGTAAAAATTATTTTATATGTACTTTTTAAATTTGTTTATTGCAAGTTGTAATTATACTTTTGTATAATTATTGAACTGTAGAATTAATTGCAAGTCGTAGTAATTTTATTAAAATGTAATAATATTTTATTTTAAATTAAAAAATATATATATTTACCTCTCTCCTAAATAATTACCACTTGTGGGGGGGTAAATTAGGGTAAAAGAACCCACTTATACTCCTTCACTTGGAATTGACTTCATCTTTTTCGAATTGAAAGTAACATTGATTATCTTTTTTATTGCAATAAAAAATTATTTGATATCAAATAACTATCAATTAGTTTATTTTCAATATCTACGGTGATAGTTTTTCATTCAATATCCATTACATACACTAAAAAAGTTATGTAACATACAACATCATTTGTCACATTCATAAAATTCATTTCATACAAAATGTGACATATGCAAAACTTCATTAATATCAATTTTAATATCAATTTCATACATTGAGAACTTAAAAAAAATTATTACTTAAGTATGTAATGAGTATATAAATTAACTTCAACGAAATTAATTAAACTAATTCATAGATATCACATTATGTATCATTTTCATGCATTAATTCATGAATATCACATTATGTATCATTTTCATACACTAAAAACAACTACTATAAGAATACATCATTTATATGTAAAATTTTATATACCAATTTCATAAATTGAGATCCCAAATAATGAAAATTATTTAAAATATAGTATGTTATATATAAACTGATTTCAACTTAATCGCTTAAAATAATACATGAATACTAGATTGTATACAATTTTAATAGATTAAAAATAAACTATTGACATCAGTTTTCATACGGTAATTCTATCATCAATATTATTGCAAATTCAAAAGAGAGTGGATGAGAAAGAGAATATTTATTTTCCTTTCGAAAAATTGAATAGAAACATTATTGAAGAAATAGGAAAAATCATGTTCATTAGTTGGTTTCATAATTTTAGTCCACATAATAAGTAATTCCTATTAAAATGGTAGATTCTTTTAATAAAAATATTTACTTTTTTATTCTAAATTTGCTAATAATTTGTTTTTTATTTTTCTTAAAAATTGTTATTAATTGCAATCTAAAAAGTATTGCGACTTATAATATAGAATACATATAACTTGATTTTTTTCCCTTGAAATCATTTTCTTTGTCTATCCCGAAAAAGAACTCAAAAGGGGAGACTGCAAGAGCATAAGTCCACGTAATAGCTGGCATGCAAGGCCGCTAAAATTAGTTGGTTTCATAATTTTAGCTCACATAATAACTAATTCCTATTAAAGTGGAAGATTTTTTAAATAAAAATATAAACTTTTTTATTCTAAATTTAGTAATAATTTCTTTTTTATTTTTCTTAAAAGTTGTTATTAATTGCAATCTAAGAAGTATTGCTATGACTTATAATATAAAATACATATAACTTGATTTTTTTCCCTTGAAATTATTTTCTTTGTCTATCCCGAAAAAGAGCTCAAAAAAGGGAGACCTTAAAATTATTTTCTTTGTCTATCCCGAAAAAGAACTCAAAAAGGGAGACTGCAAGAGCATAAGTCCACGTAATAGCTGGGCATGCAAGGCCGCTAAAATTAGTTGGTTCCATAATTTTAGCCTACATAATAACTAATTCCTATTAAAGTGGAAGATTTTTTAAATAAAAATATTTACTTTTTTATTATAATTTTGCTATAAAAAAATTTTAAAAGTTATTATTAATTGCAATCTAAGAAGTATTGTTATGACGTATAATTTGATTTTTTCCCCGAAAAAGAACTCAAAAAAGGAAGACTGCAAGAGCATAAGCCCCGTTCAGTTAACCCAGTTAGACTGAGCCACGTGAATGACTGTCATAACTAGCCAATATCGCTACTGAGCTAAGAAGTATTGTTATGACGTATAATTTGATTTTTTCCCCGAAAAAGAACTCAAAAAAGGAAGACTGCAAGAGCATAAGCCCCGTTCAGTTAACCCAGTTAGACTGAGCCACGTGAATGACTGTCATAACTAGCCAATATCGCTACTGAGCAGGAGTCAACAGGCTCCACCACGTCTCAGCCCAACCCATTTTAATTGGGCTTGACTCCCAGCCCATGCAGGAGCTAACTCGTTGCCGAGCCTGCATCTCTGCAGAAATGGCCCGGGGACTTTCCTGGGCGATAGCCCACCACAATGGATGGACCTCGACCCGTTCACGTCGTCTTGCAGTCAGGATAGCAAATGCAAGCGGGCAACACTAATAAAAAGCAAAAAAAAGCAGTATATATAGACGATGTGGGACTATTTGTTTTTAAGTAATAATCTGACCATAATTTATTAGTCTTCAAGAAGGGTTTAAAGTCCTCTTCTTTTTCTTTGTAAAGTATTCAGAGGTCGTTTGGTATGCGGGATGGAATAAGTAGGAAAATTTCAACGCATAGAACTATTTTATCCTCCCATCATTTTAGTATAAATGGTGGGACAAAATAGTTTCGGAATTAGCTAACACCTCACACTAAACATGACATAAAGTTGATCTCAAATTTTATCTCGAGAAATTATTCTTATCCCATATACCAAACAACCCCCGATTATTGGGCTTTTAGTATAGTTTCCTCATCCAAATTTAATTCGCTCAAAAACAAGTTTTTTTTTTTTTTCAAGATATCCCAGTCCGACAGGCCAATGACTAATCCTCCGTGGATCTGAGTGCTCAAAAACAAGTTATTCCTCATTTATTGAGAATTGGTGAAAATTATTTGAGAAAGATTTCATTTCAGCAAAGTTGGGTGCTGAAATTGAAGATGCATACAAATGCGAAGGCAGTATTATCAAAAAATCAATTGGATTTTGTGTGTTCGACTCCTTCCGCTACAAGCTTTGTGCAGTTTTTACATTTGATGTTTCAAGAGCATCAATCTTTCGATGATATACTTAAAAACAAGCAGATAACTGAACAGCAAATCTTTATGAAAAAATCAAAAAGACATGCACTAAGTTCATGTTATGCGTGGAATTAACATAGAATTCATAGAAGAGTAGAAATCATATTCAGTGGTGTTTGAATTGGTTTATTTTTAAATACTTTTAGCTTTTAAGCACTTTTTCAATTTTTATAAATGTGTGTTCAAAGAAAAAAGCGTTTTTACAATATGAAGTGTCACAACTTGTAAGCTCTTTTTTTGTTAAAAAAAAAAAATTCAAACCAGCATCCTTTTATTTCGAATAGGCAATGGCCACGAGGATAAATGAGTGCAATGCCCTGTTATTCAAGTCTAGCTAAAAGGAAACTCTTTAGGGATCGTTTGGTAGAATGTATTGAAAAATATAATGCATGTATTAGTTAATGTGTACTACTAATATTTTGTTTGGTACGTCTTTTTGCCTATGTATAACTAATATACGCAAGCATTAGTTATACACTCTATTGTGTATTGAAGTGTGTATTAGTAATACACTCTATTTCCTATGTATTAGTAGAGTAAATTATCTAGATGGTCACCCATGTTTGAGAAATTGTCTATAAATATCATTTTTGTTTCATTTAGAACAAGAATATTATCCAACTCTTTCTATTTTTCTTAAAATATACTTAACACCTTAAAAACCTTCTCTCTTCTACTTGGAATGTCATGTCATTAAAATTTATTTCTTTTTTTTATAAATAGATCTATTTAACTTATCAAACTTATTTAACTAAAGTTTTATCCTAATTCATTTTTTTAAAAAAAGAATTACACATAATATACTAATCATTAAAGATTAATTTAATTACACCAAAAGCTTGAATTATTTTATTTTATATGTACTTTTCAAAGTTTCTTTTATTTATTTAACACTTAATACTATTTAAATCTCAAGTACTTATAAAAATTGATACTTATTTAATTTTTATTTATTTATTTTATATATTAAAGATTCTTAAAATGTAAAAGAAATAAAAACGATGGATTTCATATTTTAGACATTAAATTTATTATTTATATGAGAATAAAAAAATAAAATTCACTTTTTTGGATTATACAAAAGAATTTTTGGATTAATATAATCCAAAGATATTATATTACCTTCAAATATAGAGTAATAGAGAATAAAAAAATATAATTTGTTATTTAAAAGCATTGATGGCAAACCTACAGTATTTTTTGTTGTCAAACAAAATTCAATTAGAAAATTTTAATATGTATTATTACCTGAAAAGTTAATTTGGACATAGATTACTTGCAACTTTTTATGCAAGATAATTTTTGATAAATTTATAGTGAAAAGATGTTTTTTTTCTTGCAGATTTCTTACAAGTAATTGCCCGTAAATAAATCAAGTAAATCGTAAGATAAGACATACAAATTTAGAAAAAAAAATTATTATTTTTAATTTAGTTTCTTCACCTTTTTTGTGATTACTATATTTATATTTTATTTTATTATACAATTAAACACTAATTTATATCTGTACTTCATTCTAAATCTATCAAAAACAAAGAATAATTGATTGAGTACTATTTTTAAAATCCATTTGTAATAGTACTGAAAAAGGTATCATTTTGTTAATATTTCTGAAGAAATTTAATTTGTTTTAAGACTACATAATTTTTCTTTCCTTCAAAAAAGGAGATTTTATTATTTTATTCTCATATAAATAACAAACTTAATGTCTAAAATATGAAATCCATCATTTTATTCTTTTACATTCTAATAAATTTTAGTATATAAAATAAACGCCAAAAAAAATTATTGTACCAATTTGTATAAGTACTTGTATTTTAAAACTATTATTAAGTGGTGAAATAAATAAGTAAATAAAAGAAACTTTGAAAATTACATATCAAATAAAATAATCGAAACTTTTGGTATAATTAAATTAATCTTCAATGATTAATATATCAGGTGTAATTTTTTTAAAAAAAATAATGACATGGCATTCCAAGTAGGAGAGAGAAAGATTTTTGAGGTGTTAAGTATATTTTAAGGAAAAAAAGAAAAGTTGGATGATATTCTTGTCCTAAATAAAACAAAAGTAATATTTGTAGGCAATTTTTCAAACATGAATGACCATTCAGGGAATTTACTCTATATTATTAGTACAAAGACTTTTAACACATGCATTAACTTATTAAATGACCTTAATACCCCTCAATTTTCCTCTCAAAATATTTCACAATTTCTTTTCCCGTCATTTTAATTTTTAATAGTGAATCTTTTCAAAACATTTCACATTTTTTTCCACCATTTTCATTTACAACAATGAATAGTTGATTTAAATAACCGCAATATATTTTTGCTTTGCTTTGATGGTCTTTAAGAAGATTGAAAAAAATTCAATAGTCTATTCCTTAATTTTACATCTTGTATTTTATTTTTATTTCGACTATGTTAATCGTTCGGTGTAACATTTCATGTGCAAAGACGAAGGTCTTGCAATTAATCATAAATCTCTATATACTAGTTCGACAATACTAATTATGTTTGAGATGGCAAAAGAATTTTGTTGCAAAAAAAGTGTACAAAGTCAAAGAAGGGCATTTTTGTAAACAAACATGTTTTTTTTATAGAAATTATGTAAGATATATTATTTCATATACATCAAACCAAACAATGTATAAGAAATAATACATACATAACTAATACAAGCATTACCAATGCAAGCATTATTAATACACTATATTCTGTATTATTCTTATACACTTTACCAAACTACCCCTTAAAGTTTTCGACTAACATTCATTTAGAAGCTCTTTAAGCATATAGTTTAAATTATTCACGTTTTGTTAGGATATTGTTGTTATATGGGCTACATTTCTTGCTCTTTGTGCATGAAGGAGACGTGAAAGGAGTCTTCGTGTAACTAAAAGAGTTGCTAAGGCTAGGGGCGACTCAAGCACTTTGATGGCCTAAAGCAAAAATTGAATGGAGGCCTTAAATTTTTAAGAAAAAATTAATATATATTTTCTAATAAAGTCTATATTTTAGATATTTTGAGATGTAAAGTTGTTAATAATTTTTTATGGTCGATTTCTTCTAATAATTTTTTTTGTTAATATAACTAATGCATTTAATCTTTCTTGTTACATAGTACTTTAATGTTTAAATACATCAAACTTTTAATAATTCTTTACTTTTATATAGAAGTTTATTTTTTCTACAAATAGTACTTAAAAAAATATTTAATAAAAAATTATAATCTATTATTGTGAAAAAATGAGGCCCCTCAAATTTGGAGGCCTAAGGCGGTTGTCTATTTTTTGACTATGTAGAGCCGGCCCTGCTAAGACTTCGTATAAGAGATCTTTGTGGTCCGGTCTTTTCCTAAACCCCACGCATAACGAAAATTTTAGTATTTTTCCGCACGAAGGAGACCTTTAGTAAACCTGTAGCTAAATTAACTTAACATTGGGCGTGTTTTATGGGAATAGTTATCTTAATTTCAAAATGTAGTATATACTTGGTTTATACGTAAGGTATTGGGTAATCCAGTTATCCTAGGGGCATCCTAAGGGAATAAGTCTAGTGGTCGATTTGATAATGTTAGGGGTAGAATAGTGAGGGATAATTGTGTTCGGAGTAAGCTCAGTGGGTTGTCAGTGAAAGAGATAAGGTAAGAGCTAGGGAACTTAAGGAAAGGTCAAACTATCTCAGGAAAAAAAATCCATGAAAATATTAAATGAAAGGCAGGTAACAAAGATGGTAAGAGTAATGTGTTAAAGATTTGAAGAGAGGAATTTGGGAAGGTTTAGTTGCTATATGAAGTTTTGATGATGAGCAGCTAACTACAAGGGACCAGGTCCCTGGATGTGTCAGTTACAGTACAGCTGACACGCGTTGTCTGTGCTTAGTAGGTCAAAATTATAGACGGCCTTTTTTCTTTTGCCTTTGCATTTTACTGTATTTGTTCAATCTAATGTTAATTTTTCATTATTGCTTAAATAACAATTCAGTATAGTGTGCACATAAAAATGCATTTTATTTTAATTTAGACTTTTGTGTTGTAATTGTTCTTACCAAGGGAACAAAAAGAGGGAGTGAAGGAACCTCTACTTTCTAAACTATGACATTTTCTATCCAAAAACCCTAGCATTGCCAAGTGTCATGCAGGGCCGGCGCTTGGGTAAAGCTGGTGAAGCTTAGGCTTCAGGTGGGGGCTCAAAATAGTTATTGTATGTATTTTTTTTTTATTTTTTTAAAAAAATACTACAAATATCTACTTAAAAAGAAAGATAAATTTTGGCTTTTGATTTGACAAAAAGTAAATAAGTCTTGAAAGAAGCATGGTAACATATATAAACCAAAAAAATATGAAAATAAAGATAAAAAGTAATTATTATTCTTTTTTTTTTTTTTCAATCAAAATAAAAATTTCATTTTCTTTTTTGGGTCATGCAATACTCATTAATCCCTTTTATATCTTATCGTGGTTCATCCTTCTCTATTATTTTCTTTTCAATCTTTATTCCTTCAAAACTTGAGCAGGTCTCTTTATAACAACATTATTATAATCTACTTTCTCTTAAATATCAAGCATTGTTGGTGGTTTATGAAGCAAAAATTCTTTTTTCATATCGAGTTTTGAATTAGGTTTTGTTATTCTAATATTTTAGTATTACCTTTTTCAATTAAAATTTACTTTTCGTGATATTTTTTTCACATAGGCATATGTTGTTCCTTCACGTTTTTTTTTTTCAAAATTAAAATTGACAAAATCGTACTCAAAGATCAACAATCTCTAAAGAGAAATTGAGTAGATTAAATATATCATCAATTGAAAAGAAATTAATCGAATCAATTAATTATAAGATGATTATTTATAATTTTGCATCCCAAAATGCTAGAAGAATAGACTTTAAATTATATATATATAATCTTTTAAAAAAATTAATATATCAATGACCCTCACCGAACTTTAACTTTAGGCCGGCCGCCAATAGTATTGAGCCACCTTTGGTGTCATGGAGTCTCACTTGCTTTGTAGCGTGCAAGAACTAAAAAATCGACTCAAAGAGAATATTTATGTAGTATTTTACATTATTTTTGAAAAAATTTATTTTTATTTTTCTTTCTTTCTTTTGGTAGACTCAGAGTAAAAGATCTAACTCACAAATTTATTTGAGTGTGTTTTAGTATTCAAAATTTTCGATCAAGTTTACTGAGTAAATTTTTCTCTAATTTACAGTACCTTTGCTGCTATCGATTTTTATTATTATTATTATTGTAGATATACGAGTTCTTGACTAAATTTATTACTATAAGAAAATCATTTGATTTTGATGAAGAAGGGAAAAAACGAAATTAACCAAAAAAGAAAATACATATAAGAAAAAAATTGTTTACACTTCAAATCATTTTTTGCTCTTTTGTCTTGTTCATTTCTTAGTATTATTGTTATCCTGGAGTTATCTTTTTAAATTGAGTTAATTATTATGATAAATTTCGATAAGAATGATAATAATATTTACTGTAATTTTACAAGTGAGGTTTAAAGAGGATACACTGTAAGTAAATCTTACTCCTCTCTTTGTGAGGTACGGAGGTTATTTTTGATAGATTATTGGCTCAAAAGAGAAATTACACTTGGTGAGGTAGAGAGGTTATTCCTGATAGACCATTAACTCAAAAGAAAAGTTATTCAAGCAGGATTCAAAAAAAAGAAAGAAAGAAAAGGACAACAAAACATCAATATATTTACGGTATATTACTACTTGCAAGAGGAGAGGAGAGGAGGCTCGCACCCTGTCTCTCCCACTTAAAGTGCAACAATACTCAATTACTTAGGGCCTGTTTGGATTGACTTTTAATAAGTGGCTTATAAGTCAAAAGTCAAAAGTCATAAGTTGGTACTACCTTATTTTTGGCTTTTGGCTTATAAGCACTTATTTTTACTTAAAAATAAATACTTATAAGCACTTTTTTACTTTACCAAACACTACCAAAATTGAAAAGTGCTTAAAAGCTAAAAGCAACTAAAAATAAGCCAATTCAAACACTCACTTACTAATTTTTGACCGTCATACCTTTCTACCTCTCCTGACTACTACGGTCTACGATGAAGCCAACCTCTCATGCTTTCTATATCCAAACTATCTCAACTGCACTTTTCTCATATTGTTTGTCACAAATTAAAGGTCATTCCAACCTTGTGTAGTATTACTTTATTCTTATCAATCCTAGTATGTCACGCATCCATTTGAACATTCTCACTTTTGAAATATTCATCTTTTAAATATGGACATTTTTTATTGACCAACATCAATGTGGTCTAATCACCGCGTTGTAAAAGTTACCCTTAAGCCTTTGTGATAGTTTGTATCGCACAATACTCTAAATTTAAACTTTTATTTTGCCCACCTCACTTCAATACAATGCATGACATCATTATAATTCTTCCTATCTTGTTGGATTATAGACCCAAAATACTTGAAGCACTATTATGATAAAATTGAATCATGAATTTTAGTTAGGTTTATATATATAGGAAAAATGCTCTGTTTCCATCCTGAACTATACACGAAATTGTTGAGACACATCCGAACTTTAGAAGGATCCTATTACCTTCCTGGATTAATTAAAATCGTATTTTTGGCAACCTTAGTGCCTACGTGGCACATCAATGAATCAACACACTGAAGGTCCATGTAGGCACTAAGATTGTGAAAAATACGATTTTAATTAATCTAGGGGATAATAGGACCCTACTAAAGTTCGGATGTGTCCCAGCAATTTCGTGTATAGTTTTAGGTGGAAACAATGCATTTTCTCTTATATAGAGAGAGACATAAAATTAGTCCAAAGACTTAAAAGTATGAAAAAGGAGATTCCAGATAAAAACAGATTATTTAATAGTCGAAATAGATGGAAGCTTAAAAGGATGGGGAGCAGTCAGTATATATATATATATATATTATTTTTATGTTACTATTAGTTTTAGGAAATGGACTTCAGTTGTAGGATTGAAAAAAAAGAACGAATAAGAAAAAGTAACAAATTATATATGTGTGCACGCAGAGGCGGCTTCAGGATTCGGAGTCTCCGAGTGTCAAGTAGACTCATCGATTAAATCAATCGGAGACTCTATATCCTAGATGCGAGCAAACTTCTGGCCAAGGGGCTCATTCGAACCCCTTTTGATGAAAAACTATACTATTTATATATGATTAAAATAATTTTTTATATATAATAATCGATATTGAACCCTCTTCGATTAGTTCTTATATTTACTTCTTTTGGTTTTAAACCCTTAGACTTTCGTTACTTCAGCTTTTTACTTATTCTAAAAGAGAAAACAAGAAAATCTTTAAAAGTTAGAAAGGATTGTGGACATTGAGAAAACTGCAAAGTGATGAGGCTGGGACAATGACTAACAAAGAAATTTCATGGATCGGAGAACGAGACAATAAGCAAGAAGATGAACAAAACTTAGGGTTCTTTTCTACTTTCTACTCTAACATTTTTTTTTTTAATGCTTCATCCTTCTGAAATTGCACAAGGTTAAAAGTTTGAGGCATGTGTTTTACTGATGTTTATTTCATTTTTTTAACATTGTTCTTCCTCTTGTTTTTAAAACTTAACAGTTAATCATTGGGGAATATAATTGAAGTTAACTGACTTAACTAGTGCATATATTCTGAATTTCCCAAAGAGAAAAATTTATAGATAGTATGATGTTTTGAAACATTGTCCCATGATGTATTAGTTATGAAATCAACATCGTCCGATTTGTGGATCAGAATTCATATATGCTTTTGATAGTAAACATTAAAAAGAGAAACTTGTTTATTTAATACTAAATAAATACTAATTAAAAAGAAATAAAAGAAAAGGAACATAACTGAACTTAAAAACTAATAAAGCTTACGTTGCCAGCAAGTATTGAACCCGGGCACCTTGTGCAAACTAAGCGCCCCTCTACCACTGGCACCACAGACAACTTATGTTGATTGGGTGGTAAGTTTATTATTTATATATATGATGTATATATACCCCTATATATAGTGTTTCTGACGAAATTTGTGGGTATCGAGGCACCCTCACGGGCCTTAATAGATCCGCCCCTATGAGTGACTATGACCGTATACAATACAAGAGAAGTAGAAAATAGTGTTGGAATTTTTCCTAGTTAGTCAGCGACCTACGAGAATGATTGGAAGTGTGGTATTTTGAGGATTATAAAAACATGTAAGCGGCAATGTCTAGCGATAGATGTCTTTGCTCCAAAAAGAATGACTCCAATCTTAGCTCCGTCATAATTAATGCCTAGCGATAGATGCCATGTGTTGCTCCAAAAAGAAAGTCCTTCGATCCTAGCTACACCACTACCAATATTTAGCATAGATATCATGCGTTGCTCCCAAAAGAAAGACGTCAAAAAAGATGACCGCAAGAGCATAAGCCCCGTTCAGTTAACCCAGTTTAATTGAACCACTGACTATCATAGCTGACCAAAATTAGTCACCAAGCAGGAGTCCATAGGCTCCTGCCTCGTCTCAGCCCAACCCATTTTAAGTGGGTTTGAACTCCTAGCCCATGAAGCTAACCCATTGCTGGGCCCGCATCAATGCAGAAATGGCCCGGGGATTTTCCCGGGCCCTGGCCCACCAAAATGGATGGTTCTCAACCCATTCACATCGTACACAAGTCTAAAAAGTAAACAAAAGATGTAAAATACACGATGTGGGAGTTTTGTTTGTTTTAAGTTATAGCCTGACCATATCTCTTCAAGAAGTGTTTTAAGTCCTCTTCTTTTTCTATGTTATTCGTGGGTTGTTCGGTATATGGGATGGGATAAGTAGGATATTTCAAAGCACAAAATATTTGATGGAACTATTTTATCCCACCTTTCATATGGGGTAGTAAGTAGGATGAAATAGTTCTAGAATTAGCTAATACCTCGCCCCCAAATATGGGATAAAGTTAATTTTAAATTTATTCCAAAATTATTTATACCTCGTCCCCAAATATGGGATAGAGTTAATTTTAAATTTTATCCCAAAATTATTTTTCTTATCCTCTGTCCCAAATGGCCCCTGAATATTGGTTTGTTAGTATAGTTTCCTCATCCAAATTAATTTGCTCAAAAACAAGTTACTTCAATCATTTACAGATTCATTGAGAATTATCAAAAAATCAACTGGATTTAGTGTGTTTGGCTCCTTCCGCCACAAGTTTTTGTGTAGTTTTTACCTGTGAAGTTTCAAGAACATCAATTTTTTGGATGTTACACATGAAAACAAGAAGATAATCGAAGGGCAATCTATTGGAAAAATAACAAAGATGTGCACTAAACTCTTGCTATGCGTGAAACTCGTAGAAGAGTAGAAATTACAATCGAATCAATCTACGTGCAAAGAGAAAGTTATTTCATCATATATGTGAAGTATTCTTTAGGCTTCGCATTACAAACTACTATAGCTCATAACTTGTTAAAGTTTTCATCAAATATGACTTACCTGGTATGTGAACAGCACATTTTTCATAAACTCACGAGACCAAAAAATACACGCACTAAATTATCAAAAAATATGTAAGCGACTTAGATTAGTAACATGAGGCACCAGTGGTCTAGTGGTAGAATAGTACCCTGCCACGGTACAGACCCGGGTTCGATTCCCGGCTGGTGCAATTTCTTTTGTTTCTTTTTCATTTGGATCTAATAAGTATTATGGGCACCAAAATAATGCAACCCGTCTTGTTTCCCTCATCTTGTAGTGGCCACTCTTACCTTGTCTCAGATATCTTCATTCCTAATCTCATCTTTGATGTAATAATAATCACAAGACAATACTCATTTTAACAAGTAAACAAAACTAGTTTTATTATGTTTTAAAAGATCATAATCTTGTTGTACAAACATGAACATCAAGGATTCTTTAGGGGAGGAAGTATGTATCCTCATTCTAAGCCAGCAAAAGACCTAAGTTTCTCAATTATAGAGTCTATAGCAGAATGAGAGTTCTTGGTGCCTGTCAATGGCAGATGTTTTGGTGCTTCTGCTCTGTCAAAATAAAATGCCCCACAAACCAACTTCTCTTTTGGTTGTAAAGCCAACCAGACAACTGTATCTGCACCTTCCTCACTACTTCTAAGTTTTCCTTCAAACCTACAAAACATAAATGTCATATAGTTGTGGACTTGATATTATTTTTACAAGGTAATGAATTCATGAAAGACGATTCACTTACGATTTAGAAAAATCCGGCAAGCTCTTGGCAACTCCAGGCGTCTCGGCCCACCCTGGATGCATGGAATAGAAACCAACACCTTTATCCTTGTACATTTCAGCCCATTTTTCTGTCAGTGCAATCTGAAATGAAAGACGTACAATGGATTGAGTTGATGGTAGCTTTGATGAACATGATACAGTTTCATTCTAGAGAGTAAGGAGAGTTGTAATTTAGCTGGAGAGCAAACAAGCAAGATACGTGGTGAACGAAATTCTCCTGAAACATGCATGGATGTACATCCAGTTTATCGATACTACACTAAGATACGAACAATACCACGTACAAAAGGTAAAGAACAAATGTTTTGTCAAAGACCATGTCGTACAATTTTTACTGGGTTCTAAAACATAATGAAAGGGGGAACTCTAAAGCTGTTCCACTGCAAGAAGTTTGAAAGGATTGCTCTCTACTTTATGACGGTTTTCTTTAAATATTAACTTGTGGTGCAGGATTCGATGTACTAGCAAGATGGGTAAAAAAGCACTATATTTGTACATGTGACTTAAGGAGATCCCATCATCAATTAATTTCTCGGAAGAAACCATATGAGTAGCATTGCAGAATTCGGTTGTGATCAAGGTAAAGGCCTTAATTGGGATCAACAAATCAAATTTCAATTTGCTGTAAGATGAAACTAAAAAGGTTGTCTAGGAATGATGGAGACAAACGACCATGGCGATCAAAGATGAAAATACATCTCCTACATGATCATTAAGCTATCAGTAACAGTCTTCTTCTCAGCTACTCATAAGCAAGGTAAATGAAATCAGGATATCAGTTTATGAATAATCATCATGCTTCCACACAACACACATTCGGAGGAGACCTTTTGTTAATACTAGTGAACTGGCACATGTGCATGGGTCTGTCAAGTCATGATCTCCTTCCAAAGAAAGTTTGCATGAAATGCAGAGAGATCCGTAATGTCAGTATCAAAGGCCAAGAAAACACCGAATTGTGTGAAGAGCGCATCAGACCGAATTGTGTGAAGAGCGCATCAGTCAGAAAAGAAAAAGACTCAGACCACACCTCGAACATAGAATTTAAACATGAAAAAGATACTGAAATCACATAGAAGTAGCCATAAAGTATCTGGAAAAAGACCTTTTAACCAGACATTCGAGAAAAAGTTCTTCCTTTGTTATTAATTTAAAAGAAGGGAGTGAATAACAGTAAAAAGAAGTTTCTTTATGGAGTATTAATAACTAACAAATGGGAGATTCTGGATGGAGATTGTTCATGGCTCTTCAAGAAACTTAGTAGATGGAACTTAAAAGATGCAATAACAGTACGCCAATACTGATGAACCAGTTCTTCCAGGTTGTTTACACCAAGAAGGAGGAGCAATCCGGAGGAAAATCACTTGTTTCTCTTGGATATATAACATTGGAGAATAATGGTTACACAGACTTCATAGCAAAACTAGCTTAATGGAGGAAAATTGGAATAAAGATGAGCTCTATACAGTATCATATGGCACAAAAGCACAAGACACAAGGTACAAAGAGAATGGAAGAGGAAGATAAACATTTACAAACTCATGTCTATCATTAGAAAAACTTCACTCTGACATAACAGCATCAGAAGAGAGGTTTTTATAGGAGTCAATAGAGTCTTCTCGACTCACACTTACTAAATGCATTGGCACAAACATTATGAACTTAGACACAATGATAAGCACAAAGGCTATGCATCAATCACACTGTATCCTAGAAGTCACATGAATAACATCAAAATGCTTGCACTTAGTAAGTCTAGAATATTCAAAATTACTCTCCAACAAACAAGTTTCTTATACGTACCCTTAACCAAGACCAATTTAATTTACCTGAACTCTCTTGTTCCGAGCATACTGTACCACACCATCAAACTTGTCACCGCTAAACTGCAATATAGTTCATCAGATAATAAGTTTTCTAACAAGATCAAGGTATTAAGAAATTGAGAAAAAAAGTTACCTGTAAATCAGTAGTCAATGGAGACGTGTACATTCCACCAGAGGAAACTGTGATAACACGAGCGTCAGGTGCGGCCTTCTCAAGGAGTGGTAACATCAACTCAGTCAAGGTGTAAGTTCCAAGAACATTTGTAGCAAAACTCAGCTCATATCTGTTTAGAAGGATATCATTAACCTTTGAACGGCCGTCTAATGAGAGTTTTTATGAAAGCATTCATGCATTAAAAATAAGCCTGCCTACCCTTCTGGTGTGATGACACGATTAGCCTCAAGTACGCCAGCATTATTAACCTTTTCATATATATATAAAAATAAACTGGTCAAGAAGAACCGAAATCATCTTAGAAGACAGAGTCCAATGAAAAAGTTCACAAATGAGAAATGGTATACTACCAGGACATGGACAGGCACATCTTTTGAAGAAAACCTGGACGCAAAGGATTTGACACCATTGACTGATGAAATATCACAGACCTGCCAATTTTGAAACAAAATTAACCAACAAACCAAACTTCAAAACATCCTCCCGCACCAATTCAGAAAATAGAAGTAAGAACTACCTCCAAGTAGACATTTTTATTTCCAGTGATTGAGTGAATTTTTGTAAGAGCAGCCTCTCCCCTCTCTTTATTACGGCATACCATGTAGACGGTCGCCCCACTTGAAACATTGAAAGACATATCTGTTAGCGATACGTGGAACAAAGTATAGTTCTTGAATTGATCTCTCAATGCCAGCTCTCTGAGAATGAAGAACTAAAGACAAGATAAGCACCGTGACGCGAGACCCTCAGCAGTTGCAAAACCTATGCCGGAATTCGCACCAGTGACAATGCAATTCTTTCCTTCCATTTGAACTTTCATATCTTCTGGCTTGAAATTCTTTGCATGTTCCCTAAATTCAATTGTAGCCAAGATTAACTTATTATATCCTTGGAAATTAAAGGGAACCTTTGAGCAATGATAAAGTTAACTCCGTGTGACCTATATTTAGGCAGCCTACATCACACCCCTTGGCTACGGCACTTTGCAAGACCATGGGTGAATGCGGGATGCTTTGTGCACTGGGCTGCCCGTTTCTTCAATGGTATCCTTACAGCGCAAGGAAATTCCAATACACAGCTTCTACTTTTCACACACTTCCAATAGAAGGGGAAAAAACGGAACTTGCTAAAAAAGAAAATCAAGATTATTTGCTAATATCTAAGATCCACCCATCCATTTCTTGAACTTGCTCAAACCTCAAATATAGCAGAAAATTCCATGGCTCAAAAGATAAAATTCCTTTTTAAGTTCTCCAAGAACAAGTTGCTCAAACAAAACCGCATATTTGACAAATGGAAATTCTTCCACTTCAATTTTCAATTCATTTCCTTCTGCAGAAATGTAAGGTAGCACTGCGTACAATAGACTGTTATGATCCGGTCCTTCCCCAAACCCCACACATAGCGGCGGAAGTTTTAGAGTACTGGCTACACTTGTTAATTTTCAATTCACCAAAATGCTTAAAAGAGGAATTATCAGCTTGATTCACATGACCCAAAAAACAAATATCCAGAGATACAGTAACCAGTAACAAATTAATCTCATTTTACAGACAGTCAAATCTGCTCCTGTTGATACCCATAAGCAAAATCTAATAAATGATAGTAATTACCCTTCTATGATCTATCAACATGGAGGTAGAAGTCCAACTACGTTCGGCCGAACTCAATAACTTTTGTTTAAACAGTGTTAAAGAAAATTCTTAAATACGTACACATATTAAATTTAGAACTCGGTTATTTCCACTTGAAATCATAGCTAGAACCCATAAAGATTAAATCCGGACTTACTGAAAAGCAGACTTAGTGAAATTCATGTACCCATAAAGCCCAAATACCGTAGCTTTCAACGTCTGCAGTTTGGAGAAAAAACAATGATATACACATCAAAGGAAAGAGACAAAAATTCTTGATAAAAAGGGGTATTGACTTGTGTACCTTGACAATAAACATGATGATGAAAATTGTAGTAGATGATAGTTTTCTTGGATATTTGAATTTGTAAAGTAAGGCTTTCAAGCAATGAGTTTTTTTAATCTTTTTATACGACTCTTTTAGAGTTAAAATGGAAGGTGCACTATTTTTGTGCACTATTCTTTTTTTTTTATATATGGTAAAGTGCATCATCCATTTTGATAAAAATATATGGTGTACTATTTTGGTGCATTATTCATTTATTTTTATAAGATGCACATTTTTTATGCACTATCTATTTTTTCAATTATATGCACTATATGAAAAAAATATATATAATGCACTATTTTTGTGCACCATTCATTTATTTTTTATATTATGTATAAAATTATTGCACCATATATCTTTTTTCATATATGAACATATAAAAAAAATAGTGCACTATTAATTATTTTTTATATAGTGCACTTATTTTGTGCATTATCCATTCTATTTTATTTATTTATTTATTTCATATATTGCATTATTTTAATGGATTTTTTTTCTAATATATAGTGATTTGAGTGTACTTTTTCTATTTTCTTTATTTATTTTATATAACACTATTTATTGCACTTTTTTTTTATTTAGTACTTATTTAATTTATTTCATATAGTGCACTATTTTTTTTGGTTATATATTGTTCTAAAATTTGATTTTTTTTTTTTTAATTTTGTCATATGTTGCAATATTTTAGTTTACTATCTATTATTTTTCATTGAGAAAATGATCAAATACCCCCCCCCCCCCCCAACCTATAGTCGAAATCTCAACTACACACTCAACCTTTCAATTAGACCTATTACCCCCCTGATCTATTTTTTCCTATATTTATTACCCTCCTAAATGTTGAGCTGGCAAGGAAGGTGAGAACACCTCCTCTAGGCGCGTTGGTTTAGTCCCAGCACGTCCAAAATTAAAAGTTCAGTCTTCCACGTGTATTATACACATCATTTATTGTTTATTTAATAAAATAAATATGGAAAATTACTCTCTCTCTCTTCCAACGGTCATCTCTCTTCTTCCTCTTTATATGACCCATGTCTTTCTTCACCATTTTCCTTTATGTTCCAACATTTTTTTTCTTTCTTTTCTCTTTCTTTAACTTACTCTTTAGCTTTTAATCCTAATTTGTACTTCGATTCTTGAATTTTGTTTTGTAATTTGCTTCAACTATTAATTTAGGGTTTTAATTTGATGAACGATTTTGTTGGAATTCATGAAATGAAAAATTCGAAATTGAATAAGCTTTGTATGGATGAATCAGATCCTATGGTCAATGCTGTTGTGAGATGCAAACATGGTATTTTGGTTGACTTGCAAACTTCATGGTCAAAGTCAAATTCGGGAAGAAGATTTTGGTCTTGCCCCTACTATGGTGTATGTATTTTGCATTGTATTTTGCTGTCAATTTATATTCAAATTATGATAATGTCCTGATTTCTAAAAAAAAATTTCAGTCTAAAAAATGTAATTTTTTTTCTATGGAGGGACAAAGAAAAAGTGGATCCAAGGTCAAATTTTATCATTCTAAGATTGGTGAACAAAATCAATGAGTTGGAAGAAGACTTATGGCTTAAAGAGGCCCAAATTGATAACTTAATGCGGGAGAAGAAGCTCAATGGAAGATAAAGATGGTGTAGGTTGAATAGGAAGATATTTTTATGTATTTTGATTTGTGTTGCTGCTATGTTCATCAGCAACAAATGAACTGAAAGTAGTTGCTAGATATGGTAATTGCTAGATATGGTCGACTATTTTTATACCTCTCTAAATATATCAAACTATGTTCTATTATGGTGTCTTTTGCGTAGTCTTACTTTAGATGTTTGTTGTGTTGCTGCTATGTTATTGTTTGCATTTGTGCTGCTGGTATGTTAATGTTTGCACTTTCAAAATTGTGTTGTGTTCCTGCTACGTTATTGTTTACACTTACAAAATTGTGTCGTGTATTGTTGCTATGTTATTGTTTACACTCGCAGTGTCTTGTGTTGTTGCTATGTTATTATTTGCAATTGTAAATTTGTGTATTGTTAGGCAAAGCCCCGTGCTGATGCTATGTGTTTACACTGAAATTGTGTAATGACAATGTTGTGTTGCCATTATATCAACTTTACAACCATTTAACACAACAATAATGGGTAATGACAACATTCATCAACAAAACATTCCAACTTCACACAATATCATCATTCATACCAACCATTAGGCACAACATAATCATTCATACCAACCATTAGGCACAACATAATCATTCATACCAACCATTAGGCAACATTCATCAACAAAATATATATACAACGCTTTAATTGTTTTCCAACACCAAAATAAAATTGTTTTCATGTCAACTAATCTAACTTAAAACAGTGCTTAAAATAATCAACATCACTACAATTTCCAGGGCATTTTGGACTTTGAATAAGTGTTCTTTTGACTTGGATTATTTGAACTGCTTCCCACATTCTTCTTTCCTTTCTTCTCTTTAATCTCTTGTAGTTTTTTTGTTGATATTGTTGCTTTGCCATTTCATTTCAGCTTACTGGTAGAAGTTGGTGTATAACCAATGTTACCAGTTATATCAGTTGATCTTGTTACCCTTGCTTGGCCAGTAGAGTAGATCTTACTGCTAGGCATGCCAAGCTACAGTGAAGGAAAATTTAGTCAAAGACTCATATGTACATAAGATATAACACAGCTAGATACTTACATTTAGGACTTTGAATCCATTTTCAACTTGGAACACACCCATTTCCATTACTTTTGACCTTTTCAATGGAGCTGTTTTTTCCCTATCATTACCCCTTCCTCTTTTAGTAGTACCAGCCATTGAAGATGATGCACAATAATCAGAAGGTGCAAAACAGGATGCTGGAAAAACTGTAGGTGCAGAAGGTGTTGGTGTTGTATTTTTTGGTCTCCCTCTTTTTTTTTTTTTTGTTGACATGCTCTAATGATTTCTGATGGAGTTTTCTATACATATAAAAAGAAGAGAGTTATATAAAAGTTATTGAGCTTTTACATTAGTACAAGTGTAATATTACCTTTGGCCTGCCTCTTCCCCTGCCTGAACCAACACTGACTTGAGGAGGTGCATTTGGTGTTTCTGATGTAATTTTCTACATATTAAAATAATGTTAAGAAATTTGAGAAGCAAGTAAGTAATACACTAAATTAATTGTTAAACTTACTTTTGGCCTGCCTCTTTCCCTGCCTGAACCAACACTGACTTGAGAAGGTGCATTTGATGTTTCTTGTGTAGTTTTCTACATATTCAAAGAGATCTCTATATTAAAATAATGTTAAGAAATTTGAGAAGTAAGATAAGTAATATAATAAATTAATTATTAAACTTACCTTTGGCCTGCCTCTTTCCCTGCCTGAACCAGTAGGTGTTACTGATGGTGCAGCACTTGGTTCTGCTGATTGTGCTCTTAGAGGGCACCTTCTTTTGTTGTGGCCTCTAATATGACATAAACTACATGTCATTGCGAGTCCAGTCCTAGGCAATTTTTTAGATTTCTTTGTTTCTCCATCTTCCTTCTTCCTAGACTTAGATGGCCTGCCAGGCAAGGTACTTATTTTAGGTGGTGCAACAGTAATATTTGATGAAACAGGCCACATTTCCATGTTTGTTAATGGTGCAAGCACATTGGCATAAGTCCTCAAGTATGTTTCCTTACTGTAGCAGCTGTCAATATAGTCATACAAGGGGTGTTTCTTGAACAATAGTGCAGCCACACCATGTGCACATGGTATGCCCTTTAACTGCCACAACCTACAACTACATGTCCTCTTGACAATATCCACTGTGTGTTGGCAAAGCCTTTCTTTCATTTCAAAACCAGCCACTCCATTAAACTCAATGGTACAATTCATAGCCATGTTGATGTTCTCCTCTAAAATCTTCAAACACATTGGTGAGTAATTACTAGATCAGGTATTTGGAAACTCCCTTAGAGTGCCTATTCTTGTCATCATCTTCACTCTTATTTTTTCAAGCATAGAAATGATGGTCTTGTGCCTAGCTGCCAAGATACATTCATTAAAACACTCACTCATGTTATTATCCACTGAATCACACTTTACTTTTGTGTTAAATTAAAGCTTGCACCAGTAATTAATGTTGAAGTATATTAAGTCTTCCATCATTTCTTCAGGACCAAACAACTTCATCTGTTGTATGTTCTTCCTCAATTGAGACTCAAATGTACTTTTTGATATCTTCCAAAATTGTTGTCTTCTTTGAAGACCTCTCCAGTTCTTAGCCCAATTAGCTAAGATGTGCCTTGCACATCTTCTATGTTCAGATTGAGGTAACACCTCCTCTATTGCTGCAAACAGTCCCTTCAGTAAACATACATAACAAAAAAAGGGTGAAGTTAGGGCATAATTGCATATATACTAAGTTAAAAGTAAAAAAGAAATGAGGTTAAACCTAAAATAATGTACATACCTTCTGCATATCTGTAATCAGGGTGAGACCTCACCTTCTCCAACACAACTGGTCCTCGGGTTTGTCCTCAACAGTTCATCTTTGTAGTCAAGGATTCTTTCAAATTCTACAACATGATCACCCGTTATCTCTTTCAAGACTTTAGCCCTTGCTCTTGTCACAATGGTCTTACCTACATAATGTTTGAACTTTTTTCTAATCAACTCTTGCAACTTGAATACACTTATGTTGGGTTGCTCAACTATTCTTTCTCTGAAGGTATCAGCTAACAACTTTGCATTGCACAAGTAATTTCTGGTTGTCTTGTTGCAAGTATGCTTTGGAATGTAAGTTTTTATCATGAAATCATTTGTTGTCTTGTCAAGACCTGCATATAAAATCCATGGACAACCATCCTTGCACCTAACTCTAACCTTTTTTGGCTCATTTACCTACTTCTCCACAAGTTCCCTTTTTCTTACTGCATATTCAGTCACTGCTCTTCTAAATTCACACACATCTTTAAACACCATACCCAACTGCCAAACAATTTCCTTTGCAGTTGGGTCATGAATGATTTTTTGTTTTGTTGTCCTATTTTTTGACAACTTCACACTTCTTGCTCTACCAGAATCAATCACTTTATGTTCTTCATCATCATAACAATCATCTTCATCTAAAATAAAACTATCTTCATCAGAACTTGCAAAGTAAGGCTCATCACCTCCAAGCCTTCCTTCATGACTTACTCTACCTGTTTCAGTTTCATCAAAACCTAGATCTGGTCCTGCTTCACCTACAGGTACCTCTGCATTGCCAGCTGGTACTCTCACTTCTTTTTCTCCTTTGAAGCTTTCTCTTTTCAGCTCTCAACTCCCTAGCCTCCTCATGTACATCACTACCATACTCCTCTTCATTATCATCTCCAACTAATTCTTCCTCTGACTCAACACTATCCTCAGTAAAATAATCTGAACCCTCTACTTCTTCTAAAAAATTAGATCCAGCAGGACCAATACCTATACCATCTACTGCAGCATCTACTGCAGCATCACTTGTTGCAACAGTAGTTGATGCAGTAGGACTTGGTGCAGCAATAGTTGATGCAGTAGTGAAATGAGGTGTGGTATTGAAAAGAGATGTGGTTGGAAAAAAAGAAGAAGCAGGGTCCTCCACATTTAAATGGTTCTCACCTACCCTAAAGTTAGGCCTAACATTAAAAGATGCACCAGATTCCTCCAAATCCCCAAGACAAACATTTTCTAAAAATAAAGATTTGGGGAGAGGGGGGACCACAACATCTGGCTCATCAACTAAATGGTTGACAAATACCTCAACTACATCCCCATCTTCCAAGGAAGACATCATGTCAAAAATATCCATATCATTATCAACATTTACCAAAATGAAATAGTTTGGTGCTTTAATACTAAAAGTGCAACTTGTGCTATATCCCAATTTTCTGATAGTCTTTCAACTCAAAATATGACATCTTATCTACATCAACATCCAAAAATTCTGTTACTAACCCCCCCTTATAAACTGGTTTCCTCCCACTAAAATGTAAGACCCCACCATGGTACCATCTTAGAGTTATCAACGTAAAACCATTCATGTCTTACCTGACGACAATAAAGAATCAAATAAGACATTGTAGCATAGCAGAAATATTTTGGAAAAATAAAAATAAAATTCATGAACATGCTACATAATTCAACACCAAAATAACAAGATATTAACATGGCCGTGTTATTAAACACCATTGATTTTCAATTTTTGTCATGTTAACAACAAATCGGAGAAAAGCCCTAATTTCTAATAAACCAACTTAAACAATCAACAAAAATCGCAATTTCGGGGTTTAGCATAAAATCCTAATTAATTTTAACTCAATTTTGGAAAAAATCACTCAAACTAACAACATATTAGCATGCACGTCCTATTAAACACAACTGAAATTTTAAGTTTTCATATTAGGAGAAAAGCCCTAATTTCTAATAAAACCACTTAAACACTCAACAAATCATGTACTTACGAACGGATTATGCTATTAATCGAACACTTAAACAACGTCATAACAGAAAGAGTCAGTTAATTTCACTCAATTAATTTGTAAAATTGGAGATTACCTAAAAATCCTAATTCAATTTTTTCAGTTTAGGAAAAAAAACACCTTGATACAACAATAAGATGATTGTTTGAAAATCCACAACCAAAATATTTTGATTAGAACAAAAATCACCCAAAAAAACTGATGAAATCGCGGTTTAGAAAGTAGAGAATAGAGGAGAGAGGAATATGAAAGGTTTAGAGAGAAGAGAGAGGAAATGAAATTGAAAAAATAAAAGAGATATTTTATTTTGTTTAGGCGCGGGAAATGCACGAAAGTCTTTTTACTTGGTTTATGTTGCCAGCTCAGCAATTAGGGGGGGGGGGGGTAATAAATATAGGAAAATATAGATCAGGGGGGTAATAGGTCTAATTGAAAGGTTGAGTGCGTAGTTGAGATTTCGACTATAGGTTGGGGGGGGGGGTATTTGATCATTTTCTCTTTTTCATTTAGTGCATTCGAATAGTGCACTATCTAGCATTTTGATGCAGTATCTACATTTTTCATACAATATCATAAATTTTTTATTTGGTATATACTAAATTGACACTTTCTTTTATTGTATATATTAATTTTGCACTTTGTTTATAATTTTTTTTTACACAGTACACTAAATTTATGCGCTGTTTAATATTTTTATATAACAGATAGCGCATAATATTTGTGCACTATCCATATATTCTGACGCATCTTACTCTAATATGTCAAGGTCATTCACATTGATAAGACATTTCAATATGGTGCATATTTTTTGTGCACTATATCAAAAGTTTAGTTTCTTCAATGGATATTAAAAAATTCTATATAAAGAGAACATCTATAGAGCATACTTCATCTTCATCACTTCAACATCTTCAATTTTTTTATAATTCAACTAAATTTTTATTCATTTGAGTCTTAGAGAATGAGTGAACGTGTCAAAGTTGCACTTTTTTGGGACGGTGAAGTTGTCCATGAGGGTAATACAATATATTATAGTATTTCTCCCAAGTGCAACGTCGAGTATCCAATTTCAATCGATCATGAAGAATTTGTTGATTCAATTTTTAGAAGGATGAAAATTAAACGTGACGATTATGATCTATTTATAATCGGACAATACTCAAATTCCTTCACATCACAAGGACTGATAAATTATGGGAAATGGATTATCAGTGAGGATGAGTCATTGACTGAATTTTTAAGGGTTCCTTGTGATTATACCAGTCAAGTAAAGTTAAACATTCTTCAAGTTTATGTTAAGAAGGAGCGGATGACTCGTTGTGCTCACTCTCCTAGACAGACGAATGTCTATACACAACTTGAGAATTCAACTAGTGTTGGTGATGCCCGTTTAACTCATTATAGTAATTTTTTTTTATATGAATGCTTCTCAATACATCATGTCGGGTAACATGGCAACACAATCTTCAATACCCGATCTGAACGAAACTTTGAATGAAAGTGACCGGTAACGTCCATGAATTCATTTTATTATTAATAATTTTTATTATCACTGCTTTGTTAAACGTTTGTTATGTCATATGTTTGTTATATTTTTTTCAGGAGCTTAACTCTGCGTGAGATGAATAATGATGAATTTTTTTGACGAGATTATAATTATGGTCAATCATCACAGCTTGAATTGATGGACAATGTTGGAACATCTTTAAATATTTCTCTGTCATTGAATTTTGATGCTATCGACTATTATCAGTATGAAAAATATAATCGAACTTATATTAATTTATATTTTTTGACATGTATTGAAAATATTTAACTATATAAAATACAGGGATAGTGTCATGCGAGATCAACATGTTGTTCTAGAAGATATTGAAAATGGTGATCAAGCAAATTATGGTGAATTGTCACAGAGTGATGATAGTGCGCCTAATAATGCCGATGGAGGTGAATGCCCCTATGCCGATGTGTTTGTGGATATGCATGAAAATGCTTTTGTCCCTGTAGATGTGTGGTGTGAACCGACTGATTTTTTAAATGATAATTTTTTTTTTGTTAGTCAGATGTTGGTCAAATTAAAAAAAGATCTACAATGAGCGGTTAAACTCTATCATATTAAAGAAGGAAGGGATTTTTTTGTTGTTAAGTCGGAAAAAAAGTCTTCAAAATTTGTTGCAAACGCGTAGATCAAGGTTATTCTTTCAAACTTTGTGCTACCAAGAATAGTAGTAATAACTTGTGAAAAATCAGAAAATACATCGACGAACACACTTGTAATATGGGTGATTGTCGCGAAGCTCACGAAAATTTGGATATAGACATGATTGCAACTGTTCTTGTGCCGTATAGTGAAAAAACACCGAGGTACTAATTCTTATCGAGTTCATTTGACTATAAAAAAATACTTATCTTTTCGTTTATAATTATTAAGTGTTGTTGTTCACAGGTATCCTATCAAAAGAATGTCAAATCTCCGTTCTCAATAAGTATCGCAAAATAATTAGTCGGTGAAAGGCATATCTTGGACGAAGTCTATGGAAATTGGGAGGGTTCATTTCGTGAATTGCCAAGGTACATCGCTGCTATGAAATATTTCAATCCAGGCTTTGTCGATGAATGGTGATTCGAACACCATGAAGGAGTTAATGAACACATTTTTAATTATGTGTTTTGAACGTTTAAGCCATGTTAATAGACCATGTTACATATGGTGTGAAGTATCTATTCTCTCATTTTGCATTCAATTCACTCATGCTAGGTGTCAAGGTCAAAACAAAAGGATGAAAATATTCAAGTGTTGAAAGAAGTAGAGCATCTGGTTGAAGGACACAAAGTGAAGGCAATGCTGCTTTTATATGGCTTTCCAAAGTAATCTTCTTCTGACTTCTATTCTTTCACATAAGTGGTCTTTTAATGGATTCAATAAAGAATTCCTCCAAGAAAGTTCATCTAGTAATTTCTAAGAGATTCAATTGGAAATATATCTTATGTTCTTCATCTAATTAGAAATGAATCAGCATTGTCGTATTTGATGCAATAAACTGTCACAAAATGTTACTCCCTCCGTTTCATAATAAATGAATTGTTGGATTTTGGCACACATATTAAGGAAAAAACATTAAATACATAAATTTAACACAACTTTCCATTTTTAACCCCCCCCCCCAAAAAAAAAAAAAGTTAACCTTGTAATACCTTTTCAAAAGTTAATTGGTTGTCAAATCATAAGGGTAAATTTGAAAAAAAATTCAATGATTCACTTATTTTGAAACACCAATAAATACCCCCAACAATTCACTTATTCCGAAACGGAGGGAGTATTTTTTAATACAAAAAAAAAATAAAAAAATAGAGAAGTTAGCATACCAACTGAAGGAGAGAAGGTGATTTTTTAATTCAAAGGCCCTCCACGTTGTTACCCCACGTTGTTGAAGGATGATTAGCTATTTTCTTTTCAAGTGAAATGGACTAGGGTGAGGGAAGAGGGACCATCGGAGAAGCTTTAGGAAAGGGGAGGGGGGACCATCGGAGAAGGATTTTTAATTGGAAAGAAGTAAGGGTGATATTTTTTTTAACAATGGTGCACTTTTTTTGTGCACCACATATATACATTTTTTCATATGGTGCACAAAAAAAGTGCACCATATATAAAAAAATGAATGGTGCACAAAAAAAGTGCACCATCCACTTTTAACTCTGTTAGTTGCAAACGTTAGAAAAAATATGATATGGTGCACAAAAAAAGTGCACCATCCACTTTTAACTCTGTTAGTTGCAAACGTTAGAAAAAATATGATATGGTGCACAAAAAAAGTGCACCATACCTATTTTGGTTACATTCTATTTTCGTCACTTTTTAAAATATGATATATTTTCGTCACTTTTTAAAATTTGTGGCATATTTAGATCGCGGACTCACTTTTTTACAAGTCTCTCACAAGTTTGCTGGCCTTGTCTTGTTCCACGTAAACAACAATCTTACCACGATTTTATTCAATTCCCTTGCACCAGATATTTCTATTTTTGTTTTACATTATTAGTACCTCATTACTTAAAACAATTGATTACATAGAATTTATCCATAATAAATACTATTACTACATGTACTGGCCTGGAAACCTTGTGTTTATTTTGATTTGTCAATGTCATTTTTTATCCTTGTATTTTACGGAGTTTTGATCAAAGACTTGAACTCAATTACAAAATAGGAGTTTAAGCACCTTCTGATTTAATGATGGAATGGATTTGAATAAATTTAAATATTAATTTTAACTTTTTTTAAAATATTTTTTTCTAAAAATTTAGAGGTATCACGTCGTCAACTAGATACTGATTCCATCCCATTTTACTTAATCCTCTTCCTAAAAATAGTAGTTATTTCAATATACTTGTTCAATGTATGAAATCAAAATAATTTATCATTTTTTTCTAATAATATTCTTATCATTAAAAGACTACATAACGTATTATTAATCAAATTTAATTTTTTAAAACATAATTAGTAATGTTAATTTAATAAAATAAGCCTCTAATTACAAATAAATATTTTTATTTAGGAGTAATTTCCATGGACAGTCACCTATGTTTTGAAAATTACCTACAAATATCACTTTTGTTTCTTTTAGGACAAAAATATCACTCAACTATCCTTATTTTCCTCAAAATATACTTGATACTCCAAAAATATTTCTTCTTTCCTAGTTAACATGTCATGTCATTAAAATTTCTTTTCTTTTTTTTGTAATCAAAATTTTTATTAATCACCAAAGAGCATTAAAGTCTACAACAAGCAACATCCCAGCTTGTTGATTTCATATATAACATCAATACAAACTCGCATTCTAACTACTCTAAACACGGCCAACAACTATTACTGTCAATAAAACTAGCAAAATTTCACCAAAAGAAAAAAAAACTAGAGAACAAGGCCTAGCATATAGCTTCTCAAGTCTCCAGTAGCTCTCACAATACAGATGCATGCCATTTCTTTGGCTAGCTCTTCAGGTGCCCTCTGCATTTTGTCATATTCTGTCCAAATAGTATAAAGAGTTTCAGTACAGACTTGTTTCAATAGTTTAGCCCTCTTAGAATTGCCTTTGGTTGCTCAAAAAAACCACTGTTGAAGGTGCACATTGGTAGGTATTGGTACTTGCAGCCATCTAAATACTCTTAACCAGAGTTGTGTAGTGAAATAACAATCCCAAAATAAATGAGCACTAGTTTCTGAAGAGGTCTTATTGAAAACATACTCAGGATCAATATTGATACCCCATTTGGCAAGCTTATCCACTGTGTTCAAATTACCATGCAAATATATCCACAAAATAAAAATAGCCTTAGGCCTGGCTATGATTTTGCACATGAGATGTTTCCATTCTTTCTTTGGTAAGTTCCCTAATGATTGCTTATAAAATTGTCTGATTAGACTGTATTTGGAGTCGGCAATCTGCAATTCTTTGACCTTGTCTCTTGCAGCAAAGAGTTTCTTGGTCATCCAACTTGCTTGTTGTGGCACCTGCACTTTCATAAAATCTTCATTTTTTATGTAATAACTGTGAATCCACCTTATCCACAATTTATCTTTCTTTTGTGATAACTCCCAGCAAGTCTTTGCTATAGCACACTAATTCCATAACTTCCAATTAAGAATGTGCAAGCCTCCTGCTGAAACTGGTAAACACGTTTTCTCCCATGCTACCAAAGCCCTTTTAGTGATTGTATTAGTCTCTGACCAGATGTAGCTTCTGCAATAAGCCTCAATAATTTTGGTAACTTTGGCAGGTATCAAAAATATTTGAGCCCAGTAAGCTTGAATACCAAATATCACTATCTTGACTAGTTGAACCCTTTCTGCCTAGGATAAAATTTTTGTTGTCCAGGAGGTAATTTTTGCCACTATCTTCTTAATTAGGGGTTGCCACTGACTAAGAGTGGGTTTCTTTGATGCCAGGGGATGCCTAAATATTCAACGAAGTAGTTGATGTGTAAAAGTTTGAATTATTTTATTTGGTACTTTTCAAAGTTTTTCTAATTTATTTATTTCACCACTTAATAATATTTTTAAAACTCAAGGTATTTATATGAATTAGTACTAATTTAATATTTTTTGGTTATCTATTTCATATACTAAAGATTCTTAAAATGTAAAAGAAACAAAAATGATGGCTTTCGAATTTTCATATACGTACTAAATGACTATTTTTGAAGGAAAGAAAAATTATTTAGTCATGAAACAAATTATTTTTTTTTAAAAATATTAACAAAATAATCTAATATTACAAATGAATCTTTAAAATAGTACCCAACCAATTATCGCTTGCTTTTTGTGGGTTTAGGATAAGGAAACAATATAATTGGCGTTTAATTATATAATAAGACAAAATATAGTATAATAGAAATAAAAATTAATATGAAAAAGCTACATTAAAAATAATAAATTTTTGTTTTCTAAAGTATTTTGCCTATGTTAACTTTGCGAATTTATTTGATTCGTTTATGAATTTACTTGGGGAAAATTCGCAAGACGAATTCATTTTTTATCATTTTTGTAGGCTATCTACATGCGAATTAAAATTTTCAGGTGATAATCACCTTTAAGATTTTTCGATCAAATTTTGTTTGACAAAAAAAAAACTTAGATTTTCTCCTTTAAATTTTTTTTGATAGAAAAATTTGTAGGTCTTATATCGAATTAGCTTGGTCGAAAAATTTGTAGAGAATTAAAATTTATAGATTTGAATAAATGAATTTGAAGAATTAAACAGGTTTATTATTAAGAAAATAAGATTTTAACATGGCATGCCAAGCAGGAGAGAAGAAGGTTTAAAGTGTTAAATATTTTTTGAGAAAAATAGAGATAATTGGGTGATATTCTTGCCCTAAAATAAACAAAAATAATATTTATATACAATTATCAAAACATGACTGACTATCTATGAAAATTATCCTTTATAGGAAGTGCCAAGTAAAATGACGGACAGAGATGCTACCTTTTATTGATCATCACCGGCTATTGCCGACCAAGGATTGGCTAGTGCAGTGCAGTAGGGCGTACCGCGTGAAAATGGGTAACCACCTAACTTGGAGTGATTCGTTTCCCTTTTACCTATGGAGTATTTGGCTGTCCAGAAACGATAACCTCTTCAATAGCAACAAACACCCTATGCCAACCAAACAAGCGCAGGAGAGAGCCATTGAGTATAAATTTTAGAGAGGGAAACATAGAAACATCAGGAATAACTTAAGCTCAAACCATTGCTGGATTCCCCCGGATGAAGGGATGAAACTCAACGTTGATGGTTCATTTGACTCGAATTCGAATGTTGGAGGGGCTGACCGTTTACTTAAAGATATGCATGGGGACTGCGTATGGGGCTTTAATGCTAAATTTGCTGCTCAATCTCCTCTACATGCGGAAACATTAGCCTTGTACTTGGGGCTTAAAATAGCAAAGAAAATGCATTGTACTAAGCTTATTGTAGCCACATATTCCATTACATTGGCCTCAGCTCTTAATGATGCAGTGGTATCCGATAACAACTTACTCATAATGTGCAGTTAATGATGCAGTGGCATCCGATAACAACTTACTCATAATGTGTAGGGATCTTCTTCAGGAGTTGGGGATCACGTTGATACACCATGAAGATAGGAGGGCTAACGGAGTTGCGGATACACTAGCTAAGGAAGGCAGGAAGAAGGAAGTACCTCCGTTTTTTTGAAGAATGGACAGTTCCACCTTTGTTTATTCGTAAAGCTATTGCAATAGACAAAGAGGGAACTTCTTTTGCTAGGCAGCTTATTAACCTTAACTCTAGTACGGTGTTGACTAATAACCCCCCTTTTGTAAGGCATTGTGTGCCAGTAGTTCCTAATATGTGTACTATGTGTAATATTAATAGCTTAGTCATTGATCCGGCAGGGTCATATCCGCAGCTTTGTACTACGTATGATGCATGTTAAGTAATGAATAAATTCTCTTTCAAACAAACAAAAAAAAAGTTATAATGATGTCATTGAACTTGAAGTCAAATTAGATTTTAGGAGTTTCGACCATCAAACGCTCCTAAAAATTCGAGCCGATCGCAACGGACCAAGAGGCTCCTTCTGACCACCAGTGTCATTTATCTTTTATTAATATATTATGTATAGATTTTTTTTATTTTTTAAATCTTATTTATACATAAATATTTACAAATTATCCGACGAAACGGAGTCATCGCTTCACATGCGTAACATGCGTCCGTCCATGTATCAGGTAAGTCTATAGTCAAGTCTTAAAGCAAACTTAGAGAAAGTACTCCTATCAATTAGTGTTTTTTTTACGCTAAACATTTCATACTGAAATAGTGGTGACAAATGGACGGATCGAATGTTATTAGGAGCACGTTGAAAACGAAATATGCCATACAAAAAGATGGGCAGGTCGAATACATGTTTATAACGTGTGGGTTGGGTGGTTCAAATAAATATGAGTTGAAACTGCACCCATCACTAATCATACACTCGCTGGGGATAATGTACCACTCTCTATCAGGTCATGTCTGCCATGACTATTTCCTATCTTCTGAGTTTGTGAACCAAGGAAAGAAGCCACAAAACCATTTGTTCTCTTTCCCTTCATTTTCACATTTCTGAATTCTGATCATTCTTTTTGTTCTTCAAGCCATACATAGTAAGTGTTAATTCCTGGAGTAGGCTTACCTTGATGCATAAGCCATAGGGTCACAAGATTTTCAAGTTATATTGTTGCAAATCAGAGTTTGCTAGCTTCTTTCCCTGCCCTTTCACCAGTTAACACTGCAGACTTGGAGAATATCATCTTGAACAAGAAAGTTAAAAGTTCCTTTAACAAAGCATGTAGCAGGTTCAAACAGTAGGAAACTGCAGCTTATCAGCAGCAACATATAGGGTAAGATCCTTCTATTTATTGCTAGATTTTTTACATCTGATTAAAAAAAAAAAGAAAAAAAACCGTGATTCGCATTGTAGAGAAAGTTCTTTGTAAGGAAAGCTGGGAGCAACAATATTGCAGACATTTCTAATTTGCTATACAACTGCTTCAGAAATTAATGCTGGAAAAAGCCCAGACTAAGAAGGAAGACTACAAAAATGAGCGAGCTCACTTAGAAATCTGAACAGCAACTATATACAGTAAAGATGCATCACCTAAACACAATATACAGCCTCAGCGGTGAAGAATAAAAAAATCAAACCAATATATGCAGAAATGTTACTCATGAAAATTTGTGTCATGGAAAGCCTTTTCTTTCAGCTTCTTCAACAGTCCCTTAGGAAACATCTTTTACCGTGTCCAATAAATTTCATCCTATTTCAGCAAAACGAAATGTTAGAAATCCGTAGCTTTCAGAATTGACTGGCAATCATCTAAAGCAATATACTTGTCAACATTGATAGTTCCAAACAAAATATGATTACATAAGAACATAGGATCATTGCTCGCTCTCTTGATTGCTATTGGATGTAACATATACATACTTCTTTTGTATCAACAAGCTACTTACTGATGCATGACATTTTTCTGTGGTCCTGCTAACTTCTTTTTTTTTTTTACTGGAAGTCAAAGTCTCAAGATGTCCTGTACTTATGATTGCTTTCACTTTTGGAAAACAACTACATCTAGCACAAGTATCTCAATTCTACGAAATACCTGATTCTAAAGGCCGACTTATTAGATTCATGAAACAACTCCAACAAATTAAAACATGGAAGAGAATCACCAATGGAAATTATAAATGGTATTGGCAGCTGCAAAGATTTTTTGAGACATCTGTTGTCTTTGGAATTCCAGTCGTTATTTTTCATATATCAATGAACTCTTCCAAATATCACAAAAACTTATACCAGAAATGAACTCTATGCCAGAAATGATATCAATAAGACTGACAAAATACCAAAATTGATAATGCCAGGACAGATGTAGTTTTATGTGAAGTCATTATACTGCATTCACAACAGTAGCATTTACTTTCCACCATATTCACTTTCTAGTTTGAAAACTCTGGAAATTTTAAAATAACATGGTAATATCGCCTCCCTTATATCTATCAACTACACCTCAATCCTAATTTAGTTGGTGCAACTGAGATTCCAAATATTTTGTTCAACCAAGATAGATGATAGCCCTCTCATATAATTTCAAACCCTCAAGACTGCAAAGTTAAATACTTGTACAAAATCACTCAGGAGTTAGGAGACAATAACTGTTAGAAATGACTCCCTAAGTTATGAAATATGATGTTCACTGACCCTCTATCTGCTTATTGACAAGATTTGTCCGAAATGAATGCACCAAAAGGAATTATGCTTTTGAAAACTAAAGCATATAATTGGAAACCAAACCTGGTCTGATATGAATCGGCTCATTCCACTCTCCAATCCCACATTTGTAACAATTTCCTCCTTTGCAATTTCCGCATCAGTAAAAGTGAGGGCGCCCGTTGCAACTTCCTCGGGCTAAATCCCATCAAGTTTGTAATGTCGAAGCCAGTCCTTAGTGACCGACTTACAAGATGGTACCTTTAATTTTAATAGTTCGAGATTGTGTATGTTCCCCAAAAAGCTGTAAAGGGAAAAACATTAGCTGACTTTTTGGCAGACCACCCGATACCCGATGATTGGGAATTGAGCGATGAACTTCCTGATAAAGACACAGTGGTTATTGAAGCCAGACCCTCGTGGAAGATGTACTTTGATGGTGTCGCACATCGAGATGGAGCTAGTGCCGGTGTGGTGTTCGTCACTCCACAAAAAGAGGTCTTCCCATACTCTTTTACCCTAACAAACCATTGCTCTAATAATGTTGCTGAATATCAGGTGTTAATACTTGGACTTGAGATGGCATTTGACATGAAACAGCTATGATTACAAGTCTTTGGTGACTCCCAATTGGTAATCAAGAAGGTTTTGGGAAGCTACAAAGTCAGGAAGCTTGAGCTACGACCATATCATGATTATGCACAAAAATTGATGGGGTGTCTTGGAGAGGTAACCCTCCAATATGTGCCAAGGAGATAAAATAAGCAATGCCCTAGCTATTTTTGCCTCAACCCTGACTCTTCCAAATCAGACGCGAGTTACTATCCGCCAAGAATGGGTAGTACCCCCGTCAGATGAGGATGTAGAAAAAAAAGTTGAATACCTCATTGCTGTGTTTGAATCTATAAAAGAATATTGGAGATAACATATCATTGATTACTTATGTTAAGGGATACTTTCAGAAGATCCAAGGAAAAAGACTGGCATTCATCGTCGTGTATCTCACTTTTTTTACTACAAAGACACCGCTTATTGTTTTTCTTCTTATTTAGAGGTCCCAACCTTTCAAACACAGAAGTTCTTGTAGTTGATTCTCCAAGTCAGTCAAAGACAGAAGCCCTTTTGTTGGATATAGTAGACTCTTCTTCTACAGAGATGTAGTTACTAACCGCCCTTCTTATGGAGATGCAAATTGGAGGTGGCTACGTATATCCTAGGCCTTCACGTGCCTGCCTGGTTGTACCTTACGAAGGAAGTTTTCCCAACCTTGATGGCTCATTTGGATTGTATCCAACCTTTATAAATAGTATGTATGCATTTGGATTGAAGCCATCCTTCGTACGTTTCGTAGGGAGTGTTATATCTTATGGCGGATTTTGAGCCACAAACTCTCTAAGTAGTCTTGAGGGTGGATTTATTGCGTCAATCCTTCTGATAGGTAAAGTTAGCCCCTTTAGCATATTATCTTGGGCATCAAATGGGCGACCTTCCTCTTTCTTTACCTTTGGTACATATCGAAGAATGGGAGTAGCCTTCTTTTTCGTAGGTGTGATGCTTTGTTTATTCGAAGTAAAGAGGGGCTTCTTGGTGGTGACCTTTTCGACAGTTACAATGACTTTTTTAGATACAAGATTATCACACTTGGTCTTGGTGACATCTTCAACACTTTTCTTATTCACAATATAATTCTTTAAGTAGAATTTTGCATCGAAGAAATGTGACTCAGCTTCAGTGAATGGCTTATCATCGGCAACTATCTTTCTTTCCAATCTATTTTTGAGGTACTTCAAGCATTGATAGTAAGAGGATGAGATAATTTTGTTCTCATGTACCCAAGGCCTACCAAGTAATATATTGTATGAAGCTTTGGCATCGATCGCATGCTGATGATAGGCGAATTTACACGCCTATAGCACTATATTTTGCCCATATTTTAGCCTAGTTTTGAGAACAAATTATATATTTCATGCACTTTTAGTCCTTTTTCCTGTAAGTGAGCTAACGAACATGATTAGCAAAGTTTCAGGTATAAATGATGCAGAATTCAGCATTTTATGGATAACTTGACGCCAAAGAAAGCTTCACGAAAGGAGAAAAGCCAATCTTGGACGCCAAGGACTAAAGATGGCGCATGGAAAATCTGTCCCGGGCTAAAACAGCATTTCTGAAGACTTTGGGGACTAGCAGTAATTTATTAGGATTAGGATAATGATACATTAACCTAGTACAATTGGGTTAAGTATTTCATTAGCTTATTAGGATTAGGATAATGATACATTAACCTAGTACAATTGGGTTAAGTATTTCATTAGCTTAGTAGGATTTGGTTAAGCATTTCATTAGCTTAGTAGGAATAGGATATGGGTATTATAAATACCCTATCTTGCTAGAGATTTCAAGACATCTTCTTACATCTTCTAACATTCAATTCTATTTTATTCTACTTCTAAGACAAAAGATCTCAGAACATATTCTTCTATTAATTCTATTTTTCTTCTTCTATTCTTAAATTCCGCAACAAGAGAAACGTTACTTTGCTAAGGGATTCACGCCTAACGCCTACCACACCATTACAAATGTGAAATCTTTATTGTGGTATAACAACAATGTCAATTATGATTTCCTTCGCACTCATGGGTAACTAAACTTCTCTGTTGGGGTTATGGAAGCCGAATGAGATACTATCTATTGCTGTGAGTTTGTGAGTTCGTGACACGTATGTTGCTTATATCATTATTCTCTTCATCTTAATCTAAATTCTTTGTGGTTGCAAACGCAAGAATACGCCAGTATAACATTTAACTTGTTCGAAAGAAAGGTTATCTGTCTGGAAAAGAGATAATGTCAAGGTAGTAGGGTCCCATCCCCTATTAAAAAGTTAGTGCCGTAACTGGATTAACCTCTTGGAGAATTCGTACCGTTAGACACGCTTTAAGATCGAAAGAGTTAAAGTGAAATAATCCTCGAATAGGTCGAAAGACGCCTGGATTTACCATCGAATACAATTCTCTATAAGCACATGCATGTCTGAATTCAACACACTCATAGTCAATAGAGACGTATAACTCAGAAGGTGGACATAACCCCAACTCCTAAATTCTCATTGTTTCACAACCTACTAAACATTCTTTCTTTTACTTTGCTATTTTCTGCTTTACTCTCTTATTTTGGTTACATTACTTTCACAATACAATTCCCCCCTTTCTTACGAGACTTGCACTAAAAGTCTAATAATCGTTGCTTACTTGTTGACCAAGCTATTCCCTGTGGGATCGATACCCAACCCAGGTTGGGTTCTATATTTGCTAACGACCGCTTTACACTCCTACGAGAGCTGTAGATTAAGCGTTACCAAAAATTGGCGCCGTTGCCGGGGAATACAAGTGTCAATTAAGTTCGCAATAATTACTAGACCCTTTGGTCAAAGATTCTCGTACTTTTACTTTTAGTTTTTGTTTTAGTTTACTGCAGGTTTTTATTCAGTGCATGCCCCATACCCGAAGTTCTGGTCAACCGTTATTACCTATCAATCCTGAACCACAACGTATTCGCAGAATGGAGGCACAACACGCAATTGAAAGGATGGCTGCTCAACAGGAACAGGCGAGACTAGCTGCACTAGCCGCCGCTCAAGTGCATCAACAGAATATTGATAACCCTGGGCGAGCAACAAATCCTGACGATGAAAATCTAGGTGATGACGAGCTACTAAACCCTAGGCATGCCGCTGAGATCGCAACACCTGCCAACAGAAGAGATCGTCAAGCTAGGTTTAGGCCTGAACGCCAAGCTATGCAGCCAGCTTTCGACGATGATGATGATGATCTTGATGGAGCCGGAGCCACAGGAGCTATTATTCCCCCACCATTAGCGCCCGGAACCAAGTTCAACATCACAAGCACCATGATTCAGTTATTGCAACTCAAGGGATTATTTGGTGGACTAGCAGGCGATGATCCGAATATGCATCTCATCAACTTTATTTCTACATGCAAGTCGTTTGACAATCCTGGAGTTGGTCAGAATGCAATTCGGTTACGCTTATTTCCATTGTCTCTGTCTGGGGAGGCAACTCTATGGTTGAATGGGCTGACTCCTGATTCTATTACAAATTGGAGGCAATTGAGAGACGTTTTCCTAGAAAGATTCTTTCCGTCATCCAAAAGAGCACAATTGAGAGATGAAATCAGCAACATTCGTCAGCTTCCCACTGAAGCTCTTCATGAAACATGGGAGAGGTTCAAGACAAAGCTAGCGAGGTGCCCAAACCATCATATGACTAATGTTCACCTAATGGAGATATTATATAGAGCCCTGAATTCAATAACTAAACCAGTGGTGGATAATACGGCTGGAGGATCCTTTATGGATCTCACCTTTGGTCAAGCAAGCAATATGCTAGATCGTATGACGAAACAAAGTAGAGCTTGGCACACCAGGGATTCTGAGGTAGCAAGCCCCACTTTATCTATAGGCATGACTGCAGACCAAAGGAGAAGAGAAGAAGAACGTGATCAAGATATGGTGCACATGAAAACACAAGTGGATCTTCTTACAAAGCATCTATTATCAGGGAAGACCGAAAAAGTGAAAGCTATTGCGTCAAAATGAAGAGACGAATCTGATTCGGAAGAGGAAGCCAACTACTTGAACAATCAGGGGGGTTTTCGAGGTAATACCCAAGGAAACCAAGGTCGGAACTATTATGATAAATATGGAAACAAGTACCAAGGTAGTTGGAAGAACAAGAATGACAAAAGTGGTTTGTATGTTCCCCCTGGAAGACGTGACGCCACCACATCTAGTTCTGGAAGTATGGAAAACATGATGGCTAAACTACTGAAAGGAGTGGAAACAACTAGCGCGGGAGTAACGGAGGTAATAAATGATTTGTTCTCTATGAAGCAATTAGTTGATTCACATTCCACTTCAATCAAGTAAATAGAGCAGCAATATAGCCAAATTTCAGCAACACTCAATCAAAGAAAGGCTGGCACTTTACCTAGCGACACTGTGCAAAATCCAAGGAATGAGGGATCATGCATGGCTATTACTACTCGAAGTGGTAAGGCACTGGAAACTTCATCTAAGGGAAAACAAGTGGTCGACGATGTAGCAGACATTGATGACAATGCAAAAGGAGAAGTTGCCGTAGAATCCACCCACGACATCCATGACGGTACACCGAGTATGTTGCAGCCTGAAAAGGCTGAAAAACGAAGGCAAGAGGAGAAGAAAGTCGTGGAGAGAACAATTCCACATCCAACACCACCTTTTCCTCAAAGATTGAAGAAGGTGGCGGACGAGACAAAGTTCAGCAAATTCATAACTATGTTAAAACAGCTGACCATTAATGTTCCATTGGTGGAGGCACTTGAACAAATGCCTAGGTATGCGAAATTTATGAAGGATATTTTGACAAAGAAGCGGGCAGTAAGCTATGAGCCGGCAGATAATATTCATCATTGCAGTGCAATTGCCACAAGGTCCTTAGTACAGAAGAAGGCAGACCCTGGTGCTTTCACTATTCCTTGCACGGTTGGATCTATGAATTTTGCTAAGGCATTGTGCGATTTGGGAGCTAGCATCAATTTGATGCCACTATCCGTCTACAGAAAGTTAGGGTTGGGCGACCCTACACCAACCAATATGCGGCTCGTGATGGCAGATAGGTCGGTAAAACGACCTGTGGGTATCTTGAATGATGTGTTGGTGAAGGTGTCTACCTTCATTTTTCCTGCAGACTTTGTGATTTTGGATTGCGAGGTGGATTCTGAAGTTCCCATAATCTTGGGACACCCTTTCCTTGCTACAGGAAGTGTGCTTATTGACATGAGAGCTAATGAGCTTTTATTTCGGTTGAATGACGAAGTGGTCTGCTTTGATATATGCAAAGAAATGAAGCAGCCCAGCGATATGAATGTGTTCTCTGTAGCTGATGTTCATCATGAGGATAAAAAAGCATTATCTGTAGAGAAACAGCTTACTGTTGAGCCATTGTCTGCTGCGCCACTGAATGTTGAGCATGAGGACGATGAAGATTATGAAGAACTTATGGGTGCTCTAACAGAAATAGAGTCCTATTCCAATACTCCTAAGCAACCGGACCGTGATCTTAAGAATCAACCGTCACCAACAGCGAAGACTTTCCTTGAAGAGCCACCAATGCTAGAATCGAAAGAGCTCCCCGATTATCTAAGGTATGTGTTCTTGGAAAGTATAAATATACTTCCGGTGAGTGCGGATGATTTAAGTAAACAGCACGTAGAGGCTCTCATCTCTGCTCTGAAGAGATACATGAGAGCTATGGGTTGGACTATTGATGATATAATTGGTATCCCTCCTGGGATAGGCATGCACAAGGGTCATCTCGAAGAAGATTGCATGCCTACAAGTAAGCCTCATTATCGTCTGAATCCATTCAGAAAACGATCCACCATCTATCTCGACGAAGTCTAAGTACTCGAGGTAGCTATGTCGTGCCGCGATAATTAATCAAGCGCTAGATGGGAGGCAACCCATCGTTTATCATTTTTTATTTTTTTGTCTTTCTATCATTCTAGTACGTGTTTCGTTTTTGATAAATAAAAATCCAAAAATAAGAGTCGTGCCACGACCAAAACTAACGCGCTTGATGGGAGGCAACCCATCGTACTAATCGTTTTAATTGGTTTTGAGCGAATGTAGGTGCAAGAGGTATAAAACGAGGAGATCGATTTCAGATGTGATTTGGACGTATGGCATGGTAAAGGTGGTAAGTTAGGAATTAAGATGCATAAGGCTATGGATTGAGCATTGCTCATGACAAAATAGGCATCGAGCAAGGCTAGGCCTAGGTAAAACTAGGCCACAAACAAGGCAAAGCCTATACTATAGCCCAAGGTCTCAGAATCTAGTGTGCTATAGCATAGGCGCCGCCCATGCTCAAGTATGCCATAGCATAGGCGCCGCCTATGCTAAAGCATTTGGTCTCTGAATCTCATATGCCATGCTAAAGGCGCCGCCTATGGACACTAAATGCTTTGCAAAAGGAACCGCCTATGCTCACCAAATGCTTTGCAAAAGGCGCCACCTATGCTCACCAAATGCTTTGCAAAAGGCATGGCCTATGCTACGGCATTCTGCTCAACTAGGCAAAGCATTAGGCACCGCCTATGGTCACTTTTTGTCGCCAAAACCAATTTTAAATGGGTCAAAACCCGACCCATTCTTTTCCTATATAAAGGAGACTTAGTCTTGAGGCACAAACACATTGAAAACCTAACATAGGCGCCGCACATAGCATCCAAATCTTCTCAAAACTTTTGCTCTTCCACTTCACAAGAACATCTCCAAAGGCTTCAATCACGTAAGTACTCTTGTGTTCTTCATCTATTTTTTGTAAGTACTACGTTACTCTGTCTATTATGAATTGCTACATCTTGAAGAAATATTGGTGATGTGAATGTGTTTGAATTGTTGATACACAACCAAGTGAGTGAACATATACGTTAGGATGATCTTAACTTGTTTCCGACTTCAATTCGATTTTGATGCATTGTCATACTACTTGCGGAATTGCTATAGTCATGAACATTGCATACTCTTGTCACTTGAATACTTACATGTTGGGATGTCTCGCTCATCGGAATAAGACTTATAGTTGCCTACCGACATAGGAGATTGTGATTATTGATAGAAACAATACCATGATGTAATCCCTATGTAGTAGTCTTGGTATATCTAACATGAAAATATTGCAAAGGTTGCAAGAATTGATACATCTCTGATTTTCTTGTTGGAATATAGCTCCTACAACGTATGTCGATGAAGTCTAAGTAATCGACCACTTTCACTTCACTAATTCGTATCAACAAACTAAGTGTGGGGTGGTACCCCTACTGCTTATGTATAGATTGTATCCATTGAGATTGTGCTAACGTGAACTCTATTTCAAGTCTCAGGTACAATGGCACCCAAAGCAAGACAAGGCAAAGATAAGGCTACCACTTCCCAAAAGAGCAAGAAAAGAAGTCGCAAGGAGCAAGGAGAATCATCCTCGCTGCAAATACCTTGACTCACTCTTGGAATTAAGTGGGATACTTATGAGGAACTTCTGAGGATGACGATTCTGATGATGATTCCGACGAAAGGGGTATGACCCCTGACATAGAGGATGAGTCCGACTAACCAGATTCTTCTTATTTATTTTCCACTGAGGACAGTGTGTCCCGTCTAAGTGTGGGGTGCTGGTATTTTCATGCTATACTTCTCTATCCACATTTGCATTTATTTATGTTTGTTTGTTTTGTTAGTAGTTAATTGTTTTTTTTCAGTAGTTAAATTTTTTTTTCTAACTTAGCATCGCATGAAATTATTCTAATAGGCAGCATGAGATTATGACAAGAGTTTGTGCTAAAATCATGACTATTGAGACATTTAGGCTCTAATTGTGACTCACTATGTGATATTGTTTGGCTTAATTCCTTCATCTGTTGGGTCAAGAGTCTATACTACTCCCAATAAAGTCGACCATGTGCCTTGTGTGTGTGAGATAATAGTATATTCTGTGCTTGTGGCTGATGCTAGAACTTGCCTGGTATGTATGTAAAGCGAAAATAAGGAGTGTAAGTTAAGGAGATGATTTAGGCATTTCTTTGGCAACCTATGATTATTTACCTTCTTTTTACCTACCCATGGACATCATCCTAGTTAAACCCTTTTGAGCCTTTAGCCTATTTTCTTTGACAAACCTCGTATGTAAGCCTAATCCATTTTTTTTCAAGACCATAATTTGATCCAAATTCCTAAGTGCTTTAAAGTGAAAAAGTCATGTGACAAAATAAGAGGAAATTGGGTGAGTATGATGCTTTAGAATGCATTGGTGCTTGAATGAGTTATGAAAAAAAAAGTGCTATCATAAGAGGTTTGTTATCAAAAGAAAAAGGAAAGGAAAACTGAAAAGTTAGTTATGTTTAAAATTGAAAAACAAAAGAGGAGAAAAAGAGTGGTAGAATAAAAGAAAGTAGAAAGGTTGTTTGAAAGAAAAGTGTTAATGATACAATGTGATGTATTAAAGCGCTTAGGAACATAGTCACTATTTCTGGCCAAAATAGTCCTACCCATCCCTTAGCCTACATTACAACCATCAAAACACCTATTTGATTCTAAGCTTAGCATTCTTGACATTTAGTGGAGCATTACACTAAGGGCAAGCCTATGGTCATCAGTTGCTGCATATGAATTCTTTGTGAGAGTGAGAGCAAGGATATTTTGATACCCATGTTTGAAAAATATGCTATACTTGAGAGTGATTATGGGTAATATATTGTGAGACACACATGGTTGATGAGTTTTGGGTAGTTGTGTATGATTCTTTGTGCCTTAACTTTTGAATATGAGTTGACCACCATCACGAGTCTATGTTGGAGGCTAAATGGTCTCTACTAATGATCGGAAAACTACTCTTTGTTGATAATTGTTGTGCTTGTCTTGACAAATATTTTATGTTGTTGCTGTGAAACCCTAAGTTGATGTTTAGAGGGACATGATATTTTGTTCGAGGACGAACAAAGCTTTAAGTGTGGGGTGTTGATGATAGGAGAATTTACACGCCTATAGCACTATATTTTGCCCATATTTTAGCCTAGTTTTGAGAACAAATTATATATTTCATGCACTTTTAGTCCTTTTTCCTGTAAGTGAGCTAACGAACATGATTAGCAAAGTTTCAGGTATAAATGATGCAGAATTCAGCATTTTATGGATAACTTGACGCCAAAGAAAGCTTCACGAAAGGAGAAAAGCCAATCTTGGACGCCAAGGACTAAAGATGGCGCATGGAAAATCTGTCCCGGGCTAAAACAGCATTTCTGAAGACTTTGGGGACTAGCAGTAATTTATTAGGATTAGGATAATGATACATTAACCTAGTACAATTGGGTTAAGTATTTCATTAGCTTATTAGGATTAGGATAATGATACATTAACCTAGTACAATTGGGTTAAGTATTTCATTAGCTTAGTAGGATTTGGTTAAGCATTTCATTAGCTTAGTAGGAATAGGATATGGGTATTATAAATACCCTATCTTGCTAGAGATTTCAAGACATCTTCTTACATCTTCTAACATTCAATTCTATTCTATTCTACTTCTAAGACAAAAGATCTCAGAACATATTCTTCTATTAATGCTATTTTTCTTCTTCTATTCTTAAATTCCGCAACAAGAGAAACGTTACCTTGCTAAGGGATTCACGCCTAACGCCTACCACACCATTACAAATGTGAAATCTTTATTGTGGTATAACAACAATGTCAATTGTGATTTTCTTCGCACTCATGGGTAACTAAACTTCTCTGTTGGGGTTATGGAAGCCGAATGAGATACTATCTATTGTTGTGAGTTTGTGAGTTCGTGACACGTATGTTGCTTATATCATTATTCTCTTCATCTTAATCTAAATTCTTTGTGGTTGCAAACGCAAGAACACGCCAGTATAACATTTAACTTGTTCGAAAGAAAGGTTATCTGTCTGGAAAAGAGATAATGTCAAGGTAGTAGGGTCCCATCCCCTATTAAAAAGTTAGTGTCGTAACTGGATTAACCTCTTGGAGAATTCATACCGTTAGACACACTTTAAGCTCAAAAGAGTTAAAGTGAAATAATCCTCGAATAGGTCGAAAGACGTCTGGATTTACCATCGAATACAATTTTCTATAAGCACATGCATGTCTGAATTCAACACACTCATAGTCAATAGAGACGTATAACTCAGAAGGTGGACATAACCCCAACTCCTAAATTCTCATTGTTTCACAACCTACTAAACATTCTTTCTTTTACTTTGCTATTTTCTGCTTTACTCTCTTATTTTGGTTACATTACTTTCACAATACAATTCCTCCCTTTCTTACGAGACTTGCACTAAAAGTCTAATAATCGTTGCTTACTTGTTGACCAAGCTATTCCCTGTGGGATCGATACCCAACCCAGGTTGGGTTCTATATTTGCTAACGACCGCTTTACACTCCTACGAGAGCTGTAGATTGAGCGTTATCACATGCATCAATGCATTTAATTGAAAATCATCCAAATGAATCCCCAACTTTATAGTTCTTATGGCCCTCTGGTCCCCTTGGTTAAATCCTTGGATCATTATATGACTTTCAGCCAGTCCATCGGTAGCGATGCCAAGTTCCTTCATTGTACAGATAGGCAGGATGTTAACTCCGGATCCCTCATCAATCAAGATTCTATTTATCTTTTTTCCTAGAACTTGACCTACCATGTACAAGGGATGATTATGTAGGGTTGCTCCAAGAAGAAGGTCGCTATTTGTAAATGTGATTTTTGTATCACATACATGTGTTTCTTGTCTAAGTGGCTCCGTAGGCTTTTAAAAATATAGAGGAACCTCCACGGGTGGGTTTTCACCCTTTGCCCCCTCCTTGGTAGTATTAAAACAAGACGCCCCAAGGTTGACTTGAGCAGTCCTTGCAAGAAACCAACTTGGTAAGAATTCTTCCAAAGTTACTAGACACCGTGGTTTTTGGTAGTGAAGCTCTGTCACCCTCGTCTTTTTTGGAAGTTCAACCAACTTTTGTTTCCTTGATTTATTCACCATTCTCCTTCTAGTTGGCTGCTCAGACGTCTCCTGTCGCAGACTCATCTTCTTGCGTCTGCGCCTGGTCACCAGAGTCCAACCTTCATTATCACCTTTGTCAACTGAAGACCTGTCAGGCTCTAATATTTTTTCATTATGCTCTTTGACACATATTTGAATTGGATCTAGAGAGTCAAAAGTGATAGAGATCTAATGAGAATTGGTCATCTCATCATCGAAGAAGATCTTCTTCTCGTTTGCTAGTTGCATGACTTTGTCTTTAAAGATAAAGCATTTTTTCAGAGGGTGACTTACAAGCCTATGATATTTGCAATAATTAGGGTTATTGGTCCTTCCATCTTTTTGGGGCCGCTTTATCTCTGGGAGTTCAATGAGCTTATGCTCAAGAAGTTCATCGAAAATCTCAGCAATATCAGAATCAAGGAAGGGATATTCTTTCTCTTGCATCTTTTTTCTGATTTGGACTTGCTCTAGAAGTCATCTTCACACTTTGTTTCTTGCTTACCTTCGTGGTGATCTTCACAGGAGACACGTCAATATTTATAGATTCCTTGTTTTCATTTTTAGGGACAAACTTGCCCCATATTTTAGGTTCCTGAGCATTTTTTCCCCTTCGAGGGTCATGGATAGGCGTTGCTCTGTTTCCATCAGAAGACATGCTCAACTTCATATCGTGATCTCAGGTAGCTAACTCTTCAAAGGATTTAGGCTTAATGTCTTGCAAGATGTAGAGAAGCTCCCAGTGCATTCTTTGGACGCACATCTCTATTGCAGAAGCTTCGTTGAGCCTATATTTACAGTTTAGGCTAGCATTTCTCCATCAATTGATAAATTCAATGAATGGTTCGTCCTTTATTTGTCGAGTATTTGTGAGCGCTACATGCTCACTGTACGCCTTGTGCTAGAAAAGCGATTTAGAAACTCGTGCTCCAATTGCTCCCAACTATCGATGGAATTAGGCTCAAGGTCTGTATACCAATCAAAGGCATTTCCCTTTAGGGAATGAACAAACTATTTGACAATATAGTCACTGTAAGTTCCAGCATTATTACATGTTCAACAAAGTGTGTGGCATGTTGTTTTGGGTTTCCCTTGCCCTCAAATTGTTGAAATTTAGGGGGTTGATAATAGGCAGGCATTTTGAGGCTATCTATCCTCGCAGTGTAGGGCTTATCATACGCAAGGAAAGACTTGGTAACAACATCATACTTGTCTTTGAGGGTCCCTTCAATGAATTTCTTCAATTGCTCAATCGGGATCATTCCCTCAGAAGAAACTTGCACCTCTTTAGTAGGTGGTGTTTGTTTCATAGGATGTTCTGTCTCATGAACCTCTGGAGATTTTCCAGGTGCATGGCTAGACTCTTCGTGTATCATACCTTTTACCCTATTCGCTATCTTATCAATTCGAGCCTCTTGATTCTGAACATATTTGGTCAGGCCCTCAATTGCCTTTGTCAGATTTGCAAGTTGCTCCTCCACAGATGAGGCATCAGTCACCATTGCTTGCATGATCACTGGATATGTTGGAGAGTAACACGGATTATCACATAAGTTAATCTTTGAAGTGGTCAGCTTATGCAGTGTAAGTGAAGATTACGCATTTGTTGAACGACCATCGCTCTTTGCGCTAGAGTATTTGGAACCAGAGTATTCAAGTAGAGCGAGAGTCCTCTTAAACGATTCTGTCGCATTGCTTCCTCCTTCCAAGCACTTGCATTGGACTTCGTTCATTTTGGGGTTGAATATCCAAAAACTAGAGTTGGCGCGGACGACACTAGACATGTTTGTTATCCTAGCAAGCCTTCCATGCTTCTTGTGACAGCTCCCAAGCTTCCGAAAGTAACACGAAGGATTCTTTCTTCTTCAGCAGAGAATTTTGAATCAGTAGCCTTGGAAGCAGTTGATTGAGAGTTGACCTTCTTGGAAGTCATTTTGTTGTTCTTAAACTTTGAAGTACAAAAAGTTGAGATGAGGGGTAGAGATTGTCCCACTGGGCGTGCCAGAATTTGTTGGACAATAAAATTTTGAGTCGAAAAAATAAATAAATCGAGACAAGAAAATATTGCAACGATCAATTTATTGATTTCAATATGTGAGTGTTACAATCTCTATGAATCCTCTGATTCGCCTTTTCAAATATAAATTCAAGGGCTTAAAGCTTGATCTTGAATTTGAACTTGATTTGATGGATTTGAGGGATTTTATCTTGACTTGTGCTTGAATTCAAGGGCTTTTGAGCTTGTTTTTTAATATTGCGGTCTTGATCTGGAATCTTGATGAACTTGATTTGAATGCTTGAGCTTTTTAGAGAAATTGCGGCGTTTGATCCACGAGCTTTCTCTTGCTTCTTGTTAGAGTTCTGGGGGTCCTTTTTCTGAATTATGAGACCCTTATTTATAGTTGTGAAAAAGGAAGAACATAATGAAGATGGATTTTCTTTGACCAATCAAATTCAAGTGACATGGTGCCTTTTATGGGCTTTAATTTTATTGGGTCTGCTGCATCATTTTGACATGTGGCACGGTCCTATTGGATCCTTCCCTGGACTTGGCATGCCACGTCATTTGACATGTGGCACTTATTTGGGCCACTAGAATATGATAATATCTTGGACTTAGCAAAGTGGGCTCCTCATTTTGTAGCCCAAATCAATGGGCTAGCCCAATAAAAATTGGACTTTAATTAAATCCATATATGTTTGGACTTAAATAATTAATCCAATTATATTAATCCGCAATATTTATTTGGGACTAATATATTTTGAATTTAATATAATCCAAATTTTGTACAAATTTAAATTTAATAAAATTGCATCGCCTACAGCAGTATAATAATATAATAGTGTATAATAATATTACTACTACAATAATAATATCATAATCAATATAATAATTATAACAGTATATAATTACCTATTAGCAATTTAATGATGCTAAATATTAAATAAATGTTATTACGATATTATTTTAAGTGATATACAAATTATACTTGAGTCCTGCTTGACACTGTCATAAGAAATTATTTCACCAGTGTAAAATATTACTCCATGATCAAACAAGCACTTTCCTGATTAATTAAAGGATATTCAAAATTAAATAAGTCTTCCAAATTAATTAGAGGATACAGGAATCAGTAAAATTATTAATATAAATACCAACAAATTAAACACGGCTATTATTTAATAGGAGAAGTTAAAAAAATAAAAGAAAAAGACAAAAGATGAAGAGAAACTCGTGAAAAGAGATGCTAAAGAGTAAAATAGAAATTTTTTTGGTGTATTTTGCTGTAAGAATTGAGGAAGTATTTATAGTGATCAATAGACTTGAAATATTTGACAAGTGTAAAAATGCATGATTTTCTTTGTTGTCATATAATTGTTAGTAACCCTCTTCTTCAAGTAAAAGTTAACTTTTCAAATATACATTTTAATTGGAAAATTTTAATATGGTTGAGGTTCAACCAACAAAAGTTGAGAGAGGTTCATTTATATTTTGACACGTGGATAAGTGGGCTAGTTTTCTTATTTTTAACCTCAAAATAAATAAACAAAAGACTGAAAATATATTGTTTTTCTTGTGGGTCCCATTAGGCACATATATTGCACTAAATAAATATACAAAATTATAGTAATTGTGATTTGTGGGGTCGATGCTTTATAATTTTCGTATTCTTTTATTACTTCCTCCGTTTCATTTTACTCGTCTCAAATTTTCTAATTGAATTTCTCATTTTACTTATAATTTTTTATTAATCAAGACAAGATAATTTTTTTCCTTTTTTACCTTTAATATTAATTTTTTAAAAAATTAAAATGTAAAAATCATTTAATAGGGATACTATGGTAAAGTATTCATATTATTAATTATTTTTCTTAATCAAGATACAATGTCAAATTGAGACGATTAAAATGAGACGAAGGAAGTATTTGTTATCAAGTCTCTTTATATTAGTTCAATTTAAAATTAAATAGATAATTTATTATTTTATGTATTTTTAGTTCTATTATTGAGTACTAATTGTATCAATTTTATTTAGATGAATTATAATAATAATAATAATAATAATAATAATAATAATAATAATTAAAGGTAAAATAATTAAATTATTATTTTATATTATTATTCTTAAGAATGTGTCAAGCCAAATACTGATAAGTAAATATGAATTAAAAGGATATCAAACAAAGTTTTGAATTTTATCCTTCTTTAAAATATATTTTTTTGCTTCTAAACAAAAAAAAAAAAAAAAATCTTGTTGATTATATTTCAAATAATTCTATTAACAGTTTATTTTGATATGATTTTTTTTCTTAATCATGTATTTGTGTTGTGATGTTTTGAAATTCTTTGTTATCTTATAATCAAGTCATTTGCTAAAAATTTAATTGTTGCTCAAGTGTTGTTATTTTAGTAATATTTCATCAGTTAAATTTGTGTAAGTATTCAGTTGACATAGCAGCATTTATGTAAATAACGATTTGATAAATATTATATTTCCTTTTTTCAATCTTAAATTACTATATTATTTTTTTTAACTTCTTGAAATAATAATTTATTTGAGTTGAATATTTGTTAGATTTAGAGGGAAAAAATAAGAAATGAACATCAATTTCTGATTTTCCTTTTTTTTTGCGTTGAAAGTATGTCAACTTTTTCTTAACAGGACGCCAACTTAAAAAAAAATCAAGTTAAGTCTGAATAGCTAAACATGTAATTTCAATTTTTAATTGAATTATTTGAAATATAATCAACATGATCTTTTTTGTTTTGGTTTTGAAGCAAAAAACGTGATTGTTAAAGGAGAATAAAATTTAAACTTTGTTTGATACTCTTTAATTCATATTTACTTATCAATGTTTGACTTAACACATTCTTAAAAAATAATAATATAATTATTTCACCTTTAATTATCACTATAATTCATCTAAATGAAGTTGCTATAATTAGTACCTAATAATAGAATTAAAAATACATAAAATAATACATTATCTCTTTAATTTTAAATTGAACAAATATAAAGAGACATAACAACAAATAAAAGCGGGGAAGATAAAAAGCATGGACCCCACATCAATATAATATATTTTCACTCTCTTGTTAAAACAAATAAAAGAGGGAAAGATAAAAAGCATGGACCCAACATCAATATAATGTAAACTGGCCCACTTATCCACGTGTTAAAATATGAATGGAACCTCTCCCAACTTTTGTTAGTTGAGCCTCAACCATATTAAAATTTTCCATTTTAATTGGCTTCTAAAATAAGATTTTATCATGACTTCTCAAACACACAAACATAAATTCTTTTTGAAAATATTATTTTTTTTAAAAATAAATATAACATTTTGCCTACAGAAACGAAAAGATTCAGTATGAATATATATTTTTACATATTGAAATTATTTTCTTTGTTTATCCCGAAAAAGAACTCAAAGAAGGGAGACTGCAAGAAAATTCAGTATGAGCATATATTTTTACATATTGAACTTAGTAAAAATTATTTTATATGTACTTTTTAAATTTGTTTATTGCAAATTGTAATTATACTTTTGTATAATTATTGAACTGTAGAATTAATTGCAAGTCGTAGTAATTTTATTAAAATGTAATAATATTTTATTTTTAAATTAAAAAATATATATATTTACCTCTCTCCTAAATAATTACCACTTGTGTGGGGGTAAATTAGGGTAAAAGAACCCACTTATACTCCTTCACTTGGAATTGACTTCATCTTTTTCGAATTGAAAGTAACATTGATTATCTTTTTTATTGCAACAAAAAATTATTTGATATCAAATAACTATCAATTAGTTTATTTTCAATATCTACGGTGATAGTTTTTCATTCAATATTCATTACATACACTAAAAAGGTTATGTAACATACAACATCATTTGTCACATTCATAAAATTCATTTCATACAAAATGTGACATATGCAAAACTTCATTAATAACAATTTTAATATCAATTTCATACATTGAGAACTTAAAAAAAATTATTACTTAAGTATGTAATGAGTATATAAATTAACTTCAACGAAATTAATTAAACTAATTCATAGATAACACATTATGTATCATTTTCATGCATTAATTCATGGATATCACATTATGTATCATTTTCATACACTAAAAACAACTACTATAAGAATACATCATTTATATGTAAAATTTTATATACCAATTTCATAAATTGAGATCCCAAATAATGAAAATTATTTAAAATATAGTATGTTATATATAAACTGATTTCAACTTAATCGTTTAAAATAATACATGAATACTAGATTGTATACAATTTTAATAGATTAAAAATAAACTATTGACATCAGTTTTCATACGGTAATTCTATCATCAATATTATTGCAAATTCAAAAGAGAGTGGATGAGAAAGAGAATATTTATTTTCCTTTCGAAAAATTGAATAGAAACATTATTGAAGAAATAGGAAAAATCATGTTCATTAGTTGGTTTCATAATTTTAGTCCACATAATAACTAATTCCTATTAAAATGGAAGATTCTTTTAATAAAAATATTTACTTTTTTATTCTAAATTTGCTAATAATTTGTTTTTTATTTTTCTTAAAAATTGTTATTAATTGCAATCTAAAAAGTATTGCGACTTATAATATAGAATACATATAACTTGATTTTTTTCCCTTGAAATCATTTTCTTTGTCTATCCCGAAAAAGAACTCAAAAGGGGAGACTGCAAGAGCATAAGTCCACGTAATAGCTGGCATGCAAGGCCGCTAAAATTAGTTGGTTCCATAATTTTAGCTCACATAATAACTAATTCCTATTAAAGTGGAAGATTTTTTAAATAAAAATATAAACTTTTTTATTCTAAATTTAGTAATAATTTCTTTTTTATTTTTCTTAAAAGTTGTTATTAATTGCAATCTAAGAAGTATTGCTATGACTTATAATATAAAATACATATAACTTGATTTTTTTCCCTTGAAATTATTTTCTTTGTCTATCCCGAAAAAGAACTCAAAAAGGGAGACTGCAAGAGCATAAGTCCACGTAATAGCTGGGCATGCAAGGCCGCTAAAATTAGTTGGTTCCATAATTTTAGCCTACATAATAACTAATTCCTATTAAAGTGGAAGATTTTTTAAATAAAAATATTTACTTTTTTATTATAATTTTGCTATAAAAAAATTTTAAAAGTTATTATTAATTGCAATCTAAGAAGTATTGTTATGACGTATAATTTGATTTTTTCCCCGAAAAAGAACTCAAAAAAGGAAGACTGCAAGAGAATAAGCCCCGTTCAGTTAACCCAGTTAGACTGAGCCACGTGAATGACTGTCATAACTAGCCAATATCGCTACTGAGCTAAGAAGTATTGTTATGACGTATAATTTGATTTTTTCCCCGAAAAAGAACTCAAAAAAGGAAGACTGCAAGAGCATAAGCCCCGTTCAGTTAACCCAGTTAGACTGAGCCACGTGAATGACTGTCATAACTAGCCAATATCGCTACTGAGCAGGAGTCAACAGGCTCCACCACGTCTCAGCCCAACCCATTTTAATTGGGCTTGACTCCCAGCCCATGCAGGAGCTAACTCGTTGCCGAGCCTGCATCTCTGCAGAAATGGCCCGGGGACTTTCCTGGGCGATAGCCCACCACAATGGATGGACCTCGACCCGTTCACGTCGTCTTGCAGTCAGGATAGCAAATGCAAGCGGGCAACACTAATAAAAAGCAAAAAAAAGCAGTATATATAGACGATGTGGGACTATTTGTTTTTAAGTAATAATCTGACCATAATTTATTAGTCTTCAAGAAGGGTTTAAAGTCCTCTTCTTTTTCTTTGTAAAGTATTCAGAGGTCGTTTGGTATGCGGGATGGAATAAGTAGGAAAATTTCAACGCATAGAACTATTTTATCCTCCCATCATTTTAGTATAAATGGTGGGACAAAATAGTTTCGGAATTAGCTAACACCTCACACTAAACATGACATAAAGTTGATCTCAAATTTTATCTCGAGAAATTATTCTTATCCCATATACCAAACAACCCCCGATTATTGGGCTTTTAGTATAGTTTCCTCATCCAAATTTAATTCGCTCAAAAACAAGTTTTTTTTTTTTTTCAAGATATCCCAGTCCGACAGGGCAAGGACTAATCCTCCGTGGATCTGAGTGCTCAAAAACAAGTTATTCCTCATTTATTGAGAATTGGTGAAAATTATTTGAGAAAGATTTCATTTCAGCAAAGTTGGGTGCTGAAATTGAAGATGCATACAAATGCGAAGGCAGTATTATCAAAAAATCAATTGGATTTTGTGTGTTCGACTCCTTCCGCTACAAGCTTTGTGCAGTTTTTACATTTGATGTTTCAAGAGCATCAATCTTTCGATGATATACTTAAAAACAAGCAGATAACTGAACAGCAAATCTTTATGAAAAAATCAAAAAGATATGCACTAAGTTCATGTTATGCGTGGAATTAACACAGAATTCATAGAAGAGTAGAAATCATATTCAGTGGTGTTTGAATTGGTTTATTTTTAAATACTTTTAGCTTTTAAGTACTTTTTCAATTTTTATAAATGTGTGTTCAAAGAAAAAAGCGTTTTTACAATATGAAGTGTCACAACTTGTAAGCTCTTTTTTTGTTAAAAAAAAAAAATTCAAACCAGCATCCTTTTATTTCGAATAGGCAATGGCCACGAGGATAAATGAGTGCAATGCCCTGTTATTCAAGTCTAGCTAAAAGGAAACTCTTTAGGGATCGTTTGGTAGAATGTATTGAAAAATATAATGCATGTATTAGTTAATGTGTACTATTAATATTTTGTTTGGTACGTCTTTTTGCCTATGTATAACTAATATACGCAAGCATTAGTTATACACTCTATTGTGTATTGAAGTGTGTATTAGTAATACACTCTATTTCCTATGTATTAGTAGAGTAAATTATCTAGATGGTCACCCATGTTTGAGAAATTGTCTATAAATATCATTTTTGTTTCATTTAGAACAAGAATATTATCCAACTCTTTCTATTTTTCTTAAAATATACTTAACACCTCAAAAACCTTCTCTCTTCTACTTGGAATGTCATGTCATTAAAATTTATTTCTTTTTTTTTATAAATAGATCTATTTAACTTATCAAACTTATTTAACTAAAGTTTTATCCTAATTCAATTTTTTTAAAAAAGAATTACACATAATATACTAATCATTAAAGATTAATTTAATTACACCAAAATCTTGAATTATTTTATTTTATATGTACTTTTCAAAGTTTCTTTTATTTATTTACCACTTAATACTATTTAAAACTCAAGTACTTATAAAAATTGATACTTATTTATTTTTTATTTATTTATTTTATATATTAAATATTCTTAAAATGTAAAAGAAATAAAAACGATGGATTTCATATTTTAGACATTAAATTTGTTATTTATATGGGAATAAAAAAATAAAATTCACTTTTTTGGATTATACAAAAGAATTTTTGGATTAATATAATCCAAAGATATTATATTACCTTCAAATATAGAGTAATAGAGAATAAAAAAATATAATTTGTTATTTAAAAGCATTGATGGCAAACCTACAGTATTTTTTGTTGTCAAACAAAATTCAATTAGAAAATTTTAATATGTATTATTACTTGAAAAGTTAATTTGGACATAGATTACTTGCAACTTTTTACGCAAGATAATTTTTGATAAATATATAGTGAAAAGATGTTTTTTTTCTTGCAGATTTCTTACAAGTAATTGCGTGTAAATAAATCAAGTAAATCGTAAGATAAGACATACAAGTTTAGAAAAAAAAAATATTATTTTTAATTTAGTTTCTTCACTTTTTTTGTGATTACTATATTTATATTTTATTTTATTATACAATTAAACACTAATTTATATCTGTACTTCATTCTAAATCTATCAAAAATAAAGAATAATTGATTGAGTACTATTTTTAAAATCCATTTGTAATAGTACTGAAAAAGGTATCATTTTCTTAATATTTCTTAAGAAATTTAATTTGTTTTAAGACTACATAATTTTTCTTTCCTTCAAAAAAGGAGATTTTATTATTTTATTCTCATATAAATAACAAACTTAATGTCTAAAATATGAAATCCATCATTTTATTCTTTTACATTCTAATAAATTTTAGTATATAAAATAAACGCCAGAAAAAATTATTGTACCAATTTGGATAAGTACTTGTACTTTAAAACTATTATTAAGTGGTGAAATAAATAAGTAAATAAAAGAAACTTTGAAAATTATATATCAAATAAAATAACCGAAACTTTTGGTGTAATTAAATTAATCTTCGATGATTAATATATCAGGTGTAATTTAAAAAAAAAAAATTAATGACATGGCATTCCAAGTAGGAGAGAGAAAGATTTTTGAGGTGTTAAGTATATTTTAAGAAAAAAAAAAAGAAAAGTTGGATGATATTCTTGTCCCAAATAAAACAAAAGTTATATTTGTAGGTAATTTTCCAAACATGAATGACCATTCAGGGAATTTACTCTGTATTAGTAGTACAAAGACTTTCAACACATGCATTAACTTATTAAATGACCTTAATACCCCTCAATTTTCCTCTCAAAATATTTCACAATTTCTTTTCCCGTCATTTTAATTTTCAATAGTGAATCTTTTCAAACATTTCACATTTTTTTCCACCATTTTCATTTACAACAATGAATAGTTGATTTAAATAACCGCAATATATTTTTGCTTTGCTTTGATGGTCTTTAAGAAGATTCAAAAAAATTCAATAGTCTATTCCTTAATTTTACATCTTGTATTTTATTTTTATTTCGACTATGTTAATCGTTCGGCGTAACATTTCATGCGCAAAGACGAAGGTCTTGCAATTAATCATAAATCTCTATATACTAGTTCAACAATACTAATTATGTTTGAGATGACAAAAGAACTTTGTTGCAAAAAAAGTGTACAAAGTCAAAAAAGGGCATTTTTGTAAACAAACACGTTTTTTATAGAAATTATGTAAGATATATTATTTCATATACATCAAACCAAACAATGTATAAGAAATAATACATACATAACTAATACAAGCATAACTAATATATACAAGTATTATTAATACACTATATTCTATATTGTTCTTATACACTTTACCAAACGACCCCTTAAAGTTTTCGACTAACATTCATTTAGAAGCTCTTTAAGCATATAGTTTAAATTATTCACGTTTTGTTAGGATATTGTTGTTATATGGGCTACATTTCTTGCTCTTTGTGCATGAAGAAGACGTGAAAGGGAGTCTTCGTGTAACTAAAAGAGTTGCTAAGGCTGAGGGGCGGCTCAAGCACTTCAGTGGTCTAAAGCGAAAATTGAATGGAGGCCTTAAATTTTTAAGAAAAAATTAATATATATTTTCTAATAAAGTCTATATTTTAGATATTTTGAGATGTAAAGTTGTTAATATTTTTTTATGGCCGATTTCTTCTAATAATTTTTTTCGTTAATATAACTAATGCATTTAATCTTTCTTGTTTCATAATACTTTAATGTTTAAATACATCAAACTTTTAATAATTCTTTACTTTTATATAGAAGTTTATTTTTTCTACAAATAGTACTTAAAAAAAGGCATAATACATAAATATGACCCTAAACTTGACACCAAATTATAACTTTGATCTTAAACTTTTATAGTGCACAAATAAGACCTTTAACTATTCAAAACCTGAACAAATATGACCTCCGATTTTGCAACCCCATGCGTGAGTTTCACTCGCGCCTACGTGGAAAGCTCATCCAATCACACGATGCCACGTCGTTGAAAGGGCTGACTTGGAGGGAGGTTATATTTGTGCAATTTTGAATAGTTAAAGGTCAAATTTGTGCACTGTCAAAGTTTTACTTTTTGTGTTAAACCGGTGTCGTTTTTATTATTATTACTAAAAATTACACAAATACACAACTTAAATTTCCAATAGTATAAAAAATTTCAACTCCCTAAACATATTATAAAAATCCCAACATATACACAGAATGCTATGTATATGTCGACTATGTTATGTATATTAATAGGGAGAGAGAGTAAAGTAATTAAAAAAGTGGAAGAGAGTGTAATTACTTACAAATGGGTTGGTATTTATTATTATTATTAAATTTTTTTTAAAGCAGCAGCACCTAGCTTTTTTTTTATTAAATAAAAGCCACTAGCAGGGATCGATCTCGCGCAGTAGGCTGAAGGAAGCACCCAAGAAGAGCAAATAACACCACTGGGCTATCTAAGTGTCTTGTTTCATGTGGTTCAACATTAATATACGTACATAAACATAGATTTTCTACCTTATATATACAACGTAATCTTTTTATCGAGGGGGTTCGGGTGAACCCCATGACAACCACGAAGGTCCGCCCCTACGTTAATTTAATAATGTTTTGATAACGTTAATTTAATACTAACATTTAATAACGTTAATTTGATAACGTTAATTAATATACTACTATTACTATCCTTAATAACATTAATTTAATAACGTTTTATTAAAACTATAATTTTTTATTATTATTAGTATAGTTTTATCTTTAATTTAATATGTAAATAAATTATATTTAGATATATTATATAACATAAATTTGCCCTTTGCTTTATAATATATATATATATACATACCCAGACAATTTTTTTATATGAGGCTGATCCACCTAATTAATAAATCTTCAATATTGCTCTTTTTTTCTCAATGACAAAATAAATTAGATGACATTTTCATCTTTGAGCCGAAAATAATGAAAAAATAACAGTGAAAAGTCATTTAGAGGTCATATTTGTGCAGTTTTGAATAGTTAAAGGTCATATTTGTGCACTGTCAAAGTTTAAGGTCAAAGTTATAAATTTGATGTCAAGTTTAGGGTCATATTTATGTATTATGCCCTTAGATTTTAAGCTGGACGCGTTCAGTTTTGCGTGTTGAACACGCGTTTTGCCACGTATGATCGGATGTCATATTTGTGCAGTTTTGAATAGTTAAAGGTCATATTTGTGCACGGTCAAAGTTTAACGTCAAAGTTATAATTTGGTGTCAAGTTTAGGGTCATATTTATGTATTATGCCTAAAAAAAATTTTAATAAAAAAACTATAATCTATTATTGTGAAAAAATGAGGCCCCTCAAACTTGGGGGCCTAAGGCGGTTGCCTATTTTTTGACTATGTAGAGCCGGCCCTGCTAAGACTTCGTATAAAAGATCTTTGTGGTTCGACCTTTTCCTAAACCCCACGCATAACGAAAGTTTTAGTATTTTTCCGCACGAAGGAGACCTTTAGTAAACCTGTAGCTAAATTAACTTAACATTGGGTGTGTTTTATGGGAATAGTTGTCTTAATTTCAAAATGTAGTATATACTTGGTTTATACGTAAGCTATTGGGTAATCCAGTTATCCTAGGGGCATCCTAAGGGAATAAGTCTAGTGGTCGATTTGATAATGTTAGGGGTAGAATAGTGAGGGATAATTGTGTTTGGAGTAAGCTCAGTGGGTTGTCAGTGAAAGAGATAAGGTAAGAGCTAGGGAACTTAAGGAAAGGTCAAACTATCTCAGGAAAAAAATCCATGAAAATATTAAATGAAAGGCAGGTAACAAAGATGGTAAGAGTAATGTGTTAAAGATTTGAAGAGAGGAATTTGGGAAGGTTTAGTTGCTATATGAAGTTTTGATGATGAGCAGCTAACTACAAGGGACCAGGTCCCTGGATGTGTCAGTTACAGTACAGCTGACACGCGTTGTCTGTGCTTAGTAGGTCAAAATTATAGACGGCCTTTTTTCTTTTGCCTTTGCATTTTACTGTATTTGTTCAATCTAATGTTAATTTTTCATTGTTGCTTAAATAACAATTCAGTATAGTGTGCACATAAAAATGCATTTTATTTTAATTTAGACTTTTGTGTTGTAATTGTTCTTACCAAGGGAACAAAATGAGGGAGTGAAGGAACCTCTACTTTCTGAACTATGACATTTTCTATCCAAAAACCCTAGCATTACCAAGTGTCATGCAGGGCCGGCGCTTGGGTAAAGCTGGTGAAGCTTAGGCTTCAGGTGGGGGCTCAAAATAGTTATTGTATGTATTTTTTTTATTTTTTTTTTTTAAAATACTACAAATATCTACTTAAAAAGAAAGATAAATTTTGGCTTTTGATTTGACAAAAAGTAAGTAAGTAAGTCTTGAAAGAAGCATGGTAACATATATAAACCAAAAAAATATGAAAATAAAGATAAAAAGTAATTATTATTCTTATTTTTTTTTCAATCAAAATAAAAATTTCATTTTCTTTTTTGGGTCATGCAATACTCATTAATCCCTTTTATATCTTATCGTGGTTCATCCTTCTCTATTGTTTTCTTTTCAATCTTTATTCCTTCAAAACTTGAGCAGGTCTCTTTATAACAACATTATTATAATCTACTTTCTCTTAAATATCAAGCATTGTTGGTGGTTTATGAAGCAAAAATTCTTTTTTCATATCGAGTTTTGAATTAGGTTTTGTTATTCTAATATTTTAGTATTACCTTTTTCAATTAAAATCTACTTTTCGTGATATTTTTTTCACATAGGCATATGTTGTTCCTTCACGTTTTTTTTTTTTCAAAATTAAAATTGACAAAATCGTACTCAAAGATCAACAATCTCTAAAGAGAAATTGAGTAGATTAAATATATCATTAATTGAAAAGAAATTAATCGAATCAATTAATTATAAGATGATTATTTATAATTTTGCATCCCAAAATGCTAGAAGAATAGACTTTAAATTATATATATATATATATATATATATATATATATATATATATATATATATATATATATATATATATATATATAATCTTTTTAAAAAATTAATATATCAATGACCCTCACCGAACTTTAACTTTAGGCCGCCAATAGTATTGAGCCACCTTTGGTGTCATGGAGTCTCACTTGCTTTGTAGCGTGCAAGAACTAAAAAATCGACTCAAATAGAATATTTATGTAGTATTTTACATTATTTTTGAAAATTTTTATTTTTATTTTTCTTTCTTTCTTTTGGTAGACTCAGAGTAAAAGATCTAACTCACAAATTTATTTGAGTGTGTTTTAGTATTCAAAATTTTCGATCAAGTTTACTGAGTAAATTTTTCTCTAATTTACAGTACCTTTGCTGCTATCGATTTTTATATTATTATTATTGTAGATATACGAGTTCTTGACTAAATTTATTACTATAAGAAAATCATTTGATTTTGATGAAGAAGGGAAAAAACGAAATTAACCAAAAAAGAAAATACATATAAGAAAAAAATTGTTTACACTTCAAATCATTTTTTGCTCTTTTGTCTTGTTCATTTCTTAGTATTATTGTTATCCTGGAGTTATCTTTTTAAATTGAGTTAATTATTATGATAAATTTCGATAAGAATGATAATAATATTTACTGTAATTTTACAAGTGAGGTTTAAAGAGGATACACTGTAAGTAAATCTTACTCCTCTCTTTGTGAGGTACGGAGGTTATTTTTGATAGACTATTGGCTCAAAAGAGAAGTTACACTTGGTGAGGTAGAGAGGTTATTCCTGATAGACCATTAACTCAAAAGAAAAGTTATTCAAGCAGGATTCAAAAAAAAGAAAGAAAGAAAAGGACAACAAAACATCAATATATTTACGGTATATTACTACTTGCAAGAGGAGAGGAGAGGAGGCTCGCACCCTGTCTCTCCCACTTAAAGTGCAACAATACTCAATTACTTAGGGCCTGTTTGGATTGACTTTTAATAAGTGGCTTATAAGTCAAAAGTCAAAAGTCATAAGTTGGTACTACCTTATTTTTGGCTTTTGGCTTATAAGCACTTATTTTTACTTAAAAATAAGTACTTATAAGCACTTTTTTACTTTACCAAACACTACCAAAACTGAAAAGTGCTTAAAAGCTAAAAGCAACTAAAAATAAGCCAATTCAAACACTCACTTACTAATTTTTGACCGTCATACCTTTCTACCTCTCCTGACTACTACGGTCTACGATGAAGCCAACCTCTCATGCTTTCTATATCCAAACTATCTCAACTGCACTTTTCTCATATTGTTTGTCACAAATTAAAGGTCATTCCAACCTTGTGTAGTATTACTTTATTCTTATCAATCCTAGTATGTCACGCATCCATTTGAACATTCTCACTTTTGAAATATTCATCTTTTAAATATGGACATTTTTTATTGACCAACATCAATGTGGTCTAATCACCGCGTTGTAAAAGTTACCCTTAAGCCTTTGTGATAATTTGTATCGCACAATACTCTAAATTTAAACTTTTATTTTGCCCACCTCACTTCAATACAATGCATGACATCATTATAATTCTTCCTATCTTGTTGGATTATAGACCCAAAATACTTGAAGCACTATTATGATAAAATTGAATCATGAATTTTAGTTAGGTTTATATATAGGAAAAATGCTCTGTTTCCATCCTGAACTATACACGAAATTGTTGAGACACATCCGAACTTTAGAAGGATCCTATTACCTTCCTGGATTAATTAAAATCGTATTTTTGGCAACCTTAGTGCCTACGTGGCACATCAGTGAATCAACACACTGAAGGTCCATGTAGGCACTAAGATTGTTAAAAATACGATTTTAATTAATCTAGGGGATAATAGGACCCTACTAAAGTTCGGATGTGTCCCAGCAATTTCGTGTATAGTTTTAGGTGGAAACAATGCATTTTCTCTTATATAGAGAGAGACATAAAATTAGTCCAAAGACTTAAAAGTATGGAAAAGGAGATTCCAGATTTGGTCATGCCATTAAAAACAGATTATTTAATAGTCGAAATAGATGGAAGCTTAAAAGGATGGGGAGCAGTCAGTATATATATATTAAGACTGTCTAACGGGCCGGGCCGGTTCAACCCGGAACCGGCCCTCTCATTCTTACCGGGTTCCGGGCCGGTTACGGGCCGGGTTTGGCCTTAACCGGTCCGGGCCGGGCCGGGCTGCACAGTAAAAATATTAAAACCCACCCGGAACCGGCCCACTTAACCCAATCCGGTCAAACCCACTAAAACCCGGTCAAACCCGGTCAAACCCGGTTAAAAACCGGTCAAATATACACTATATACGCTATATACATAATATATACATTAAATATACACTTTTATAGAAGATATATACACGTGTATACATTAAATATACACTTGTATAGAAGATATTAAAATTATAAATCGTTAAATACAAAAAAATAAAAAACAACGACTATACGTTAAATATACACTTCTATAGAAGATCTATTAACATTCATACACTCTATTCTATGTATATGTAATACTTTAAATGAGATATACTACAATATATATACATTACAATATATATTTGTATAGTTATATACTAATTTATAAAACATATACACATGTATACGTTAAATATACATGTCTATAGAAGATCTATTCACATATATACACTTTATTCTATGTATAGGTAATACTTTAAATGAGATATACTACAATATATATACATTACAATATATATTTGTATAGTTATATTCTAATTTATAAAATATATACACATATATACGTTAAATATACACGTCTATAGAAGATCTATTAACATTCATACACTCTATTCTATGTATATGTAATACTTTAAATGAGATATACTACAATATATATACATTACAATATATATTTGTATAGTTATATACTAATTTATAAAACATATACACATGTATACGTTAAATATGCATGTCTATAGAAGATCTATTCACATATATACACTCTATTCTATGTATAGGTAATACTTTAAATGAGATATACTACAATATATATACATTACAATATATATTTGTATAGTTATATTCTAATTTATAAAATATATACACATATATACGTTAAATATACACGTCTATAGAAGATCTATTAACATTCATACACTCTATTCTATGTATATGTAATACTTTAAATGAGATATACTACAATATATATACATTACAATATATATTTGTATAGTTATATACTAATTTATAAAACATATACACATGTATACGTTAAATATACATGTCTATAGAAGATCTATTCACATATATACACTCTATTCTATGTATAGGTAATACTTTAAATGAGATATACTACAATATATATACATTACAATATATATTTGTATAGTTATATTCTAATTTATAAAATATATACACATATTTACGTTAAATATACACGTCTATAGAAGATCTATTAACATTCATACACTCTATTCTATGTATATGTAATACTTTAAATGAGATATACTACAATATATATACATTACAATATATATTTGTATAGTTATATACTAATTTATAAAACATATACACATGTATACGTTAAATATACATGTCTATAGAAGATCTATTCACATATATACACTCTATTCTATGTATAGGTAATACTTTAAATGAGATATACTACAATATATATACATTACAATATATATTTGTATAGTTATATTCTAATTTATAAAATATATACACATATATACGTTAAATATACACTTCTATATAAGATATATAAACATATACACATGTATACATTAAATATACACTTGTATAGAAGATATTAAAATTATAAATCGTTAAATAAAAAAATTTAAAAAAACAACGACTAAGGAGTGAATGAATTTGTGGAATTTTATTGATTGCAAAATGATCCAAATTTTATAATTTACATGAATGAAAAATCTATAAATTATGCATCATTTTTTCCAACTCATTCATGTTAATATTAATTGGAACTTGCATAGGGTAGTCGAAGTCAACGGGGGAAAAACCATGCATTGGACTTGATTCTGCTGAGTTCTCCCGTGAAGTCATAATTTCTTCAAGTTTGAGGTCGTCGTTGGGCTCTGGTTCCATTCCTTGGTTTCTTCTTTCTGCTCTAATCCAATCTCTGAGGCAAACTAAAACATTCATTGCGTTGCTTCCCAATGAGTGTCGGTTGTCTCCAAGCTGCTGTCGTCCCTGACTGAAGGCGCTCTCTGATGCAACGGTTGACATAGGAACATTCAAGATATCTCTGGCTAATCTTGAAAGTACAGGATATTGTGATTCATTATTCCTCCACCAATCCAGCGTGTTGATCCGTCGTCTGCGATCCTCTGGTGGCGTCCGCAGATAATATTTCAGCTCTTCCCGATAAGTTGATGTGTAAGCTCTCTCATCCACACTGTTCCAACAAGTTAAATCATAAAACGAATCAGGAAAACCACTATGTGCCGGCCTTTTAGAAGCTGATGGCTCCTCGGGAGGATGAGGAGCGACAGTTGGAGTGATATTTGTAGGTACGGCTGAATCAAATAAATCAGCATAGTGATTATATAATTTTTCTATATAATCTTTTGCATCAGCCGTAGCCGTCCACAAATCAGGTTGTACTTGTTCAGAATCATGGTTAGTATTTATTTCTAAGTTAGTATAAATAAGAGTACTAAAGTGACACATATGATTATATTTCATGCACGGATTTAACATAGCAGCAACCAAGTAAATAGGGGGAATCGGGAAGAAATATTTTTTAAATTTCGTAAACATAGCGCCAACAGCTTCTTTATAACCTTCTTTATCTTTATATTGTCGGAGCAAACCAGAAATATCGGCTATATATGCCAAAATATTACAAACAGTAGGATAGTATGCACCGGAAAATTCAACCGTAGCTACATAAAATTTTTCTAAGAACATAACAAGATCATTAATTATAACCCAATCAGAATTATGTAGCATGCAATCAGCAGAATCAGCAAATGAACCACAATGTTGGTTAAAAGCTAGTGTAATAGGAATTCTATATTTATAACAAGTTTTTAAAAATTCATACGTAGAATTCCATCTAATATCAATTTCCTCAGGCATCAAAATCGGTGCAAGTCCATTTTCTTGACATTTAACTTTAAATTCTTTAATTCTAGATCTACGATTATTTCCTTGAATAAAACCAACAGCAAGACGAATTTTTTCAATATAAACCTCAAAAAAGTCAAGACCATCTTTTACAATTAAATTATATATATGACATGCACACTTAACATGAAAAATTTCAGGAAAGGGCGGAGATAGCGTAGATTTTATTTTTGTTATAGCAGTCTTGTTGTTAGAAGCATTATCAAAAGCAATACATAAAATTTTATTTTCTATACCATAATATCCGGCAATTTTAATAATAGAATCAGCAATAAATTGTCCAGTATGTTTCCGATTTTCATCATATAAAAAAGCAAGAATACGTTTTTGCATTATGAAATTACTATCCATCCAATGACAAGTAACGGTTAAATAATCATTTTTATTTACAGCACGACCAAGATCGGAAGTTAGGGACAATCTACATTGAATATTTTTTAAGAATGTTGATAAATAAAAACAATATTGTGAATGGAGTCTAAAAATATCAGACCGACAAGTAGTTATAGGAATACCATTAAACATAGGATTATAAATTGCTTGTATATAACGAATAAAGGCATCAGAAGAAGGAAAACTAAAAGGCAAACAACCCACAGCTACCATTTTAGCTATTTCTTCTCTGTCCCTCAATTTATTATACTTTTTCGCTACTTGACCGGTTGTTGGGTCCATTCTAGTTTGCGTTGACCCACCAACATCCCCACCACCTTTTGCAATATTCAACTCTCTAGTGTGATCTTCAGCTATATGTCTCATTAACGTACCCGTACCCCCTTGCTTACCGCCACTTCTATGCTTATATTTTTGTTGACAAATATTGCACTGCACCTCAATATCTGATATACGTTCAAAAAATTGCCATGCAATACTAGTTCTTTTACGGGGTTTTGGGGCACTGGGAGGACGGGAAGGGAGATTAACTGATTCAGATCTAACGTTAGCATGTCCTACTGCGGGTGTTTCAGCAATATTTTCATCATCTTCGTCTACATTAACTGCATCTACTTCATTTTCTTCTTCTATACCGTAATTTTCCTGAAATTCTACATAATCCATATCGTGAGCACCTACACCTATTTCTTCCTCAAAAGGTGTACCAAGCGGTACCGGAGGCGAAGTCACACGGGTATATCTATTACTTGAACTACCTCTACCGCTAGTAATTCGCTTTTTACTACCACTACCGCTTCCGGGACAAAAATTTCTAACACCTTTAGTAGCGAGGTTTTTTAATTTATCCATAATATAAATTAAATTAAACTAAAAATATTCAAAATACACAAATATAATAAAATTAAATATTAAACAATTAATACAATAAATAAAAATTAAACGTAAGAGATGGAACGACAATACCAAATTTTGGAAGTATCCGAAGATTGCGACTTTAGAAACTTCCGCTCGTACTTTGTAAACGAAAAATTAAAAATTTAAATTGAACACTTTAAGAAATTAAATATATTGAATATTTGAGAATTGAGAATTGAGATTTGAGAGAGAATGAGATTTGAGAGAGTGAAAAATTGTGTGAGAAATGATTTGAAGTTGTAGGGTATTTATAGATTTATTTTGGGGATTAAAAAATATATATTTTTTTTTATTTTTTTTTAAGTTAATGGGCCCAAACTAGCCGTTTGGACCCAAAAACGGTAATATAGCCGTTGGGCCAACGGCTAGTTTGGCCCAATAATTTTTTTTTTTTTTTTAATTCCGGGCCGGTTCCGGGCCGGTTAACCGGCGGGCCTGGACCGGGTTAACCGGGCCCAGTTTAAAAAAAAAACCGGACCGGAACCCGGAACCCTAAAGCCCTAGGGCTTACCGGGCCGGGTCAAACCGGTCCGGTTTGATATGTAGGGCCGGTTCGGGCCGGGCCAGCCCGGCCCGTTTGACAGGTTTAATATATATATATATATTATTTTTATGTTACTATTAGTTTTAGGAAATGGACTTCAGTTGTAGGATTGAAAAAAAAGAACGAATAAGAAAAAGTAACAAATTATATATGTGTGCACGCAGAGGCGGCTTCAGGATTCGGAGTCTCCGAGTGTCAAGTAGACTCATCGATTAAATCAATCGGAGACTCTATATCCTAGATGCGAGCAAACTTCTGGCCAAGGGGCTCATTCGAACCCCTTTTGATGAAAAACTATACTATTTATATATGATTAAAATAATTTTTTATATATAATAATCGATATTGAACCCTCTTCGATTAGTTCTTATATTTACTTATTTTGGTTTTAAACCCTTAGACTTTCGTTACTTCAGCTTTTTACTTATTCTAAAAGAGAAAACAAGAAAATCTTTAAAAGTTAGAAAGGATTGTGGACATTGAGAAAACTGCAAAGTGATGAGGCTGGGACAATGACTAACAAAGAAATTTCATGGATCGGAGAACGAGACAATAAGCAAGAAGATGAACAAAACTTAGGGTTCTTTTCTACTTTCTACTCTAACATTTTTTTTTTTTTTAATGCTTCATCCTTCTGAAATTGCACAAGGTTAAAAGTTTGAGGCATGTGTTTTACTGATGTTTATTTCATTTTTTTAACATTGTTCTTCCTCTTGTTTTTAAAACTTAACAGTTAATCATTGGGGAATATAATTGAAGTTAACTGACTTAACTAGTGCATATATTCTGAATTTCCCAATGAGAAAAATTTATAGATAGTATGATGTTTTGAAACATTGTCCCATGATGTATTAGTTATGAAATCAACATCGCCCGATTAGTGGATCAGAATTCATATATGCTTTTGATAGTAAACATTAAAAAGAGAAACTTGTTTATTTAATACTAAATAAATACTAATTAAAAAGAAATAAAAGAAAAGGAACATAACTGAACTTAAAAACTAATAAAGCTTACGTTGCCAACAGGTATCGAACCTAGGCACCTTGTGCAAACTAAGCGACCCTCTACCACTGGCACCACAGACAACTTATGTTGATTGGGTGGCAAGTTTACTATTTATATATATGATGTATATATACTCCTATATTTAGTGTTTCACCCTCACGGGCCTTAATAGATCCGTCCCTATGAGTGACTATGACCGTATACAATACAAGAGAAGTAGAAAATAGTGTTGGAATTTTTCCTAGTTAGTCAGCGACCAACGAGAATGATTGGAAGTGTGGTATTTTGAGGATTATAAAAACATGTAAGCGGCAATGTCTAGCGATAGATGTCATGTTTTGCTCCAAAAAGAATGACTCTAATCTTAGCTCCGTCATTATTAATGCCTACCGATAGATGTCATGCGTTGCTCCAAAAAGAAAGTCCTTCGATCCTAGCTCCATCACTACCAATATTTAGCATAGATGTCATGCGTTGCTCCCAAAAGAAAGATGTCAAAAAAGGTGACAGCAAGAGCATAAGCCCCGTTCGGTTAACCCAGTTTAATTGAACCACATGAATGACTGCCATAGCTGGCCAGAATAGTCACCAAGCAGGAGTCCATAGGCTCCACCTCGTCTCACCATTGCCGGAACTGCATCTATGCAGAAATGGCCCGGGGACTTTCCCGGGCCCTGGCCCACCAAAATGGATGGTTCTCAACCCATTCACATCGTCTTGCAGTCAAAACGTTGAACGGATATGCACACAAGTCTAAAAAGTAAACAAAAGCTGTAAAATACACGATGTGGGGGGTTTTGTTTGTTTTAAGTTATAGCCTGACCATATCTCTTCAAGAAGTGATTTAAGTCCTCTTCTTTTTCTATGTTATTCGTGGGTTGTTCGGTATACGGGATGGGATAAGTAGGATATTTCAAAGTACAAAATATTTGATGGAACTATTTTATCCCACCTTTCATATGGGGTAGTAAGTAGGATGAAATAGTTCTAGAATTAGCTAATACCTCGCCCCCAAACATGGGATAGAGTTAATTTTAAATTTATCCCAAAATTATTTATACCTCGTCCCCAAACATGGGATAGAGTTAATTTTAAATTTTATCCCAAAATTATTTTTCTTATCCTCTGTCCCAAATGGCCCCTGAATATTGGTTTGTTAGTATAGTTTCCTTATCCAAATTAATTTGCTCTAAAACAAGTTACTTCAATCATTTACAGATTCATTGAGAATTATCAAAATATCAACTGGATTTAGTGTGTTTGGCTCCTTCCGCCACAAGTTTTTGTGTAGTTTTTACCTGTGAAGTTTCAAGAACATCAATTTTTTGGATGTTACACATGAAAACAAGAAGATAATTGAAGGGCAATCTATTGGAAAAATAACAAAGATGTGCACTAAACTCTTGCTATGCGTGAAACTCGTAGAAGAGTAGAAATTACAATCGAATCAATCTATGTGCAAAGAGAAAGTTATTTCATCATATATGTGAAGTATTCTTTAGGCTTCGCATTACAAACTACTATAGCTCATAACTTGTTAAAGTTTTCATCAAATATGACTTACCTGGTATGTGAACAGCACATTTTTCATAAACTCACGAGACCAAAAAATACACGCACTAAATTATCAAAAAATATGTAAGCGACTTAGATTAGTAACATGAGGCACCAGTGGTCTAGTGGTAGAATAGTACCCTGCCACGGTACAGACCCGGGTTCGATTCCCGGCTGGTGCAATTTCTTTTGTTTCTTTTTCATTTGGATCTAATAAGTATTATGGGCACCAAAATAATGCAACCCGTCTTGTTTCCCTCATCTTGTAGTGGCCACTCTTACCTTGTCTCAGATATCTTCATTCCTAATCTCATCTTTGATGTAATAATAATCACAAGACAATACTCATTTTAACAAGTAAACAAAACTAGTTTTATTATGTTTTAAAAGATCATAATCTTGTTGTACAAACATGAACATCAAGGATTCTTTAGGGGAGGAAGTATGTATCCTCATTCTAAGCCAGCAAAAGACCTAAGTTTCTCAATTATAGAGTCTATAGCAGAATGAGAGTTCTTGGTGCCTGTCAATGGCAGATGTTTTGGTGCTTCTGCTCTGTCAAAATAAAATGCCCCACAAACCAACTTCTCTTTTGGTTGTAAAGCCAACCAGACAACTGTATCTGCACCTTCCTCACTACTTCTAAGTTTTCCTTCAAACCTACAAAACATAAATGTCATATAGTTGTGGACTTGATATTATTTTTACAAGGTAATGAATTCATGAAAGACGATTCACTTACGATTTAGAAAAATCCGGCAAGCTCTTGGCAACTCCAGGCGTCTCGGCCCACCCTGGATGCATGGAATAGAAACCAACACCTTTATCCTTGTACATTTCAGCCCATTTTTCTGTCAGTGCAATCTGAAATGAAAGACGTACAATGGATTGAGTTGATGGTAGCTTTGATGAACATGATACAGTTTCATTCTAGAGAGTAAGGAGAGTTGTAATTTAGCTGGAGAGCAAACAAGCAAGATACGTGAACGAAATTCTCCTGAAACATGCATGGATGTACATCCAGTTTATCGATACTACACTAAGATACGAACAATACCACATACAAAAGGTAAAGAACAAATGTTTTGTCAAAGACCATGTCGTACAATTTTTACTGGGTTCTAAAACATAATGAAAGGGGGAACTCTAAAGCTGTTCCACTGCAAGAAGTTTGAAAGGATTGCTCTCTACTTTATGACGGTTTTCTTTAAATATTAACTTGTGGTGCAGGATTCGATGTACTAGCAAGATGGGTAAAAAAGCACTATATTTGTACATGTGACTTAAGGAGATCCCATCATCAATTAATTTCTCGGAAGAAACCATATGAGTAGCATTGCAGAATTCGGTTGTGATCAAGGTAAAGGCCTTAATTGGGATCAACAAATCAAATTTCAATTTGCTGTAAGATGAAACTAAAAAGGTTGTCTAGGAATGATGGAGACAAACGACCATGGCGATCAAAGATGAAAATACATCTCCTACATGATCATTAAGCTATCAGTAACAGTCTTCTTCTCAGCTACTCATAAGCAAGGTAAATGAAATCAGGATATCAGTTTATGAATAATCATCATGCTTCCACACAACACACATTCGGAGGAGACCTTTTGTTAATACTAGTGAACTGGCACATGTGCATGGGTCTGTCAAGTCATGATCTCCTTCCAAAGAAAGTTTGCACGAAATGCAGAGAGATCCGTAATGTCAGTATCAAAGGCCAAGAAAACACCGAATTGTGTGAAGAGCGCATCAGACCGAATTGTGTGAAGAGCGCATCAGTCAGAAAAGAAAAAGACTCAGACCACACCTCGAACATAGAATTTAAACATGAAAAAGATACTGAAATCACATAGAAGTAGCCATAAAGTATCTGGAAAAAGACCTTTTAACCAGACATTCGAGAAAAAGTTCTTCCTTTGTTATTAATTTAAAAGAAGGGAGTGAATAACAGTAAAAAGAAGTTTCTTTATGGAGTATTAATAACTAACAAATGGGAGATTCTGGATGGAGATTGTTCATGGCTCTTCAAGAAACTTAGTAGATGGAACTTAAAAGATGCAATAACAGTACGCCAATACTGATGAACCAGTTCTTCCAGGTTGTTTACACCAAGAAGGAGGAGCAATCCGGAGGACAATCACTTGTTTCTCTTGGATATATAACATTGGAGAATAATGGTTACACAGACTTCATAGCAAAACTAGCTTAATGGAGGAAAATTGGAATAAAGATGAGCTCTACACAGTATCATATGGCACAAAAGCACAAGACACAAGGTACAAAGAGAATGGAAGTGGAAGATAGACATTTACAAACTCATGTCTATCATTAGAAAAACTTCACTCTGACATAACAGCATCAGAAGAGAGGTTTTTATAGGAGTCAATAGAGTCTTCTCGACTCACACTTACTAAATGCATTGGCACAAACATTATGAACTTAGACACAATGATAAGCACAAAGGCTATGCATCAATCACACTGTATCCTAGAAGTCACATGAATAACATCAAAATGCTTGCACTTAGTAAGTCTAGAATATTCAAAATTACTCTCCAACAAACAAGTTTCTTATACGTACCCTTAACCAAGACCATTTTAATTTACCTGAACTCTCTTGTTCCGAGCATACTGTACCACACCATCAAACTTGTCACCGCTAAACTGCAATATAGTTCATCAGATAATAAGTTTTCTAACAAGATCAAGGTATTAAGAAATTGAGAAAAAAAGTTACCTGTAAATCAGTAGTCAATGGAGACGTGTACATTCCACCAGAGGAAACTGTGATAACACGAGCGTCAGGTGCGGCCTTCTCAAGGAGTGGTAACATCAACTCAGTCAAGGTGTAAGTTCCAAGAACATTTGTAGCAAAACTCAGCTCATATCTGTTTAGAAGGATATCATTAACCTTTGAACGGCCGTCTAATGAGAGTTTTTATGAAAGCATTCATGCATTAAAAATAAGCCTGCCTACCCTTCTGGTGTGATGACACGATTAGCCTCAAGTACGCCAGCATTATTAACCTTTTCATATATATATAAAAATAAACTGGTCAAGAAGAACCGAAATCATCTTAGAAGACAGAGTCCAATGAAAAAGTTCACAAATGAGAAATGGTATACTACCAGGACATGGACAGGCACATCTTTTGAAGAAAACCTGGACGCAAAGGATTTGACACCATTGACTGATGAAATATCACAGACCTGCCAATTTTGAAACAAAATTAACCAACAAACCAAACTTCAAAACATCCTCCCGCACCAATTCAGAAAATAGAAGTAAGAACTACCTCCAAGTAGACATTTTTATTTCCAGTGATTGAGTGAATTTTTGTAAGAGCAGCCTCTCCCCTCTCTTTATTACGGCATACCATGTAGACGGTCGCCCCACTTGAAACATTGAAAGACATATCTGTTAGCGATACGTGGAACAAAGTATAGTTCTTGAATTGATCTCTCAATGCCAGCTCTCTGAGAATGAAGAACTAAAGACAAGATAAGCACCGTGACGCGAGACCCTCAGCAGTTGCAAAACCTATGCCGGAATTCGCACCTGTGACAATGCAATTCTTTCCTTCCATTTGAACTTGCATATCTTCTGGCTTGAAATTCTTTGCATGTTCCCTAAATTCGATTATAGCCAAGATTAACTTATTATATCCTTGGAAATTAAAGGGAACCTTTGAGCAATGATAAAGTTAACTCCGTGTGACCTATATTTAGGCAGCCTACATCACACCCCTTGGCTACGGCACTTTGCAAGACCATGGGTGAACGCGGGATGCTTTGCGCACTGGGCTGCCCGTTTCTTCAATGGTATCCTTACAGCGCAAGGAAATTCCAATACACAGCTTATACTTTTCACACACTTCCAATAGAAGGGGAAAAAACGGAACTTGCTAAAAAAGAAAATCAAGATTATTTGCTAATATCTGAGATCCACCCATCCATTTCTTGAACTTGCTCAAACCTCAAATATAGCAGAAAATTCCATGGCTCAAAAGATAAAATTCCTTTTTAAGTTTTCCAAGAACAAGTTGCTCAAACAAAACCACATATTTGACAAATGAAAATTCTTCCACTTCAATTTTCAATTCATTTCCTTCTGCAGAAATGTAAGGTAGTACTGCGTACAATAGACTGTTATGATCCGGTCCTTCCCCAAACCCCACACATAGCGGCGGAAGTTTTAGAGTACTGGCTACACTTGTTAATTTTCAATTCACCAAAATGCTAAAAAGAGGAATTATCAGCTTGATTCACATGACCAAAAAAACAAATATTCAGAGATACAGTAACCAGTAACAAATTAATCATCATTTTACAGACAGTCAAATCTGCTCCTGTTGATACTCATAAGCAAAATCTAATAAATGATAGTAATTACCCTTCTATGATCTATCAACATGGAGGTAGAAGTCCAACTACGTTCGGCCGAACTCAATAACTTTTGTTTAAACAGTGTTAAAGAAAATTCTTAAATACGTACACATATTAAATTTAGAACTCGGTTATTTCCACTTGAAATCATAGCTAGAACCCATAAAGATTAAATCCGGACTTACTGAAAAGCAGACTTAGTGAAATTCATGTACCCATAAAGCCCAAATACCGTAGCTTTCAACGTCTGCAGTTTGGAGAAAAAACAATGATATACACATCAAAGGAAAGAGACAAAAATTCTTGATAAAAAGGGGTATTGACTTGTGTACCTTGACAATAAACATGATGATGAAAATTGTAGTAGATGATAGTTTTCTTGGATATTTGAATTTGTAAAGTAAGGCTTTCAAGCAATGAGTTTTTTTAATCTTTTTATACGACTCTTTTAGAGTTAAAATGGAAGGTGCACTATTTTTGTGCACTATTCTTTTTTTTTTATATATGGTAAAGTGCATCATCCATTTTGATAAAAATATATGGTGTACTATTTTGGTGCATTATTCATTTATTTTTATAAGATGCACATTTTTTATGCACTATCTATTTTTTCAATTATATGCACTATATGAAAAAAATATATATAATGCACTATTTTTGTGCACCATTCATTTATTTTTTACATTATGTATAAAATTATTGCACCATATATCTTTTTTCATATATGAACATATAAAAAAAATAGTGCACTATTAATTATTTTTTATATAGTGCACTTATTTTGTGCATTATCCATTCTATTTTATTTATTTATTTATTTCATATATTGCATTATTTTAATGGATTTTTTTTCTAATATATAGTGATTTGAGTGTACTTTTTCTATTTTTTTTATTTATTTTATATAACACTATTTATTGCACTTTTTTTTTATTTAGTACTTATTTAATTTATTTCATATAGTGCACTATTTTTTTTGGTTATATATTGTTCTAAAATTTGAATTTATTTTTTTAATTTTGTCATATGTTGCAATATTTTAGTTTACTATCTATTATTTTTCATTGAGAAAATGATCAAATACCCCCCCCCCCCAACCTATAGTCGAAATCTCAACTACACACTCAACCTTTCAATTAGACCTATTACCCCCTGATCTATTTTTTCCTATATTTATTACCCTCCTAAATGCTGAGCTGGCAAGGAAGGTGAGAACACCTCCTCTAGGCGCGTTGGTTTAGTCCCAGCACGTCCAAAATTAAAAGTTCAGTCTTCCACGTGTATTATACACATCATTTATTGTTTATTTAATAAAATAAATATGGAAAATTACTCTCTCTCTCTTCCAACGGTCATCTCTCTTCTTCCTCTTTATATGACCCATGTCTTTCTTCACCATTTTCCTTTATGTTCCAACATTTTTTTTCTTTCTTTTCTCTTTCTTTAACTTACTCTTTAGCTTTTAATCCTAATTTGTACTTCGATTCTTGAATTTTGTTTTGTAATTTGCTTCAACTATTAATTTAGGGTTTTAATTTGATGAACGATTTTGTTGGAATTCATGAAATGAAAAATTCGAAATTGAATAAGCTTTGTATGGATGAATCAGATCCTATGGTCAATGCTGTTGTGAGATGCAAACATGGTATTTTGGTTGACTTGCAAACTTCATGGTCAAAGTCAAATTCGGGAAGAAGATTTTGGTCTTGCCCCTACTATGGTGTATGTATTTTGCATTGTATTTTGCTGTCAATTTATATTCAAATTATGATAATGTCCTGATTTCTAAAAAAAAATTTCAGTCTCAAAAATGTAATTTTTTTTCTATGGAGGGACAAAGAAAAAGTGGATCCAAGGTCAAATTTTATCATTCTAAGATTGGTGAACAAAATCAATGAGTTGGAAGAAGACTTATGGCTTAAAGAGGCCCAAATTGATAACTTAATGCGGGAGAAGAAGCTCAATGGAAGATAAAGATGGTGTAGGTTGAATAGGAAGATATTTTTATGTATTTTGATTTGTGTTGCTGCTATGTTCATCAGCAACAAATGAACTGAAAGTAGTTGCTAGATATGGTAATTGCTAGCTATGGTCGACTATTTTTATACCTCTCTAAATATATCAAACTATGTTCTATTATGGTGTCTTTTGCGTAGTCTTACTTTAGATGTTTGTTGTGTTGCTGCTATGTTATTGTTTGCATTTGTGCTGCCGGTATGTTAATGTTTGCACTTTCAAAATTGTGTTGTGTTCCTGCTACGTTATTGTTTACACTTACAAAATTGTGTCGTGTATTGTTGCTATGTTATTGTTTACACTCGCAGTGTCTTGTGTTGTTGCTATGTTATTATTTGCAATTGTAAATTTGTGTATTGTTAGGCAAAGCCCCGTGCTGATGCTATGTGTTTACACTGAAATTGTGTAATGACAATGTTGTGTTGCCATTATATCAACTTTACAATCATTTAACACAACAATAATGGGTAATGACAACATTCATCAACAAAACATTCCAACTTTACACAATATCATCATTCATACCAACCATTAGGCACAACATAATCATTCATACCAACCATTAGGCAACATTTATCAACAAAATATATATACAACACTTTAATTGTTTTCCAACACCAAAATAAAATTATTTTCATGTCAACTAATCTAACTTAAAACAGTGCTTAAAATAATCAACATCACTACAATTTCCAGGGCATTTTGGACTTTGAATAAGTGTTCTTTTGACTTGGATTATTTGAACTGCTTCCCACATTCTTCTTTCCTTTCTTCTCTTTAATCTCTTGTAGTTTTTTTGTTGATATTGTTGCTTTGCCATTTCATTTCAGCTTACTGGTAGAAGTTGGTGTATAACCAATGTTACCAGTTATATCAGTTGATCTTGTTACCCTTGCTTGGCCAGTAGAGTAGATCTTACTGCTAGGCATGCCAAGCTACAGTGAAGGAAAATTTAGTCAAAGACTCATATGTACATAAGATACAACACAGCTAGATACTTACATTTAGGACTTTGAATCCATTTTCAACTTGGAACACACCCATTTCCATTACTTTTGACCTTTTCAATGGAGCTGTTTTTTCCCTATCATTACCCCTTCCTCTTTTAGTAGTACCATCCATTGAAGATGATGCACAATAATCAGAAGGTGCAGAACAGGATGCTGGAAAAACAGTAGGTGCAGAAGGTGCAGAAGGTGTTGGTGTTGTATTTTTTGGTCTCCCTCTTCTTTTTTTTTTTGTTGACATGCTCTAATGATTTCTGATGGAGTTTTCTATACATATAAAAAGAAGAGAGTTATATAAAAGTTATTGAGCTTTTACATTAGTACAAGTGTAATATTACCTTTGGCCTGCCTCTTCCCTTGCCTGAACCAACACTGACTTGAGGAGGTGCATTTGGTGTTTCTGATGTAATTTTCTATATATTAAAATAATGTTAAGAAATTTGAGAAGCAAGTAAGTAATACACTAAATTAATTGTTAAACTTACTTTTGACCTGCCTCTTTCCCTGCCTGAACCAACACTGACTTGAGAAGGTGCATTTGATGTTTCTTGTGTAGTTTTCTACATATTCAAAGAGATCTCTATATTAAAATAATGTTAAGAAATTTGAGAAGTAAGATAAGTAATATAATAAATTAATTGTTAAACTTACCTTTGGCCTGCCTCTTTCCCTGCCTGAACCAGTAGGTGTTACTGATGGTGCAGCACTTGGTTCTGCTGATTGTGCTCTTAGAGGGCACCTTCTTTTGTTGTGGCCTCTAATATGACACAAACTACATGTCATTGCGAGTCCAGTCCTAGGCAATTTTTTAGATTTCTTTGTTTCTCCATCTTCCTTCTTCCTAGACTTAGATGGCCCGCCAGGCAAGGTACTTATTTTAGGTGGTGCAACAGTAATATTTGATGAAACAGGCCACATTTCCATGTTTGTTAATGGTGCAAGCACATTGGCATAAGTCCTCAAGTATGTTTCCTTACTGTAGCAGCTGTCAATATAGTCATACAAGGGGTGTTTCTTGAACAATAGTGCAGCCACACCATGTGCACATGGTATGCCCTTTAACTGCCACAACCTACAACTACATGTCCTCTTGACAATATCCACTGTGTGTTGGCAAAGCCTTTCTTTCATTTCAAAACCAGTCACTCTATTAAACTCAATGGTACAATTCATAGCCATGTTGATGTTCTCCTCTAAAATCTTCAAACACATTGGTGAGTAATTACTAGACCAGGTATTTGGAAACTCCCTTAGAGTGCCTATTCTTGTCATCATCTTCACTCTTATTTCTTCAAGCATAGAAATGATGGTCTTGTGCCTAGCTGCCAAGATACATTCATTAAAACACTCACTCATGTTATTATCCACTGAATCATACTTTACTTTTGTGTTAAAGTAAAGCTTGCACCAGTAATTAATGTTGAAGTATATTAAGTCTTCCATCATTTCTTCAGGACCAAACAACTTCATCTGTTGTATGTTCTTCCTCAATTGAGACTCAAATGTACTTTTTGATATCTTCTAAAATTGTTGTCTTCTTTGAAGACCTCTCCAGTTCTTAGCCCAATTAGCTAAGATGTGCCTTGCACATCTTCTATGTTCAGATTGAGGTAACACCTCCTCTATTGCTGCAAACAGTCCCTTCAGTAAACATACATAACAAAAAAAGGGTGAAGTTAGGGCATAATTGCATATATACTAAGTTAAAAGTAAAAAGAAATGAGGTTAAACCTAAAATAATGTACATACCTTCTGCATATCTGTAATCAGGGTGAGACCTCACCTTCTCCAACACAACTGGTCCTCGGGTTTGTCCTCAACAGTTCATCTTTGTAGTCAAGGATTCTTTCAAATTCTACAACATGATCACCCGTTATCTCTTTCAAGACTTTAGCCCTTGCTCTTGTCACAATGGTCTTACCTACATAATGTTTGAACTTTTTTCTAATCAACTCTTGCAACTTGAATACACTTATGTTGGGTTGCTCAACTATTCTTTCTCTGAAGGTATCAGCTAACAACTTTGCATTGCACAAGTAATTTCTGGTTGTCTTGTTGCAAGTATGCTTTGGAATGTATGTTTTTATCATGAAATCATTTGTTGTCTTGTCAAGACCTGCATATAAAATCCATGGACAACCATCCTTGCACCTAACTCTAACCTTTTTTGGCTCATTTACCTACTTCTCCACAAGTTCCCTTTTTCTTACTGCATATTCAGTCACTGCTCTTCTAAATTCACACACATCTTTAAACACCATACCCAACTGCCAAACAATTTCCTTTGCAGTTGGGTCATGAATGATTTTTTGTTTTGCTGTCCTATTTTTTTACAACTTCACACTTCTTGCTCTACCAGAATCAATCACTTTATGTTCTTCATCACCATAACAATCATCTTCATCTAAAATAAAACTATCTTCATCAGAACTTGCAAAGTAAGGCTCATCACCTCCAAGCCTTCCTTCATGACTTACTCTACCTGTTTCAGTTTCATCAAAACCTAGATCTGGTCCTGCTTCACCTACAGGTACCTCTGCATTGCCAGCTGGTACTCTCACTTCTTTTTCTCCTTTGAAGCTTTCTCTTTTCAGCTCTCAACTCCCTAGCCTCCTCATGTACATCACTACCATACTCCTCTTCATTATCATCTCCAACTAATTCTTCTTCTGACTCAACACTATCCTCAGTAAAATAATCTGAACCCTCTACTTCTTCTAAAAAATCAGATCCAGCAGGACCAATACCTATACCATCTACTGCAGTATCTACTGCAGCATCACTTGTTGCAGCAGTAGTTGATGCAGTAGGACTTGGTGCAGCAATAGTTGATGCAGTAGTGAAATGAGGTGTGGTATTGAAAAGAGATGTGGTTGAAAAAAAAGAAGAAGCAGGGTCCTCCACATTTAAATGGTTCTCACCTACCCTAAAGTTAGGCCTAACATTAAAAGATGCACCAGATTCCTCCAAATCCCCAAGACAAACATTTTCTAAAAATAAAGATTTGGGGAGAGGGGGGCCCACAACATCTGGCTCATCAACTAAATGGTTGACAAATACCTCAACTACATCCCCATCTTCCAAGGAAGACATCATGTCAAAAATATCCATATCATTATCAACATTTACCAAAATGAAATAGTTTGGTGCTTTAATACTAAAAGTGCAACTTGTGCTATATCCCAATTTTCTGATAGTCTTTCAACTCAAAATATGACATCTTATCTACATCAACATCCAAAAATTCTGTTACTAACCCCCCCTTATAAACTGGTTTCCTCCCACTAAAATGTAAGACCCCACCATGGTACCATCTTAGAGTTATCAACGTAAAACCATTCATGTCTTACCTGACGACAATAAAGAATCAAATAAGACATTGTAGCATAGCAGAAATATTTTGGAAAAATAAAAATAAAATTCATGAACATGCTACATAATTCAACACCAAAATAACAAGATATTAACATGGCCGTGTTATTAAACACCATTGATTTTCAATTTTTGTCATGTTAACAATAAATCGGAGAAAAGCCTTAATTTCTAATAAACCAACTTAAACAATCAACAAAAATTGCAATTTCGGGGTTTAGCATAAAATCCTAATTAATTTTAACTCAATTTTGGAAAAAATCACTCAAACTAACAACATATTAACATGCACGTCCTATTAAACACAACTGAAATTTTAAGTTTTCATATTAGGAGAAAAGCCCTAATTTCTAATAAAACCACTTAAACACTCAACAAATCATGTACTTACGAACGGATTATGCTATTAATCGAACACTTAGACAACGTCATAACAGAAAGAGTCAGTTAATTTCACTCAATTAATTTGTAAAATTGGAGATTACCTAAAAATCCTAATTCAATTTTTTCAGTTTAGGAAAAAAAATACCTTGATACAACAATAAGATGATTGTTTGAAAATCCACAACCAAAATATTTTGATTAGAACAAAAATCACCCAAAAAAACTGATGAAATCGCGATTTAGAAAGTAGAGAATAGAGGAGAGAGGAAGATGAAAGATTTAGAGAGAAGAGAGAGGAGAGAGGAAATGAAATTGAAAAAATAAAAGAGATATTTTATTTTGTTTAGGCGTGGGCCAGGCGCGGGAAATGCACGAAAGTCTTTGTACTTGGTTTATGTTGCCAGCTTAGCAATTAGGGAGGGGGGGTAATAAATATAGGAAAATATAGATCAGGGGGGTAATAGGTCTAATTGAAAGGTTGAGTGCGTAGTTGAGATTTCGACTATAGGTTGGGGGGGGGGGGTATTTGATCATTTTCTCTTTTTCATTTAGTGCATTCGAATAGTGCACTATCTAGCATTTTGATGCAGTATCTACATTTTTCATACAATATCATAAATTTTTTATTTGGTATATACTAAATTGACACTTTCTTTTATTGTATATATTAATTTTGCACTTTGTTTATAATTTTTTTTTACACAGTACACTAAATTTATGCGTTGTTTAATAATTTTATATAACAGATAGCGCATAATATTTGTGCACTATCCATATATTCTGACACATCTTACTCTAATATGTCAAGGTCATTCACATTGATAAGACATTTCAATATGGTGCATATTTTTTGTGCACTATATCAAAAGTTTAGTTTCTTCAATGGATATTAAAAAATTCTATATAAAGAGAACATCTATAGAGCATACTTCATCTTCATCACTTCAACATCTTCAATTTTTTTATAATTCAACTAAATTTTTATTCATTTGAGTCTTAGAGAATGAGTGAACGTGTCAAAGTTGCACTTTTTTGGGACGGTGAAGTTGTCCATGAGGGTAATACAATATATTATAGTATTTCTCCCAAGTGCAACGTCAAGTATCCAATTTCAATCGATCATGAAGAATTTGTTGATTCAATTTTTAGAAGGATGAAAATTAAACGTGACGATTATGATCTATTTATAATCGGACAATACTCAAATTCCTTCACATCACAAGGACTGATAAATTATGGGAAATGGATTATCAGTGAGGATGAGTCATTGACTGAATTTTTAAGGGCTCCTTGTGATTATACCAGTCAAGTAAAGTTAAACATTCTTCAAGTTTATGTTAAGAAGGAGCGGATGACTCGTTGTGCTCACTCTCCTAGACAGACGAATGTCTATACACAACTTGAGAATTCAACTAGTGTTGGTGATGCCCGTTTAACTCATTATAGTAATTTTTTTGATATGAATGCTTCTCAATACATCATGTCGGGTAACATGGCAACACAATCTTCAATACCCGATCTGAACGAAACTTTGAATGAAAGTGACCGGTAACGTCCATGAATTCATTTTATTATTAATAATTTTTATTATCACTGCTTTGTTAAACGTTTGTTATGTCATATGTTTGTTATATTTTTTTCAGGAGCTTAACTCTGCGTGAGATGAATAATGATGAATTTTTTTGACGAGATTATAATTATGGTCAATCATCACAGCTTGAATTGATGGACAATGTTGGAACATCTTTAAATATTTCTCTGTCATTGAATTTTGATGCTATCGACTATTATCAGTATGAAAAATATAATCGAACTTATATTAATTTATATTTTTTGACATGTATTGAAAATATTTAACTATATAAAATACAGGGATAGTGTCATGCGAGATCAACATGTTGTTCTAGAAGATATTGAAAATGGTGATCAAGCAAATTATGGTGAATTGTCACAGAGTGATGATAGTGCGCCTAATAATGCCGATGGAGGTGAATGCCCCTATGCCGATGTGTTTGTGGATATGCATGAAAATGCTTTTGTCCCTGTAGATGTGTGGTGTGAACCGACTAATTTTTTAAATGATAATTTTTTTCTTGTTAGTCAGATGTTGGTCAAATTAAAAAAAGATCTACAATGAGCGGTTAAACTCTATCATATTAAAGAAGGAAGGGGTTTTTTTGTTGTTAAGTCGGAAAAAAAGTCTTCAAAATTTGTTGCAAACGCGTAGATCAAGGTTATTCTTTCAAACTTTGTGCTACCAAGAATAGTAGTAATAACTTGTGAAAAATCAGAAAATACATCGACGAACACACTTGTAATATGGGTGATTGTCGCGAAGCTCACGAAAATTTGGATATAGACATGATTGCAACTGTTCTTGTGCCGTATAGTGAAAAAACACCGAGGTACTAATTCTTATCGAGTTCATTTGACTATAAAAAAAATACTTATCTTTTCGTTTATAATTATTAAGTGTTGTTGTTCACAGGTATCCTATCAAAAGAATGTCAAATCTCCGTTCTCAATAAGTACCGCAAAATAATTAGTCGGTGAAAGGCATATCTTGGACGAAGTCTATGGAAATTGGGAGGGTTCATTTCGTGAATTGCCAAGGTACATCGCTGCTATGAAATATTTCAATCCAGGCTTTGTCGATGAATGGTGATTCGAACACCATGAAGGAGTTAATGAACGCATTTTTAATTATGTGTTTTGAACGTTTAAGCCATGTTAATAGACCATGTTACATATGGTGTGAAGTATCTATTCTCTCATTTTGCATTCAATTCACTCATGCTAGGTGTCAAGGTCAAAACAAAAGGATGAAAATATTCAAGTGTTGAAAGAAGTAGAGCATCTGGTTGAAGGACACAAAGTGAAGGCAATGCTGCTTTTATATGGCTTTCCAAAGTGATCTTCTTCTGACTTCTATTCTTTCACATAAGTGGTCTTTTAATGGATTAAATAAAGAATTCCTCCAAGAAAGTTCATCTAGTAATTTCTAAGAGATTCAATTGGAAATATATCTTATGTTCTTCATCTAATTAGAAATGAATCAGCATTGTCGTATTTGATGCAATAAACTGTCACAAAATGCTACTCCCTCCGTTTCATAATAAATGAATTGTTGGATTTTGGCACACATATTAAGGAAAAAACATTAAATACATAAATTTAACACAACTTTCCATTTTTACCCCCCCCCCCCAAAAAAAAAAAAAGTTAACCTTGTAATACCTTTTCAAAAGTTAATTGGTTGTCAAATCATAAGGGTAAATTTGGAAAAAAATTCAATGATTCACTTATTTTGAAACACCAATAAATACCCCCAACAATTCACTTATTCCGAAACGGAGGGAGTATTTTTTAATACAAAAAAAAAATAAAAAAATAGAGAAGTTAGCCTACCAACTGAAGGAGAGAAGGTGATTTTTTAATTCAAAGGCCCTCCACGTTGTTACCCCACGTTGTTGAAGGATGATTAACTATTTTCTTTTCAAGTGAAATGGACTAGGGTGAGGGAAGAGGGACCATCGGAGAAGCTTTAGGAAAGGGGAGGGGGGGACCATCGGAGAAGGATTTTTAATTGGAAAGAAGTAAGGGTGATATTTTTTTTAACAATGGTGCACTTTTTTTGTGCACCACATATATATATTTTTTCATATGGTGCACAAAAAAAGTGCACCATATATAAAAAAATGAATGGTGCACAAAAAAAGTGCACCATCCACTTTTAACTCTGTTAGTTGCAAACGTTAGAAAAAATATGATATGGTGCACAAAAAAAGTGCACCATGCCTATTTTGGTTACATTCTACTTTGATGATATATTTTCGTCACTTTTTAAAATTTGTGGCATATTTAGATCGCGGACTCACTTTTTTACAAGTCTCTCACAAGTTTGCTGGCCTTGTCTTGTTCCACGTAAACAACAATCTTACCACGATTTTATTCAATTCCCTTGCACCAGATATTTCTATTTTTGTTTTACATTATTAGTACCTCATTACTTAAAACAATTGATTACATAGAATTTATCCATAATAAATACTATTACTACATGTACTGGCCTGGAAACCTTGTGTTTATTTTGATTTGTCAATGTCATTTTTTATCCTTGTATTTTACGGAGTTTTGATCAAAGACTTGAACTCAATTACAAAATAGGAGTTTAAGCACCTTCTGATTTAATGATGGAATGGATTTGAATAAATTTAAATATTAATTTTAACTTTTTTTAAAATATTTTTTTCTAAAAATTTAGAGGTATCACGTCGTCAACTAGATACTGATTCCATCCCATTTTACTTAATCCTCTTCCTAAAAATAGTAGTTATTTCAATATACTTGTTCAATGTATGAAATCAAAATAATTTATCATTTTTTTCTAATAATATTCTTATCATTAAAAGACTACATAACGTATTATTAATCAAATTTAATTTTTTAAAACATAATTAGTAATGTTAATTTAATAAAATAAGCCTCTAATTACAAATAAATATTTTTATTTAGGAGTAATTTCCATGGACAGTCACCTATGTTTTGAAAATTACCTACAAATATCACTTTTGTTTCTTTTAGGACAAAAATATCACTCAACTATCCTTATTTTCCTCAAAATATACTTGATACTCCAAAAATATTTCTTCTTTCCTAGTTAACATGTCATGTCATTAAAATTTCTTTTCTTTTTTTTGTAATCAAAATTTTTATTAATCACCAAAGAGCATTAAAGTCTACAACAAGCAACATCCCAGCTTGTTGATTTCATATATAACATCAATACAAACTCGCATTCTAACTACTCTAAACACGGCCAACAACTATTACTGTCAATAAAACTAGCAAAATTTCACCAAAAGAAAAAAAAACTAGAGAACAAGGCCTAGCATATAGCTTCTCAAGTCTCCAGTAGCTCTCACAATACAGATGCATGCCATTTCTTTGGCTAGCTCTTCAGGTGCCCTCTGCATTTTGTCATATTCTGTCCAAATAGTATAAAGAGTTTCAGTACAGACTTGTTTCAATAGTTTAGCCCTCTTAGAATTGCCTTTGGTTGCTCAAAAAAACCACTGTTGAAGGTGCACATTGGTAGGTATTGGTACTTGCAGCCATCTAAATACTCTTAACCAGAGTTGTGTAGTGAAATAACAATCCCAAAATAAATGAGCACTAGTTTCTGAAGAGGTCTTATTGAAAACATACTCAGGATCAATATTGATACCCCATTTGGCAAGCTTATCCACTGTGTTCAAATTACCATGCAAATATATCCACAAAATAAAAATAGCCTTAGGCCTGGCTATGATTTTGCACATGAGATGTTTCCATTCTTTCTTTGGTAAGTTCCCTAATGATTGCTTATAAAATTGTCTGATTAGACTGTATTTGGAGTCGGCAATCTGCAATTCTTTGACCTTGTCTCTTGCAGCAAAGAGTTTCTTGGTCATCCAACTTGCTTGTTGTGGCACCTGCACTTTCATAAAATCTTCATTTTTTATGTAATAACTGTGAATCCACCTTATCCACAATTTATCTTTCTTTTGTGATAACTCCCAGCAAGTCTTTGCTATAGCACACTAATTCCATAACTTCCAATTAAGAATGTGCAAGCCTCCTGCTGAAACTGGTAAACACGTTTTCTCCCATGCTACCAAAGCCCTTTTAGTGATTGTATTAGTCTCTGACCAGATGTAGCTTCTGCAATAAGCCTCAATAATTTTGGTAACTTTGGCAGGTATCAAAAATATTTGAGCCCAGTAAGCTTGAATACCAAATATCACTATCTTGACTAGTTGAACCCTTTCTGCCTAGGATAAAATTTTTGTTGTCCAGGAGGTAATTTTTGCCACTATCTTCTTAATTAGGGGTTGCCACTGACTAAGAGTGGGTTTCTTTGATGCCAGGGGATGCCTAAATATTCAACGAAGTAGTTGATGTGTAAAAGTTTGAATTATTTTATTTGGTACTTTTCAAAGTTTTTCTAATTTATTTATTTCACCACTTAATAATATTTTTAAAACTCAAGGTATTTATATGAATTAGTACTAATTTAATATTTTTTGGTTATCTATTTCATATACTAAAGATTCTTAAAATGTAAAAGAAACAAAAATGATGGCTTTCGAATTTTCATATACGTACTAAATGACTATTTTTGAAGGAAAGAAAAATTATTTAGTCATGAAACAAATTATTTTTTTTTAAAAATATTAACAAAATAATCTAATATTACAAATGAATCTTTAAAATAGTACCCAACCAATTATCGCTTGCTTTTTGTGGGTTTAGGATAAGGAAACAATATAATTGGCGTTTAATTATATAATAAGACAAAATATAGTATAATAGAAATAAAAATTAATATGAAAAAGCTACATTAAAAATAATAAATTTTTGTTTTCTAAAGTATTTTGCCTATGTTAACTTTGCGAATTTATTTGATTCGTTTATGAATTTACTTGGGGAAAATTCGCAAGACGAATTCATTTTTTATCATTTTTGTAGGCTATCTACATGCGAATTAAAATTTTCAGGTGATAATCACCTTTAAGATTTTTCGATCAAATTTTGTTTGACAAAAAAAAAACTTAGATTTTCTCCTTTAAATTTTTTTTGATAGAAAAATTTGTAGGTCTTATATCGAATTAGCTTGGTCGAAAAATTTGTAGAGAATTAAAATTTATAGATTTGAATAAATGAATTTGAAGAATTAAACAGGTTTATTATTAAGAAAATAAGATTTTAACATGGCATGCCAAGCAGGAGAGAAGAAGGTTTAAAGTGTTAAATATTTTTTGAGAAAAATAGAGATAATTGGGTGATATTCTTGCCCTAAAATAAACAAAAATAATATTTATATACAATTATCAAAACATGACTGACTATCTATGAAAATTATCCTTTATAGGAAGTGCCAAGTAAAATGACGGACAGAGATGCTACCTTTTATTGATCATCACCGGCTATTGCCGACCAAGGATTGGCTAGTGCAGTGCAGTAGGGCGTACCGCGTGAAAATGGGTAACCACCTAACTTGGAGTGATTCGTTTCCCTTTTACCTATGGAGTATTTGGCTGTCCAGAAACGATAACCTCTTCAATAGCAACAAACACCCTATGCCAACCAAACAAGCGCAGGAGAGAGCCATTGAGTATAAATTTTAGAGAGGGAAACATAGAAACATCAGGAATAACTTAAGCTCAAACCATTGCTGGATTCCCCCGGATGAAGGGATGAAACTCAACGTTGATGGTTCATTTGACTCGAATTCGAATGTTGGAGGGGCTGACCGTTTACTTAAAGATATGCATGGGGACTGCGTATGGGGCTTTAATGCTAAATTTGCTGCTCAATCTCCTCTACATGCGGAAACATTAGCCTTGTACTTGGGGCTTAAAATAGCAAAGAAAATGCATTGTACTAAGCTTATTGTAGCCACATATTCCATTACATTGGCCTCAGCTCTTAATGATGCAGTGGTATCCGATAACAACTTACTCATAATGTGCAGTTAATGATGCAGTGGCATCCGATAACAACTTACTCATAATGTGTAGGGATCTTCTTCAGGAGTTGGGGATCACGTTGATACACCATGAAGATAGGAGGGCTAACGGAGTTGCGGATACACTAGCTAAGGAAGGCAGGAAGAAGGAAGTACCTCCGTTTTTTTGAAGAATGGACAGTTCCACCTTTGTTTATTCGTAAAGCTATTGCAATAGACAAAGAGGGAACTTCTTTTGCTAGGCAGCTTATTAACCTTAACTCTAGTACGGTGTTGACTAATAACCCCCCTTTTGTAAGGCATTGTGTGCCAGTAGTTCCTAATATGTGTACTATGTGTAATATTAATAGCTTAGTCATTGATCCGGCAGGGTCATATCCGCAGCTTTGTACTACGTATGATGCATGTTAAGTAATGAATAAATTCTCTTTCAAACAAACAAAAAAAAAGTTATAATGATGTCATTGAACTTGAAGTCAAATTAGATTTTAGGAGTTTCGACCATCAAACGCTCCTAAAAATTCGAGCCGATCGCAACGGACCAAGAGGCTCCTTCTGACCACCAGTGTCATTTATCTTTTATTAATATATTATGTATAGATTTTTTTTATTTTTTAAATCTTATTTATACATAAATATTTACAAATTATCCGACGAAACGGAGTCATCGCTTCACATGCGTAACATGCGTCCGTCCATGTATCAGGTAAGTCTATAGTCAAGTCTTAAAGCAAACTTAGAGAAAGTACTCCTATCAATTAGTGTTTTTTTTACGCTAAACATTTCATACTGAAATAGTGGTGACAAATGGACGGATCGAATGTTATTAGGAGCACGTTGAAAACGAAATATGCCATACAAAAAGATGGGCAGGTCGAATACATGTTTATAACGTGTGGGTTGGGTGGTTCAAATAAATATGAGTTGAAACTGCACCCATCACTAATCATACACTCGCTGGGGATAATGTACCACTCTCTATCAGGTCATGTCTGCCATGACTATTTCCTATCTTCTGAGTTTGTGAACCAAGGAAAGAAGCCACAAAACCATTTGTTCTCTTTCCCTTCATTTTCACATTTCTGAATTCTGATCATTCTTTTTGTTCTTCAAGCCATACATAGTAAGTGTTAATTCCTGGAGTAGGCTTACCTTGATGCATAAGCCATAGGGTCACAAGATTTTCAAGTTATATTGTTGCAAATCAGAGTTTGCTAGCTTCTTTCCCTGCCCTTTCACCAGTTAACACTGCAGACTTGGAGAATATCATCTTGAACAAGAAAGTTAAAAGTTCCTTTAACAAAGCATGTAGCAGGTTCAAACAGTAGGAAACTGCAGCTTATCAGCAGCAACATATAGGGTAAGATCCTTCTATTTATTGCTAGATTTTTTACATCTGATTAAAAAAAAAAAGAAAAAAAACCGTGATTCGCATTGTAGAGAAAGTTCTTTGTAAGGAAAGCTGGGAGCAACAATATTGCAGACATTTCTAATTTGCTATACAACTGCTTCAGAAATTAATGCTGGAAAAAGCCCAGACTAAGAAGGAAGACTACAAAAATGAGCGAGCTCACTTAGAAATCTGAACAGCAACTATATACAGTAAAGATGCATCACCTAAACACAATATACAGCCTCAGCGGTGAAGAATAAAAAAATCAAACCAATATATGCAGAAATGTTACTCATGAAAATTTGTGTCATGGAAAGCCTTTTCTTTCAGCTTCTTCAACAGTCCCTTAGGAAACATCTTTTACCGTGTCCAATAAATTTCATCCTATTTCAGCAAAACGAAATGTTAGAAATCCGTAGCTTTCAGAATTGACTGGCAATCATCTAAAGCAATATACTTGTCAACATTGATAGTTCCAAACAAAATATGATTACATAAGAACATAGGATCATTGCTCGCTCTCTTGATTGCTATTGGATGTAACATATACATACTTCTTTTGTATCAACAAGCTACTTACTGATGCATGACATTTTTCTGTGGTCCTGCTAACTTCTTTTTTTTTTTTACTGGAAGTCAAAGTCTCAAGATGTCCTGTACTTATGATTGCTTTCACTTTTGGAAAACAACTACATCTAGCACAAGTATCTCAATTCTACGAAATACCTGATTCTAAAGGCCGACTTATTAGATTCATGAAACAACTCCAACAAATTAAAACATGGAAGAGAATCACCAATGGAAATTATAAATGGTATTGGCAGCTGCAAAGATTTTTTGAGACATCTGTTGTCTTTGGAATTCCAGTCGTTATTTTTCATATATCAATGAACTCTTCCAAATATCACAAAAACTTATACCAGAAATGAACTCTATGCCAGAAATGATATCAATAAGACTGACAAAATACCAAAATTGATAATGCCAGGACAGATGTAGTTTTATGTGAAGTCATTATACTGCATTCACAACAGTAGCATTTACTTTCCACCATATTCACTTTCTAGTTTGAAAACTCTGGAAATTTTAAAATAACATGGTAATATCGCCTCCCTTATATCTATCAACTACACCTCAATCCTAATTTAGTTGGTGCAACTGAGATTCCAAATATTTTGTTCAACCAAGATAGATGATAGCCCTCTCATATAATTTCAAACCCTCAAGACTGCAAAGTTAAATACTTGTACAAAATCACTCAGGAGTTAGGAGACAATAACTGTTAGAAATGACTCCCTAAGTTATGAAATATGATGTTCACTGACCCTCTATCTGCTTATTGACAAGATTTGTCCGAAATGAATGCACCAAAAGGAATTATGCTTTTGAAAACTAAAGCATATAATTGGAAACCAAACCTGGTCTGATATGAATCGGCTCATTCCACTCTCCAATCCCACATTTGTAACAATTTCCTCCTTTGCAATTTCCGCATCAGTAAAAGTGAGGGCGCCCGTTGCAACTTCCTCGGGCTAAATCCCATCAAGTTTGTAATGTCGAAGCCAGTCCTTAGTGACCGACTTACAAGATGGTACCTTTAATTTTAATAGTTCGAGATTGTGTATGTTCCCCAAAAAGCTGTAAAGGGAAAAACATTAGCTGACTTTTTGGCAGACCACCCGATACCCGATGATTGGGAATTGAGCGATGAACTTCCTGATAAAGACACAGTGGTTATTGAAGCCAGACCCTCGTGGAAGATGTACTTTGATGGTGTCGCACATCGAGATGGAGCTAGTGCCGGTGTGGTGTTCGTCACTCCACAAAAAGAGGTCTTCCCATACTCTTTTACCCTAACAAACCATTGCTCTAATAATGTTGCTGAATATCAGGTGTTAATACTTGGACTTGAGATGGCATTTGACATGAAACAGCTATGATTACAAGTCTTTGGTGACTCCCAATTGGTAATCAAGAAGGTTTTGGGAAGCTACAAAGTCAGGAAGCTTGAGCTACGACCATATCATGATTATGCACAAAAATTGATGGGGTGTCTTGGAGAGGTAACCCTCCAATATGTGCCAAGGAGATAAAATAAGCAATGCCCTAGCTATTTTTGCCTCAACCCTGACTCTTCCAAATCAGACGCGAGTTACTATCCGCCAAGAATGGGTAGTACCCCCGTCAGATGAGGATGTAGAAAAAAAAGTTGAATACCTCATTGCTGTGTTTGAATCTATAAAAGAATATTGGAGATAACATATCATTGATTACTTATGTTAAGGGATACTTTCAGAAGATCCAAGGAAAAAGACTGGCATTCATCGTCGTGTATCTCACTTTTTTTACTACAAAGACACCGCTTATTGTTTTTCTTCTTATTTAGAGGTCCCAACCTTTCAAACACAGAAGTTCTTGTAGTTGATTCTCCAAGTCAGTCAAAGACAGAAGCCCTTTTGTTGGATATAGTAGACTCTTCTTCTACAGAGATGTAGTTACTAACCGCCCTTCTTATGGAGATGCAAATTGGAGGTGGCTACGTATATCCTAGGCCTTCACGTGCCTGCCTGGTTGTACCTTACGAAGGAAGTTTTCCCAACCTTGATGGCTCATTTGGATTGTATCCAACCTTTATAAATAGTATGTATGCATTTGGATTGAAGCCATCCTTCGTACGTTTCGTAGGGAGTGTTATATCTTATGGCGGATTTTGAGCCACAAACTCTCTAAGTAGTCTTGAGGGTGGATTTATTGCGTCAATCCTTCTGATAGGTAAAGTTAGCCCCTTTAGCATATTATCTTGGGCATCAAATGGGCGACCTTCCTCTTTCTTTACCTTTGGTACATATCGAAGAATGGGAGTAGCCTTCTTTTTCGTAGGTGTGATGCTTTGTTTATTCGAAGTAAAGAGGGGCTTCTTGGTGGTGACCTTTTCGACAGTTACAATGACTTTTTTAGATACAAGATTATCACACTTGGTCTTGGTGACATCTTCAACACTTTTCTTATTCACAATATAATTCTTTAAGTAGAATTTTGCATCGAAGAAATGTGACTCAGCTTCAGTGAATGGCTTATCATCGGCAACTATCTTTCTTTCCAATCTATTTTTGAGGTACTTCAAGCATTGATAGTAAGAGGATGAGATAATTTTGTTCTCATGTACCCAAGGCCTACCAAGTAATATATTGTATGAAGCTTTGGCATCGATCGCATGCTGATGATAGGCGAATTTACACGCCTATAGCACTATATTTTGCCCATATTTTAGCCTAGTTTTGAGAACAAATTATATATTTCATGCACTTTTAGTCCTTTTTCCTGTAAGTGAGCTAACGAACATGATTAGCAAAGTTTCAGGTATAAATGATGCAGAATTCAGCATTTTATGGATAACTTGACGCCAAAGAAAGCTTCACGAAAGGAGAAAAGCCAATCTTGGACGCCAAGGACTAAAGATGGCGCATGGAAAATCTGTCCCGGGCTAAAACAGCATTTCTGAAGACTTTGGGGACTAGCAGTAATTTATTAGGATTAGGATAATGATACATTAACCTAGTACAATTGGGTTAAGTATTTCATTAGCTTATTAGGATTAGGATAATGATACATTAACCTAGTACAATTGGGTTAAGTATTTCATTAGCTTAGTAGGATTTGGTTAAGCATTTCATTAGCTTAGTAGGAATAGGATATGGGTATTATAAATACCCTATCTTGCTAGAGATTTCAAGACATCTTCTTACATCTTCTAACATTCAATTCTATTTTATTCTACTTCTAAGACAAAAGATCTCAGAACATATTCTTCTATTAATTCTATTTTTCTTCTTCTATTCTTAAATTCCGCAACAAGAGAAACGTTACTTTGCTAAGGGATTCACGCCTAACGCCTACCACACCATTACAAATGTGAAATCTTTATTGTGGTATAACAACAATGTCAATTATGATTTCCTTCGCACTCATGGGTAACTAAACTTCTCTGTTGGGGTTATGGAAGCCGAATGAGATACTATCTATTGCTGTGAGTTTGTGAGTTCGTGACACGTATGTTGCTTATATCATTATTCTCTTCATCTTAATCTAAATTCTTTGTGGTTGCAAACGCAAGAATACGCCAGTATAACATTTAACTTGTTCGAAAGAAAGGTTATCTGTCTGGAAAAGAGATAATGTCAAGGTAGTAGGGTCCCATCCCCTATTAAAAAGTTAGTGCCGTAACTGGATTAACCTCTTGGAGAATTCGTACCGTTAGACACGCTTTAAGATCGAAAGAGTTAAAGTGAAATAATCCTCGAATAGGTCGAAAGACGCCTGGATTTACCATCGAATACAATTCTCTATAAGCACATGCATGTCTGAATTCAACACACTCATAGTCAATAGAGACGTATAACTCAGAAGGTGGACATAACCCCAACTCCTAAATTCTCATTGTTTCACAACCTACTAAACATTCTTTCTTTTACTTTGCTATTTTCTGCTTTACTCTCTTATTTTGGTTACATTACTTTCACAATACAATTCCCCCCTTTCTTACGAGACTTGCACTAAAAGTCTAATAATCGTTGCTTACTTGTTGACCAAGCTATTCCCTGTGGGATCGATACCCAACCCAGGTTGGGTTCTATATTTGCTAACGACCGCTTTACACTCCTACGAGAGCTGTAGATTAAGCGTTACCAAAAATTGGCGCCGTTGCCGGGGAATACAAGTGTCAATTAAGTTCGCAATAATTACTAGACCCTTTGGTCAAAGATTCTCGTACTTTTACTTTTAGTTTTTGTTTTAGTTTACTGCAGGTTTTTATTCAGTGCATGCCCCATACCCGAAGTTCTGGTCAACCGTTATTACCTATCAATCCTGAACCACAACGTATTCGCAGAATGGAGGCACAACACGCAATTGAAAGGATGGCTGCTCAACAGGAACAGGCGAGACTAGCTGCACTAGCCGCCGCTCAAGTGCATCAACAGAATATTGATAACCCTGGGCGAGCAACAAATCCTGACGATGAAAATCTAGGTGATGACGAGCTACTAAACCCTAGGCATGCCGCTGAGATCGCAACACCTGCCAACAGAAGAGATCGTCAAGCTAGGTTTAGGCCTGAACGCCAAGCTATGCAGCCAGCTTTCGACGATGATGATGATGATCTTGATGGAGCCGGAGCCACAGGAGCTATTATTCCCCCACCATTAGCGCCCGGAACCAAGTTCAACATCACAAGCACCATGATTCAGTTATTGCAACTCAAGGGATTATTTGGTGGACTAGCAGGCGATGATCCGAATATGCATCTCATCAACTTTATTTCTACATGCAAGTCGTTTGACAATCCTGGAGTTGGTCAGAATGCAATTCGGTTACGCTTATTTCCATTGTCTCTGTCTGGGGAGGCAACTCTATGGTTGAATGGGCTGACTCCTGATTCTATTACAAATTGGAGGCAATTGAGAGACGTTTTCCTAGAAAGATTCTTTCCGTCATCCAAAAGAGCACAATTGAGAGATGAAATCAGCAACATTCGTCAGCTTCCCACTGAAGCTCTTCATGAAACATGGGAGAGGTTCAAGACAAAGCTAGCGAGGTGCCCAAACCATCATATGACTAATGTTCACCTAATGGAGATATTATATAGAGCCCTGAATTCAATAACTAAACCAGTGGTGGATAATACGGCTGGAGGATCCTTTATGGATCTCACCTTTGGTCAAGCAAGCAATATGCTAGATCGTATGACGAAACAAAGTAGAGCTTGGCACACCAGGGATTCTGAGGTAGCAAGCCCCACTTTATCTATAGGCATGACTGCAGACCAAAGGAGAAGAGAAGAAGAACGTGATCAAGATATGGTGCACATGAAAACACAAGTGGATCTTCTTACAAAGCATCTATTATCAGGGAAGACCGAAAAAGTGAAAGCTATTGCGTCAAAATGAAGAGACGAATCTGATTCGGAAGAGGAAGCCAACTACTTGAACAATCAGGGGGGTTTTCGAGGTAATACCCAAGGAAACCAAGGTCGGAACTATTATGATAAATATGGAAACAAGTACCAAGGTAGTTGGAAGAACAAGAATGACAAAAGTGGTTTGTATGTTCCCCCTGGAAGACGTGACGCCACCACATCTAGTTCTGGAAGTATGGAAAACATGATGGCTAAACTACTGAAAGGAGTGGAAACAACTAGCGCGGGAGTAACGGAGGTAATAAATGATTTGTTCTCTATGAAGCAATTAGTTGATTCACATTCCACTTCAATCAAGTAAATAGAGCAGCAATATAGCCAAATTTCAGCAACACTCAATCAAAGAAAGGCTGGCACTTTACCTAGCGACACTGTGCAAAATCCAAGGAATGAGGGATCATGCATGGCTATTACTACTCGAAGTGGTAAGGCACTGGAAACTTCATCTAAGGGAAAACAAGTGGTCGACGATGTAGCAGACATTGATGACAATGCAAAAGGAGAAGTTGCCGTAGAATCCACCCACGACATCCATGACGGTACACCGAGTATGTTGCAGCCTGAAAAGGCTGAAAAACGAAGGCAAGAGGAGAAGAAAGTCGTGGAGAGAACAATTCCACATCCAACACCACCTTTTCCTCAAAGATTGAAGAAGGTGGCGGACGAGACAAAGTTCAGCAAATTCATAACTATGTTAAAACAGCTGACCATTAATGTTCCATTGGTGGAGGCACTTGAACAAATGCCTAGGTATGCGAAATTTATGAAGGATATTTTGACAAAGAAGCGGGCAGTAAGCTATGAGCCGGCAGATAATATTCATCATTGCAGTGCAATTGCCACAAGGTCCTTAGTACAGAAGAAGGCAGACCCTGGTGCTTTCACTATTCCTTGCACGGTTGGATCTATGAATTTTGCTAAGGCATTGTGCGATTTGGGAGCTAGCATCAATTTGATGCCACTATCCGTCTACAGAAAGTTAGGGTTGGGCGACCCTACACCAACCAATATGCGGCTCGTGATGGCAGATAGGTCGGTAAAACGACCTGTGGGTATCTTGAATGATGTGTTGGTGAAGGTGTCTACCTTCATTTTTCCTGCAGACTTTGTGATTTTGGATTGCGAGGTGGATTCTGAAGTTCCCATAATCTTGGGACACCCTTTCCTTGCTACAGGAAGTGTGCTTATTGACATGAGAGCTAATGAGCTTTTATTTCGGTTGAATGACGAAGTGGTCTGCTTTGATATATGCAAAGAAATGAAGCAGCCCAGCGATATGAATGTGTTCTCTGTAGCTGATGTTCATCATGAGGATAAAAAAGCATTATCTGTAGAGAAACAGCTTACTGTTGAGCCATTGTCTGCTGCGCCACTGAATGTTGAGCATGAGGACGATGAAGATTATGAAGAACTTATGGGTGCTCTAACAGAAATAGAGTCCTATTCCAATACTCCTAAGCAACCGGACCGTGATCTTAAGAATCAACCGTCACCAACAGCGAAGACTTTCCTTGAAGAGCCACCAATGCTAGAATCGAAAGAGCTCCCCGATTATCTAAGGTATGTGTTCTTGGAAAGTATAAATATACTTCCGGTGAGTGCGGATGATTTAAGTAAACAGCACGTAGAGGCTCTCATCTCTGCTCTGAAGAGATACATGAGAGCTATGGGTTGGACTATTGATGATATAATTGGTATCCCTCCTGGGATAGGCATGCACAAGGGTCATCTCGAAGAAGATTGCATGCCTACAAGTAAGCCTCATTATCGTCTGAATCCATTCAGAAAACGATCCACCATCTATCTCGACGAAGTCTAAGTACTCGAGGTAGCTATGTCGTGCCGCGATAATTAATCAAGCGCTAGATGGGAGGCAACCCATCGTTTATCATTTTTTATTTTTTTGTCTTTCTATCATTCTAGTACGTGTTTCGTTTTTGATAAATAAAAATCCAAAAATAAGAGTCGTGCCACGACCAAAACTAACGCGCTTGATGGGAGGCAACCCATCGTACTAATCGTTTTAATTGGTTTTGAGCGAATGTAGGTGCAAGAGGTATAAAACGAGGAGATCGATTTCAGATGTGATTTGGACGTATGGCATGGTAAAGGTGGTAAGTTAGGAATTAAGATGCATAAGGCTATGGATTGAGCATTGCTCATGACAAAATAGGCATCGAGCAAGGCTAGGCCTAGGTAAAACTAGGCCACAAACAAGGCAAAGCCTATACTATAGCCCAAGGTCTCAGAATCTAGTGTGCTATAGCATAGGCGCCGCCCATGCTCAAGTATGCCATAGCATAGGCGCCGCCTATGCTAAAGCATTTGGTCTCTGAATCTCATATGCCATGCTAAAGGCGCCGCCTATGGACACTAAATGCTTTGCAAAAGGAACCGCCTATGCTCACCAAATGCTTTGCAAAAGGCGCCACCTATGCTCACCAAATGCTTTGCAAAAGGCATGGCCTATGCTACGGCATTCTGCTCAACTAGGCAAAGCATTAGGCACCGCCTATGGTCACTTTTTGTCGCCAAAACCAATTTTAAATGGGTCAAAACCCGACCCATTCTTTTCCTATATAAAGGAGACTTAGTCTTGAGGCACAAACACATTGAAAACCTAACATAGGCGCCGCACATAGCATCCAAATCTTCTCAAAACTTTTGCTCTTCCACTTCACAAGAACATCTCCAAAGGCTTCAATCACGTAAGTACTCTTGTGTTCTTCATCTATTTTTTGTAAGTACTACGTTACTCTGTCTATTATGAATTGCTACATCTTGAAGAAATATTGGTGATGTGAATGTGTTTGAATTGTTGATACACAACCAAGTGAGTGAACATATACGTTAGGATGATCTTAACTTGTTTCCGACTTCAATTCGATTTTGATGCATTGTCATACTACTTGCGGAATTGCTATAGTCATGAACATTGCATACTCTTGTCACTTGAATACTTACATGTTGGGATGTCTCGCTCATCGGAATAAGACTTATAGTTGCCTACCGACATAGGAGATTGTGATTATTGATAGAAACAATACCATGATGTAATCCCTATGTAGTAGTCTTGGTATATCTAACATGAAAATATTGCAAAGGTTGCAAGAATTGATACATCTCTGATTTTCTTGTTGGAATATAGCTCCTACAACGTATGTCGATGAAGTCTAAGTAATCGACCACTTTCACTTCACTAATTCGTATCAACAAACTAAGTGTGGGGTGGTACCCCTACTGCTTATGTATAGATTGTATCCATTGAGATTGTGCTAACGTGAACTCTATTTCAAGTCTCAGGTACAATGGCACCCAAAGCAAGACAAGGCAAAGATAAGGCTACCACTTCCCAAAAGAGCAAGAAAAGAAGTCGCAAGGAGCAAGGAGAATCATCCTCGCTGCAAATACCTTGACTCACTCTTGGAATTAAGTGGGATACTTATGAGGAACTTCTGAGGATGACGATTCTGATGATGATTCCGACGAAAGGGGTATGACCCCTGACATAGAGGATGAGTCCGACTAACCAGATTCTTCTTATTTATTTTCCACTGAGGACAGTGTGTCCCGTCTAAGTGTGGGGTGCTGGTATTTTCATGCTATACTTCTCTATCCACATTTGCATTTATTTATGTTTGTTTGTTTTGTTAGTAGTTAATTGTTTTTTTTCAGTAGTTAAATTTTTTTTTCTAACTTAGCATCGCATGAAATTATTCTAATAGGCAGCATGAGATTATGACAAGAGTTTGTGCTAAAATCATGACTATTGAGACATTTAGGCTCTAATTGTGACTCACTATGTGATATTGTTTGGCTTAATTCCTTCATCTGTTGGGTCAAGAGTCTATACTACTCCCAATAAAGTCGACCATGTGCCTTGTGTGTGTGAGATAATAGTATATTCTGTGCTTGTGGCTGATGCTAGAACTTGCCTGGTATGTATGTAAAGCGAAAATAAGGAGTGTAAGTTAAGGAGATGATTTAGGCATTTCTTTGGCAACCTATGATTATTTACCTTCTTTTTACCTACCCATGGACATCATCCTAGTTAAACCCTTTTGAGCCTTTAGCCTATTTTCTTTGACAAACCTCGTATGTAAGCCTAATCCATTTTTTTTCAAGACCATAATTTGATCCAAATTCCTAAGTGCTTTAAAGTGAAAAAGTCATGTGACAAAATAAGAGGAAATTGGGTGAGTATGATGCTTTAGAATGCATTGGTGCTTGAATGAGTTATGAAAAAAAAAGTGCTATCATAAGAGGTTTGTTATCAAAAGAAAAAGGAAAGGAAAACTGAAAAGTTAGTTATGTTTAAAATTGAAAAACAAAAGAGGAGAAAAAGAGTGGTAGAATAAAAGAAAGTAGAAAGGTTGTTTGAAAGAAAAGTGTTAATGATACAATGTGATGTATTAAAGCGCTTAGGAACATAGTCACTATTTCTGGCCAAAATAGTCCTACCCATCCCTTAGCCTACATTACAACCATCAAAACACCTATTTGATTCTAAGCTTAGCATTCTTGACATTTAGTGGAGCATTACACTAAGGGCAAGCCTATGGTCATCAGTTGCTGCATATGAATTCTTTGTGAGAGTGAGAGCAAGGATATTTTGATACCCATGTTTGAAAAATATGCTATACTTGAGAGTGATTATGGGTAATATATTGTGAGACACACATGGTTGATGAGTTTTGGGTAGTTGTGTATGATTCTTTGTGCCTTAACTTTTGAATATGAGTTGACCACCATCACGAGTCTATGTTGGAGGCTAAATGGTCTCTACTAATGATCGGAAAACTACTCTTTGTTGATAATTGTTGTGCTTGTCTTGACAAATATTTTATGTTGTTGCTGTGAAACCCTAAGTTGATGTTTAGAGGGACATGATATTTTGTTCGAGGACGAACAAAGCTTTAAGTGTGGGGTGTTGATGATAGGAGAATTTACACGCCTATAGCACTATATTTTGCCCATATTTTAGCCTAGTTTTGAGAACAAATTATATATTTCATGCACTTTTAGTCCTTTTTCCTGTAAGTGAGCTAACGAACATGATTAGCAAAGTTTCAGGTATAAATGATGCAGAATTCAGCATTTTATGGATAACTTGACGCCAAAGAAAGCTTCACGAAAGGAGAAAAGCCAATCTTGGACGCCAAGGACTAAAGATGGCGCATGGAAAATCTGTCCCGGGCTAAAACAGCATTTCTGAAGACTTTGGGGACTAGCAGTAATTTATTAGGATTAGGATAATGATACATTAACCTAGTACAATTGGGTTAAGTATTTCATTAGCTTATTAGGATTAGGATAATGATACATTAACCTAGTACAATTGGGTTAAGTATTTCATTAGCTTAGTAGGATTTGGTTAAGCATTTCATTAGCTTAGTAGGAATAGGATATGGGTATTATAAATACCCTATCTTGCTAGAGATTTCAAGACATCTTCTTACATCTTCTAACATTCAATTCTATTCTATTCTACTTCTAAGACAAAAGATCTCAGAACATATTCTTCTATTAATGCTATTTTTCTTCTTCTATTCTTAAATTCCGCAACAAGAGAAACGTTACCTTGCTAAGGGATTCACGCCTAACGCCTACCACACCATTACAAATGTGAAATCTTTATTGTGGTATAACAACAATGTCAATTGTGATTTTCTTCGCACTCATGGGTAACTAAACTTCTCTGTTGGGGTTATGGAAGCCGAATGAGATACTATCTATTGTTGTGAGTTTGTGAGTTCGTGACACGTATGTTGCTTATATCATTATTCTCTTCATCTTAATCTAAATTCTTTGTGGTTGCAAACGCAAGAACACGCCAGTATAACATTTAACTTGTTCGAAAGAAAGGTTATCTGTCTGGAAAAGAGATAATGTCAAGGTAGTAGGGTCCCATCCCCTATTAAAAAGTTAGTGTCGTAACTGGATTAACCTCTTGGAGAATTCATACCGTTAGACACACTTTAAGCTCAAAAGAGTTAAAGTGAAATAATCCTCGAATAGGTCGAAAGACGTCTGGATTTACCATCGAATACAATTTTCTATAAGCACATGCATGTCTGAATTCAACACACTCATAGTCAATAGAGACGTATAACTCAGAAGGTGGACATAACCCCAACTCCTAAATTCTCATTGTTTCACAACCTACTAAACATTCTTTCTTTTACTTTGCTATTTTCTGCTTTACTCTCTTATTTTGGTTACATTACTTTCACAATACAATTCCTCCCTTTCTTACGAGACTTGCACTAAAAGTCTAATAATCGTTGCTTACTTGTTGACCAAGCTATTCCCTGTGGGATCGATACCCAACCCAGGTTGGGTTCTATATTTGCTAACGACCGCTTTACACTCCTACGAGAGCTGTAGATTGAGCGTTATCACATGCATCAATGCATTTAATTGAAAATCATCCAAATGAATCCCCAACTTTATAGTTCTTATGGCCCTCTGGTCCCCTTGGTTAAATCCTTGGATCATTATATGACTTTCAGCCAGTCCATCGGTAGCGATGCCAAGTTCCTTCATTGTACAGATAGGCAGGATGTTAACTCCGGATCCCTCATCAATCAAGATTCTATTTATCTTTTTTCCTAGAACTTGACCTACCATGTACAAGGGATGATTATGTAGGGTTGCTCCAAGAAGAAGGTCGCTATTTGTAAATGTGATTTTTGTATCACATACATGTGTTTCTTGTCTAAGTGGCTCCGTAGGCTTTTAAAAATATAGAGGAACCTCCACGGGTGGGTTTTCACCCTTTGCCCCCTCCTTGGTAGTATTAAAACAAGACGCCCCAAGGTTGACTTGAGCAGTCCTTGCAAGAAACCAACTTGGTAAGAATTCTTCCAAAGTTACTAGACACCGTGGTTTTTGGTAGTGAAGCTCTGTCACCCTCGTCTTTTTTGGAAGTTCAACCAACTTTTGTTTCCTTGATTTATTCACCATTCTCCTTCTAGTTGGCTGCTCAGACGTCTCCTGTCGCAGACTCATCTTCTTGCGTCTGCGCCTGGTCACCAGAGTCCAACCTTCATTATCACCTTTGTCAACTGAAGACCTGTCAGGCTCTAATATTTTTTCATTATGCTCTTTGACACATATTTGAATTGGATCTAGAGAGTCAAAAGTGATAGAGATCTAATGAGAATTGGTCATCTCATCATCGAAGAAGATCTTCTTCTCGTTTGCTAGTTGCATGACTTTGTCTTTAAAGATAAAGCATTTTTTCAGAGGGTGACTTACAAGCCTATGATATTTGCAATAATTAGGGTTATTGGTCCTTCCATCTTTTTGGGGCCGCTTTATCTCTGGGAGTTCAATGAGCTTATGCTCAAGAAGTTCATCGAAAATCTCAGCAATATCAGAATCAAGGAAGGGATATTCTTTCTCTTGCATCTTTTTTCTGATTTGGACTTGCTCTAGAAGTCATCTTCACACTTTGTTTCTTGCTTACCTTCGTGGTGATCTTCACAGGAGACACGTCAATATTTATAGATTCCTTGTTTTCATTTTTAGGGACAAACTTGCCCCATATTTTAGGTTCCTGAGCATTTTTTCCCCTTCGAGGGTCATGGATAGGCGTTGCTCTGTTTCCATCAGAAGACATGCTCAACTTCATATCGTGATCTCAGGTAGCTAACTCTTCAAAGGATTTAGGCTTAATGTCTTGCAAGATGTAGAGAAGCTCCCAGTGCATTCTTTGGACGCACATCTCTATTGCAGAAGCTTCGTTGAGCCTATATTTACAGTTTAGGCTAGCATTTCTCCATCAATTGATAAATTCAATGAATGGTTCGTCCTTTATTTGTCGAGTATTTGTGAGCGCTACATGCTCACTGTACGCCTTGTGCTAGAAAAGCGATTTAGAAACTCGTGCTCCAATTGCTCCCAACTATCGATGGAATTAGGCTCAAGGTCTGTATACCAATCAAAGGCATTTCCCTTTAGGGAATGAACAAACTATTTGACAATATAGTCACTGTAAGTTCCAGCATTATTACATGTTCAACAAAGTGTGTGGCATGTTGTTTTGGGTTTCCCTTGCCCTCAAATTGTTGAAATTTAGGGGGTTGATAATAGGCAGGCATTTTGAGGCTATCTATCCTCGCAGTGTAGGGCTTATCATACGCAAGGAAAGACTTGGTAACAACATCATACTTGTCTTTGAGGGTCCCTTCAATGAATTTCTTCAATTGCTCAATCGGGATCATTCCCTCAGAAGAAACTTGCACCTCTTTAGTAGGTGGTGTTTGTTTCATAGGATGTTCTGTCTCATGAACCTCTGGAGATTTTCCAGGTGCATGGCTAGACTCTTCGTGTATCATACCTTTTACCCTATTCGCTATCTTATCAATTCGAGCCTCTTGATTCTGAACATATTTGGTCAGGCCCTCAATTGCCTTTGTCAGATTTGCAAGTTGCTCCTCCACAGATGAGGCATCAGTCACCATTGCTTGCATGATCACTGGATATGTTGGAGAGTAACACGGATTATCACATAAGTTAATCTTTGAAGTGGTCAGCTTATGCAGTGTAAGTGAAGATTACGCATTTGTTGAACGACCATCGCTCTTTGCGCTAGAGTATTTGGAACCAGAGTATTCAAGTAGAGCGAGAGTCCTCTTAAACGATTCTGTCGCATTGCTTCCTCCTTCCAAGCACTTGCATTGGACTTCGTTCATTTTGGGGTTGAATATCCAAAAACTAGAGTTGGCGCGGACGACACTAGACATGTTTGTTATCCTAGCAAGCCTTCCATGCTTCTTGTGACAGCTCCCAAGCTTCCGAAAGTAACACGAAGGATTCTTTCTTCTTCAGCAGAGAATTTTGAATCAGTAGCCTTGGAAGCAGTTGATTGAGAGTTGACCTTCTTGGAAGTCATTTTGTTGTTCTTAAACTTTGAAGTACAAAAAGTTGAGATGAGGGGTAGAGATTGTCCCACTGGGCGTGCCAGAATTTGTTGGACAATAAAATTTTGAGTCGAAAAAATAAATAAATCGAGACAAGAAAATATTGCAACGATCAATTTATTGATTTCAATATGTGAGTGTTACAATCTCTATGAATCCTCTGATTCGCCTTTTCAAATATAAATTCAAGGGCTTAAAGCTTGATCTTGAATTTGAACTTGATTTGATGGATTTGAGGGATTTTATCTTGACTTGTGCTTGAATTCAAGGGCTTTTGAGCTTGTTTTTTAATATTGCGGTCTTGATCTGGAATCTTGATGAACTTGATTTGAATGCTTGAGCTTTTTAGAGAAATTGCGGCGTTTGATCCACGAGCTTTCTCTTGCTTCTTGTTAGAGTTCTGGGGGTCCTTTTTCTGAATTATGAGACCCTTATTTATAGTTGTGAAAAAGGAAGAACATAATGAAGATGGATTTTCTTTGACCAATCAAATTCAAGTGACATGGTGCCTTTTATGGGCTTTAATTTTATTGGGTCTGCTGCATCATTTTGACATGTGGCACGGTCCTATTGGATCCTTCCCTGGACTTGGCATGCCACGTCATTTGACATGTGGCACTTATTTGGGCCACTAGAATATGATAATATCTTGGACTTAGCAAAGTGGGCTCCTCATTTTGTAGCCCAAATCAATGGGCTAGCCCAATAAAAATTGGACTTTAATTAAATCCATATATGTTTGGACTTAAATAATTAATCCAATTATATTAATCCGCAATATTTATTTGGGACTAATATATTTTGAATTTAATATAATCCAAATTTTGTACAAATTTAAATTTAATAAAATTGCATCGCCTACAGCAGTATAATAATATAATAGTGTATAATAATATTACTACTACAATAATAATATCATAATCAATATAATAATTATAACAGTATATAATTACCTATTAGCAATTTAATGATGCTAAATATTAAATAAATGTTATTACGATATTATTTTAAGTGATATACAAATTATACTTGAGTCCTGCTTGACACTGTCATAAGAAATTATTTCACCAGTGTAAAATATTACTCCATGATCAAACAAGCACTTTCCTGATTAATTAAAGGATATTCAAAATTAAATAAGTCTTCCAAATTAATTAGAGGATACAGGAATCAGTAAAATTATTAATATAAATACCAACAAATTAAACACGGCTATTATTTAATAGGAGAAGTTAAAAAAATAAAAGAAAAAGACAAAAGATGAAGAGAAACTCGTGAAAAGAGATGCTAAAGAGTAAAATAGAAATTTTTTTGGTGTATTTTGCTGTAAGAATTGAGGAAGTATTTATAGTGATCAATAGACTTGAAATATTTGACAAGTGTAAAAATGCATGATTTTCTTTGTTGTCATATAATTGTTAGTAACCCTCTTCTTCAAGTAAAAGTTAACTTTTCAAATATACATTTTAATTGGAAAATTTTAATATGGTTGAGGTTCAACCAACAAAAGTTGAGAGAGGTTCATTTATATTTTGACACGTGGATAAGTGGGCTAGTTTTCTTATTTTTAACCTCAAAATAAATAAACAAAAGACTGAAAATATATTGTTTTTCTTGTGGGTCCCATTAGGCACATATATTGCACTAAATAAATATACAAAATTATAGTAATTGTGATTTGTGGGGTCGATGCTTTATAATTTTCGTATTCTTTTATTACTTCCTCCGTTTCATTTTACTCGTCTCAAATTTTCTAATTGAATTTCTCATTTTACTTATAATTTTTTATTAATCAAGACAAGATAATTTTTTTCCTTTTTTACCTTTAATATTAATTTTTTAAAAAATTAAAATGTAAAAATCATTTAATAGGGATACTATGGTAAAGTATTCATATTATTAATTATTTTTCTTAATCAAGATACAATGTCAAATTGAGACGATTAAAATGAGACGAAGGAAGTATTTGTTATCAAGTCTCTTTATATTAGTTCAATTTAAAATTAAATAGATAATTTATTATTTTATGTATTTTTAGTTCTATTATTGAGTACTAATTGTATCAATTTTATTTAGATGAATTATAATAATAATAATAATAATAATAATAATAATAATAATAATTAAAGGTAAAATAATTAAATTATTATTTTATATTATTATTCTTAAGAATGTGTCAAGCCAAATACTGATAAGTAAATATGAATTAAAAGGATATCAAACAAAGTTTTGAATTTTATCCTTCTTTAAAATATATTTTTTTGCTTCTAAACAAAAAAAAAAAAAAAAATCTTGTTGATTATATTTCAAATAATTCTATTAACAGTTTATTTTGATATGATTTTTTTTCTTAATCATGTATTTGTGTTGTGATGTTTTGAAATTCTTTGTTATCTTATAATCAAGTCATTTGCTAAAAATTTAATTGTTGCTCAAGTGTTGTTATTTTAGTAATATTTCATCAGTTAAATTTGTGTAAGTATTCAGTTGACATAGCAGCATTTATGTAAATAACGATTTGATAAATATTATATTTCCTTTTTTCAATCTTAAATTACTATATTATTTTTTTTAACTTCTTGAAATAATAATTTATTTGAGTTGAATATTTGTTAGATTTAGAGGGAAAAAATAAGAAATGAACATCAATTTCTGATTTTCCTTTTTTTTTGCGTTGAAAGTATGTCAACTTTTTCTTAACAGGACGCCAACTTAAAAAAAAATCAAGTTAAGTCTGAATAGCTAAACATGTAATTTCAATTTTTAATTGAATTATTTGAAATATAATCAACATGATCTTTTTTGTTTTGGTTTTGAAGCAAAAAACGTGATTGTTAAAGGAGAATAAAATTTAAACTTTGTTTGATACTCTTTAATTCATATTTACTTATCAATGTTTGACTTAACACATTCTTAAAAAATAATAATATAATTATTTCACCTTTAATTATCACTATAATTCATCTAAATGAAGTTGCTATAATTAGTACCTAATAATAGAATTAAAAATACATAAAATAATACATTATCTCTTTAATTTTAAATTGAACAAATATAAAGAGACATAACAACAAATAAAAGCGGGGAAGATAAAAAGCATGGACCCCACATCAATATAATATATTTTCACTCTCTTGTTAAAACAAATAAAAGAGGGAAAGATAAAAAGCATGGACCCAACATCAATATAATGTAAACTGGCCCACTTATCCACGTGTTAAAATATGAATGGAACCTCTCCCAACTTTTGTTAGTTGAGCCTCAACCATATTAAAATTTTCCATTTTAATTGGCTTCTAAAATAAGATTTTATCATGACTTCTCAAACACACAAACATAAATTCTTTTTGAAAATATTATTTTTTTTAAAAATAAATATAACATTTTGCCTACAGAAACGAAAAGATTCAGTATGAATATATATTTTTACATATTGAAATTATTTTCTTTGTTTATCCCGAAAAAGAACTCAAAGAAGGGAGACTGCAAGAAAATTCAGTATGAGCATATATTTTTACATATTGAACTTAGTAAAAATTATTTTATATGTACTTTTTAAATTTGTTTATTGCAAATTGTAATTATACTTTTGTATAATTATTGAACTGTAGAATTAATTGCAAGTCGTAGTAATTTTATTAAAATGTAATAATATTTTATTTTTAAATTAAAAAATATATATATTTACCTCTCTCCTAAATAATTACCACTTGTGTGGGGGTAAATTAGGGTAAAAGAACCCACTTATACTCCTTCACTTGGAATTGACTTCATCTTTTTCGAATTGAAAGTAACATTGATTATCTTTTTTATTGCAACAAAAAATTATTTGATATCAAATAACTATCAATTAGTTTATTTTCAATATCTACGGTGATAGTTTTTCATTCAATATTCATTACATACACTAAAAAGGTTATGTAACATACAACATCATTTGTCACATTCATAAAATTCATTTCATACAAAATGTGACATATGCAAAACTTCATTAATAACAATTTTAATATCAATTTCATACATTGAGAACTTAAAAAAAATTATTACTTAAGTATGTAATGAGTATATAAATTAACTTCAACGAAATTAATTAAACTAATTCATAGATAACACATTATGTATCATTTTCATGCATTAATTCATGGATATCACATTATGTATCATTTTCATACACTAAAAACAACTACTATAAGAATACATCATTTATATGTAAAATTTTATATACCAATTTCATAAATTGAGATCCCAAATAATGAAAATTATTTAAAATATAGTATGTTATATATAAACTGATTTCAACTTAATCGTTTAAAATAATACATGAATACTAGATTGTATACAATTTTAATAGATTAAAAATAAACTATTGACATCAGTTTTCATACGGTAATTCTATCATCAATATTATTGCAAATTCAAAAGAGAGTGGATGAGAAAGAGAATATTTATTTTCCTTTCGAAAAATTGAATAGAAACATTATTGAAGAAATAGGAAAAATCATGTTCATTAGTTGGTTTCATAATTTTAGTCCACATAATAACTAATTCCTATTAAAATGGAAGATTCTTTTAATAAAAATATTTACTTTTTTATTCTAAATTTGCTAATAATTTGTTTTTTATTTTTCTTAAAAATTGTTATTAATTGCAATCTAAAAAGTATTGCGACTTATAATATAGAATACATATAACTTGATTTTTTTCCCTTGAAATCATTTTCTTTGTCTATCCCGAAAAAGAACTCAAAAGGGGAGACTGCAAGAGCATAAGTCCACGTAATAGCTGGCATGCAAGGCCGCTAAAATTAGTTGGTTCCATAATTTTAGCTCACATAATAACTAATTCCTATTAAAGTGGAAGATTTTTTAAATAAAAATATAAACTTTTTTATTCTAAATTTAGTAATAATTTCTTTTTTATTTTTCTTAAAAGTTGTTATTAATTGCAATCTAAGAAGTATTGCTATGACTTATAATATAAAATACATATAACTTGATTTTTTTCCCTTGAAATTATTTTCTTTGTCTATCCCGAAAAAGAACTCAAAAAGGGAGACTGCAAGAGCATAAGTCCACGTAATAGCTGGGCATGCAAGGCCGCTAAAATTAGTTGGTTCCATAATTTTAGCCTACATAATAACTAATTCCTATTAAAGTGGAAGATTTTTTAAATAAAAATATTTACTTTTTTATTATAATTTTGCTATAAAAAAATTTTAAAAGTTATTATTAATTGCAATCTAAGAAGTATTGTTATGACGTATAATTTGATTTTTTCCCCGAAAAAGAACTCAAAAAAGGAAGACTGCAAGAGAATAAGCCCCGTTCAGTTAACCCAGTTAGACTGAGCCACGTGAATGACTGTCATAACTAGCCAATATCGCTACTGAGCTAAGAAGTATTGTTATGACGTATAATTTGATTTTTTCCCCGAAAAAGAACTCAAAAAAGGAAGACTGCAAGAGCATAAGCCCCGTTCAGTTAACCCAGTTAGACTGAGCCACGTGAATGACTGTCATAACTAGCCAATATCGCTACTGAGCAGGAGTCAACAGGCTCCACCACGTCTCAGCCCAACCCATTTTAATTGGGCTTGACTCCCAGCCCATGCAGGAGCTAACTCGTTGCCGAGCCTGCATCTCTGCAGAAATGGCCCGGGGACTTTCCTGGGCGATAGCCCACCACAATGGATGGACCTCGACCCGTTCACGTCGTCTTGCAGTCAGGATAGCAAATGCAAGCGGGCAACACTAATAAAAAGCAAAAAAAAGCAGTATATATAGACGATGTGGGACTATTTGTTTTTAAGTAATAATCTGACCATAATTTATTAGTCTTCAAGAAGGGTTTAAAGTCCTCTTCTTTTTCTTTGTAAAGTATTCAGAGGTCGTTTGGTATGCGGGATGGAATAAGTAGGAAAATTTCAACGCATAGAACTATTTTATCCTCCCATCATTTTAGTATAAATGGTGGGACAAAATAGTTTCGGAATTAGCTAACACCTCACACTAAACATGACATAAAGTTGATCTCAAATTTTATCTCGAGAAATTATTCTTATCCCATATACCAAACAACCCCCGATTATTGGGCTTTTAGTATAGTTTCCTCATCCAAATTTAATTCGCTCAAAAACAAGTTTTTTTTTTTTTTCAAGATATCCCAGTCCGACAGGGCAAGGACTAATCCTCCGTGGATCTGAGTGCTCAAAAACAAGTTATTCCTCATTTATTGAGAATTGGTGAAAATTATTTGAGAAAGATTTCATTTCAGCAAAGTTGGGTGCTGAAATTGAAGATGCATACAAATGCGAAGGCAGTATTATCAAAAAATCAATTGGATTTTGTGTGTTCGACTCCTTCCGCTACAAGCTTTGTGCAGTTTTTACATTTGATGTTTCAAGAGCATCAATCTTTCGATGATATACTTAAAAACAAGCAGATAACTGAACAGCAAATCTTTATGAAAAAATCAAAAAGATATGCACTAAGTTCATGTTATGCGTGGAATTAACACAGAATTCATAGAAGAGTAGAAATCATATTCAGTGGTGTTTGAATTGGTTTATTTTTAAATACTTTTAGCTTTTAAGTACTTTTTCAATTTTTATAAATGTGTGTTCAAAGAAAAAAGCGTTTTTACAATATGAAGTGTCACAACTTGTAAGCTCTTTTTTTGTTAAAAAAAAAAAATTCAAACCAGCATCCTTTTATTTCGAATAGGCAATGGCCACGAGGATAAATGAGTGCAATGCCCTGTTATTCAAGTCTAGCTAAAAGGAAACTCTTTAGGGATCGTTTGGTAGAATGTATTGAAAAATATAATGCATGTATTAGTTAATGTGTACTATTAATATTTTGTTTGGTACGTCTTTTTGCCTATGTATAACTAATATACGCAAGCATTAGTTATACACTCTATTGTGTATTGAAGTGTGTATTAGTAATACACTCTATTTCCTATGTATTAGTAGAGTAAATTATCTAGATGGTCACCCATGTTTGAGAAATTGTCTATAAATATCATTTTTGTTTCATTTAGAACAAGAATATTATCCAACTCTTTCTATTTTTCTTAAAATATACTTAACACCTCAAAAACCTTCTCTCTTCTACTTGGAATGTCATGTCATTAAAATTTATTTCTTTTTTTTTATAAATAGATCTATTTAACTTATCAAACTTATTTAACTAAAGTTTTATCCTAATTCAATTTTTTTAAAAAAGAATTACACATAATATACTAATCATTAAAGATTAATTTAATTACACCAAAATCTTGAATTATTTTATTTTATATGTACTTTTCAAAGTTTCTTTTATTTATTTACCACTTAATACTATTTAAAACTCAAGTACTTATAAAAATTGATACTTATTTATTTTTTATTTATTTATTTTATATATTAAATATTCTTAAAATGTAAAAGAAATAAAAACGATGGATTTCATATTTTAGACATTAAATTTGTTATTTATATGGGAATAAAAAAATAAAATTCACTTTTTTGGATTATACAAAAGAATTTTTGGATTAATATAATCCAAAGATATTATATTACCTTCAAATATAGAGTAATAGAGAATAAAAAAATATAATTTGTTATTTAAAAGCATTGATGGCAAACCTACAGTATTTTTTGTTGTCAAACAAAATTCAATTAGAAAATTTTAATATGTATTATTACTTGAAAAGTTAATTTGGACATAGATTACTTGCAACTTTTTACGCAAGATAATTTTTGATAAATATATAGTGAAAAGATGTTTTTTTTCTTGCAGATTTCTTACAAGTAATTGCGTGTAAATAAATCAAGTAAATCGTAAGATAAGACATACAAGTTTAGAAAAAAAAAATATTATTTTTAATTTAGTTTCTTCACTTTTTTTGTGATTACTATATTTATATTTTATTTTATTATACAATTAAACACTAATTTATATCTGTACTTCATTCTAAATCTATCAAAAATAAAGAATAATTGATTGAGTACTATTTTTAAAATCCATTTGTAATAGTACTGAAAAAGGTATCATTTTCTTAATATTTCTTAAGAAATTTAATTTGTTTTAAGACTACATAATTTTTCTTTCCTTCAAAAAAGGAGATTTTATTATTTTATTCTCATATAAATAACAAACTTAATGTCTAAAATATGAAATCCATCATTTTATTCTTTTACATTCTAATAAATTTTAGTATATAAAATAAACGCCAGAAAAAATTATTGTACCAATTTGGATAAGTACTTGTACTTTAAAACTATTATTAAGTGGTGAAATAAATAAGTAAATAAAAGAAACTTTGAAAATTATATATCAAATAAAATAACCGAAACTTTTGGTGTAATTAAATTAATCTTCGATGATTAATATATCAGGTGTAATTTAAAAAAAAAAAATTAATGACATGGCATTCCAAGTAGGAGAGAGAAAGATTTTTGAGGTGTTAAGTATATTTTAAGAAAAAAAAAAAGAAAAGTTGGATGATATTCTTGTCCCAAATAAAACAAAAGTTATATTTGTAGGTAATTTTCCAAACATGAATGACCATTCAGGGAATTTACTCTGTATTAGTAGTACAAAGACTTTCAACACATGCATTAACTTATTAAATGACCTTAATACCCCTCAATTTTCCTCTCAAAATATTTCACAATTTCTTTTCCCGTCATTTTAATTTTCAATAGTGAATCTTTTCAAACATTTCACATTTTTTTCCACCATTTTCATTTACAACAATGAATAGTTGATTTAAATAACCGCAATATATTTTTGCTTTGCTTTGATGGTCTTTAAGAAGATTCAAAAAAATTCAATAGTCTATTCCTTAATTTTACATCTTGTATTTTATTTTTATTTCGACTATGTTAATCGTTCGGCGTAACATTTCATGCGCAAAGACGAAGGTCTTGCAATTAATCATAAATCTCTATATACTAGTTCAACAATACTAATTATGTTTGAGATGACAAAAGAACTTTGTTGCAAAAAAAGTGTACAAAGTCAAAAAAGGGCATTTTTGTAAACAAACACGTTTTTTATAGAAATTATGTAAGATATATTATTTCATATACATCAAACCAAACAATGTATAAGAAATAATACATACATAACTAATACAAGCATAACTAATATATACAAGTATTATTAATACACTATATTCTATATTGTTCTTATACACTTTACCAAACGACCCCTTAAAGTTTTCGACTAACATTCATTTAGAAGCTCTTTAAGCATATAGTTTAAATTATTCACGTTTTGTTAGGATATTGTTGTTATATGGGCTACATTTCTTGCTCTTTGTGCATGAAGAAGACGTGAAAGGGAGTCTTCGTGTAACTAAAAGAGTTGCTAAGGCTGAGGGGCGGCTCAAGCACTTCAGTGGTCTAAAGCGAAAATTGAATGGAGGCCTTAAATTTTTAAGAAAAAATTAATATATATTTTCTAATAAAGTCTATATTTTAGATATTTTGAGATGTAAAGTTGTTAATATTTTTTTATGGCCGATTTCTTCTAATAATTTTTTTCGTTAATATAACTAATGCATTTAATCTTTCTTGTTTCATAATACTTTAATGTTTAAATACATCAAACTTTTAATAATTCTTTACTTTTATATAGAAGTTTATTTTTTCTACAAATAGTACTTAAAAAAAGGCATAATACATAAATATGACCCTAAACTTGACACCAAATTATAACTTTGATCTTAAACTTTTATAGTGCACAAATAAGACCTTTAACTATTCAAAACCTGAACAAATATGACCTCCGATTTTGCAACCCCATGCGTGAGTTTCACTCGCGCCTACGTGGAAAGCTCATCCAATCACACGATGCCACGTCGTTGAAAGGGCTGACTTGGAGGGAGGTTATATTTGTGCAATTTTGAATAGTTAAAGGTCAAATTTGTGCACTGTCAAAGTTTTACTTTTTGTGTTAAACCGGTGTCGTTTTTATTATTATTACTAAAAATTACACAAATACACAACTTAAATTTCCAATAGTATAAAAAATTTCAACTCCCTAAACATATTATAAAAATCCCAACATATACACAGAATGCTATGTATATGTCGACTATGTTATGTATATTAATAGGGAGAGAGAGTAAAGTAATTAAAAAAGTGGAAGAGAGTGTAATTACTTACAAATGGGTTGGTATTTATTATTATTATTAAATTTTTTTTAAAGCAGCAGCACCTAGCTTTTTTTTTATTAAATAAAAGCCACTAGCAGGGATCGATCTCGCGCAGTAGGCTGAAGGAAGCACCCAAGAAGAGCAAATAACACCACTGGGCTATCTAAGTGTCTTGTTTCATGTGGTTCAACATTAATATACGTACATAAACATAGATTTTCTACCTTATATATACAACGTAATCTTTTTATCGAGGGGGTTCGGGTGAACCCCATGACAACCACGAAGGTCCGCCCCTACGTTAATTTAATAATGTTTTGATAACGTTAATTTAATACTAACATTTAATAACGTTAATTTGATAACGTTAATTAATATACTACTACTACTATCCTTAATAACATTAATTTAATAACGTTTTATTAAAACTATAATTTTTTATTATTATTAGTATAGTTTTATCTTTAATTTAATATGTAAATAAATTATATTTAGATATATTATATAACATAAATTTGCCCTTTGCTTTATAATATATATATATATACATACCCAGACAATTTTTTTATATGAGGCTGATCCACCTAATTAATAAATCTTCAATATTGCTCTTTTTTTCTCAATGACAAAATAAATTAGATGACATTTTCATCTTTGAGCCGAAAATAATGAAAAAATAACAGTGAAAAGTCATTTAGAGGTCATATTTGTGCAGTTTTGAATAGTTAAAGGTCATATTTGTGCACTGTCAAAGTTTAAGGTCAAAGTTATAAATTTGATGTCAAGTTTAGGGTCATATTTATGTATTATGCCCTTAGATTTTAAGCTGGACGCGTTCAGTTTTGCGTGTTGAACACGCGTTTTGCCACGTATGATCGGATGTCATATTTGTGCAGTTTTGAATAGTTAAAGGTCATATTTGTGCACGGTCAAAGTTTAACGTCAAAGTTATAATTTGGTGTCAAGTTTAGGGTCATATTTATGTATTATGCCTAAAAAAAATTTTAATAAAAAAACTATAATCTATTATTGTGAAAAAATGAGGCCCCTCAAACTTGGGGGCCTAAGGCGGTTGCCTATTTTTTGACTATGTAGAGCCGGCCCTGCTAAGACTTCGTATAAAAGATCTTTGTGGTTCGACCTTTTCCTAAACCCCACGCATAACGAAAGTTTTAGTATTTTTCCGCACGAAGGAGACCTTTAGTAAACCTGTAGCTAAATTAACTTAACATTGGGTGTGTTTTATGGGAATAGTTGTCTTAATTTCAAAATGTAGTATATACTTGGTTTATACGTAAGCTATTGGGTAATCCAGTTATCCTAGGGGCATCCTAAGGGAATAAGTCTAGTGGTCGATTTGATAATGTTAGGGGTAGAATAGTGAGGGATAATTGTGTTTGGAGTAAGCTCAGTGGGTTGTCAGTGAAAGAGATAAGGTAAGAGCTAGGGAACTTAAGGAAAGGTCAAACTATCTCAGGAAAAAAATCCATGAAAATATTAAATGAAAGGCAGGTAACAAAGATGGTAAGAGTAATGTGTTAAAGATTTGAAGAGAGGAATTTGGGAAGGTTTAGTTGCTATATGAAGTTTTGATGATGAGCAGCTAACTACAAGGGACCAGGTCCCTGGATGTGTCAGTTACAGTACAGCTGACACGCGTTGTCTGTGCTTAGTAGGTCAAAATTATAGACGGCCTTTTTTCTTTTGCCTTTGCATTTTACTGTATTTGTTCAATCTAATGTTAATTTTTCATTGTTGCTTAAATAACAATTCAGTATAGTGTGCACATAAAAATGCATTTTATTTTAATTTAGACTTTTGTGTTGTAATTGTTCTTACCAAGGGAACAAAATGAGGGAGTGAAGGAACCTCTACTTTCTGAACTATGACATTTTCTATCCAAAAACCCTAGCATTACCAAGTGTCATGCAGGGCCGGCGCTTGGGTAAAGCTGGTGAAGCTTAGGCTTCAGGTGGGGGCTCAAAATAGTTATTGTATGTATTTTTTTTATTTTTTTTTTTTAAAATACTACAAATATCTACTTAAAAAGAAAGATAAATTTTGGCTTTTGATTTGACAAAAAGTAAGTAAGTAAGTCTTGAAAGAAGCATGGTAACATATATAAACCAAAAAAATATGAAAATAAAGATAAAAAGTAATTATTATTCTTATTTTTTTTTCAATCAAAATAAAAATTTCATTTTCTTTTTTGGGTCATGCAATACTCATTAATCCCTTTTATATCTTATCGTGGTTCATCCTTCTCTATTGTTTTCTTTTCAATCTTTATTCCTTCAAAACTTGAGCAGGTCTCTTTATAACAACATTATTATAATCTACTTTCTCTTAAATATCAAGCATTGTTGGTGGTTTATGAAGCAAAAATTCTTTTTTCATATCGAGTTTTGAATTAGGTTTTGTTATTCTAATATTTTAGTATTACCTTTTTCAATTAAAATCTACTTTTCGTGATATTTTTTTCACATAGGCATATGTTGTTCCTTCACGTTTTTTTTTTTTCAAAATTAAAATTGACAAAATCGTACTCAAAGATCAACAATCTCTAAAGAGAAATTGAGTAGATTAAATATATCATTAATTGAAAAGAAATTAATCGAATCAATTAATTATAAGATGATTATTTATAATTTTGCATCCCAAAATGCTAGAAGAATAGACTTTAAATTATATATATATATATATATATATATATATATATATATATATATATATATATATATATATATATATAATCTTTTTAAAAAATTAATATATCAATGACCCTCACCGAACTTTAACTTTAGGCCGCCAATAGTATTGAGCCACCTTTGGTGTCATGGAGTCTCACTTGCTTTGTAGCGTGCAAGAACTAAAAAATCGACTCAAATAGAATATTTATGTAGTATTTTACATTATTTTTGAAAATTTTTATTTTTATTTTTCTTTCTTTCTTTTGGTAGACTCAGAGTAAAAGATCTAACTCACAAATTTATTTGAGTGTGTTTTAGTATTCAAAATTTTCGATCAAGTTTACTGAGTAAATTTTTCTCTAATTTACAGTACCTTTGCTGCTATCGATTTTTATATTATTATTATTGTAGATATACGAGTTCTTGACTAAATTTATTACTATAAGAAAATCATTTGATTTTGATGAAGAAGGGAAAAAACGAAATTAACCAAAAAAGAAAATACATATAAGAAAAAAATTGTTTACACTTCAAATCATTTTTTGCTCTTTTGTCTTGTTCATTTCTTAGTATTATTGTTATCCTGGAGTTATCTTTTTAAATTGAGTTAATTATTATGATAAATTTCGATAAGAATGATAATAATATTTACTGTAATTTTACAAGTGAGGTTTAAAGAGGATACACTGTAAGTAAATCTTACTCCTCTCTTTGTGAGGTACGGAGGTTATTTTTGATAGACTATTGGCTCAAAAGAGAAGTTACACTTGGTGAGGTAGAGAGGTTATTCCTGATAGACCATTAACTCAAAAGAAAAGTTATTCAAGCAGGATTCAAAAAAAAGAAAGAAAGAAAAGGACAACAAAACATCAATATATTTACGGTATATTACTACTTGCAAGAGGAGAGGAGAGGAGGCTCGCACCCTGTCTCTCCCACTTAAAGTGCAACAATACTCAATTACTTAGGGCCTGTTTGGATTGACTTTTAATAAGTGGCTTATAAGTCAAAAGTCAAAAGTCATAAGTTGGTACTACCTTATTTTTGGCTTTTGGCTTATAAGCACTTATTTTTACTTAAAAATAAGTACTTATAAGCACTTTTTTACTTTACCAAACACTACCAAAACTGAAAAGTGCTTAAAAGCTAAAAGCAACTAAAAATAAGCCAATTCAAACACTCACTTACTAATTTTTGACCGTCATACCTTTCTACCTCTCCTGACTACTACGGTCTACGATGAAGCCAACCTCTCATGCTTTCTATATCCAAACTATCTCAACTGCACTTTTCTCATATTGTTTGTCACAAATTAAAGGTCATTCCAACCTTGTGTAGTATTACTTTATTCTTATCAATCCTAGTATGTCACGCATCCATTTGAACATTCTCACTTTTGAAATATTCATCTTTTAAATATGGACATTTTTTATTGACCAACATCAATGTGGTCTAATCACCGCGTTGTAAAAGTTACCCTTAAGCCTTTGTGATAATTTGTATCGCACAATACTCTAAATTTAAACTTTTATTTTGCCCACCTCACTTCAATACAATGCATGACATCATTATAATTCTTCCTATCTTGTTGGATTATAGACCCAAAATACTTGAAGCACTATTATGATAAAATTGAATCATGAATTTTAGTTAGGTTTATATATAGGAAAAATGCTCTGTTTCCATCCTGAACTATACACGAAATTGTTGAGACACATCCGAACTTTAGAAGGATCCTATTACCTTCCTGGATTAATTAAAATCGTATTTTTGGCAACCTTAGTGCCTACGTGGCACATCAGTGAATCAACACACTGAAGGTCCATGTAGGCACTAAGATTGTTAAAAATACGATTTTAATTAATCTAGGGGATAATAGGACCCTACTAAAGTTCGGATGTGTCCCAGCAATTTCGTGTATAGTTTTAGGTGGAAACAATGCATTTTCTCTTATATAGAGAGAGACATAAAATTAGTCCAAAGACTTAAAAGTATGGAAAAGGAGATTCCAGATTTGGTCATGCCATTAAAAACAGATTATTTAATAGTCGAAATAGATGGAAGCTTAAAAGGATGGGGAGCAGTCAGTATATATATATTAAGACTGTCTAACGGGCCGGGCCGGTTCAACCCGGAACCGGCCCTCTCATTCTTACCGGGTTCCGGGCCGGTTACGGGCCGGGTTTGGCCTTAACCGGTCCGGGCCGGGCCGGGCTGCACAGTAAAAATATTAAAACCCACCCGGAACCGGCCCACTTAACCCAATCCGGTCAAACCCACTAAAACCCGGTCAAACCCGGTCAAACCCGGTTAAAAACCGGTCAAATATACACTATATACGCTATATACATAATATATACATTAAATATACACTTTTATAGAAGATATATACACGTGTATACATTAAATATACACTTGTATAGAAGATATTAAAATTATAAATCGTTAAATACAAAAAAATAAAAAACAACGACTATACGTTAAATATACACTTCTATAGAAGATCTATTAACATTCATACACTCTATTCTATGTATATGTAATACTTTAAATGAGATATACTACAATATATATACATTACAATATATATTTGTATAGTTATATACTAATTTATAAAACATATACACATGTATACGTTAAATATACATGTCTATAGAAGATCTATTCACATATATACACTTTATTCTATGTATAGGTAATACTTTAAATGAGATATACTACAATATATATACATTACAATATATATTTGTATAGTTATATTCTAATTTATAAAATATATACACATATATACGTTAAATATACACGTCTATAGAAGATCTATTAACATTCATACACTCTATTCTATGTATATGTAATACTTTAAATGAGATATACTACAATATATATACATTACAATATATATTTGTATAGTTATATACTAATTTATAAAACATATACACATGTATACGTTAAATATGCATGTCTATAGAAGATCTATTCACATATATACACTCTATTCTATGTATAGGTAATACTTTAAATGAGATATACTACAATATATATACATTACAATATATATTTGTATAGTTATATTCTAATTTATAAAATATATACACATATATACGTTAAATATACACGTCTATAGAAGATCTATTAACATTCATACACTCTATTCTATGTATATGTAATACTTTAAATGAGATATACTACAATATATATACATTACAATATATATTTGTATAGTTATATACTAATTTATAAAACATATACACATGTATACGTTAAATATACATGTCTATAGAAGATCTATTCACATATATACACTCTATTCTATGTATAGGTAATACTTTAAATGAGATATACTACAATATATATACATTACAATATATATTTGTATAGTTATATTCTAATTTATAAAATATATACACATATTTACGTTAAATATACACGTCTATAGAAGATCTATTAACATTCATACACTCTATTCTATGTATATGTAATACTTTAAATGAGATATACTACAATATATATACATTACAATATATATTTGTATAGTTATATACTAATTTATAAAACATATACACATGTATACGTTAAATATACATGTCTATAGAAGATCTATTCACATATATACACTCTATTCTATGTATAGGTAATACTTTAAATGAGATATACTACAATATATATACATTACAATATATATTTGTATAGTTATATTCTAATTTATAAAATATATACACATATATACGTTAAATATACACTTCTATATAAGATATATAAACATATACACATGTATACATTAAATATACACTTGTATAGAAGATATTAAAATTATAAATCGTTAAATAAAAAAATTTAAAAAAACAACGACTAAGGAGTGAATGAATTTGTGGAATTTTATTGATTGCAAAATGATCCAAATTTTATAATTTACATGAATGAAAAATCTATAAATTATGCATCATTTTTTCCAACTCATTCATGTTAATATTAATTGGAACTTGCATAGGGTAGTCGAAGTCAACGGGGGAAAAACCATGCATTGGACTTGATTCTGCTGAGTTCTCCCGTGAAGTCATAATTTCTTCAAGTTTGAGGTCGTCGTTGGGCTCTGGTTCCATTCCTTGGTTTCTTCTTTCTGCTCTAATCCAATCTCTGAGGCAAACTAAAACATTCATTGCGTTGCTTCCCAATGAGTGTCGGTTGTCTCCAAGCTGCTGTCGTCCCTGACTGAAGGCGCTCTCTGATGCAACGGTTGACATAGGAACATTCAAGATATCTCTGGCTAATCTTGAAAGTACAGGATATTGTGATTCATTATTCCTCCACCAATCCAGCGTGTTGATCCGTCGTCTGCGATCCTCTGGTGGCGTCCGCAGATAATATTTCAGCTCTTCCCGATAAGTTGATGTGTAAGCTCTCTCATCCACACTGTTCCAACAAGTTAAATCATAAAACGAATCAGGAAAACCACTATGTGCCGGCCTTTTAGAAGCTGATGGCTCCTCGGGAGGATGAGGAGCGACAGTTGGAGTGATATTTGTAGGTACGGCTGAATCAAATAAATCAGCATAGTGATTATATAATTTTTCTATATAATCTTTTGCATCAGCCGTAGCCGTCCACAAATCAGGTTGTACTTGTTCAGAATCATGGTTAGTATTTATTTCTAAGTTAGTATAAATAAGAGTACTAAAGTGACACATATGATTATATTTCATGCACGGATTTAACATAGCAGCAACCAAGTAAATAGGGGGAATCGGGAAGAAATATTTTTTAAATTTCGTAAACATAGCGCCAACAGCTTCTTTATAACCTTCTTTATCTTTATATTGTCGGAGCAAACCAGAAATATCGGCTATATATGCCAAAATATTACAAACAGTAGGATAGTATGCACCGGAAAATTCAACCGTAGCTACATAAAATTTTTCTAAGAACATAACAAGATCATTAATTATAACCCAATCAGAATTATGTAGCATGCAATCAGCAGAATCAGCAAATGAACCACAATGTTGGTTAAAAGCTAGTGTAATAGGAATTCTATATTTATAACAAGTTTTTAAAAATTCATACGTAGAATTCCATCTAATATCAATTTCCTCAGGCATCAAAATCGGTGCAAGTCCATTTTCTTGACATTTAACTTTAAATTCTTTAATTCTAGATCTACGATTATTTCCTTGAATAAAACCAACAGCAAGACGAATTTTTTCAATATAAACCTCAAAAAAGTCAAGACCATCTTTTACAATTAAATTATATATATGACATGCACACTTAACATGAAAAATTTCAGGAAAGGGCGGAGATAGCGTAGATTTTATTTTTGTTATAGCAGTCTTGTTGTTAGAAGCATTATCAAAAGCAATACATAAAATTTTATTTTCTATACCATAATATCCGGCAATTTTAATAATAGAATCAGCAATAAATTGTCCAGTATGTTTCCGATTTTCATCATATAAAAAAGCAAGAATACGTTTTTGCATTATGAAATTACTATCCATCCAATGACAAGTAACGGTTAAATAATCATTTTTATTTACAGCACGACCAAGATCGGAAGTTAGGGACAATCTACATTGAATATTTTTTAAGAATGTTGATAAATAAAAACAATATTGTGAATGGAGTCTAAAAATATCAGACCGACAAGTAGTTATAGGAATACCATTAAACATAGGATTATAAATTGCTTGTATATAACGAATAAAGGCATCAGAAGAAGGAAAACTAAAAGGCAAACAACCCACAGCTACCATTTTAGCTATTTCTTCTCTGTCCCTCAATTTATTATACTTTTTCGCTACTTGACCGGTTGTTGGGTCCATTCTAGTTTGCGTTGACCCACCAACATCCCCACCACCTTTTGCAATATTCAACTCTCTAGTGTGATCTTCAGCTATATGTCTCATTAACGTACCCGTACCCCCTTGCTTACCGCCACTTCTATGCTTATATTTTTGTTGACAAATATTGCACTGCACCTCAATATCTGATATACGTTCAAAAAATTGCCATGCAATACTAGTTCTTTTACGGGGTTTTGGGGCACTGGGAGGACGGGAAGGGAGATTAACTGATTCAGATCTAACGTTAGCATGTCCTACTGCGGGTGTTTCAGCAATATTTTCATCATCTTCGTCTACATTAACTGCATCTACTTCATTTTCTTCTTCTATACCGTAATTTTCCTGAAATTCTACATAATCCATATCGTGAGCACCTACACCTATTTCTTCCTCAAAAGGTGTACCAAGCGGTACCGGAGGCGAAGTCACACGGGTATATCTATTACTTGAACTACCTCTACCGCTAGTAATTCGCTTTTTACTACCACTACCGCTTCCGGGACAAAAATTTCTAACACCTTTAGTAGCGAGGTTTTTTAATTTATCCATAATATAAATTAAATTAAACTAAAAATATTCAAAATACACAAATATAATAAAATTAAATATTAAACAATTAATACAATAAATAAAAATTAAACGTAAGAGATGGAACGACAATACCAAATTTTGGAAGTATCCGAAGATTGCGACTTTAGAAACTTCCGCTCGTACTTTGTAAACGAAAAATTAAAAATTTAAATTGAACACTTTAAGAAATTAAATATATTGAATATTTGAGAATTGAGAATTGAGATTTGAGAGAGAATGAGATTTGAGAGAGTGAAAAATTGTGTGAGAAATGATTTGAAGTTGTAGGGTATTTATAGATTTATTTTGGGGATTAAAAAATATATATTTTTTTTTATTTTTTTTTAAGTTAATGGGCCCAAACTAGCCGTTTGGACCCAAAAACGGTAATATAGCCGTTGGGCCAACGGCTAGTTTGGCCCAATAATTTTTTTTTTTTTTTTAATTCCGGGCCGGTTCCGGGCCGGTTAACCGGCGGGCCTGGACCGGGTTAACCGGGCCCAGTTTAAAAAAAAAACCGGACCGGAACCCGGAACCCTAAAGCCCTAGGGCTTACCGGGCCGGGTCAAACCGGTCCGGTTTGATATGTAGGGCCGGTTCGGGCCGGGCCAGCCCGGCCCGTTTGACAGGTTTAATATATATATATATATTATTTTTATGTTACTATTAGTTTTAGGAAATGGACTTCAGTTGTAGGATTGAAAAAAAAGAACGAATAAGAAAAAGTAACAAATTATATATGTGTGCACGCAGAGGCGGCTTCAGGATTCGGAGTCTCCGAGTGTCAAGTAGACTCATCGATTAAATCAATCGGAGACTCTATATCCTAGATGCGAGCAAACTTCTGGCCAAGGGGCTCATTCGAACCCCTTTTGATGAAAAACTATACTATTTATATATGATTAAAATAATTTTTTATATATAATAATCGATATTGAACCCTCTTCGATTAGTTCTTATATTTACTTATTTTGGTTTTAAACCCTTAGACTTTCGTTACTTCAGCTTTTTACTTATTCTAAAAGAGAAAACAAGAAAATCTTTAAAAGTTAGAAAGGATTGTGGACATTGAGAAAACTGCAAAGTGATGAGGCTGGGACAATGACTAACAAAGAAATTTCATGGATCGGAGAACGAGACAATAAGCAAGAAGATGAACAAAACTTAGGGTTCTTTTCTACTTTCTACTCTAACATTTTTTTTTTTTTTAATGCTTCATCCTTCTGAAATTGCACAAGGTTAAAAGTTTGAGGCATGTGTTTTACTGATGTTTATTTCATTTTTTTAACATTGTTCTTCCTCTTGTTTTTAAAACTTAACAGTTAATCATTGGGGAATATAATTGAAGTTAACTGACTTAACTAGTGCATATATTCTGAATTTCCCAATGAGAAAAATTTATAGATAGTATGATGTTTTGAAACATTGTCCCATGATGTATTAGTTATGAAATCAACATCGCCCGATTAGTGGATCAGAATTCATATATGCTTTTGATAGTAAACATTAAAAAGAGAAACTTGTTTATTTAATACTAAATAAATACTAATTAAAAAGAAATAAAAGAAAAGGAACATAACTGAACTTAAAAACTAATAAAGCTTACGTTGCCAACAGGTATCGAACCTAGGCACCTTGTGCAAACTAAGCGACCCTCTACCACTGGCACCACAGACAACTTATGTTGATTGGGTGGCAAGTTTACTATTTATATATATGATGTATATATACTCCTATATTTAGTGTTTCACCCTCACGGGCCTTAATAGATCCGTCCCTATGAGTGACTATGACCGTATACAATACAAGAGAAGTAGAAAATAGTGTTGGAATTTTTCCTAGTTAGTCAGCGACCAACGAGAATGATTGGAAGTGTGGTATTTTGAGGATTATAAAAACATGTAAGCGGCAATGTCTAGCGATAGATGTCATGTTTTGCTCCAAAAAGAATGACTCTAATCTTAGCTCCGTCATTATTAATGCCTACCGATAGATGTCATGCGTTGCTCCAAAAAGAAAGTCCTTCGATCCTAGCTCCATCACTACCAATATTTAGCATAGATGTCATGCGTTGCTCCCAAAAGAAAGATGTCAAAAAAGGTGACAGCAAGAGCATAAGCCCCGTTCGGTTAACCCAGTTTAATTGAACCACATGAATGACTGCCATAGCTGGCCAGAATAGTCACCAAGCAGGAGTCCATAGGCTCCACCTCGTCTCACCATTGCCGGAACTGCATCTATGCAGAAATGGCCCGGGGACTTTCCCGGGCCCTGGCCCACCAAAATGGATGGTTCTCAACCCATTCACATCGTCTTGCAGTCAAAACGTTGAACGGATATGCACACAAGTCTAAAAAGTAAACAAAAGCTGTAAAATACACGATGTGGGGGGTTTTGTTTGTTTTAAGTTATAGCCTGACCATATCTCTTCAAGAAGTGATTTAAGTCCTCTTCTTTTTCTATGTTATTCGTGGGTTGTTCGGTATACGGGATGGGATAAGTAGGATATTTCAAAGTACAAAATATTTGATGGAACTATTTTATCCCACCTTTCATATGGGGTAGTAAGTAGGATGAAATAGTTCTAGAATTAGCTAATACCTCGCCCCCAAACATGGGATAGAGTTAATTTTAAATTTATCCCAAAATTATTTATACCTCGTCCCCAAACATGGGATAGAGTTAATTTTAAATTTTATCCCAAAATTATTTTTCTTATCCTCTGTCCCAAATGGCCCCTGAATATTGGTTTGTTAGTATAGTTTCCTTATCCAAATTAATTTGCTCTAAAACAAGTTACTTCAATCATTTACAGATTCATTGAGAATTATCAAAAAATCAACTGGATTTAGTGTGTTTGGCTCCTTCCGCCACAAGTTTTTGTGTAGTTTTTACCTGTGAAGTTTCAAGAACATCAATTTTTTGGATGTTACACATGAAAACAAGAAGATAATCGAAGGGCAATCTATTGGAAAAATAACAAAGATGTGCACTAAACTCTTGCTATGCGTGAAACTCGTAGAAGAGTAGAAATTACAATCGAATCAATCTACGTGCAAAGAGAAAGTTATTTCATCATATATGTGAAGTATTCTTTAGGCTTCGCATTACAAACTACTATAGCTCATAACTTGTTAAAGTTTTCATCAAATATGACTTACCTGGTATGTGAACAGCACATTTTTCATAAACTCACGAGACCAAAAAATACACGCACTAAATTATCAAAAAATATGTAAGCGACTTAGATTAGTAACATGAGGCACCAGTGGTCTAGTGGTAGAATAGTACCCTGCCACGGTACAGACCCGGGTTCGATTCCCGGCTGGTGCAATTTCTTTTGTTTCTTTTTCATTTGGATCTAATAAGTATTATGGGCACCAAAATAATGCAACCCGTCTTGTTTCCCTCATCTTGTAGTGGCCACTCTTACCTTGTCTCAGATATCTTCATTCCTAATCTCATCTTTGATGTAATAATAATCACAAGACAATACTCATTTTAACAAGTAAACAAAACTAGTTTTATTATGTTTTAAAAGATCATAATCTTGTTGTACAAACATGAACATCAAGGATTCTTTAGGGGAGGAAGTATGTATCCTCATTCTAAGCCAGCAAAAGACCTAAGTTTCTCAATTATAGAGTCTATAGCAGAATGAGAGTTCTTGGTGCCTGTCAATGGCAGATGTTTTGGTGCTTCTGCTCTGTCAAAATAAAATGCCCCACAAACCAACTTCTCTTTTGGTTGTAAAGCCAACCAGACAACTGTATCTGCACCTTCCTCACTACTTCTAAGTTTTCCTTCAAACCTACAAAACATAAATGTCATATAGTTGTGGACTTGATATTATTTTTACAAGGTAATGAATTCATGAAAGACGATTCACTTACGATTTAGAAAAATCCGGCAAGCTCTTGGCAACTCCAGGCGTCTCGGCCCACCCTGGATGCATGGAATAGAAACCAACACCTTTATCCTTGTACATTTCAGCCCATTTTTCTGTCAGTGCAATCTGAAATGAAAGACGTACAATGGATTGAGTTGATGGTAGCTTTGATGAACATGATACAGTTTCATTCTAGAGAGTAAGGAGAGTTGTAATTTAGCTGGAGAGCAAACAAGCAAGATACGTGAACGAAATTCTCCTGAAACATGCATGGATGTACATCCAGTTTATCGATACTACACTAAGATACGAACAATACCACATACAAAAGGTAAAGAACAAATGTTTTGTCAAAGACCATGTCGTACAATTTTTACTGGGTTCTAAAACATAATGAAAGGGGGAACTCTAAAGCTGTTCCACTGCAAGAAGTTTGAAAGGATTGCTCTCTACTTTATGACGGTTTTCTTTAAATATTAACTTGTGGTGCAGGATTCGATGTACTAGCAAGATGGGTAAAAAAGCACTATATTTGTACATGTGACTTAAGGAGATCCCATCATCAATTAATTTCTCGGAAGAAACCATATGAGTAGCATTGCAGAATTCGGTTGTGATCAAGGTAAAGGCCTTAATTGGGATCAACAAATCAAATTTCAATTTGCTGTAAGATGAAACTAAAAAGGTTGTCTAGGAATGATGGAGACAAACGACCATGGCGATCAAAGATGAAAATACATCTCCTACATGATCATTAAGCTATCAGTAACAGTCTTCTTCTCAGCTACTCATAAGCAAGGTAAATGAAATCAGGATATCAGTTTATGAATAATCATCATGCTTCCACACAACACACATTCGGAGGAGACCTTTTGTTAATACTAGTGAACTGGCACATGTGCATGGGTCTGTCAAGTCATGATCTCCTTCCAAAGAAAGTTTGCACGAAATGCAGAGAGATCCGTAATGTCAGTATCAAAGGCCAAGAAAACACCGAATTGTGTGAAGAGCGCATCAGACCGAATTGTGTGAAGAGCGCATCAGTCAGAAAAGAAAAAGACTCAGACCACACCTCGAACATAGAATTTAAACATGAAAAAGATACTGAAATCACATAGAAGTAGCCATAAAGTATCTGGAAAAAGACCTTTTAACCAGACATTCGAGAAAAAGTTCTTCCTTTGTTATTAATTTAAAAGAAGGGAGTGAATAACAGTAAAAAGAAGTTTCTTTATGGAGTATTAATAACTAACAAATGGGAGATTCTGGATGGAGATTGTTCATGGCTCTTCAAGAAACTTAGTAGATGGAACTTAAAAGATGCAATAACAGTACGCCAATACTGATGAACCAGTTCTTCCAGGTTGTTTACACCAAGAAGGAGGAGCAATCCGGAGGACAATCACTTGTTTCTCTTGGATATATAACATTGGAGAATAATGGTTACACAGACTTCATAGCAAAACTAGCTTAATGGAGGAAAATTGGAATAAAGATGAGCTCTACACAGTATCATATGGCACAAAAGCACAAGACACAAGGTACAAAGAGAATGGAAGTGGAAGATAGACATTTACAAACTCATGTCTATCATTAGAAAAACTTCACTCTGACATAACAGCATCAGAAGAGAGGTTTTTATAGGAGTCAATAGAGTCTTCTCGACTCACACTTACTAAATGCATTGGCACAAACATTATGAACTTAGACACAATGATAAGCACAAAGGCTATGCATCAATCACACTGTATCCTAGAAGTCACATGAATAACATCAAAATGCTTGCACTTAGTAAGTCTAGAATATTCAAAATTACTCTCCAACAAACAAGTTTCTTATACGTACCCTTAACCAAGACCATTTTAATTTACCTGAACTCTCTTGTTCCGAGCATACTGTACCACACCATCAAACTTGTCACCGCTAAACTGCAATATAGTTCATCAGATAATAAGTTTTCTAACAAGATCAAGGTATTAAGAAATTGAGAAAAAAAGTTACCTGTAAATCAGTAGTCAATGGAGACGTGTACATTCCACCAGAGGAAACTGTGATAACACGAGCGTCAGGTGCGGCCTTCTCAAGGAGTGGTAACATCAACTCAGTCAAGGTGTAAGTTCCAAGAACATTTGTAGCAAAACTCAGCTCATATCTGTTTAGAAGGATATCATTAACCTTTGAACGGCCGTCTAATGAGAGTTTTTATGAAAGCATTCATGCATTAAAAATAAGCCTGCCTACCCTTCTGGTGTGATGACACGATTAGCCTCAAGTACGCCAGCATTATTAACCTTTTCATATATATATAAAAATAAACTGGTCAAGAAGAACCGAAATCATCTTAGAAGACAGAGTCCAATGAAAAAGTTCACAAATGAGAAATGGTATACTACCAGGACATGGACAGGCACATCTTTTGAAGAAAACCTGGACGCAAAGGATTTGACACCATTGACTGATGAAATATCACAGACCTGCCAATTTTGAAACAAAATTAACCAACAAACCAAACTTCAAAACATCCTCCCGCACCAATTCAGAAAATAGAAGTAAGAACTACCTCCAAGTAGACATTTTTATTTCCAGTGATTGAGTGAATTTTTGTAAGAGCAGCCTCTCCCCTCTCTTTATTACGGCATACCATGTAGACGGTCGCCCCACTTGAAACATTGAAAGACATATCTGTTAGCGATACGTGGAACAAAGTATAGTTCTTGAATTGATCTCTCAATGCCAGCTCTCTGAGAATGAAGAACTAAAGACAAGATAAGCACCGTGACGCGAGACCCTCAGCAGTTGCAAAACCTATGCCGGAATTCGCACCTGTGACAATGCAATTCTTTCCTTCCATTTGAACTTGCATATCTTCTGGCTTGAAATTCTTTGCATGTTCCCTAAATTCGATTATAGCCAAGATTAACTTATTATATCCTTGGAAATTAAAGGGAACCTTTGAGCAATGATAAAGTTAACTCCGTGTGACCTATATTTAGGCAGCCTACATCACACCCCTTGGCTACGGCACTTTGCAAGACCATGGGTGAACGCGGGATGCTTTGCGCACTGGGCTGCCCGTTTCTTCAATGGTATCCTTACAGCGCAAGGAAATTCCAATACACAGCTTATACTTTTCACACACTTCCAATAGAAGGGGAAAAAACGGAACTTGCTAAAAAAGAAAATCAAGATTATTTGCTAATATCTGAGATCCACCCATCCATTTCTTGAACTTGCTCAAACCTCAAATATAGCAGAAAATTCCATGGCTCAAAAGATAAAATTCCTTTTTAAGTTTTCCAAGAACAAGTTGCTCAAACAAAACCACATATTTGACAAATGAAAATTCTTCCACTTCAATTTTCAATTCATTTCCTTCTGCAGAAATGTAAGGTAGTACTGCGTACAATAGACTGTTATGATCCGGTCCTTCCCCAAACCCCACACATAGCGGCGGAAGTTTTAGAGTACTGGCTACACTTGTTAATTTTCAATTCACCAAAATGCTAAAAAGAGGAATTATCAGCTTGATTCACATGACCAAAAAAACAAATATTCAGAGATACAGTAACCAGTAACAAATTAATCATCATTTTACAGACAGTCAAATCTGCTCCTGTTGATACTCATAAGCAAAATCTAATAAATGATAGTAATTACCCTTCTATGATCTATCAACATGGAGGTAGAAGTCCAACTACGTTCGGCCGAACTCAATAACTTTTGTTTAAACAGTGTTAAAGAAAATTCTTAAATACGTACACATATTAAATTTAGAACTCGGTTATTTCCACTTGAAATCATAGCTAGAACCCATAAAGATTAAATCCGGACTTACTGAAAAGCAGACTTAGTGAAATTCATGTACCCATAAAGCCCAAATACCGTAGCTTTCAACGTCTGCAGTTTGGAGAAAAAACAATGATATACACATCAAAGGAAAGAGACAAAAATTCTTGATAAAAAGGGGTATTGACTTGTGTACCTTGACAATAAACATGATGATGAAAATTGTAGTAGATGATAGTTTTCTTGGATATTTGAATTTGTAAAGTAAGGCTTTCAAGCAATGAGTTTTTTTAATCTTTTTATACGACTCTTTTAGAGTTAAAATGGAAGGTGCACTATTTTTGTGCACTATTCTTTTTTTTTTATATATGGTAAAGTGCATCATCCATTTTGATAAAAATATATGGTGTACTATTTTGGTGCATTATTCATTTATTTTTATAAGATGCACATTTTTTATGCACTATCTATTTTTTCAATTATATGCACTATATGAAAAAAATATATATAATGCACTATTTTTGTGCACCATTCATTTATTTTTTACATTATGTATAAAATTATTGCACCATATATCTTTTTTCATATATGAACATATAAAAAAAATAGTGCACTATTAATTATTTTTTATATAGTGCACTTATTTTGTGCATTATCCATTCTATTTTATTTATTTATTTATTTCATATATTGCATTATTTTAATGGATTTTTTTTCTAATATATAGTGATTTGAGTGTACTTTTTCTATTTTTTTTATTTATTTTATATAACACTATTTATTGCACTTTTTTTTTATTTAGTACTTATTTAATTTATTTCATATAGTGCACTATTTTTTTTGGTTATATATTGTTCTAAAATTTGAATTTATTTTTTTAATTTTGTCATATGTTGCAATATTTTAGTTTACTATCTATTATTTTTCATTGAGAAAATGATCAAATACCCCCCCCCCCCCAACCTATAGTCGAAATCTCAACTACACACTCAACCTTTCAATTAGACCTATTACCCCCTGATCTATTTTTTCCTATATTTATTACCCTCCTAAATGCTGAGCTGGCAAGGAAGGTGAGAACACCTCCTCTAGGCGCGTTGGTTTAGTCCCAGCACGTCCAAAATTAAAAGTTCAGTCTTCCACGTGTATTATACACATCATTTATTGTTTATTTAATAAAATAAATATGGAAAATTACTCTCTCTCTCTTCCAACGGTCATCTCTCTTCTTCCTCTTTATATGACCCATGTCTTTCTTCACCATTTTCCTTTATGTTCCAACATTTTTTTTCTTTCTTTTCTCTTTCTTTAACTTACTCTTTAGCTTTTAATCCTAATTTGTACTTCGATTCTTGAATTTTGTTTTGTAATTTGCTTCAACTATTAATTTAGGGTTTTAATTTGATGAACGATTTTGTTGGAATTCATGAAATGAAAAATTCGAAATTGAATAAGCTTTGTATGGATGAATCAGATCCTATGGTCAATGCTGTTGTGAGATGCAAACATGGTATTTTGGTTGACTTGCAAACTTCATGGTCAAAGTCAAATTCGGGAAGAAGATTTTGGTCTTGCCCCTACTATGGTGTATGTATTTTGCATTGTATTTTGCTGTCAATTTATATTCAAATTATGATAATGTCCTGATTTCTAAAAAAAAATTTCAGTCTCAAAAATGTAATTTTTTTTCTATGGAGGGACAAAGAAAAAGTGGATCCAAGGTCAAATTTTATCATTCTAAGATTGGTGAACAAAATCAATGAGTTGGAAGAAGACTTATGGCTTAAAGAGGCCCAAATTGATAACTTAATGCGGGAGAAGAAGCTCAATGGAAGATAAAGATGGTGTAGGTTGAATAGGAAGATATTTTTATGTATTTTGATTTGTGTTGCTGCTATGTTCATCAGCAACAAATGAACTGAAAGTAGTTGCTAGATATGGTAATTGCTAGCTATGGTCGACTATTTTTATACCTCTCTAAATATATCAAACTATGTTCTATTATGGTGTCTTTTGCGTAGTCTTACTTTAGATGTTTGTTGTGTTGCTGCTATGTTATTGTTTGCATTTGTGCTGCCGGTATGTTAATGTTTGCACTTTCAAAATTGTGTTGTGTTCCTGCTACGTTATTGTTTACACTTACAAAATTGTGTCGTGTATTGTTGCTATGTTATTGTTTACACTCGCAGTGTCTTGTGTTGTTGCTATGTTATTATTTGCAATTGTAAATTTGTGTATTGTTAGGCAAAGCCCCGTGCTGATGCTATGTGTTTACACTGAAATTGTGTAATGACAATGTTGTGTTGCCATTATATCAACTTTACAATCATTTAACACAACAATAATGGGTAATGACAACATTCATCAACAAAACATTCCAACTTTACACAATATCATCATTCATACCAACCATTAGGCACAACATAATCATTCATACCAACCATTAGGCAACATTTATCAACAAAATATATATACAACACTTTAATTGTTTTCCAACACCAAAATAAAATTATTTTCATGTCAACTAATCTAACTTAAAACAGTGCTTAAAATAATCAACATCACTACAATTTCCAGGGCATTTTGGACTTTGAATAAGTGTTCTTTTGACTTGGATTATTTGAACTGCTTCCCACATTCTTCTTTCCTTTCTTCTCTTTAATCTCTTGTAGTTTTTTTGTTGATATTGTTGCTTTGCCATTTCATTTCAGCTTACTGGTAGAAGTTGGTGTATAACCAATGTTACCAGTTATATCAGTTGATCTTGTTACCCTTGCTTGGCCAGTAGAGTAGATCTTACTGCTAGGCATGCCAAGCTACAGTGAAGGAAAATTTAGTCAAAGACTCATATGTACATAAGATACAACACAGCTAGATACTTACATTTAGGACTTTGAATCCATTTTCAACTTGGAACACACCCATTTCCATTACTTTTGACCTTTTCAATGGAGCTGTTTTTTCCCTATCATTACCCCTTCCTCTTTTAGTAGTACCATCCATTGAAGATGATGCACAATAATCAGAAGGTGCAGAACAGGATGCTGGAAAAACAGTAGGTGCAGAAGGTGCAGAAGGTGTTGGTGTTGTATTTTTTGGTCTCCCTCTTCTTTTTTTTTTTGTTGACATGCTCTAATGATTTCTGATGGAGTTTTCTATACATATAAAAAGAAGAGAGTTATATAAAAGTTATTGAGCTTTTACATTAGTACAAGTGTAATATTACCTTTGGCCTGCCTCTTCCCTTGCCTGAACCAACACTGACTTGAGGAGGTGCATTTGGTGTTTCTGATGTAATTTTCTATATATTAAAATAATGTTAAGAAATTTGAGAAGCAAGTAAGTAATACACTAAATTAATTGTTAAACTTACTTTTGACCTGCCTCTTTCCCTGCCTGAACCAACACTGACTTGAGAAGGTGCATTTGATGTTTCTTGTGTAGTTTTCTACATATTCAAAGAGATCTCTATATTAAAATAATGTTAAGAAATTTGAGAAGTAAGATAAGTAATATAATAAATTAATTGTTAAACTTACCTTTGGCCTGCCTCTTTCCCTGCCTGAACCAGTAGGTGTTACTGATGGTGCAGCACTTGGTTCTGCTGATTGTGCTCTTAGAGGGCACCTTCTTTTGTTGTGGCCTCTAATATGACACAAACTACATGTCATTGCGAGTCCAGTCCTAGGCAATTTTTTAGATTTCTTTGTTTCTCCATCTTCCTTCTTCCTAGACTTAGATGGCCCGCCAGGCAAGGTACTTATTTTAGGTGGTGCAACAGTAATATTTGATGAAACAGGCCACATTTCCATGTTTGTTAATGGTGCAAGCACATTGGCATAAGTCCTCAAGTATGTTTCCTTACTGTAGCAGCTGTCAATATAGTCATACAAGGGGTGTTTCTTGAACAATAGTGCAGCCACACCATGTGCACATGGTATGCCCTTTAACTGCCACAACCTACAACTACATGTCCTCTTGACAATATCCACTGTGTGTTGGCAAAGCCTTTCTTTCATTTCAAAACCAGTCACTCTATTAAACTCAATGGTACAATTCATAGCCATGTTGATGTTCTCCTCTAAAATCTTCAAACACATTGGTGAGTAATTACTAGACCAGGTATTTGGAAACTCCCTTAGAGTGCCTATTCTTGTCATCATCTTCACTCTTATTTCTTCAAGCATAGAAATGATGGTCTTGTGCCTAGCTGCCAAGATACATTCATTAAAACACTCACTCATGTTATTATCCACTGAATCATACTTTACTTTTGTGTTAAAGTAAAGCTTGCACCAGTAATTAATGTTGAAGTATATTAAGTCTTCCATCATTTCTTCAGGACCAAACAACTTCATCTGTTGTATGTTCTTCCTCAATTGAGACTCAAATGTACTTTTTGATATCTTCTAAAATTGTTGTCTTCTTTGAAGACCTCTCCAGTTCTTAGCCCAATTAGCTAAGATGTGCCTTGCACATCTTCTATGTTCAGATTGAGGTAACACCTCCTCTATTGCTGCAAACAGTCCCTTCAGTAAACATACATAACAAAAAAAGGGTGAAGTTAGGGCATAATTGCATATATACTAAGTTAAAAGTAAAAAGAAATGAGGTTAAACCTAAAATAATGTACATACCTTCTGCATATCTGTAATCAGGGTGAGACCTCACCTTCTCCAACACAACTGGTCCTCGGGTTTGTCCTCAACAGTTCATCTTTGTAGTCAAGGATTCTTTCAAATTCTACAACATGATCACCCGTTATCTCTTTCAAGACTTTAGCCCTTGCTCTTGTCACAATGGTCTTACCTACATAATGTTTGAACTTTTTTCTAATCAACTCTTGCAACTTGAATACACTTATGTTGGGTTGCTCAACTATTCTTTCTCTGAAGGTATCAGCTAACAACTTTGCATTGCACAAGTAATTTCTGGTTGTCTTGTTGCAAGTATGCTTTGGAATGTATGTTTTTATCATGAAATCATTTGTTGTCTTGTCAAGACCTGCATATAAAATCCATGGACAACCATCCTTGCACCTAACTCTAACCTTTTTTGGCTCATTTACCTACTTCTCCACAAGTTCCCTTTTTCTTACTGCATATTCAGTCACTGCTCTTCTAAATTCACACACATCTTTAAACACCATACCCAACTGCCAAACAATTTCCTTTGCAGTTGGGTCATGAATGATTTTTTGTTTTGCTGTCCTATTTTTTTACAACTTCACACTTCTTGCTCTACCAGAATCAATCACTTTATGTTCTTCATCACCATAACAATCATCTTCATCTAAAATAAAACTATCTTCATCAGAACTTGCAAAGTAAGGCTCATCACCTCCAAGCCTTCCTTCATGACTTACTCTACCTGTTTCAGTTTCATCAAAACCTAGATCTGGTCCTGCTTCACCTACAGGTACCTCTGCATTGCCAGCTGGTACTCTCACTTCTTTTTCTCCTTTGAAGCTTTCTCTTTTCAGCTCTCAACTCCCTAGCCTCCTCATGTACATCACTACCATACTCCTCTTCATTATCATCTCCAACTAATTCTTCTTCTGACTCAACACTATCCTCAGTAAAATAATCTGAACCCTCTACTTCTTCTAAAAAATCAGATCCAGCAGGACCAATACCTATACCATCTACTGCAGTATCTACTGCAGCATCACTTGTTGCAGCAGTAGTTGATGCAGTAGGACTTGGTGCAGCAATAGTTGATGCAGTAGTGAAATGAGGTGTGGTATTGAAAAGAGATGTGGTTGGAAAAAAAGAAGAAGCAGGGTCCTCCACATTTAAATGGTTCTCACCTACCCTAAAGTTAGGCCTAACATTAAAAGATGCACCAGATTCCTCCAAATCCCCAAGACAAACATTTTCTAAAAATAAAGATTTGGGGAGAGGGGGGCCCACAACATCTGGCTCATCAACTAAATGGTTGACAAATACCTCAACTACATCCCCATCTTCCAAGGAAGACATCATGTCAAAAATATCCATATCATTATCAACATTTACCAAAATGAAATAGTTTGGTGCTTTAATACTAAAAGTGCAACTTGTGCTATATCCCAATTTTCTGATAGTCTTTCAACTCAAAATATGACATCTTATCTACATCAACATCCAAAAATTCTGTTACTAACCCCCCCTTATAAACTGGTTTCCTCCCACTAAAATGTAAGACCCCACCATGGTACCATCTTAGAGTTATCAACGTAAAACCATTCATGTCTTACCTGACGACAATAAAGAATCAAATAAGACATTGTAGCATAGCAGAAATATTTTGGAAAAATAAAAATAAAATTCATGAACATGCTACATAATTCAACACCAAAATAACAAGATATTAACATGGCCGTGTTATTAAACACCATTGATTTTCAATTTTTGTCATGTTAACAATAAATCGGAGAAAAGCCTTAATTTCTAATAAACCAACTTAAACAATCAACAAAAATTGCAATTTCGGGGTTTAGCATAAAATCCTAATTAATTTTAACTCAATTTTGGAAAAAATCACTCAAACTAACAACATATTAACATGCACGTCCTATTAAACACAACTGAAATTTTAAGTTTTCATATTAGGAGAAAAGCCCTAATTTCTAATAAAACCACTTAAACACTCAACAAATCATGTACTTACGAACGGATTATGCTATTAATCGAACACTTAGACAACGTCATAACAGAAAGAGTCAGTTAATTTCACTCAATTAATTTGTAAAATTGGAGATTACCTAAAAATCCTAATTCAATTTTTTCAGTTTAGGAAAAAAAATACCTTGATACAACAATAAGATGATTGTTTGAAAATCCACAACCAAAATATTTTGATTAGAACAAAAATCACCCAAAAAAACTGATGAAATTGCGATTTAGAAAGTAGAGAATAGAGGAGAGAGGAAGATGAAAGATTTAGAGAGAAGAGAGAGGAGAGAGGAAATGAAATTGAAAAAATAAAAGAGATATTTTATTTTGTTTAGGCGTGGGCCAGGCGCGGGAAATGCACGAAAGTCTTTGTACTTGGTTTATGTTGCCAGCTTAGCAATTAGGGAGGGGGGGTAATAAATATAGGAAAATATAGATCAGGGGGGTAATAGGTCTAATTGAAAGGTTGAGTGCGTAGTTGAGATTTCGACTATAGGTTGGGGGGGGGGGGTATTTGATCATTTTCTCTTTTTCATTTAGTGCATTCGAATAGTGCACTATCTAGCATTTTGATGCAGTATCTACATTTTTCATACAATATCATAAATTTTTTATTTGGTATATACTAAATTGACACTTTCTTTTATTGTATATATTAATTTTGCACTTTGTTTATAATTTTTTTTTACACAGTACACTAAATTTATGCGTTGTTTAATAATTTTATATAACAGATAGCGCATAATATTTGTGCACTATCCATATATTCTGACACATCTTACTCTAATATGTCAAGGTCATTCACATTGATAAGACATTTCAATATGGTGCATATTTTTTGTGCACTATATCAAAAGTTTAGTTTCTTCAATGGATATTAAAAAATTCTATATAAAGAGAACATCTATAGAGCATACTTCATCTTCATCACTTCAACATCTTCAATTTTTTTATAATTCAACTAAATTTTTATTCATTTGAGTCTTAGAGAATGAGTGAACGTGTCAAAGTTGCACTTTTTTGGGACGGTGAAGTTGTCCATGAGGGTAATACAATATATTATAGTATTTCTCCCAAGTGCAACGTCAAGTATCCAATTTCAATCGATCATGAAGAATTTGTTGATTCAATTTTTAGAAGGATGAAAATTAAACGTGACGATTATGATCTATTTATAATCGGACAATACTCAAATTCCTTCACATCACAAGGACTGATAAATTATGGGAAATGGATTATCAGTGAGGATGAGTCATTGACTGAATTTTTAAGGGCTCCTTGTGATTATACCAGTCAAGTAAAGTTAAACATTCTTCAAGTTTATGTTAAGAAGGAGCGGATGACTCGTTGTGCTCACTCTCCTAGACAGACGAATGTCTATACACAACTTGAGAATTCAACTAGTGTTGGTGATGCCCGTTTAACTCATTATAGTAATTTTTTTGATATGAATGCTTCTCAATACATCATGTCGGGTAACATGGCAACACAATCTTCAATACCCGATCTGAACGAAACTTTGAATGAAAGTGACCGGTAACGTCCATGAATTCATTTTATTATTAATAATTTTTATTATCACTGCTTTGTTAAACGTTTGTTATGTCATATGTTTGTTATATTTTTTTCAGGAGCTTAACTCTGCGTGAGATGAATAATGATGAATTTTTTTGACGAGATTATAATTATGGTCAATCATCACAGCTTGAATTGATGGACAATGTTGGAACATCTTTAAATATTTCTCTGTCATTGAATTTTGATGCTATCGACTATTATCAGTATGAAAAATATAATCGAACTTATATTAATTTATATTTTTTGACATGTATTGAAAATATTTAACTATATAAAATACAGGGATAGTGTCATGCGAGATCAACATGTTGTTCTAGAAGATATTGAAAATGGTGATCAAGCAAATTATGGTGAATTGTCACAGAGTGATGATAGTGCGCCTAATAATGCCGATGGAGGTGAATGCCCCTATGCCGATGTGTTTGTGGATATGCATGAAAATGCTTTTGTCCCTGTAGATGTGTGGTGTGAACCGACTAATTTTTTAAATGATAATTTTTTTCTTGTTAGTCAGATGTTGGTCAAATTAAAAAAAGATCTACAATGAGCGGTTAAACTCTATCATATTAAAGAAGGAAGGGGTTTTTTTGTTGTTAAGTCGGAAAAAAAGTCTTCAAAATTTGTTGCAAACGCGTAGATCAAGGTTATTCTTTCAAACTTTGTGCTACCAAGAATAGTAGTAATAACTTGTGAAAAATCAGAAAATACATCGACGAACACACTTGTAATATGGGTGATTGTCGCGAAGCTCACGAAAATTTGGATATAGACATGATTGCAACTGTTCTTGTGCCGTATAGTGAAAAAACACCGAGGTACTAATTCTTATCGAGTTCATTTGACTATAAAAAAAATACTTATCTTTTCGTTTATAATTATTAAGTGTTGTTGTTCACAGGTATCCTATCAAAAGAATGTCAAATCTCCGTTCTCAATAAGTACCGCAAAATAATTAGTCGGTGAAAGGCATATCTTGGACGAAGTCTATGGAAATTGGGAGGGTTCATTTCGTGAATTGCCAAGGTACATCGCTGCTATGAAATATTTCAATCCAGGCTTTGTCGATGAATGGTGATTCGAACACCATGAAGGAGTTAATGAACGCATTTTTAATTATGTGTTTTGAACGTTTAAGCCATGTTAATAGACCATGTTACATATGGTGTGAAGTATCTATTCTCTCATTTTGCATTCAATTCACTCATGCTAGGTGTCAAGGTCAAAACAAAAGGATGAAAATATTCAAGTGTTGAAAGAAGTAGAGCATCTGGTTGAAGGACACAAAGTGAAGGCAATGCTGCTTTTATATGGCTTTCCAAAGTGATCTTCTTCTGACTTCTATTCTTTCACATAAGTGGTCTTTTAATGGATTAAATAAAGAATTCCTCCAAGAAAGTTCATCTAGTAATTTCTAAGAGATTCAATTGGAAATATATCTTATGTTCTTCATCTAATTAGAAATGAATCAGCATTGTCGTATTTGATGCAATAAACTGTCACAAAATGCTACTCCCTCCGTTTCATAATAAATGAATTGTTGGATTTTGGCACACATATTAAGGAAAAAACATTAAATACATAAATTTAACACAACTTTCCATTTTTACCCCCCCCCCCCAAAAAAAAAAAAAGTTAACCTTGTAATACCTTTTCAAAAGTTAATTGGTTGTCAAATCATAAGGGTAAATTTGGAAAAAAATTCAATGATTCACTTATTTTGAAACACCAATAAATACCCCCAACAATTCACTTATTCCGAAACGGAGGGAGTATTTTTTAATACAAAAAAAAAATAAAAAAATAGAGAAGTTAGCCTACCAACTGAAGGAGAGAAGGTGATTTTTTAATTCAAAGGCCCTCCACGTTGTTACCCCACGTTGTTGAAGGATGATTAACTATTTTCTTTTCAAGTGAAATGGACTAGGGTGAGGGAAGAGGGACCATCGGAGAAGCTTTAGGAAAGGGGAGGGGGGGACCATCGGAGAAGGATTTTTAATTGGAAAGAAGTAAGGGTGATATTTTTTTTAACAATGGTGCACTTTTTTTGTGCACCACATATATATATTTTTTCATATGGTGCACAAAAAAAGTGCACCATATATAAAAAAATGAATGGTGCACAAAAAAAGTGCACCATCCACTTTTAACTCTGTTAGTTGCAAACGTTAGAAAAAATATGATATGGTGCACAAAAAAAGTGCACCATGCCTATTTTGGTTACATTCTACTTTGATGATATATTTTCGTCACTTTTTAAAATTTGTGGCATATTTAGATCGCGGACTCACTTTTTTACAAGTCTCTCACAAGTTTGCTGGCCTTGTCTTGTTCCACGTAAACAACAATCTTACCACGATTTTATTCAATTCCCTTGCACCAGATATTTCTATTTTTGTTTTACATTATTAGTACCTCATTACTTAAAACAATTGATTACATAGAATTTATCCATAATAAATACTATTACTACATGTACTGGCCTGGAAACCTTGTGTTTATTTTGATTTGTCAATGTCATTTTTTATCCTTGTATTTTACGGAGTTTTGATCAAAGACTTGAACTCAATTACAAAATAGGAGTTTAAGCACCTTCTGATTTAATGATGGAATGGATTTGAATAAATTTAAATATTAATTTTAACTTTTTTTAAAATATTTTTTTCTAAAAATTTAGAGGTATCACGTCGTCAACTAGATACTGATTCCATCCCATTTTACTTAATCCTCTTCCTAAAAATAGTAGTTATTTCAATATACTTGTTCAATGTATGAAATCAAAATAATTTACCATTTTTTTCTAATAATATTCTTATCATTAAAAGACTACATAACGTATTATTAATCAAATTTAATTTTTTAAAACATAATTAGTAATGTTAATTTAATAAAATAAGCCTCTAATTACAAATAAATGTTTTTATTTAGGAGTAATTTCCATGGACAGTCACCTATGTTTTGAAAATTACCTACAAATATCACTTTTGTTTCTTTTAGGACAAAAATATCACTCAACTATCCTTATTTTCCTCAAAATATACTTGATACTCCAAAAATATTTCTTCTTTCCTAGTTAACATGTCATGTCATTAAAATTTCTTTTCTTTTTTTTGTAATCAAAATTTTTATTAATCACCAAAGAGCATTAAAGTCTACAACAAGCAACATCCCAGCTTGTTGATTTCATATATAACATCAATACAAACTCGCATTCTAACTACTCTAAACACGGCCAACAACTATTACTGTCAATAAAACTAGCAAAATTTCACCAAAAAAAAAAAAAACTAGAGAACAAGGCCTAGCATATAGCTTCTCAAGTCTCCAGTAGCTCTCACAATACAGATGCATGTCATTTCTTTGGCTAGCTCTTCAGGTGCCCTCTGCATTTTGTCAAATATCCTAGTGTTCCTCTCTGTCCAAATAGTATAAAGAGTTTCAGTACAGACTTGTTTCAATAGTTTAGCCCTCTTAGAATTGCCTTTGGTTGCTCAAAAAAACCACTGTTGAAGGTGCACATTGGTAGGTATTGGTACTTGCAGCCATCTAAATACTCTTAACCAGAGTTGTGTAGTGAAATAACAATCCCAAAATAAATGAGCACTAGTTTCTGAAGAGGTCTTATTGAAAACATACTCAGGATCAATATTGATACCCCATTTGGCAAGCTTATCCACTGTGTTCAAATTACCATGCAAATATATCCACAAAATAAAAATAGCCTTAGGCCTGGCTATGATTTTGCACATGAGATGTTTCCATTCTTTCTTTGGTAAGTTCCCTAATGATTGCTTATAAAATTGTCTGATTAGACTGTATTTGGAGTCGGCAATCTGCAATTCTTTGACCTTGTCTCTTGCAGCAAAGAGTTTCTTGGTCATCCAACTTGCTTGTTGTGGCACCTGCACTTTCATAAAATCTTCATTTTTTATGTAATAACTGTGAATCCACCTTATCCACAATTTATCTTTCTTTTGTGATAACTCCCAGCAAGTCTTTGCTATAGCACACTAATTCCATAACTTCCAATTAAGAATGTGCAAGCCTCCTGCTGAAACTGGTAAACACGTTTTCTCCCATGCTACCAAAGCCCTTTTAGTGATTGTATTAGTCTCTGACCAGATGTAGCTTCTGCAATAAGCCTCAATAATTTTGGTAACTTTGGCAGGTATCAAAAATATTTGAGCCCAGTAAGCTTGAATACCAAATATCACTATCTTGACTAGTTGAACCCTTTCTGCCTAGGATAAAATTTTTGTTGTCCAGGAGGTAATTTTTGCCACTATCTTCTTAATTAGGGGTTGCCACTGACTAAGAGTGGGTTTCTTTGATGCCAGGGGATGCCTAAATATTCAACGAAGTAGTTGATGTGTAAAAGTTTGAATTATTTTATTTGGTACTTTTCAAAGTTTTTCTAATTTATTTATTTCACCACTTAATAATATTTTTAAAACTCAAGGTATTTATATGAATTAGTACTAATTTAATATTTTTTGGTTATCTATTTCATATACTAAAGATTCTTAAAATGTAAAAGAAACAAAAATGATGGCTTTCGAATTTTCATATACGTACTAAATGACTATTTTTGAAGGAAAGAAAAATTATTTAGTCATGAAACAAATTATTTTTTTTTAAAAATATTAACAAAATAATCTAATATTACAAATGAATCTTTAAAATAGTACCCAACCAATTATCGCTTGCTTTTTGTGGGTTTAGGATAAGGAAACAATATAATTGGCGTTTAATTATATAATAAGACAAAATATAGTATAATAGAAATAAAAATTAATATGAAAAAGCTACATTAAAAATAATAAATTTTTGTTTTCTAAAGTATTTTGCCTATGTTAACTTTGCGGATTTATTTGATTCGTTTATGAATTTACTTGGGGAAAATTCGCAAGACGAATTCATTTTTTATCATTTTTGTAGGCTATCTACATGCGAATTAAAATTTTCAAGTGATAATCACCTTTAAGATTTTTCGATCAAATTTTGTTTGACAAAAAAAAAACTTAGATTTTCTCCTTTAAATTTTTTTGATAGAAAAATTTGTAGGTCTTATATCGAATTAGCTTGGTCGAAAAATTTGTAGAGAATTAAAATTTATAGATTTGAATAAATGAATTTGAAGAATTAAACAGGTTTATTATTAAGAAAATAAGATTTTAACATGGCATGCCAAGCAGGAGAGAAGAAGGTTTAAAGTGTTAAATATTTTTTGAGAAAAATAGAGATAATTGGGTGATATTCTTGCCCTAAAATAAACAAAAATAATATTTATATACAATTATCAAAACATGACTGACTATCTATGAAAATTATCCTTTATAGGAAGTGCCAAGTAAAATGACGGACAGAGATGCTACCTTTTATTGATCAACACCGGCTATTGCCGACCAAGGATTGGCTAGTGCAGTGCAGTAGGGCGTACCACGTGAAAATGGGTAACCACCTAACTTGGAGTGATTCGTTTCCCTTTTACCTATGAAGTATTTGGCTGTCCAGAAACGATAACCTCTTCAATAGCAACAAACACCCTATGCCAACCAAACAAGCGCAGGAGAGAGCCATTGAGTATAAATTTTAGAGAGGGAAACATAGAAACATCAGGAATAACTTAAGCTCAAACCATTGCTGGATTCCCCCGGATGAAGGGATGAAACTCAACGTTGATGGTTCATTTGACTCGAATTCGAATGTTGGAGGGGCTGACCGTTTACTTAAAGATATGCATGGGGCATGCGTATGGGGCTTTAATGCTAAATTTGCTGCTCAATCTCCTCTACATGCGGAAACATTAGCCTTGTACTTGGGGCTTAAAATAGCAAAGAAAGTGCATTGTACTAAGCTTATTGTAGCCACATATTCCATTACATTGGCCTCAGCTCTTAATGATGCAGTGGTATCCGATAACAACTTACTCATAATATGCAGTTAATGATGCAGTGGTATCCGATAACAACTTACTCATAATGTGCAGGGATCTTCTTCAGGAGTTGGGGATCACGTTGATACACCATGAAGATAGGAGGGCTAACGGAGTTGCGGATACACTAGCTAAGGAAGGCAAGAAGAAGGAAGTACCTCCGTTTTTTGAAGAATGGACAGTTCCACCTTTGTTTATTCGTAAAGCTATTGCAATAGACAAAGAGGGAACTTCTTTTGCTAGGCAGCTTATCAACCTTAACTCTAGTACGGTGTTGACTAATAACCCCCCTTTTGTAAGGCATTGTGTGCCAGTAGTTCCTAATATGTGTACTCTGTGTAATATTAATAGCTTAGTCGTTGATCCGGCAGGGTCATATCCGCAGCTTTGTACTACGTATGATGCATATTAAGTAATGAATAAATTCTCTTTCAAACAAACAAAAAAAAAGGTTATAATGATGTCATTGAACTTGAAGTGAAATTAGATTTTAGGAGTTTCGACCATCAAACGCTCCTAAAAATTCGAGCCGATCGCAACGGACCAAGAGGCTCCTTCTGACCACCAGTGTCATTTATCTTTTATTTATATATTATGTATAGATTTTTTTTATTTTTTAAATCTTATTTATACATAAATATTTACAAATTATCCGACGAAACGGAGTCATCGCTTCACATGCATAACATGCGTCCGTCCATGTATCAGGTAAGTCTATAGTCAAGTCTTAAAGCAAACTTAGAGAAAGTACTCTTTATCAAGTAGTGTTTTTTTTACGGTAAACATTTCATACTGAAATAGTGGTAACAAATGGACGGATCGAATGTTATTAGGAGCACGTTGAAAACGAAATATGCCATACAAAAAGATGGGCAGGTCGAATACATGTTTATGACGTGTGGGTTGGGTGGTTCAAATAAATATGAGTTGAAACTGACTGCACCCATCACTAATCATACACTCGGTGGGGATAATGTACCACTCTCAAGTCATGTCTGCCATGACTATTTCCTATCTTCTGAGTTTTGTGAACCAAGGAAAGAAGCCAGAAAACCATTTGTTCTCTTTCCCTTCATTTTCACATTTCTGAATTCTGATCATTCTTTCTGTTCTTCAAGCCATACATAGTAAGTGTTAATTCCTGGAGTAGGCTTACCTTGATGCATAAGCCATATGGTCACAAGATTTTCAAGTTATATTGTTGCAAATCAGAGTTTGCTAGCTTCTTTCCCTGCCATTTCACCAGTTAACACTGCAGACTTGGAGAATATCATCTTGAACAAGAAAGTTAAAAGTTCCTTTAACAATGCATGTAGCAGGTTCAAACAGAAGGAAACTGCAGCTTATCAGCAGCAACAAATAGGGTAAGATCCTTCTATTTATTGCTAGATTTTTTACATCTGATTAAAAAAAAAAAACGAAAAACCGTGATTCGCATCGTAGAGAAAGTTCTTTGTAAGGAAAGCTGGGAGCAACAATCTTGCAGACATTTCTAATTTGCTATACAACTGCTTCAGAAATTAATGCTGGAAAAAGCCCAGACTAAGAAGGAAGACTACAAAAATGAGCGAGCTCACTTAGAAATCTGAACAGCAACTATATACAGTAAAGATGCATCACCTAAACACAATATACAGCCTCAGCGGTGAAGAATAAAAAAATCAAACCAATATATGCAGAAATGTTACTCATGAAAATTTGTGTCATGGAAAGCCTTTTCTTTCAGCTTCTTCAACAGTCCCTTAGGAAACATCTTTTACCGTGTCCAATAAATTTCATCCTATTTCAGCAAAACGAAATGTTAGAAATCCGTAGCTTTCAGAATTGACTGGCAATCATCTAAAGCAATATACTTGTCAACATTGATATTTCCAAACAAAATATGATTACATAAGAACATAGGATCATTGCTCGCTCTCTTGATTGCTATTGGATGTAACATATACATACTTCTTTTGTATCAACAAGCTACTTACTGATGCATGACATTTTTCTGTGGTCCTGCTAACTTCTTTTTTTTTTTTACTGGAAGTCAAAGTCTCAAGATGTCCTGTACTTATGATTGCTTTCACTTTTGGAAAACAACTACATCTAGCACAAGTATCTCAATTCTACGAAATACCTGATTCTAAAGGCCGACTTATTAGATTCATGAAACAACTCCAACAAATTAAAACATGGAAGAGAATCACCAATGGAAATTATAAATGGTATTGGCAGCTGCAAAGATTTTTTGAGACATCTGTTGTCTTTGGAATTCCAGTCGTTATTTTTCATATATCAATGAACTCTTCCAAATATCACAAAAACTTATACCAGAAATGAACTCTATGCCAGAAATGATATCAATAAGACTGACAAAATACCAAAATTGATAATGCCAGGACAGATGTAGTTTTATGTGAAGTCATTATACTGCATTCACAACAGTAGCATTTACTTTCCACCATATTCACTTTCTAGTTTGAAAACTCTGGAAATTTTAAAATAACATGGTAATATCGCCTCCCTTATATCTATCAACTACACCTCAATCCTAATTTAGTTGGTGCAACTGAGATTCCAAATATTTTGTTCAACCAAGATAGATGATAGCCCTCTCATATAATTTCAAACCCTCAAGACTGCAAAGTTAAATACTTGTACAAAATCACTCAGGAGTTAGGAGACAATAACTGTTAGAAATGACTCCCTAAGTTAGGAAATATGATGTTCACTGACCCTCTATCTGCTTATTGACAAGATTTGTCCGAAATGAATGCACCAAAAGGAATTATGCTTTTGAAAACTAAAGCATATAATTGGAAACCAAACCTGGTCTGATATGAATCGGCTCATTCCACTCTCCAATCCCACATTTGTAACAATTTCCTCCTTTGCAATTTCCGCATCAGTAAAAGTGAGGGCCCGTTGCAACTTCCTCGGGCTAAATACCTCAACCTCTACCATATATGTGGCAGAGACGGGTCGATGATCTGAAAACTTAAGTTCAGATCTCCTATACCTCACTAGCCTTATTCCCTTCCCAAATGATAGGATTCGATCACACCTGAGAAACAAGAAATATTCAAATATTGCAGCTAAATAATATTAGTTATAAAAGAATTGGGAAGCAAAACTTTCACTTGTTCATGACATTAAATAAGAGTACAGAAAAATTCTAATAGTTCGCCTAATCTTGAGTTACAGATCACGACACATGAATTTCCAATTGAGAAGGACACTGATATGACAGGATTGCAGTTGGCATTATGCAACTTCAATTTAGTATGGTCAAACTATCAGATAACTACAAACGTTCTAACCTTTGACCATAGCTAGGCCATAAATTCCATTTAGGCAAGTTACGGTGAGAAATGCAACTATATGGTATCTCATACCACGAGACATATATTGAAGACAGTCTAGGATGAATGTGCTAGAGTTGCAGGATAATAGATATAAGATGAATTTACTTCTTTTGTTTATTCCAAATAGCAGCATAAATATATTGATTTGCTGCACGCTTCATAGATTAGAATTAAGCCAAAACTTTTTAAGATATTGGGTTATACAAACAAAGATCTGAGTGAACAGCCAATTAAGTTCTTTAGCCAACAATTATAATAGATACATACCACGCTGGATTACGTCTCCCAGCCTTTGGATCCTCTCCAAAATACTTTTCTGAGTTTACTTCATATTTATACGTCGGCGGAAAGTTTAAAGTACCTTCAGCCCACCCATCAAATGCACGACCTTTCTTGAACTCCTTGCTGAGCTGCAAAAATAGAAAGATGTATGTTATCATCACAATGTAAAATTTATATACTCTCAATTTCAAATCAATTCAACATGTATAAAAGTCCCATCTAGTCTGCGCTTGCAGTTATATTTTCATGGACTTTACCACATCAAAGATGTCTGGAAATGATTATTAACAGCGATAACTGATTGAGCTAGCCACAACATGTTATAATACAGGCCTTGTTCTTTCTCTCTTTTTTATCATTGAAGACAGCCCATTAAATTGCAAATCCTAAGTCAAAAGTTGCGGAGATTAAAGTAGGTGTCTGTTGCCCACCACCTTTCGTGGAGATACACAAGCACAAAAAGAGAGAATTTACATTTGGGGGTGGAATAGGGGACTGGAAGATCATATGCAGTTGTCATGGAAGTTAAAGATCAAGAATAGACATTTTCTGCAGAAATCTTGAAGCCATCTACACAAAAAGACATCAACAGGTTGCGACTTCTCAAACTGAGCCACTAAATGGAGTATGAGAGGGTGAGACTGCAAGTGTTGACCAGCAATATAAGTCAACCAGGAACATTGACTGATCAGAAATTCAATTTACAATTAGAGAGAAAGTAAGCATTTAGTGTTAAGAGTATCATCATTTACCTGATCATATTCAATTAACTTACACCACTCCTTTTTCGATATCAGCTCACGTGTTCTATCGTAAGGCAAATTTATACGATAATTAAGATCGCCAAGCCAGATTATTCGCCTGCAACAGTATAAACTTGTCATTAATCTGAATCTTTTCAAAAATGAGACTAGACTAGAGTCTATAACATCAGAAGGATTGCACATGGAATGTCTTAGTTCTAAAATTAGCAAAGGCCAGTACAAGGAAATTTGAATTTAGTTTTAGATGAATAAAAGTCAAGTAAACCTCGAGCACCATCAATAGATTCCGGTCACAAGTTGAAAGGCCCGTGAAGGCATATACCATATAACATAATCAGTACCAAAGTGTTTATACTGCTGCAGGAAAAGTGCAACGGAATGTCCGGCTATCCAGATCTGACCCTGAATTAAATACACATGGATTGAGGAAAAATGTTTCTTTAACAAATGATGTTCCAAAAGGTATGTTAAAAGCTTTCTCTACATGTTACTTGGTGAAGAAGCTGTAAGCCATCATCCAGGTGTAAAGGAGCATAATTGTACATGCATTTTCCAAATTGAACAATGAGTTAGATCTATGAGGATAAGACTGGGTGCACCATATATCATCAGAGAACCACTGAACCAGAGGCAGCCAGTACATGAGATGGAAACATAAATTATTCCAGGATTATAAATCTTTTCCTTCCCTCTGCCTCCAATAAATAATAATATTTCCAAATAACCCAAGATCAGTGAGGCCTCTTTTAGCTATTCCAAACTAAAATCTTCAGTACTTGGCTTTCCGTGTCTTTTTTTACTTGAGTGGGACTACTGTAACACGGGGGTGTTGGGCATACTTCTATTCTGTTTATTTGTGATCCAGCCACTACTTGACACTTTGATTTATAAAGAGAAGGAGAATTGCAACATTGACAAACATATCCTTTTCCATGAGAAACCATCCTATAATAGGCCCCCATGAAAGTCACAAACAGAGAAAAACATGTAAATACGCTACTAAATCAGACTTGGTGGAAGGGGAAAAATTCATGGTTGATAAAAGAGAAAGAAAGGTTACAATTATGTAGATTTAACAGAAATGTTGCTAAATAGGCAAACACACTCACTCATGATCATAGATGCTCTTAGGAAGTCCGATCAAAGAAAATGCATTGAAATGTGTTCTTCGATGAATTTCATGGACGTCATGGTTTCTTTTGACTGCATCTGCCTCCTTCTCACCCGATGTTAGGTGAGTACAGACAAAGCAAAAGAAAGTCTGATATATTGACATGCTCACAGAAACTGATCCCTGAATAAAAGAGTAAGAGATGAGTCACGTACATTTCATGCATCCCCTTCCTGCTGGAAATCAATTGGAGATTTTATTACTTACCCGGAAAAAAAGAAAGAAAGAGCTAGCAATGAATTGCAATTAATTATATGTATTTTGCAATTTAAGAAACTGAATTTTTGAAGTTTTTCAATAGCATCTACCATATTAAGATAAGCGTCTAATAGCATCACCAATCAAAAAGCATAAAAGCAAATTTCTAAAGGTTCACATGAAATTAGCCATAATTTATGTAGAAAACGAGTATGCAGGGAAAACCTGCTAAATAGTGCAACTTCATCACAAAGTTGGAAGCAACCAACTTTCACAGAAGTCCAGATTTATTGTCCAGATTTGTCACAACTTGAATAGAGTCAGAAGTTCATCTTTCCCTCCTTTAAGTTAGACCACACTTTTTATTTCGTCCTCTGGAAAAGTTTGACCTATATCCTTAAAAAGGGAACTGCCTTTCTGCATGGACAAGCAAGTTGCATGCAAAGTTTATCCTAGTTGAGTGGTAAATAATGTCTATTTAGCTCACAAGGTTATAGGAAGTCCATCACAATCCCAGAATATAAGTCACTAGTCAATAGGCAGATAATTATTGACAATTTTACTTGTTACCATTTTCAAAGAAAAGAATTATTGACAACATTCAAATCTGGATTCAAGTAGCGAAGGTCTATCTGTTTGTTAACTGTGTGAAATGCAACACTGTGGTCCCAACTAAAGGATCTCATTTACTTTATGGACCTAAATATACCATCCAAATCATTTTGATGCAAAGGAAACAAATAATATAAGAAATTAAGAATAGATTTGTACAGAAAATCATTTTATTTGTATATAATAATAGTCATTTGAAGCCCATTACACCAACAATAATATCCATGGCATAATGATTATCCTAAAAACCTTTTGAAATTCTAACCCTTTGATCATTTAGATGTGCTTTTCTGTCCACTGATAAATCTATGAAATGCAGTGCAACATACACATTAAAAATTAATATGGATGTTTCTTCACTTCCAAGTTCCAACTATTAAAATGAAATCTGAATTATGTCATTTCTTTCAAATAGCAATCAAAAGTAATTACCAAAAAGCTGAAAGTTATGAAAGAACAAACCTTGTTACCTATGTAGCCCATTACACCAACACCGACAGTAGATACATTCAAATTCTGTATATGCTTTCTTAGGCCTCTACGAACCCATACGCTAAGAAAAATTCCAACCATTTGCTTGCTCACAATCCTCACATAAGATGGTTTCCTTTTCCTATTTATCAAAGCTTCAAGGTCTAGTCCAGCAAGCAGAGTTGCGTCTGATTGTGTTCTATTCTGACCATTAACAGTCAACTTAAAAGAACTGTAAGTTTTAAATGATTTAGAAGCTTTGAATGATTTCACTGATTTGAGGGAACCAGGTCTCTCTGAAACATGTTGTCCCAGAAGATCCAATGGACGCTCCGGCCAGCAAAGACCAATTCTCTCTGTCCCACTAAGCGTTTTTGTCAATTTTTTGGCAAACTGCACATTTGATTCTCCTGCTTCTTCTTCATCCTCGTCTGGCCTAAAGCAATTCAGCCTGTCTAGCTTCTTTGAAGAAGGAAATTGCTTTTGAAACTCCTCATTGATTGGCTCCAAACCCCAAGTATTGTTTGAAACCGCTATATCATTTTTCACAGTCATATCAGCCCCCATGACATGTCCATCCTTGATTTCATCAAAGTCACTGTAGTCTTCATTTATAGGGACAATTTCCTCCTCACTGCCACTGTCAGATTCAAAGGCAATTTCTTCTTCTATATCAGGGGCATCTTCAGATGGCTTAAACCTTGATGGAGAAGGGGGATCACTAAATGATTTAAACTTATTCACCGGTGAGACTTTATTCAGACTTTCGCGAATGATGTTTTCCCAAACTGAAATTGGGCGGCTATCTTCAGCACCAAATATATTTCCAGCATTTAAAGGTATAACTTCCTGAAATCTGTTATGTAAATAGCAGTAGTTAATATAACTTAAATGCCTTTTTAAATAACACCAAATTATCAAATTAACTTCTGATGTATGTGTGATGCGTGGCTGTACGTGAAATTGGAGTTTTACCATCTAATGGAACATGCATCCTCAATTAAATCATGAAGATCGGTAAAAGTGCAAATTTGAAGGAGAGGAACTTAGTTGTAGGGAAGAGCAGATTTAACTTCTACGGAGTAATATCATTGGTAAAATACAGGAAATGTGAAACACTTTAGACCAAATATATACTTGCATCCCTTCAACTTCCGAAATTAACTATGGATGGTGACAATCTTATCCCCTGAAAAAGAAAAGCTGTGGCTGGTGACACACCAGCATAAAAGTCATTCTGCTCGAGCATATTTTATGCATTACCATGTCGTGTGAAGAGCAATCTACCTCTTGTGCATAATTTGCAGAGCTGGACTTCACATACAAAGTGGGATACTTACCCTATGACATAGATGTCAGCAGGCTCATTAACATCCAACCAGCTATCAAGTTCAATATCTTCTTGAGGAAATCTTCCTGCAACATTCCATGTGCCAACACATACTCTGGAAGCACCAAACTCAGTAACTTTTTCTCGCTAAACAAATACAATGCCACAGACCATTATGGAAACAGTAATTTTGGAAAAAGTCAAAGATGCATACCTAATTTCTTTTGTGTTGATATACTGCGCCCTGAATGTTTCTGATTTTCGTCTTCTTATTTTGGGAAGAGCATCTGAGACATAAATGGTCACCAACAATTTAACCAAATATAGAAATGAAAGTAGGGTTGAAGTAATTAGATAAGAGAACAATGGTAAGGTTCAAGATAACATATCAAATAAGTAAGATTCATGAATAAAAAGCAATTCAAACAAAGTTTAAACTCTGTATTTTCATTTAAATGTAAACAGGTCATTACATTGTATTTTTCGATATCCTTCTATTTTACCATTTCATATATTTTTACATTTTAGTACCTAATCACCCTGTTTCAATTTGTTTTGTCTGGTTTTGAATTGGCGCGGAGTTTAAGAAAGTAAAAAGAGCTTATAAATCTTGTGGTCATAAACTAAAGATATGTCGAATGTACCAAAATTCTCTTTAACCTTGTGGTATAAACATATCACGTGCAAAGTTAGAATTAAAGAATTGCCAAAAAAGAAAGAGATATTCTTTTTGAAATAGAATAAAAAGGAAAGTACGACAAACAAATTGAAACGGGGCGAGTATTAAATAGTGACACTTGCACATGTATAGTTTAGTTTTAAAAGATTAAGAAATCCATGTCCCAATCTCCACTGAAAATCAATCGCGTTGAGTCTGTTGACTCTGTACTAGGTACCCTTTTTCCATCATTCATTTCATCATTTGGATGGTGGATTATTTGAAGAGAATAAATACATAAGTAAGTTCAAAAGGTTAGTATCCATGGGCATACTCATCTTAAGATATCTAGATCGACAACAATAGCAAAATCACCACCAAAATAAAAAACTTATCATAGAGCAGTAGAAAAACCTACCAAAACAGAAAATGGACATTTTGGATAAATTTGAAACAAAATTGAGCTACCAAAAATTCTATTACCGTCAATACCAACTTGGACGCCTTTTCCATCATTCAACCGCGACTGCCTTGGCCAGTCACAGAAGTCTACACAGCAAAAAATGGAACAACAAAATCAGCAAATATAAGAATTCAAATTCTCACGAAAGAAGAGATCACAAAGGAAAATATTTTATTCATAAACTAAAAAAAAAAAAATCCTAAATCTCTCTTCAATTCTCCACTACATTCCACAATATGAAAATAGCTAACAACATCCTATTTATAATAGTACAAAACCCAGTTTAGCTAAAAAAGAAAAAACTTAATCCAATATTAATTTGATTATAAATCCTAACTAGACCTGTAAGATCAGTCCAGTGTACTAAAGCCCGTACTGTTTGCAGTGTTCGGAGAAGGGCCCGACTACAAGGTCTATGGCACACGGTCTTAGTCTTACCCTATACTTCTGCTAGAGACGGTTTCCACGCGTGACCTCCTGGTCACATAGCAACAACTTTACCAGTTATACCAAAACTCCTAAGACTAACTAGAAATGAATTAAATAAATACTATCAAATTCTTAACAACTTTTTCATTTCCTGCTCCAACTTTGAATTATTCTTCCAACAAATCAGTTCGAACATAGTAATAGGCACAATAACAATACAATTATACCTTGTTCACAGTCAGAATCGGAGCCGGAGCCGGGATCAGAGTCAGGATCAGCACTGTAATCGGAATCCTTAGCACTAATATTAAGCCATTTGCGCATCACAACTCGCGGCCAAAAAAGCTGTAGGCACGTGCAACCGAAACACAATTTTTCAGCCCAATTTCTCTGCAATTCCTCATCTGGTAAAAAAAATACACCAAACAAATAGAAAAATAATAATGAAGAAATTGTAATTACCTGAGTTTGATGCTGTTGATGTTGCCTTGCGCTTTCTCTCATTTTTTTTTACTTATTTTTTGGTGAATTTCAAAGAATAAATATGATACGGAGAACGATTGGTAGAGCTAAAAAAAAAACAGTACAAGAGGAGAATTAGCAGAGATTTTGCAGTAAAGTTTATAATTTAGAATTTAGTTTTATTAGAATTAGAAGAAGAAGAAGAAGAAAAAGGTTTAACGAGTAACGACCACTATCTATTGGGCGTCGTGGAAATTGCAACGGTATTTGAGCTGTACTTATAATCTCATTATAAAAATTTAATAATCTGCTCGATTTCAATTTATGTGAAGTTGTTTGATTTGATCTGGAGTTTAGAAAAGAATGAAAATTATTTTATTGAGCAACAAAGGAATTTTTAAAGTTAAATAATCTCCACTAATTATACTCTCTTTTGAGGAAGAACCTTAAGTAATTAGTAATTGTTATCATGTGATTATGAGGTCACGAAATGAAAATAATCTCTTATAAAAATATGGGGTAAGGCAATGTATGATAAATTCATTCGATCCTTCTCCGAACTATGCTGCTTCAAAAAAAAATTAATTTGAAATGTATTTTATAAAATTAAATTTTAATAATGATGTTTGACACTTTAAATTTAATTATTAGTACTACCTTATTAAGTTATTTAATACGGAAAAGACTTAAAAATATCCCTGAACTATCTAAAATAGCTCAAAAATACCCCTCGTTAGATTTTTAGCTCAAAAATACCCTTCCGTTAAATATTTGACTCAAAAATACCCCTCCCTCTAACGGAATTCGAAAAAAAATCAAAAATACCCCTGAATTATCTGAAATGGATCAAAAATACCCCTCTGTTAAATATTTGGCTCAAAAATACCCCTCCCCTTAACGAAATTAAATTATTTCGATTGAATTAAACCCTAACTTTAATTTTTTAACCCTAATACTTTAATTTTTTTTACATAAAAGTATTTTTTTAATTTTAAAAATAAAATAATAAAAAAAAGTATTTGAATTATAATATAAATTGGCTGAATTTGATTAGAAAAATAAACATACATTTATTCTAAAAAGTTATTTCCCCTTTACATCTTTTTAATCTTTAAAGAAATTAACGAAATTAATGAAATATAAATTTTCAGTTAAAGAAATTAACGAAATAAAAATTAAATGATGAACTTTATATAAATTAACGAAATAATCGAAATAATTTAATTTCGTTAAATACCCCTTTGTTAAATATTTGGCTCAAAAATACCTCTCCCCTTAACGAAAATAAATTATTTCGATTGAATTAAACCCTAACTTTAACTTTTTAATCCTAATACTTTAATTTTTTTACATAAAAGTATTTTTTTAATTTTAAAATAAAATAATAAAAAAAAGTATTTGAATTATAATATAAATTGGTTGAATTTGATTTAAGAAATAAATATACATATATTCTAAAAAGGTATTTCCACTTTACATCTTTTTAATCTTTAAAGAAATTAACGAAATATAAATTTTCACTTAAAGAAATTACCGAAATATAAATTAAATGATGAATTTTGTATAAATTAACGAAATAATTGAAATAATTTAATTTCGTTAAATACCCCTCTGTTAAATATTTGGCTAAAAAATACCCCTCCCCTTAACGAAATTAAAATATTTCGATTGAATTAAACTCTAACTTTAACTTTTTAACCCTGATACTTTAATTTTTTTACATAAAAGTATTTTTTTAATTTTAAAAATAAGATAATGAAAAAAGTATTTGAATTATAATATAAATTGGTTGAATTTGATTTGAAAAATAAACATACATTTATTCTATAAAGGTATTTTCACTTTACATCTTTTTAGTCTTTAAAGAAATTAACGAAATATAAATTAACGAAATATAATTTTTCACTTAAAGAAATTAACGAAATATAAATTAAATGATGAACTTTATATAAATTAAAGAAATAATTTAATTTCGCTAAAGGAGGGGTATTTTTTAGCCAAATATTTAGCAGAAGGGTATTTTTGATCCATTTCAGATAGTTCAGGGGTATTTTTGATCCTTTTCCAAATTCCGTCAGAGGGAGGGGTATTTTGGAGCCAAATAAATAACGGAGGGGTATTTTTGAGCCAAAAATCTAACGAAGGGCGTTTTAAGCTATTTCGGATAGTTCAGGGGTATTTTTGAGCCTTTTTCGTATTTAATATAATAACCAAAGGTTGTATGTCGATAAAGATAATAAAATCTCTTTATTTGATAGTAAATGATTTTTTTTTTTTATATATATAAGAGCCAAATAAATAAGACAGAGAAAGTAGAGAAAATTAAGTGGGAGGTGACAAAAAAGTCTTTAAATGAAAAGTGGTGACAACTTTGACCAGCTAAGGTCAAAGCTTCATTTAACTTGTGATTAAGTTAATTGGGGTGTAAAGTGTAATTTTTAAAAACTTTTTAATTTTTTAAAATATCCTCCAACTCCAAATTTCAAATTTTAGAGTTTTCCCCATTTCTTATCTTTCAATTTTTCTTTTTTTTTTCTTTCTCCCCATCTTCTTCTTATTTTTTCTCTCTCTATGAATTTTCTTCTTCTTCCATCTTCTCTTCTTTTTTTTCGTTCTCTTTTTATTTCGTTCGTCCTTTTTCAATTTTTATGGACTATTTAAAAAAAAAATTGAAAAGTTTGAAAAGAAATTTTTTGATTTCTTTTAAAAATGAATGAAGAAATAATTTAGCAAATTCAGCAACTACAAGAGTTGCTTCAGTAACTATGGTAATTGCTGCAACAACTATTATTAGTTGTTGTGTTACAGTAATTGTCGAAGTTGGTGTAGCAATTATCGAAGTTGCTGTAGCAATTATCGAAATTGCTGTAGCAATTATCGAAGTTGCTGTAGCAATTATCAAAGTTGTTGCAGCAACTTCGATACTTACTTAATTTCTGAAAAAAGATCTGATTGGAGGAAGAGCCCACAAAAAAGTGATATTTATGGTAAAAATGAAGGTGGTGGTGGTGCTGGTGGTGACGCCGAATGAGAAGATGATATTTGTTGTGGTGTTGATAGCGACGGTGGTAGAGGAGAAAAAAGAAAAATAGGCAATAGTTATGTAGAGGGAGAAAATAATGGTGAATCAATGATAGTGATAGTGGAGGAAGAGGAGGTGGCGGCTGCGGGCGGCAACAAAAAGGGTGTGGAGGAGTGGTGGTGATGGTGTATGGATCTTTGTATAAATATGGGACAGAGATCTTTGTATAAATAATAAAACTTAGGGTTTTAACATTAGTGTCATTTACACTAATATTAAAATTGTCACATCTACTCAATATTTAAGACTCGTGTCACTTTTTTTTAGTTTTGAAACTTTTTTGTCACCCTTAATTAATTTAGAAAGATAACGTTATTTTTCAAAATAATTAAAAAGAAAAAGTAAAATACATAAATTGAGACCTAAAAGTTTTTTTTCTTTTTTTTCTTTTTTTTTTTTTTTTTGGGGGGGGGGATGCTTTTGACGTGGGATTAGGGACAAGGGATGTTCAATTAAGATAATCAAGTAATGGGCCAATGAGGTAACAAAAATTAATGGGATTAGGGAGGTGGAGGAGATTAATAAATTTAATGAAGAATTCTTGTGGTTAAGAATGGTTGTGACATGGTAATGGAATTTGATTAATAATTAACTCTAGATCATTACTAATCAGCAATTCATCATGATATAAATTGAAAATTATTAAACTGTGAGACGTGGCACTAAAATAGAATTTTGTATATTGTTTATCTACTAGAGTATTATATTTTATGATTAAAGAAGTGGTCCATTCTAATTTGAGGCTTTGAGCTATCTGCTATCACTCGTTTAAGTTAATACTATATTGATATGTGTTGTTAAAAATAGCGGGCATTTATTGGTTTAGGTATCAACAAATTAAAAAACAGAATTTTCGTCGGTTACCCCCTTCATTCCAAATAATAAATAAAAAATTATCACGTTTAACTTTAAGAAATTCAATTTAATTATTAAATTTTAAAATTAAATTAAATTAGATTAATTTGGATTAAAATTAAAATTTGGAACTATACCATAAGTCCTATATAATTTTTCTCATACCAATATGATAAAAAAAAATATTATCTTAAAATATTAATCAAAGTTCATATCATTTAACTCTGGAGAAAAAAAGTTAGTAACAAATATTTGGAATGGAAGGAATATTTTTTTTGGATAGTTACTAAATGCTTTCTCTTGGAAATTTATGAATCCTTTCAATCGCAATCAGGGCGGATCTAGAGGTCCGGGTGGGGGTTCTCGGGAACTCAGTAATTTTCGTGCAGATCTAATATTTATATATAAAAATCTAGTATATATATATAACTATTATAATTTAGGTACTTATAAACAAAGTGTATTCTTGATCTAGCGAAATAGAAAGACTTATAAAAATTTTATTAACCTCATGGTTGTGGGTTCAAATTCGCTTAGTTACTTTTTGTTTTTATTTTTATCTAACATAGAAATACACAAACTTTAAATCTAGATCCGCCTCTGATCGCAATATAAAGATTTTTTTGAACAAACTAAAAATCTTATGAAAAAAATATTTGACCTCAAAAACTTTATAAATATTAGATAACAATCTAATATTTTAATTTTTAGTCATCGCTAAAGTTATATTGAAGAAACATCGATCCTGTGAACAAAAAGATGATCTAAAAATGAATGTGTGAATCATACTTGTTTAAAATAAAGGGCATTTATTTAATATAGGTACTAACAAATTCAAAGATTTGTAATAAAAAGAAATGAATATGGAGGTACAATTAAGGAAAGATCTTAACAAGATTAGCATTATGTTATGAACCAATGTTAAGGGTTTATAGGCCAAATGGGTTCTCCCATCTATTAGACTAGTCTTTTGGGTTGGGCTCTCTCGTTTGGTGCTTTCATTGAGAGTCCCATGCGTGGGGGCCGTGACTCGGAGTGGTGACCTCATTGGACCAATGAGGTCGTTGGTTCTCAAGCGGAGACGATTGTTATGAACCAATTGTCCCACATTGGAAAAATAGAGAAATGCTACCTAAGATGGGTGCCAGCCGTGACCAACGAGGTCGTTGGTTCTCAAGCGAAGACGATTGTTATGAACCAATTGTCCCACATTGGAAAAATAGAGAAATACTAAGGGATGGTTTATAGACCAAATGAGTTTTCCCACCTATCAGGCTAGTCTTTTGGGTTGGATTCTCCCGTTTGGTTTATAACACATTACTTCTTTAAGAGAACAATATGAATGATGAACATATAACTCTAGCTGTTCTAATTGGTACCAAATTTCTTGTTTTAAGATAGACTACATAAGTTAGGTCTTTTTTCTCATATTATTATGATCATTTGACAAAAATTGACCCAAAAAAATTAGGTCGGTATCACGAATTATTCTTAATATCTAAGTAAACCTATAAAATAAGTGGTCCTTTTACTACCAGAAAACAAAAACTGAAGTGGTCCTTTGACTTTAGTGCACATGAGTAATGCCACTAACCATCTGGAAAAGTTCCCTTTTGTTTTTCCTTTATGGTTTTTTTCCTCTTTGGGGGTTGGGGGCCGGAAAATATTTTCAAGAAAATATTGTTTATTTTTTTATTTTTGGTTAATCAGGAAAATAAATTCCTTTAAAATGAAATAATATTTTTCTTAATAAAAATAGAAAAAATAATTTCAATAAGTGACATTTCATATTCATTACATTGTGTATCAAAAGATTGATGATGATGAAGTATTTGAAAAGATTTCTTTTTGTGAAATGCGAGAAAAGATGAAGATAATCAAAACAATGATGACCATGACGAAGGGGAGATATTAAGAGGATTTGAAAGATGCAAGAGTTACATAATCCTTGAATTCACTATTATGTTATGTGACGATTGTTATCGAAGACTTTCAAGAATTTAAATATCATGACTATTAGGTGAACTTCTTGAATATTTGCAAGTCATTGTAGAAAGATCAAAGAAGTCAAAGCAAGAATCGATTAAACAAAATTTGAAATAAAAGTTTTCTCCTCTCAATTGGAGAAAAGATGAAAGACGCGACTTGCATCAAAACTTTTTAAACATGGAAGAGATAGGTGAAGATCTAAGAAAGAAGTTGAGTTCGAATTTTTGAACTCATAAGATCAAGCAGGGTTGCACAAATCGAATCGATGAATCAAATCAAATCGAGAAAAAAAAAAACGATCTATGATTTGGTTTGATTGGTTTGGTGTTGGAAAAAAAATCGATCATTCTTGATTTGATTTGGTATTAGCAAAAATAAAATCAAACCGAACCAACATAATACATATATAATTTTAATTTTTTATATGTAAAAAAATATTACTTATAATCTACTTTCTGATTACTTTTATTACTTTTTCATATTCAGAATAGATATATATTCTTGGGCCTTTACTTATAATATTTGTGTCAATTAGTAACAAATTAATACAAAACCCAATATTACATCTTACTTTTCAAGTCTCCAGAGAGTTCTCATTATTTTCTCATCTTACTTTTCTTATTTTTCTCATTCATCAAGTTGTGATTTAGGTTTGTTCCTCTTCTTTCTCTTTTTTCTTATGGAATTATGTTATAGTTAATTACTTTATGGAGTTAAACTTTTAATAAGTTGGCTCCAATTCTTCATTCTTTTGTATGCTTAAATTTTATGTGAATGAAACTTTCAGACAAGCCTACTGTGACTAGTGACTTAAAAACTGAACCACCGGATATCCACATAATACTACTTTGAGAGATAGTAGTTTAGACATCTTAGTAATTTGCCAACTTAATTTTAAATGGAACTACTGTATGATCATTTTTTTTAATCTTTTTACTAAAAAAAATTTAATTTTTTCTTCAATCACATTATAACTGTAAAACGACCGAAAAAACCCGACTAAAATCAAAATAAAAAAACGATTGTATATTGATTTAATTTGGTTTGTAGATTTAGAAAATCGACATTATTGATTTAGTTATATTTTAATGAAAAATTGAACCAACCCTACCTATGTACACCCCTAAGATCAAGTTATAGATATCTTCATCAAGGAGTTAATAACTCAAATGGTCACTCAACTTATGATTTTTCTCTCACAAAGTCACTCAACTTTGATTCTTACTCCAAAAGTCACTCAACTATGAGTTCTTTTCCGAGACAGTCACTCAACTTTAATTTTTACTCCAAAAGTCACTCAACTATGAATTCTTTTCTCAGAAAGTAACTCAAACTATTTAATTAATTTTTTTAATTAAAATTTGCTATCATGTAATTTTTATTTAAAACAAAAATTTAAAGAAAAAAAAAGATTTTCATTTAAACAATCAATTTAGTGATCCGATCATATCCAAAATTCATTTAAATGGTTTAATTGAATATCTTTTTTATTTCTTAGAATTTTAATTTTACTACTATTTTCTTGTCTAACGATTACTCTATACTATAAAGTGTATATAGTCATACATATCATAAATTAATATCCTAAAACCACACTCATTTGATTGTATAATTTTTGCGGCTAATTTTATCTCGTTGTAGTGTATATATCATAATGTTACAAATGTTTAATAACATTTGGTAATGTTTTATATCATATCATTTTAGTTTAAAATCTATAACGATGTCTTTTATCAACTTATTAGGAATAGAATTCATTGTATTTATTTGATGCATATGTATATTATACAAGTGGTAATATAAAAAATTGCATTATGATTGAAAAATCAATTTCGTAAATAAGTATCATGTTGAAAGTTAATTAAATCTAATCAACTAAATGAATATGATTCGAAAAATATTAAAAATTAATATTAACATTATAAGTGAATTGATATAAACTATTTAGGATATTTTAAAATTTCAGAGGGTTAAATATAAAGTAAACATGAGAATATGTAATAATATGGCTCAAATTTTTTTTTACTCTTTTTAGAATTTTGATTTTAAATAAAATTTTAAGTTAGCAAATTTTAATTAAAACAAATAATTAAATAGGTTGAGTGACTTTATAAGTAAAATATTCCTACTTAAGTGACTTTTGAAGTGAAAATCAAAGTTGAGTGACTTTCTGAGAGAACAACCCTAAGTTGAGTGACTTTTGGAGTAAGAAATAAAGTTGAGTGACTTTCTGAGGAAAAAGTCATAAGTTCAGTGACCATTTAAGTTATTAATTCCTTCATCAAGTCATGAAAAATTAATGTATTCCAAAACATTTTTTGGATTGATGAATTTAATTTAAAGAGGGATATTAAAAAACCAAGCTAGATTCACCTCAGAAGTATACCAATTTACTTAGTTCATGTAAAAAAAAAAATTAGTGAGAATGCATGAATGATTTTGTTCATGAACCTTGACATAAAAACAAAAATGGGATTAAACTAAGATACATGTACTAGTCTAGATTAGTTGGACACAATTTAAGAAGCTCTAGAATTACTAAGACATTATAACTATTTATATAAGCAAATTGACTAATGTCATGTCAAGGACAATTATGTCCTTACATGTTTTTTAAGAAAAAATTATTGATTGAAAGTCATTTCCTCTTCTCCAGAATTTCCAACATATAACTACAGGCATATTCTCAATCATTTGTTTAAAACTACCCTATTGTATATTTTAAAATTATTGTAGCAAATAACTTAATTTTGTTTTCAAGGTTACTAGCTAACAAGTATCAAATTTTATGAAGGGTTACTGCAGTTATAATTGATCAGATATTAAGTTGTGACATAAATATTTTTGTTCCCCCCACTCATTATCCATGATGAAACTAGAGCAGAACGGAAAACATTTACGTTTGTTCAACTATAGCTAGCAGTACTAGTAAGTACTCTATCTATTTTCCCTACTATTAGTTAGTCCCAAATATCATGATCATATGACCCATCAACTCAAGTTGTTTGTACTAACATAAGACACATATTCTCTTATTGTATATGTAACACACCAATATAAAAATTAAGTTTGTGATCATTTCATCTATAAATTTAAATGGGAAAAGGGTCAAATATGCCCCCTAAACTTTGCGAAAATGTTCAAATATATCCTTCGTTAAAAGTTTAGCTCATCAATGCCCTTGTTGTCCAAGTTTTGGGCTATATATACTCCTGTTGTTAAGTTTTGGATCATATATACCTCTGTTGCCAAGTTTTGGATCATATTATACCCCTGTCGCCGTTAATTGCTTCGCTGGAATTTTTCAACCCACTTTTTTTTTTTTCCTTAAAATATTATATTTGCCACATCATTTTTTTATTGCAACATCACATATAATTAAATCCACCACTTCTTCTACACATTAAACGTCCGACAAATGCTCTCATATACCTCACAATCTCTTTGAATTTTCTCTAATTTGTCGAAATCCTTTTGTTGTATTTTCAGATTCTTGCATAACTGTTTCTCTCATACATACATACACACATACATACGTACAAAAGATATCCTCTTAATTGACAACTTGTTTTTGTTGTCTCTATATGGGCTACCTCTTTTACACTTCTACATCCCAATTTCTCACTTGGGTTTTGTTTATTCTTCTTATTCTTGATGTTGGAATTGACGATGGTATGAAAGATGAAGTCGGTTGATATGATACTGAAATAATTTGCAGTTGGTAAGTACTTTAATTCTTGAATTTTATCGCAATTATGCATTGAGTTTTTACGAGGTGTTCTTGACTTTTTTCATTTTTTACTTGATTATTCTTGGGGTTATGCAAGCATCAAAAAACACAAAAAAGAAATTTTAGCAAATTAGAGAAAATTCAAAGAAATTGTGAGGTAGATGAGAGCATTTGACGAATGGTTAATGTGTAGAAGAAGGAGTGAATTGAATTATATGCGATATGACAATTAAAAAGTGATGTGGAAATATGATTTCTTAGGAAAAAGGGGGTTGGAACATTTTAACAAAGCAATTAACGGCAACACAGGTATATATGACCTAAAACTTGACAACAGGGGTATATATGACCCAAAACTTGACAACAAGGGTATATATAATCCAAGACTTGGACGGCAAGAGCATTGGTGAGCTAAACTTTTAACGGAGGGTATATCTGAACATTTTCACAAAGATTAGGGGCATATTTGACCTTTTTTCCAATTTAAGTTTTTTCAGAGAACATATTTATTGGTTGTGCGAACAAGAGTTTTACAATGATAGCTAAAAGAATTGGGAAGCTATATATAAGTTGTATGGCCTGAGGCCTTTTGGAAAAAATCATACAGATTTGGTCCAAAGAGGACAGTATCATACCATCTAAGAGTGTTTTTGGATTGATTAAGCCTAATAACTAGTATAAGAGTCCACATTCGGCAGGATTAGACTGGTGATATGACGGAGTGATGGAGTGCAGGAGTCAATTTGTTTGCCTCTGCGAGCCTCGAGATACACACACAAGAAGAAGCTAGTTGCGGGCTTCAGTTTTCATAAATATATGAGTGGCATACAGTGAATCTCAGTGACTCATAGCCACGTAAAACTTAGTTCGAGGAGAAGATTATTAGGTGTGCAAACAAGAGTTCCACATTGGTAGCTAAAAACATTAAGAAGCTACATATAAGGTGTAGATCTCTTAATGATAAGAGACCTTTTGGAAAAAATCTTGTCGGCTTGATCTAAAGGGGATAATATCATACCATGTAAGAGTATTTTTGGGCTGGTTAAGCCCAACAATACTTTTATAAACTTACTTATATTCTTAATACGCACCCTCACATGCAACTCTCAGATTCTCTTCCATTTTTGTCATGCTCAAGCACGTGAAAATTCTTTTGATTATAAGTGACACTGACACTGGTGGCTCTACATGCAGTCCTGGAGGTTCATTCGAATCCCCTTCGTCGAAAATTACACTGTGTATATACGATCAAAATTTTCATTTACCGTATATATGTTAAGTATTGAACCCCTTTGACACAAGGCTAAAACTTGATTCAGTGGTGAAGGGGTGCAGAATTTCTCATTCAGCGTGCGTTCGAGTATGTATAACATCGTTTGTTTTTCAATCTTTTATATTAACTTTTAGATTAAATCCCTAGTTATTTAGTTACTTTCTCGCTCTCTTACGTTTTATCTCCCTTTTTGTTTCTCTTCTCTCTCGCTTTCATGATTACTAATTTTTGATGGTTGACTTTTTTTTTCTATTTTTTCACAAAATTATATTATATAGTTTTGTTTGTTGTTTATCTATTTTGACTGAATTAAAATATTTTACATCTTCTTTCCTTGAAATTAAGAAAAAATTAATATTAGTTTTATCATGTTGATGTATAAACAACTTAAACTTAAAGTACAATTCTGGTAACTTATTGTATTTTTTAAGTAGTTTCTAAATATGTAAATTATTTTTAATAAAGATTGTACGTTTGAACGCACGATAAACAAAAAAAAGTTTAACTTTCTCCGTTTTGTTGTTCATGTTGAGGTTGAGTTGAACTTTGTCTAGCTCGCTCAAATCAAATTCGACCCGCTTATATCTGATCCGATCCACTTATTTTTGAGGTCCTGTTAACGTGCTTAGTTATATTGTTAAACCCTCTTAATAGAAATCCTGGCTCCGCCACTGAACACTAAGATTCAATCCTAAAATGTCAATTATGTACTCTAATATCATGTTAAAGTGTGTGACCACCTTATTTAAAAACTTAAACTCCAAGAGAATGACACTTTTATTCACCACTTATATTCTCAACAATAAACGTATAGCAGCAGAGAAACATAAACCATCAACTTACCAGGTTAACAGTAATATATACCCATCTCTCTACTGTTAACATTCTTCCTCTAGATCCCATAATTAGATTTTGTTTACCGGCTAATAGTCTAACCAACCTTTTTTTTATTCAACATCAGCAAATAAAACATTATAATCCATCTATTTATTTTGGTAAAATACATCTACAATCTCTTAAAGTTATAAAGTTATTTAGACACTCAAATTATGGTATATTTTGATAATTTGATTGAACATATGAACTAATGCATAAAGTATTCCTACTATATACTTTCAGCTCAAGTTTTGAAAAGCTTTAGTGCGTGTTCTCAAGCGTCCTTAAAATATATAATTAATCACATACAATTATATAGACCAAATCAAATGTAATGAGAGGTTTTACCGCGTATTGAGGCTAATTATATAGTAATTAAAAGTGATGCTAGTAATGGACGCTTCAAAATATATAAAGCTTTTTTAAATTTTAGGTGAAAGAGTCCAATAGAAACACTTTATCATGTCTATCCGGTTGTTCAATCAAAATAGACTATTAATTCAAGTCTTTAAAAAAGATTTAGTGACTAATTTAAGAGATCCCTACCACCACTCATCACCGCCAACCACCTCCACCATCACAGCCACCATCGACAACAAATATCGCTACCAACCACTATTATCAACTGTTACCACACCTACTACCTCTATTATTCTAATTATATTTAACGTCAACACCACCATCAACACCACCACCATCATCAACCACTACCAACCAATCTCTACTATCGACCAACTCATCTATCACAACTAGCACCACCGCTAACTACCACTAATACATCACAGCCTCCACACATTCTTCGGCGACCACCATCATTGTCATTAGTAACACCACCTCTACCATTACTTCAATCGCTATCATCGCTATAATTTATCTCTATTAAAAACCATCTCCACCATCACAACTAACAGTATCTCCAACTAGCACCAACACATCATCAACCATCATTCATTTATTTTCAGCCATCGCAATCAACACCTCCAACTACTAACATCAAGCAATTTCACATCACAACCACCACCACCACCACTATCAACTGTCACCATCATAACAGTCACTACAATATCAACCATCACAACTATCACCACTAATATTACTAATCACTAACGTCAATCATTGTCACCGCAACTATCATTATAAACCATCTCCACCATGACTAACAAACATAATTATTTTTTCAATCAAATAATAATTTTGTTGTATTAAATTACATACTTTTCTGATATATAATTAGTTATTTATTTGAATTGTATTTTTATTTAATTATATATACAAATAATTTTTTTATATATATTTAGATGTTGAAAAACAAACATCCTTAATCATTCAGTTTTCAGATCTAGAAAAAATATCTTAATCATTCAGACGTACATTCAGATTCGGACGTCTCAATCTTTAAAAAAAATAAATGTAGCCTAAGACTAACAACTTATTCTCTTCATAAAACCAAAATTGGCAAAAAGACAAAGACAAGTTCAATGGGTTCACCATCCTAACCATAAAAATCCGAATACTAATACTACTATTTTGTGGATGCCATGCCATTACTGTATCAATACATTGACAAATCATGCGACAAAACAACAAACAAACTGATCAGTTAGGACAGCACAATAAAAACACAACCAACAACATTTAGGGGTCGTTTGTAGAGTGTATAAAATAATATTAAATAGGTTATATTAGTAATGTTGGGATTAGTAGTGCAGAACATTTAGGGGTCGTTTGTAGAGTGTATAAAATAATATTGAATAGGTTGTATTAGTAATGTTGGGATTAGTAGTGCAGAGATTAGTAATACAGGAATTAGTAATACTTGAATTATTTTTTATGCATTGTTTGATTTGATGTATTGAAAACAATATGTATTGTTATATTTTAAAAAGAATATTGTTTGTTTACAAAAAATACCGTTTGATATATTTTAACTTTGTGTATTTTCTTTGCAAAACTTTATTATTCTTTTTTAAAAAATAAAAATAAAAAGTAAAATATAACTAATTATTCACTTTGAAATTTTAAGATTCAAACATTCACTTACAATTTTTTTTTGTTATCTTTTCTTTATTTGTTCATCTTTTTTTTTTTGTTTCCACTTTGTGATTTCTTACGTTGGAGGAAGATACGTGTAACTTTTGAATGAGACAATAGAATTATTATTAACATAAATTTGTGTTTCGTAAAGTGTTAAAGCTAATTAGAAAAATTATTTTTATTTATGAATATCCTATTTACAAAATTAAAGCTTGTATGCAATTTATTTTCGAATTTTGACCAATAAGTATTTTTTAAGTTAATGGAGTAGTTTTTTTATGACTAAAATTATTTGGAGGGATATTATTATCTTGATAAATTGAAAAGAAATAACTCACATTGAATAAATTGAAAAGATTTAGAAAACAATTAAAGAAATTTGAAAGCATTTTTGTCTTGACACATATTTATCCATGGATTGTAATCCATGGATTACTAATTCTACCAAATTGTGTATATTAGTTATACGTCCTATAATATCATGTATGATGTATAACTAATCCATGTATTAATTATACATAGCTTCAAAATTATTACCAAATAATATATTAAGAAATTCCATCATTTAATCCATGGATTATGAAAATAATCCACCCTATCAAACGGGTCCTTAATATCTACGGCCGGCTTTTGAATAATTCTTTTTAGAATACAATGCAGAATATAATAGATCAATTTTGATTGGCGTGGTAAAGCCGTAAAGTAAATCGATAACTACGATTTGTTTGGATACACCTTGCACATAATGGAAATTTAATAGTAATGATGGTGGTTAAGACTTTGTGTCAAAGAAGATTCACGTTTTTCTTTCTTTATTTACCATCAAATTCCATTTAAAAAGTTAAGTTCGTAAGACTTTGTGTCGAAGGCATTCAACATTTTAAAAAAAAAATGATATTTTCTCCGTCCCATTTTATGTATCGCCATTTGATCGGGCACAGAGTTTAAGAAAAAAAGAAAAACTTGGTAAAGTTTATCAAATTATCCTTTATCAAAAAATGTGTCAATATCTTTTTTTAATTAAGTGGGACCAATAAGGATAAAAGGGTAATTGTGTCCTTAAAAAGTTGCCTAATAAGAAAAGGTAACACTTATTTTGGGACGACTAAAAAAAAATGATGACACATAATTTGAAACGGAGGAAGTACTTTGTTAGGTTCCACATTAGTAAGATGAGAATATTATGATATGAATTTCTTACATGAACCTGTAGAGTTCTTTTCTTTTCATGCTAGTTTTTGGGGTTCAATTAAGTTCAAAACTTAATTTGACATATTAAAACACAAAATAGCACCAACATGAAAATTTTGTGACATTATATAAGCATGAGCGAGCAGGTGACAATTGCTTAAGATGAGGAAATTTTTGTAATTTCATATTTTCTATTTAAATATAATTATTTTATTTTTATTTTTAATTTATTATATTTTTGAGCATTGTTTAAAAAATATTATAAATTATAATAATTAAAATTTTAAATTATTTAGAGGCACATAAGATATTTTACTCAAAATTTTATCAATGAAACATAAATTGAGACATATTATTTGAAATTTTTTCCTTAAAAGTAATATAAATCATAAAAAATCAAAAATCAAAATATTTGAAAGATGTATAAAAAAAATTGCTTAACTTTTCAAATTCTATTAATGTCATATAAATTGTTTGGATAGAGGGAGTAACATATATCACTTGAAAATTATGTACAAGTTATCGGGATAGAGGAAGTAACATATATCGCTTCAAAATTACGTAAAAAATCGTATAAATCATAAAATAACAATTTAAAATATCTAAAGTTATATAACAAATTTGATTGATTTTCTCAAATATTTCATTACTACATAACTTGAAACAAAAAAGAATAACATATAGTATCAAAAAATTATAAATTAATAATTAATAACTTAAAATATTTAAAAAATTTAATGGACTTTCTAAATTTTATTTGTGCCATATAAATTGGGATTAAAAAAAACTAAAAGAAGGGATAATACATTGGGCCCGGAACTTTTTAAAAGAATTATTATTTTTATATTTATATTTTTATTTTATTTGAGGCTGCCGACTTTAAAGACTTTTCGTAAAACAGAATTCATTACGATTGGTAAGTAGTAGTATCTAAATTTCATCATTGCTTAGTAATGACTTTTTTAAAAAAATTGATATAAATACCCATTAAAATATTCACCGATAATATTTTCTTTAATTTATTCAAACTAAGAACTAACTTTTTGTTTTTTATGTTGAGTACTATACCTTTTCTTATCTTCGCTAATTTTATTTTATTTTTCACCCAAAGGGTTTAAAAGGAGAAGAGTAGGAGGCAACTCCACTACTATTAGCAATATAATAATAATAAAATCATGTAATTAATTACTAGGACCCGATCAATGCCCAAATTCTCTAGAGAAAATTCAGCAATCAATACGTTAAAAGTTTGTGGTGGAGAAAATTTAAGTGATCAATACATAAAAATATGGCCCACTTTTCTGTAAATAAACCTTTTAAAAGTTATAAGGAAAAAGTTTTTTTTTTTTCTTTTTTTAAGAAAATGATCAAATACCTCCGATTTTTACTTCAAATCTCAACTACACACTTATATTTTGAGAAGATTCTATTATTCCCTGAATTATTTTAAAATTAAATTATTACCCCTCCAATGTTGATATGACAAAAAAGTGTGTTTCACTCTTCTTCTTCTGCATCCAAGAACCTCAATTAATTTTATTTTTTTCAATGGCATTCAAAAATTCATCAATAACATTTTTTTTTATTCTTCTTCTTCAATGGCATTCAAGACCTCGAATTACGTAAAAATGTTGAATCAATTCAAATTGGAAAATAAAATCATCGGAATTTTGATTTTTTCGACGCCATCACTGTCGCAACGTCATTTTGTGAAAATCGAATATTTTTTGGACATTAATTGTTGATTTGATTTTGATAAGATTACATATCGTGTGAATTTCATATGATTCATTATGTCATTGAAGAAGAAGAATAGAAGAAGAGGAAAAAGATGTTTCATATGATTCATTATGCCATTGAAGAAGAGGAAAAAGATGTTTCATATGATTCATTATGCCATTGAAGACAAAGAATAGAAGAAGAGGAAGAAGATGATGATGTGGCATGACGTGGAATTATTTTTTTATAGTAAAAAAATGATATATGACGTGAAATTACGTGGCATGACACATGGCAGCGCGTGTAGACCATAAATCAAAATAAAATCTGGGTATGAGTTTTTAGAGAGGTATATATTCCACTTTAAAATAGTTCGGGAGTAATAATTTCATTTTAAAATAGTTCAGGCAGTCATAGGACCTCTAACAGTATAAGTATGTAGTTGGGATTTAGGGCAGCGGGTATTTGACCATTTTCTCTATTTTTTTATTAATTTATTTTTATTTCTCTTCAATATAATAAAAAATAAAATTAAAATAATTATTTTATATAAAATAATAAATATTTTAGGAAGGTTAACAATTAATATTAGACAAAAGGGATACAAATTACAATTAACAGAAAAGACGAAAATTTAAAAAAAAAAAAAAACTGAGAGAGAAGTTTGTGGTGTTTCTTAGTCCGTATTTCTTTTTCAGAAGTGCCTCACTTTAACAAAAGACACTTTTTGTATAAATTTTAAAAAAGAAAAATACAACAACAACATATCCATGTATTTCCGGATAGTGAGGCCCGGGAATGATAGAGTTTACGCAAATTATATCATTAACTCAATTGAAATAGAGAGATTATTTTCGATAGACCCCGATCCGACTTAAAAAAAAAATCATTTTCTAAATTTTACACAGAACAATCCACAAGCAAATGTAGTTCGGCGAAAGGAAAAAAAAATAAAAATAAGATATCCATGAAAAGCTGATGATTCAGCTAACAGGCAAGATACTAATGGCTTTTGGTGTTGTAATCTCAAAACCTTAATTTGGAATTTTAGCAGAAAAAGAGAATATACTTTTTATGTTCATAGTATAATCTGAAAAGCGAGACATATTTAATTTAACTAGTCGAAGAATGAGATCAACTTTGAACCAATCACAATTACAATTAACTAGCAAATCCAAGATCAATTTTTTAAACTTATTATCCATGACCTTTTTTTTTAACTTTGAAGATGAAGACAGAACTTACCTTTTCTCTTGGATTACTTTTCTCTGTTTGTCTCTTCTTTTCTTTCTTCAGTGGCTTTTCTGCATCTGAGTTTTAAGCTTTGTGAGTGGCTGGATAAAAGGTGTACTGTAGACTATTAATACTAGGAGAAGTTTTCATTTGAGATAAAAGAGGACCACCTTTTTATACATCACATCGTCAAATCTATTCAAGCCACGTGTCACCATAATTTTCGCGTAAACAGATACATTTTTTTTGTCTTTTTAATTGAAAAATAGAGTATGCATCGATCAGTGCGATTCGATTTTTTACATTATCAGTTTTTAGTTTGTCAACACACTAAATCAATAATCAAATCAATAAGATATTTGTTATCAATTTTTGATTTATCTATTTTGAACTTTAACGATTCGATTTATCGATTTAATCGATAAGAAATGCTCATTTTGTTTTTTCACCTTCCCTTCCTATTTTCATATGTTCGTATATATATATATGCATTATCTTCATGCATAAAAGTCTATACAAAGTACAAGTAAAAGCAAATTCAAATACACTATTACTAAAACAAACTTGTTTCTTTTTGGTTAATTAGCGAACTTGAATGCAATAGCAATCGATAGCGATCTCTATAAAAAAAGAAAATCAAAGTAGGTTTCTAATTTATATTAATGGGTGGAAACAACAAGTTTATAAAAAAAAAGAATAACGCCGAGACATCAATTATAAAATGCAAAAAAATAATAGTGATATGTATTTACAATATAAAGCCACTATTATATAAGTAGGGATAAAACTATAATTTTCGTATAATTTTATTGGGTTATTCGTTTAACCGTTAACTAAAATCCTAAATTGAAAACCAAATCAATATATATCCCAATTAAAAAAAATTCTATAACTGTTTAAAAATCATTAGCCCAATAACCCCACCTCATACTGATAAACCAATAATAATTTTTTAAAATTTAATTTATCGGCTAATTCGATTGTTGCACATCCTATTAAAAAATAGTCATCCTATAAGGGAATTGGTAGATCATATCGTGAAACACATTCAAGCCGCGTATGAACATTTCGGGTTCATGAATAGCTACTATTCAGTTCTTATAATTTGAGATAATTTCTTTGTTGTTTAAAGTTATACAAATATTAATCAGATAACAGATCAATTATATATGGATCAGTTTTGCATAAGTTTGGTTATTTTATTTTCTACTTGTATGTGAACATTCATAAATTGATTTATAAGTTATAGTACCTCTTTAATTTATGTGAGATTATAAAATGATATTACCTCTGAATACAATATATTAGTTATTATTAATGCTTTTAGGAGCCGTTTGTAGCTAGTAAAGAAGCAACTTAACTTTTGTATAAGTTATGTTAGATAGCTAATTAAGAAATAAGTTATATAACATTAATATAATATTTGATTTGCAATTTAAAAATTCATATAACTAATATATGTATGAGTTATAAGGAAATTCATACCCTTATAATTGATATATACTTATATTACTTGCATATTTCTAACCAGTTGTCAAACGACCCATTAATATATATGATAATATGTATAATTCTTTTTCTAACCCACAACCAAACTATCACTTGATGAAAAATAATTACAAACTTTAAAATTTTATTGTGAAAATAATAAGTATTAAGGAATATTCTAATTTTAATAAGGACGATATGAAATTTGAAACTCAGTAAGTGATAGTTTTACATGGCCCAAAGCGGACGGTGATGCTATTTTTACTTGTTTCCTCGTAACGTTTTAAATAAAATGTATTTATTTGACCTTATATTTTCTTTTTTTTTGGTTGCCCAAGGTATTCCCACAGCCGGCAGCCGTGAGACTAATCCTCCATTCCTTAATCAGCGCATTTTGCGGTAGGAAACTGGCCACAGAGTTTGCTTATTCGCCAGAGGCGGGGATCGAACTCCCGACCTCTTGCTTAAGGGACATAGCGCTAAACCACTATGCCAATAGCGCATTTTGCGGTAGGAAACTGACCACAGAGTTTGCTCATTCGCCAGAGACGGGGATCGAACTCCCGACCTCTTGCTTAAGGGACATATCGCTAAACCACTATGCCAACTCTGATGGTTATTTGACCTTGCATTTTCTTGGTTAAAGCACATTGATGAAGGTGGATGTTTGTTGGGCATCTTAGCTAACTCTATTTGGCACCACTTGATTGAACCAAAGAAATTTAAAAATATATGGATGTTTCCAATACATTAATTAATTAATTATTAGTGTACCTGTTTAGGAAGAAAAATGGAAATTTAGGAGATTGAAACAGGTGGAGTCCTATTACTTTCTTGTACTCATGGCCTTGAAATTATCAGATTATTTTGATGGTGATGATATAAGGTCAAAGTGTTCATGATTTTGATATAGAATCGGTTGATGTGGCAATTTTGGCTAAATCAAATAGGATTAACGGATGAAAAATAAATTTGAGCTAAGCCACTTTTATAATATCAAAGGTGTAGTAGATGAACTAATAGTATAACACTATGGATCAATAGTATAACATTGAATAATATTGAATCCTTTTCAATAATAATGTAAAAGATATGATCCTTTTCCATTAATTAAGCACCAAAAATTAATGTGAAACGACTTTTATTTACTTTAGCTAAATCTTTAAATAGAGTTGAATGCTGATAAAATGACCTATTTCAATTGTTATTACGGAAAAGGGTGGAAAGGCTTAAAAATATCCTCTTATGAAATATAAAAATAAGAAAATAAATAGAGAGAAGAGGAGGAACTTATTTATTTCTCTTGAGGGATGAGAGATCATAAGATTGGGAATGCAATGAATAAAACCCCTCTATTTATAGAGGAAAACACTAGGGGAAAATACTCCTAATTTCTCTCTAAAAGATAGATACTTCATATATCAAATAGATCTTGATAGATCTTATCTATATTCTTGATAGACATTCACTATAATGTAAATACATTTATAACACTCCCCTTGAATGTCTAATTGATAGATAATGTGTCTCGTTAAATCCTTACTAGAAAAAATTCAGTAGAAAAAAAAAATTTAGTGAAGGAAAAAAGTCATTAAAAACCTTACAAGTAAAACCAGTGAGACAAAACCTTGAAAAGGAAAAAGAGTACAACACATATTTGTCCCTCCTAACGAGAACATCAATGAACTTTTGCATCCCGATCTTGCATCATCTTCTTGAAAGTTGCAGTTGAAAGAGACTTGGTGAATAAATCAACCACATTGTTACTTGAACGAATCTGTTGCACATTAATATTACCATTCGTTTGTAGCTCATGTGTATAGAAAAGTATTGACGAAATGTGTTTCGTTCTATCTCATTTTATTATTCCTCCTTTAAGTTGTGTTATGCATGCTGCATTATTTTGGTATAAAATTATGGATACATTGTCACATTTGAAACCACATTATTCTCGAATGAGGTGTATCATGGATCTCAATCATACACACTCTTGACTTGTTTTATGAATAACTATTATCTCAGCATGGTTCGATGGAGTGGCTAGATAGTCTGCTTTGTATATCTCCAAGATATGACAGTATCTCCATATGTGAACATATTGCACGTTTGAGACCGAGATTTATGCGGGTTAAATAAATACCCAACATCAGCATGACGAATAAGATCGGGACTACAATCTTTAGTATAAAATAAGCTCGTGTATTTTATCTCATTTTGATGTCTCCTAGTAGGAGCGAAATATACTTTGCTAACAAATTGATTGAAAAGGCTATATCAGGCCTTGTAGTATTTACAAGATACATTAGTACATCAATTGTACTAAGATATGGTACTTCATAGCCAATTCAATTCGATATATTTCTAATGTCAGCAAATAATCTATTGCTTTGAAAACTCTCCAAGAGTTTCAATAATTTTCAAGGTATAAGCTTATACGATATAAAGATTCTAAATAAGTTTCTCAGAAACTTTTATATGCTTCAAACATTTTGAATCCTTAGAAAGTTTTCATTTAAATTTTGTCAAGTGACAATATTCAACATTTCATATGTGACATCTTCAAGTGTCTGGACTGCAAATCAAATAAGTGTTATGCTTACCAAGATGCATCTTTTCATGTCACTTGATAAATGTTTCTACGCCAGCATGCTTAAATAAACGTAGAATTCAGATCCTCATATCTTTAACAATATTACGCCAATATTGAATCAAAGATATCGTTAATGATATATCATTTTATATCGGTTCGCAATGCGACATAACATTTTGAGATCTCATCACATTATTATTTTCAGGTACCTGAACCTCTCATAGGTTTCATGCTTCATGAAGTGTTATGTCGTAGGCTCTTCAAGAATACATTGCCTTCTTATTATGATTATTTGCTCCTTATTCTTTACAAGGACTATTTCATTTGGAATTGATTGGTATACCACGCTCCACGCATGCGTAGATTTTGTACTTTATGGTCAAAAAATAGAAGAACTTCCAGCTTAGATATGAGATAAATTTGAGTCAGTAAATGCTTCCGACATATGACTTGAATTATCCTCTTAATGAGGATTTAATGATAATTTCTAACATAGCATAGATTTTATCCTTTATGGCCAAAAAATAGGAGCACTTGCAGCTTAGATATGAAATTAAATTTGAGTCAGTAAATGCTTCCGACATATGAATTGAATTATCCTCTTAATGAGGATCTGATGATAATTCTTAACATAGCATAGATTTTGTTCTTTATGGCAAAATAATGGAGCACTTACAACTTAGATATGAGATTAAATTTTGAGTCAGTAAATACTTTCGGCATATGACTTAAATTATCCTCTTAATGAGGATCTGATGATAATTCCTAATATACTTCATAGCTGCTTATAATCTCCCATTTATGTTAGGAAAACTAACATACATCCTCCATATTCTTTAAGGAATCCATCTTTGTGCATCATGGTATATTCATTAATCGTATACTGCACATTAAAACTATTAGATGGAATAGTTGGTTCCTGACCTTGAACCAATTGAGAGGGAAGAAATATGACCTTGAACCAATTGAGAGGGAAGAAATAATCATAATTTATTGGTCTAATGCATACAAGTGCTATTGTATGCAACATATCATATTTTAGACATTTAGCTATTTTTCAAAGACATTCAATGCTAAATCAGCATTATCAAGATGAATTGTCTTGACTACACAATCTGAAAATTATGTTCTTAACTCAATTTTATTGAGCAAACAACTTTATGAATAAGGTCAAACTGTAGGTTGACAATAATCTTACATGTGATTATCTTATTGATGCATCTTTTCAATATATCACATGATAGGTGAACGAACCCATATTCACCTTTTATACTTTTCAGATTGAAGGGATCCAATCCCAACATTAGTTGGTTCAACCAACTTATCATGAGAACAAACAACATAAACAATTCTTGAAGAATCTTCTCTTTCTTCAACATATGTCTAATACTCAATATGCACATTTTCGGAATGTAGCAATCGTTCATGTCAATTTATGAACTTTTATACTGGTAAACTTCAAGTTTACCATAACATGTACCTTTTTGTTTTAGTAAATTTTAGATTTACTATTACATAATAAATTTTCGAATTTACTACTTTAGAAGTAAATTTCAAAATAACTCTCTCAGTTATTCTACCTCTTTCGGACGTGAGTTGTGATACCATCACAATCAAGTGCACGTTTATCGTGCATTAAGCCTATTAAATTATGATAGCTTATAGTCTCTTTTAAGATTGCGAGCAAATTGAGGCATACATATGATTCAGAGTATATCCTATATTGCTACCACATTCACTTCGGGGAATGGAGCATACTCAATGAGATAAATTTCATGTCTTTCACCAAAAACATATTGGTTTACCTTAGCCATCATTATATCAATGAGATATATCATTATATTTCATGTCTTGCCCACGACCAATGACATAGTAGGTTAAAATATATCAAGATTCACCTTTAAACCTTTAAAATATTACAACTGTACAATTATATATATATATATGTAAATTAATCTCAACAAAATATGAATATAAATCTGTTAACTTCAATTGTTGTCTCACGTTTTCGAGAGTAATCAGAATCAGTGAACATACTATCAAGCTGTAAAACCAGTAAAAGAAATCATTGTTCGGTGCATGCATAATTAAAGTATAACACAATCCCTCTATATGCAAAAGTTGTTCTGCTAGTACCTTTCATCAATTCGTCAACAATATTATCCATATTCAATTATAGCATGTGCTATAAATATTTTAATCTTTGGTTCCTGGAAATCTGTTCTTTGAGCCAATAACGCATTAACTTTCGAAGTCAAGTTAAACTATAATAACTCGCATACCTTCTATGTTTGAGTACCTTTACCTTTCATCTTTGAGCCTCGTGCTGATAACGTGTTATGAAATATAAAAGCAAGAACAAGAAGAATAAATAGAGAGAAGAGGAAGGGCTTCCTTATTTGTCTTGAGGATGAGAGATCATAACATTGAAGATACAATGAACAGATTGAGGATACAATGAACAAAACCCTCTATTTATAGGGGAAAATACTCCTAGTTTCTCTCTAAAAGATAGATACTTCATATACTAATAGATATCAAATAGATCTTATCTATATTCTTGATAGACATTCACTATAATGTAAATATATTTATAACACTTCGCTTGTTTTTTTGGCTAAAAAATAACCCTCCGTTTATATTTTGGTTCAAAAATTTTCCTCTCTAATGAATGCCAGGTTAAATTAGCATTGTATTATCAAGCAAGGCAATTTAAATAACTAAAGAAAAGAAATCAGTCAAAATTTTCGAGGCTATATGGATATTCTATTCTTAACATGAAGAAAAAGATAATGCACTTCTTTTTTGTTCCTTTTTTTGAGCTTTTCACTTGTACTTACGTTAGAATTTAAGTAAATTTAATTTGTACATTGCAAGACACATTTTTAAGTGCGTTTGAGACTTTAAATTAAAGATGAAAAGATTCTAATCAACTCACCGCAACTCATGTTAGTGCCTCCACAAACTTTTATATCATGAAAGTTGCATAAAGTCAAAGCTTTGTGTAACCGCCATGTTTCGTTGCTAAAGAACACGACATAAAATTAGTAGAACGAACTAAAATAATAGCTGATATTATTTGTTACAAATATAGGGAAATTATATGGGATAATTACATGGCTTAACAAACATAAATTTATAATTACCCTATTTAATTTAAGTTTCAATTAATTACAATCTAATGTGCATTTTGCCTATTAATTATCTCTAATTACAATTCATAGCATCTCTCATGTATTTTCTCTCTTTCTCTATTTTCTATTACTCTCCTTCTTCTTTTTTCCAGTTTTTTGCTTCATTTTTTTTTGTTTTCTCTTTCTTTTTTCACATTTTTCCTGTTTCGTTTTTTTTTTTTCATTTCTTTTCTTTTTCTCCCTTTTTTGGTATTTTTTCACTTTCTTTTTCTCTCATTTTTTCTCCTTCTTTTCATTTGTGCGAACTAGCAAGTACAAATACAAGTGTGAACTATAAAAATTTAAATACAAATGCGAACTATAACATACAAATACAAGTGCAAACTATAAAATACAAATACAAATGCGAACTATAACATACAAATACAAATGCAAACTATAACATACAAATGCGAACTATCATTTGTATTTTTTAATTATTGAAAAGAAACGATTGATTTTTTTTATACGAATACTTGTTTGTATTTATTGATACGAGTTGTATTTATTGACACAAATAAATACAATTCAAATTTTTATACAAATACAATATATAGAAATACACATTGTATTTGTATCTATAAAATTATTTATTTCATTTATTTGTAATTGTATTTGTATGAAGTGATATATGTTAATTTACAAATACGAATGATAATTTTGACATACAAAGGGTACATTTGTATCAAATGATACATTACATATTTAAATATTTTAGAATCAAAATAATACAATTAATGTATTTTCTTGTTTGTATACAAATGATAAATTGTACATAGTCACGGCTAAATACAATATGCAATCAACTTACAAATACAAATGCAAAATAATCCTTTAAAAATATAAAAGCATCAAATAAAATATAATACAAATACAACTATAATCCAAATATAATCTAAATATACAAACACAATAAAAGTGAATTATTTTTGTATATTTATTGTGTTTGTATTATGGTTTTATTGTGTTTATATATTTAGATTATATTAGGATTTGTATTCTATTTTCGTTGATGCCTTTATATTTTTAAAGAATTATTTTGCATTTGTATTTGTAAGTTGATTGCACATTGTATTTAGACGTGACTATGTACAATTTATCATTTGTATTTGTATAAAAATAAGTAAATGCATTAATTGTATTTTTTTATTCTAAAATATACAAATATGTAATGTATCATTTCATAAAAATGTACCCTTTGTATGTCAAAATTATTATTCGTATTTGTAAATAAACATATATCACTTGATATAGATACAATAACAAATAAATGAAACAAATAATTTTACAGATACAAATACAATATGTATTTCTATATATTGCATTTGTATAAAAATTTGAATTGTATTTATTTGTATCAATAAATACAACTCATATTAATAAATACAAACAAGTATTCGTAGAAAAAAAATCAATCGTTCCTTTTCAATAATTAAAAATACAAATGATAATTTGCATTTGTATTTGTATGTTATAGTTTGCATTTTAATACGAGCCAAATGGCGATCAAAGCTTTTGATGACATCATGCAAGGCCAACACATGAAGAATCCGATTGTGGTCACATTGAGGGCACAAGAACATGCATGGGAGATCCATTTTGAGCCCACAATAAAGCAATTCTGTGACACCCCGCATTTTTCTAGCGTAATCTAAGTCCCTATACCTGAGTATTTATATATAAAATTTTTGAAACACTCATTATTTTTCACTTTAGAGCCTTCCATTGCGTAGGAAATTGAATTATCTTTCCAACAATATAAAATTCGCCTGAATCCGATAATCGGGTAAGAAGTTATGGCAATTTAAAGTTTCAGTTGTAAAGCACCGTCATTTTAACCCTTAGCGCGTCGCGTACGCAGTCCAAATGACAATTATCGATTTACAGTGTGACTCCGTGATCATGGCGCGTCGCGTAGAAAGCCAATTTCCTGTTTGTCAATTTCCAGTGGAGGTACGCGATCATGGTGCGTCACGGAGTTTGCCAAAATGGCATCAAAAGCTTTACCGCGATGGCGCCGCATTACGGTGTTTGTCCAGGTCCCAATTGTCAAAATTCTAGTGGCTTGGTGCGATAGTGACGAGTCGCACCAAGGCCAAAAATCAGATTTTTCAGTTTTCATCTTTCGTTTTTAAATTCGTTTAAAGGTATTTGAGTCTTTTTTCACGACCCTAATTAACCTAAAACACGAAATTTAATCCCTAAACACTCTAAGTAGTCATCATTATTCAATTCTCCTTCAAAAATTTAAAGATCCCCTTTCTCAAGAACAAGAAACCCTAGCTCTCAAATTCAAGGCAATTTCTCAAGAACTCTTCATCAATCCTTTCAAATTCATTAACCCAGGTATGTTAGATGTTACTCCATGGACCCCCTTCATCCATGGAGTCCAAGCAACTTTTTTAAATTATAAAATTATAATCTTTTCAAGATTTATGTTTTAAATTATGATTTTATCCATGAATCTCCATGTACTATTGATTTTATACCATGTTACCATGAAATTATTATTAATATTCAATCTTCTCTGTTTTAATACTATGATTTACTGAATTAAACCATGATTTAATGCTATTATGATAAATTCATGCTATTTCAACAAGTTCCATGACATTCCTATGATTGTTTTAAAATCATGAACTACAAGTGTTTGATAAAACGTCTACAAGAGTGATTTATTTATTAAGAGCCTTCATGTTTTGTCCTTCAAGCTTTAGTGTCCTTTCAGTATTGTTGTTTTGAGTCCCGGGGGTATTGAATACTCGAAAACCATAGCTGTTTATTTAGTCTAATCTCAGTACATTACAAAATAGTCTTCAGATTATACTATGAGCATTATCAGAATAGTCAGATATCAGTCATTAAACTCAGAACAGTCTAGTATCTCAGTTTATTTCAGTTGATAGTAGGACTTAGCACCGAGCGAGTGTAGGGATGGCGGCTTCCCCGTCAGATAGGCAGAGTCGTTAGTAGCAGTTTCTATATTCCAAACTACGTAGCCAGGGTAGGATATAAGTAGTCACCCGTCAAAATTAGGCTTGACTATCTCGCAGGGGTCACCCGTCAGTTCAAGCTTGACAACCTTAATCTTTTGGATATTATATTAGTTTAGTGGATCCACACAGCCAGCGTTAGTACCCGTGGCACGGTATTAACACTCTTCCAACTGGTTTTACAGGTTGGACCACAATTAGCTCAGATTGGAGAATGTAGGTTAGATGATACCTCCCACAGTATCAGATACAGTCTCAGATACAGTTTCAGTTCAGTTAATCAGTCTCAGTATTGTTTGACCAAAGCTTACAAATTTCAGTTATTTCAGTATTTAAGTGATTACAGATTTCATCTAGTTCACATCATATGCTTGGTCATGCATCTTCAGTGTCTTCAGATTTTTGTGCATTTTTAGTATTTTACAGACTTTTATACACATTTAGTATCTACAGATTTCATGTTCTTTGTTCAGTATCCCATGCCTTACATGTATACCTAGATAGATCATTACTCCTATTCATGAAACCTTGCATGTTAGCTGTAGACACCTAATTTCGTCCCTCCCCGATATCATTTTTACCTATTATTTACCCTATCCTACCGTGTACCCTCACCCATGTTATTATACCCTCACAAAATACAAAAAATAACAAACTCCCTAACAAATCCTATCTTATCCTAACCCCTACATCTTATCCTAACAACCTACCCAATCAAAATAAAACACATCACACCCTACCCCCTACCCCACGTGACCCCACCTACCCTACCTCACTACCCCACCCTCACCTCACAGCCTATATACACGACACACACAGATTATCACAGAAGGGACCTCACCATTATTCTCTTCAACACAAAAAACACACACACAAAACCATTATTACCATCATCTTCCATTTTCATCTTCTACAGAAGAATAGAATCCACTCACACCTCACCTCACGGGAATTCACCACAGGGAGAAGATCATTCTCCATTTTTCATCATCTGGACACACCCACTGATTTAGCAACGATATTCAAACACGCACGCACACACTCCTCCGACCATGGACTAAAAATAGAGAATCGAGAGAGAAAAGATGTGAGGGAGAGAGATAGAGAAAATGAGAGAGTTTTCAGCGTTCCTTTATAAATCTGACCACCTGCAGACCTAAAAATCCATGAATCCTCTTCGTCTCTAACTCTTCGGTGACATATCGCCGAAATCTTCAATCGAGGAATACTACTGACATTGTTTGTTACCGTTACGGCTGAATTTGACCGGAAACACCATCTTCGGCCATCTCCTACCGTTGAGGTAAGCCAACCAGCCGCGTCATCTCCTAAACCGTGGGAAAATAGTTTGGTTTGCACAAAATCGGATTCGGGTTTGTCTATTTTTTGGCGATTTCTGTTTCGGATCAGTAGAAAACAAAGAGAGGGATGCATACCGTAGCTGGGATTCACTGTTGAGGTTCTATTCGAGGTTCATCGGCACTGACTCTATCGGATTTAATCGAAATAATTCATCGAATTGAGAAAACCTTTAAATCGAGGTTCAATTCTACTCTTTCCTTTTTTTTTTCTCAGCGTTTATTATATTTGGTGTTTGGATTAAGCTTCGGGTGTTGTTTGGTACTTGTTGGTGATGAATGCATGTTGTTTTGGTTGGTGATGTGGTTGTTATTTTGATATTGACTCGTTGTTTAATGTCGTTGAAAAGTGATGGTGGGTCTTTGAAATAGAAATGGTGAATTTGGGTTGATTAAAGACTTTTGGTTTAATTTGGTTTAATTATAAATATGGTTGAAATGGACTTGGGGGCGAGAATTAAAATTTGGTATAATTGGTGATTTGGATTAGTTTGATTCATTGTTTGTTTGACTCGAAATGAACGTTAATCGAACTTGGTAGTATCTTGATACGACGATTGGTTTAGGCGAACATAGTTTGGGTAGGCAAAATTTAGGATTTGAGGCTTCGGTTGAATGTTGAAAATTCTGTGGAGTGTTTGAAATTTTGTTGAATAGTTTTATTTTTTCGCACTAAACATGTATTCATTTGGCCGGGGGATGCCCCGAGGTATCTGTATTTATTTATTCATCGGGAAATGCCCCGAGGTATCTTGTACCCGAAGGATGTTCGTGATGAAGGCCCGAGGCATCGGGTAGAGCATTAGTCTAGAATTAATTTAGAATAGGATTTATTTTTATGCATTTTTCTATTTTTGGGACTGTATAATTGGACTGGACACTAATTTTGGATTTGTTTTGTTTCATATGTTTGATGGATTGTTTTATGTGTTTTTGTGTGGTTTATACATTTGTAATGCCAAGTTAGTCGATACCCTCCACCAAGCGACTGTGGTCAAACCACAGGATTGAGGGGTGCCTAACACCTTCCCCTTGGTCAACAAAATTCCTTAACCGGAATCTCTGTTCGCAAAACCAGTTTAAGAGTCAAATGGTTTTGAAAAGGATTTTCTAAAGGTGACTTGGCACACCGGATTATGCCAAGTGGCGACACTGAATAAAAAATGTAAATAATCCTTTTTCCGAAACAAATTTTCATTCTTGTCACTTAAATAATAAAACCCTTTCGAACTTTAAAACGAATTTTTAGAGTACGTCAAAAAGGGGTGTGACAGCTCTGGCGACTCTGCTGGGGACATTTAGAATTCGAGCTTATTTTTGAGTCGTATCGGCTTTGTTTGGCATTACGAGTGTATAAACATTGTTTGTGATTATTGTTTTGTTATTGTTTTCACTTTTATGCGTTTTCGTGCTCTTTGTTTATAGTATTTATCCTATGTGTTACCGCTTTATATCTGTCATCATGAGTCCATTCCCCCGACCTTCTTTCTGCAACAAGTCTCGGAGCGCACGTCGTGCGCACGAACTCTAGTTGAGTCATCTTTATTTTAGGGGGAGGGAGCCGTTGGATGTATGGAGTAGGTGGAAAGCAAAGCAGCCACTATCGACCATATGCTCCCCCGAACGGCCTTGTTAGTACACCACAACGTAGGTCAACCTTTAGGTCATTCTTATGTGCATCATATTGAGACCTAGCGGGGCCTACATGGTCCTTTGTAGGAGACTCACCTTTAAAGCATCCCTACGTGCTAACTGTTGCATATTTGAGGGTAACGTGGTCATTTGACGGACGAATTTTTTTTTTTATAAAAAAAAAAAATAAAAAAAAATATAGAAAGCGAGTCGAAAAGAATGAATCAAAAGGAATGTCGTAGTTTATTTTAGAATTCTTTATGACTTTTGTTCTTCACGATCCAAAAACTCAAAAAGATTTTTTTTTACATTTTTGCATTTTGTCTTCTCAAAGTACCGTAAATTCAAAAAGAAAAAAAAAGTTTTTTTCTACGTATTTGTCAAAAGCAAAAATACCAAAAAGATTTTTTTCATAATTGATGGTGTCAGTCTTAGTTAAAGTGTCTAATTGAAAAATCCAAAAAGTTTTTATTCGTTTGTTTTTGGTTTTGTCTCTTAAGTTAGGGTCAATTTATTAGTTAATAGTTAGTTGTCCAATCTGGATGAACTACGCACCCCTGATTCTCCTCTCTCGGGAGTGAGATACGTAGGCAACCTATTTTAGGTTCGGGGATCTTATTTCAAAAATTCAAAAAAGATTTTCTTCACTCTTCATTTAGAGTAGGTGTCTCATGTACATCTTTAAAAGAAAGCAAAAAAATATATTTTTCTTTAATAGGTTCAAGTTTCATTTTCGTATGAAATTTAAAATCGAAAATCCAAAAATATTTTCTTCGGTAACCATAGATTTCATGTTGTACAAGAATCTGAAAAATTCAAAAAGATTTTCTTCACTCTTTACTTAGAGTAGGTGTTTCATATACATCTCTAAAAGAAAACTACAAAAAGATTTTTCTTTAATAGTTTCAAGTTTCATTTTCCTATGAAATTCTAAATCGAAAACCCAAAAAGATTCTTCTTTGGTAATCATAGGTTTCATTTTGTATAGAGATTTAAACCTAAAAAAAAAAAGAAAAAAAAAGAGATTTTCATCAATTCTTTTGACACTTTGTTTCAAGAAAGAAAAAAGAATTTAATTGGCCATTTTGGCAAAACTGCCCGAACTACGCAAGATCTGATTCATGTACAACATGATACGTAGGCAACCTACTTTTGGGTTCGATCTAATCATTTTGTTTCGTTGTTTTTCATTATTTTTCCTCTTTTAAATAAAAAAAACAAAAGCCATAAAGAATAATAAAATAAAGGTAGATAACGAGAGAAGTGGAAAGAATAGAGATGGATACGAAAAAAAAAATAATAAAAAAAAGAGAAAGTGTAGATAAAAATCGAGATGATGTTGAAATGACCTCGCTACCCTCAAAAGATGGTAGAAATGAACATGAATTTAGGACAATTTTACCAATGTGACTCTCATGCTTGTTGTGTGCCCTAATCCTAACGGATGTCGTCTTTGATGAGCATGTTTCTTTCAGATAACAGTGGTAGGTTTGCAGCACTCTGGCTAGTCACCCATACTTCACTAGATCCAAAGCAAAGCTTGTCATGGCTAGCAGGGAGATTAAAAATTCGCGCATTGACCCGGATCAGGATCACAGGGAAGAAAGTTCAGAACACAATGATGAGGTAGTAAGGCTCAGACAACAATTGATAGATTTGCACTGGGCATGGGCTAGCGGAATGCCTCCTCCTCCGCTTCCTGAAGGTCTTGGGAATATCTCTAATTGCCCACCGCTCTCTCAGGCACAATTCTCTGCTCCTACTGAGTCACCTGAGCACGCGCCAGGATTCACTCCGCGACATTATTATCCTGGCAATTCTGGTGTGCCCTTGGCAGCTCCCCAATCAAGACCAGCTGCTCAGCCAGCGCCACCGATCACACCGGTATTCGTGGCCCCGCCACCACATGAAACTCCCGCATATGCTGTGCGTCCGACAATGGGGTTTTCTCGGTCTGCCAGTGAGCCAGTATTGAAGGTTCCAGATAGTCAGTATTATGCCCCGGAGACGACTTTGAGAATGAATGGACCGTGTGGGTACACTCAGCCACCTGCATTTCCATTTGATTCAGAGAAACCTGTCGCAACAGAGGAACAGGAAGTCATAGCGCTGAAGTTCAAAAGCTTAGAACGGGCCATGAGAAATTTACAAGGAATCGGAGGTTATAAGAGTGTTTCTTATAAAGATCTGTGCATGTTCCCAGACATCAACCTTCCCCTCGATTTTAAAATGCCTAAGTTCGAGAAGTATGCAGGACACGGTGATCCCGTGGCCCACTTGAGACGCTATTGCAACCAGTTGAGGGTTGCAGGAGGAAGGGAAGAACTGCTCATGGCTTTCTTTGGCGAGAGTCTTTCTGATCTGGCTTCAGAATGGTTTATCGATCAAGATATCGACAAGTGGAACAGCTGGGACGACTTGGCTTCTGAGTTTGTGCAATATTTTCAGTATAACATCGACCTGATTCCGGATGAAAAATCTTTGGTCAACATGAAGAAGGAAAGCACTGAAGGTTTTAGGGAATACGCGATAAGGTGGCGTGAACAGGCCACCAGGGTAAAGCCTCCGATGAAAGAAAGTAAGTTGGTAGAGGTTTTCATTCAGGCACAGGATGAGACTTATTTTCAACATTTACTCCCGGCAATGGGAAAGTCTTTTATTGAAGTCCTCAAAATGGGGGAGATGATAGAGGACGGAATCAAGGCCGGACGAATAGTGAGTTTTGCCACATTAAAAGCCACCACACAAGCGATTCAAGGTGGATCTGGCGCATTTGGAGGTAAAAAGAAGAAAGAGGACGTGGCGACTGTTGTAGCTGGAACCCATTCCTATCCCAAAAGACAACCTCGCCTCTATCCCCAATCCCAAGCCCAAGTCTACGCCCAAGCTCCATATATTCCTCCCCACCATTACTACCCTCCACAAAACCCTTTATATTCCATTCCACCACCCCCGTACCCAGTATATAGCGCGCAACCATATGCCCAAACCCCTTCTTACCTGCAGTGGCGCGCGCAATCTCCACAAAATTGCCCATTCGCTCTACCAAATTACCAAAACCCTTCCAGACCCAGTTTTCAACCTAGGCCCGAGTATAAGAAGGAGAAGGCGGTAAAAAATCAATTCACACCTCTTGGGGAGTCATATGCTAGCTTGTTTGATAGGTTGAGAAAGTTGAAGGTTTTAAGCCCAATTCAAGGAAGGCTTTCAAATCCACCACCAAGGAATCTCGATTATTCTTTAAGTGTGCGTACTGTTCTGATATGCCAGGCCATGATATCGAGAAATGCTGGCATTTAAAGAGAGTTGTTCAAGATTTAATTGACACAAATCAGATGCTGGTCCAGGCCCCGGAGGGTCCAAACATTAACCAGAATCCGCTGCCAACCCATGCTGAAGCCAATATGTTAGAGTTGATATATGATGGGAAAGAGTCTTCGAGGGGTTATAAGCTTATTGTCAAGATACAGACCATTGAGGAGAAATCGGTGAATGTAGCGGAGTCTTTGAAAGCAATGTCATTGAACCAGGAAGGAATGAGAGAAGATAAAGTGCAAGAAAGCACAAAGAAACCTCTAATCACAGTACAGAGCGCCAGAAGGTATGTTGATTCAAGTCAGGATAAACATAAGTTGACGGATGTGGGAGCTCTGAGTCAGCCTATCTTGACTGTGAAAGGAGTACTGACAGCACCTATTATCCTCAAACCGGTGACCCAACCTCCGATAGTTGATACGAAAAGGATTCCCTGGAATTATGGACGGACCGTGATGACCTATCATGGGAAAGAATTAGTGGAAGATGTAGATGAGGTAGGGGGTTTGACTAGGTCAGGAGGATGTTTCGTGCCTGAAAGCTTAAGAAAGTCCAAGCCAACGGTGAGTGGACCGTCATCTATCAAAAATCCTATCACCGAAGAAGAAGCCGAAGAATTTTTGAAAAAGATGAAATTGCCAGAGTATTCAATATTAGACCAGCTGAAGAAAACCCCTGCTCAAATTTCCCTTTTATCTTTGTTGTTGCACTCCAAGGAGCATCGTGATGTTTTAATGAAGGTATTAAATGAAGCATATGTTCCAAGGGAGATTACAATCAACCAGCTTGAGAAAATGGTTGGAAAAATCTTTGAGGTCAATCGGATCAGCTTTTAGGATAATGAATTGCCTGTTGAAGGTACAGGGCATAATCGGGGCCTTTACATTACAGTGAAGTGTGAAGATTTCTATGTCACTCATGTTATGATTGATGGAGGTTCAGGAGCAAACATTTTCCCTATTTCTACTTTGCAAAAGCTGAATATTGGTGCGGAGAGGATCAGGCCCAACAATGTATGTGTCAGGGCTTTCGATGGTGCAAAATCAAATTCCATTGGCGAAATAGAACTAATGTTGACCATAGGGCCTGTTGAGTTTGCCATAGAGTTTCAAGTATTGAATGTAGACTCCTCTTACAATCTGTTGTTGGGAAGGCCGTGGATCCACAAGGCCAAGGAGGTTGCATCTACACTGCACCAAATGATTAAGTTTGAGCATGACAGGCAAGAAGTAGTTATTCATGGTGAAGGAGATTTGTCAGCCTACGAAGATTCTCCCTTGTCTCTTATTGAAGCAAATAACGTAGAGGAGACATTCGTCTATCAAATTTTTGATACAGTGCCAGTGAATCGTATCCTTGAATGACAGGCTATACTGGGACCGCAATTGTCTTCTGTTTCTATCATGATGGTGAGTGAACTTTGGAAATACGGATTTAAGCCAGGAAAGGGTTTGGGAGCGTCTCTGCACGGTATAGTTCATCCCATATATCCGAGTGAGAATGTGGGCACGTTTGGTCTGGGATTTGAGCCTACAGCTGATGATCTGAAGAAAGCCAAGGGAACAAAAAAGGAAATATGGTCACTCCCTCACCCAATGCCACTACTCAGTGAATCATTTGTTAAGAGCGGTGTCACGAAGCATGTGGAATTTGAGGTTGAATTGGTTGATGACTTCCAGAACCTTTGTATGGAAGTTGATATGGTCGAAGCAGGAGAAGGTACCAGTATGGAAGACGTGCAATTCATAGGTCCAGCTGTCCGGCTCAATAATTGGGAAGTCACTCCTCTCCCCATTAGGAGGGAGTTTTGGTAGTTTATTTTGTTTTTCTTTCTGTTTATTCGAGTTATTTCAGGGTTGTAATTCAGATTTTAGTTTGTTTATGTTATGTTGGCATCTGTGTTTAAACCCTTCTATCTTTTTATTTAATGAAATGCAATGTCCCTTTTGTTTTGTGTCTAATATATTTTGTTTTTCTTTTCTTACACAGTTCTCTTTATGCTGATTCTAATGACATGACATGCATGTAAAATTTTTAGCCTGATCTTAAAATCCAAACTAATCAAGATGTAATGAAGCGGGATGGGGAATATAATGAAGAAGGAGCACTAGAAGAAATAAGCAAAGAGTTGGAACAGTTTGAAGACAAACCGAATCCTAATTTGAATGAGACTGAGCCAATAAATCTAAGGGATCAAGAAGATGTTAGGGAAACTAAAATCAGTATACATGCTTTGCCACAGCTAAAAGAGGGAATGATTCAAGCATTAATTGATTATAAGGATGTTTTTGCATGTTCTTATGATGATATGCCCGGTTTAAACACAAAATTAGTGGCTCACAAGTTGCCAACTGATCCCGCGTTCCCCCCCGTCAAACAGAAGTTGAGGAAGTTTAAAACCGATGTAATTATTAAAATCAAAGAGGAAATCATGAAACAACTTGAAGCCAAAGTAATTTGAGTGTCTCATTATCCCATGTGGTTATCCAATGTTGTTCCCATACCAAAGAAAGATTGCAAAATTCGAGTATGTGTTGATTATCGTGATTTGAACAGAGCAAGTCCGAAAGATGATTTTCTACTGCCCAACATCCACATTTTGCTAGACAACTGTGCTAAACATGAGGTTGCCTCTTTTGTGGATTGCTATGCCGGATATCACCAGATCATTATGGATGATGAAGACGCGGAGAAGACATCTTTTATCACACCATGGGGAACTTATTGTTATCGTGTGATACCGTTCGGTTTGAAGAATGCTAGAGCAACATACATGAGATCCATGACCACTATGTTTTATGACATGATGCATAAAGAGATTGAGGTCTACGTGGATGACGTGATTATTAAGTCAAAAAGTCAGGCCGACCATGTTAAAGATTTAAGAATGTTCTTTGAAAGGCTTCGCAGGTATAATCTCAAACTCAACTTGGCAAAATATGTATTTGGAGTTCCATCTGGAAAGATGTTGGGGTTTGTAGTCAGCCGTCGGGGAATTGAATTGGATCCCTAAAAAATCAAAGCCATTCAGGATTTGGCCCCGCCCAAGAATAGAACGGAGGTGATGAGTTTGCTTGGTAGACTGAACTACATTAGCAGGTTTATTTCTCAACTCACAACCACTTGTGAGCCCATATTCAAGTTGCTGAAAAAGAGTGCTGCGGTAAAATGGACTGAAGAATGTCAGGAAACGTTCGATCGAATCAAAAGATATTTGTCAAATACGCCCGTGCTGGTACCCCCGGAGCCTGGTAGGCCTTTGATCTTATATTTATCAGTCATGGATAATTCTTTCGGTTGTGTCCTGGGTCAACATGATATCACAGGCAAAAAGGAGCAGGCTATTTATTATCTTAGCAAGAAGTTCACCGCATATGAGGCCAGGTATACTCTTCTTGAAAGGACGTGTTGTGCCCTAACTTGAATAGCATAGAATTTAAAGCACTATCTCTCATCCTATACTACTTATCTCATCTCCCGCATGGATCCTTTGAAGTATATCTTTCAGAAGCCTATGCCGACAGGTCGATTGGCAAAGTGGCAAATATTGCTTACCGAGTTTGACATCGTATATGTGACTCGAACCGCCATGAAAGCCCAAGCCTTGGTAGATCATCTTGCTGAGAATCCCATCGATGAAGAGTACGAGCCATTAAAGACATATTTTCCTGATGAAGAAATGTCGTGTGTCGATGAAGTCGTTATAGATGTTGATCCAGGTTGGAGGTTATTCTTCGATGGAGCTGTCAATATGAAAGGAGTCAGAATAGGTGTGGTTCTTATCTTTGAATCGGGACAACATTTCCCGGTAACAGCACAACTTCGATTCTACTGTACTAACAATATGGCAGAGTATGCAGCCTGCATCCTTGGTTTGAGGTTAGCTGTTGATATGGGAGTCCAAGAATTATTGGTGTTGGGAGATTTGGATTTGCTCGTCCATCAAATTCAAGGTGATTGGGAGATGCGAGATTTGAAACTCATTCTGTATCGACAATGCTTGCAGGAGCTATGTCGACGATTTGTGTTAGTAAAATTTAGGCATATTCCAAGGATTCATAATGAAATTGCCGATGCTTTAGCCACTCTGTCTTCAATGCTCCAATATCCTGACAAAGCCTATATCGATCCAGTGCATATACAGAGTCGTGATCAACATGCTTACTGTAATGCGGTTGAAGAAGAGCTCGATGGAGAACTTTGGTTTTTGGATATCAAGCGGTACATTCAGTCAGGAGAATACCCAGCATATGCCACCAATGATCAAAAAAGGACTATTAGGTGTTTGGCTAGTGGATTTTTCTTAAGTGGGGAAATCTTGTATAAGAGGACCCCAGATCTGGGACTTTTAAGGTGTGTAGATGCAAAAGAAGCCTCGGGAATCATGGTTGAAATACACTCTGGAGTATGAGGGTCGCATATGAACGGTCATGTCTTGTCAAAGAAGATTCTTCGAGCAGGTTATTACTGGCTTACTATGGAGAGGGATTCTATTCAATTTGTTCAAAAGTGTCATCAATGTCAGGTGCACGACGATCTGATACGTTCTCCTCCTGTTGAGTTGCATGCAATGGCCGCTCCATGGCCGTTCTTGGCTTGGGGAATGGATGTGATTGGACCGATTGAGCCGAAGGCATCAAATGGACATAGATTCATTTTGGTAGCCATTGACTACTTCACAAAGTGGGTGAAAGCAGTAACTTTCAAGTTAGTGAAAAAAAAGGCTGTGGTAGATTTTGTTCATGCCAATATCATTTGTAGATTTGGAATTCCTAAGATGATTATTACAGACAATGTTGCCAATCTCAATAGTCATTTGATGCAAGAAGTGTGTCAACAGTTTAAGATCACACATCGAAATTCTACTTCATATCGCCTAAAGGCCAATGGTGCTGTAGAAGCCGCCAATAAAAATATAACAAAGATACTGCGAAAAAAGGTACAAGGTTCTAGACAGTGGCATAAAAAGTTGTCGTTTGTATTGCTAGGTTATCGCACCACTGTTCGCACTTCAACAGGGGCAACTCCATATTTATTAGTGTATGGGACAGAAGCAGTCATCCCTGCAGAAGTTGAAATTCCTTCTCTTCGAGTCATTGTAGAAACAGAGATTGATGATAACGAATGGGTAAAAACCCGACTGGAACATTTGAGTTTGATCGAGGAAAAAAGGCTAACGTCCGTGTGTCATGGCCAGTTGTATCAGAGGAGGATGGCTCGTGCGTATAACAAAAAGGTCCGTCCCATGAATTTTGAAGTTGGTCAGTTGGTATTGAGACGTATCCTTCCTCACCAGGTTGAAGCGAAAGGCATGTTCTTCCCTAACTGGCAAGGTCCCTTTGTTGTGAAGAAAGTGTTGCCCAATGGAGCCTTATATTTGACAGATATTGAAGGCAAAATGGCAGAAATGGCTATCAATGCTGATGCGGTCAAAAGATACTATGTATGATATTTGATCCTTTGTTGAGTTTATTGCATGTTTAGTACTTGCATTTTTGAAGATTGATATGATGAAGGCATTTTATTCTTCTATCCAAACATTGTGTCATCCTTTGTTTACCCATTTGAGCCTCATTTATTTTTATTTTATATCCCTCTTTTGGAATCAAAATAGAGTCAAAGATAAATGTCAAGAAAATAAGAATAAAAAAAAGAGTTCGAAAATAAAAGAAAAAAAATCAAATCAAAACAAAGAACAAGCTGATGGAACTACGTGCGACCTGATTCTCCTCTCTCGGGAGTGAGATACGTAGGCTGCCCTATTTCGGGCTCAGTCCAACCAAATAAAGATTTTAGATTCACCCAGTCAATAAAAACTGGGGCATGAGTTAACATGTTGTTTGAGTCGATTCCAAAAGTTGTAAGTCCCACCCCCCACTTCAAGTATCGTTTGAGCCCCTTACCATTTTTTCTAACCTTAACCAAAAGCCAAGTTACAACCAAAGAAAGACCTTCAGATTAATCTTTGAGGATGTTAAGGCGGAGCATGCAAGGAATATAATGATGCATTTGGGAACTATTTGTCTTCCTCAGCATATGAAATCAATAGAGAAATAAAAATGAGAGAGTCTTACTGGTGAAAACCTTTGCAGGCACCATAAGGCGATGGTGAGTGGAGAGAAATAAAAATGAGAGAGTCTTATTGGTGAAAACCCTCACGGGCACCGTAAGGCGATGGCGAGTTCAAGAGAAAAGTGAAAAGTGAAAAGAAAGAGATTAGTTGGCAAAAGTCTTTTAAGATGTCATCAATCGAATGTGATGTATGAGTCCCATAGATTTGAAGAAGCGGCTCAGCGGCAAAGGCACAAACTCGACAACAAATGGGGAGTTTGGATAGGAAGATCACGCAGCTCAATCCAAAATACATGTCATACTCATTGGAGTTGGTTGTCGTATTCAGATAAGTTTTCTTTTTGAATCCGGGACATTGCCCTTTTCTTTCATTTACATATTCATGTTTTTTTTGTCTTTTTTTTCTTATGTTATTTATCAAAACAAAAGTCACCATCATTTCTTTACATTTTTAAGTCAAGTCTGTGTCAACAAAAGCGAGAAGGATTTCAACATTTACTACCAGTCTTTCCAATTATATGAGGAAAAGCCAAGGATCGGCACAGGAAAGAAATATGATCGTAGTTCAACATGAAGCAAAGGAAGTCTATCAACCGACAGACTATTGGATTCGTGAAAACATTCAGATTTGGAAAAAGGGTGCACCTCAGAGGCATGATAAAATGGAAGAACATTGTTCGAGTCAGAACTCACCTCCCTCAATCTGGATCCGGTTCAATGATGCGGCAAGACACGACAAGTGTTAGCAATTTGGAACAAAGATGAAAGGAACGAGTGCTGGGCAGAAACCTGAGAAGCCAAGATCTGCAAGCCGCCACTAAGTTTTTAACTGACAAATTTTTTTTGTTGAAATAGGGGCAAATTCATTTCACTTGATTCAGCTGCCATTGGAAATGCACATCCGTGAGAATCTACTTTCTGTTCAGGACCCTCTTGAAAAATGAGATTCTACTTTTTGTTCAGGACCCTCCTGAAAAATGGGACTTTACTTTCTGTTCAGGACCCTCCTGAAGAATGGGAATTTACTGTCAGTTCAGGACCCTCCTGAAAAATGGGACTTTACTTTCTGTTCAGGACCCTCCTGAAAAATGGGATTTTACTTTATGCTCAGGACCCTCCTGAAAAATGGGATTTTACTTTATGTTCAGGACCCTCCTGAAAAATGGAAATTTACTTTCAGCTCAGGACCCTCCTGAAAAATAGGATTTTACTTTATGTTCAGGACCCTCCTGAAAAATGGGAATTTACTTTATGTTCAGATCCTCTTGAAAAATGGGATTTTATTTTATGCTCAGGACCCTCCTGAAAAATGGGAATTTACTTTCAGTTCAGGACCCTCATGAAAAATGGGATTTTACCTTATGTTCAGGACCCTCCTGAAAAATGGGATTTTACTGTCTGCTCAAGACCCTCCTGAAAAATGGGATTTTACTTTCTGATCAGGACCCTCCTGGAAAATGGGAATTTACTTTCAACTCAGGACCCTCCTGAAAAATAGGATTTTACTTTCAATTCAGGACCCTTCTGAAAAATCGGATTTTACTTTCTGTTCAGGACCCTCTAGGAAAAAATAGGAATTTTACTTTCTGTTCAAGACCCTCCTGAAAAGTTGGATTTTACTTTCTGTTCAGTGATTTTATTTTATGTTCAGGACCCTCCTGAAAAATGGGATTTTACTTTCTGTTAAGTGATTTTACTTTATGTTCAGGACCCTCCTGAAAAATGAGAATTTACTTTATGTTCAGGACCCTCCTGGAAAATGGGATTTTATATTATGCTCAGGACCCTCCTGAAAAATGGGATTTTACTTTCTGTTCAAGACCCTCCTGAAAAATGGGATTTACTTTATGTTCAGGACACTCCTGAAAAATGGGATTTTACAAGGACCCTCCTGAAAAATGGGATTTTACTTTCTGTTCAGGACCCTCCTGAAAAATGGGACTTTACTTTCTGTTCAGGACCCTCCTGAAAAAATAGGATTTTACTTTATATTCAGGACCCTCCTGGAAAATGGGAATTTACTTTCAATTCAGGACCCTCCTGAAAAATGGGATTTTACTTTCAGTTCAGGACCCTCCTGGAAAATGGGAATTTACTTTCAGGACCCTCCTGGAAAATGGGAATTTACTTTTAATTCAAGACCCTCCTGAAAAATGGAACCTCGATGGAACCTCACTCGACTCTCCAACTTTGATGTAATGACAGAGCCGCAGACCGGAACCTCGATGGAACCTCACTCGACTCTCCAACTCGGTATAGTCCACTTCTCTTCCAATCCTTTGAAATACCCGTGACTGGATTCTCTCATAACTTGGGTAGGAAGGATGTCTTAAGTCAAGACCCGGTTGTCCTTCTTCCTTCTGTTTCTTTCTTTGAATAATGGTCGGGTCAAAATTTGGTCTCGCTGTCTACTTTTTTGCCTGAAAATACTTCGTGTTTACATTCAAAGGGGGCATGATGTAGGCACCTAATTTCGTCCCTCCCCGATATCGTTTTTACCTATTGTTTACCATATCCTACCGTGTACCCTCACCCATGTTATTATACCCTCACAAAATACAAAAAATAACAAACTCCCTAACAAATCCTATCTTATCCTAACCCCTACATCTTATCCTAACAACCTACCCAATCAAAATAAAACATATCACACCCTACCCCCTACCCCACGTGACCCCACCTACCCTACCTCACTACCCCACCCTCACCTCACAGCCTATATACACGACACACACAGATTATCACAGAAGGGACCTCACCATTATTCTCTTCAACACAAAAAACACACACACAAAACCATTATTACCATCATCTTCCATTTTCATCTTCTACAGAAGAATAGAATCCACTCACACCTCACCTCACGAGAATTCACCACAGGGAGAAGATCATTCTCCATTTTTCATCATCTGCACACACCCACTGATTCAGCAACGATATTCAAACACGCACGCACACACTCCTCCGACCATGGACTAAAAATAGAGAATCGAGAGAGAAAAGACGTGAGGGAGAGAGATAGAGAAAACGAGAGAGTTTTCGGCGTTCCTTTATAAATCTAACCACCTGCAGACCTAAAAATCCATGAATCCTCTTCGTCTCTAATTCTCCGGTGACATATCGCCGAAATCTTCAATCGAGGAATACTACCGACATTGTTTGTTACCGTTACGGCTGAATTTGATTGGAAACACCATCTTCGGCCATCTCCTACCGTTGAGGTAAGCCAACCAGCCGCGTCATCTCCTAAACCGTGGGAAAACAGTTCGGTTTACACAAAATCGGATTCGGGTTTGTCTATTTTTTTGGCAATTTCTGTTTCGGATCAGTAGAAAATAAAGAGAGGGATGCATACCGTAGCTGGGATTCACTGTTGAGGTTCGATTCGAGGTTCATCGGCACTGACTCTATCGGATTTAATCGAAATAATTTATCGAATTGAGAAAACCTTTAAATCGAGGTCCAATTCTACTCTTTCCTTTTTTTTATCTCAGCGTTTATTATATTTGGTGTTTGGATTAAGCTTCGGGTGTTGTTTGATACTTGTTGGTGATGAATGCATGTTGTTTTGGTTGGTGATGTGGTTGTTATTTTGATATTGACTCGTTGTTTAATGTCGTTGAAAAGTGATGGTGGGTCGTTGAAATAGAAATGGTGAATTTGGGTTGATTAAAGACTTTTGGTTTAATTTGGTTTAATTATAAATATGGTTGAAATGGACTTGGTGGCGAGAATTAAAATTTGGTATAATTGGTGATTTGGATTAGTTTGATTCATTGTTTGTTTGACTCGAAATGAACGTTAATCGAACTTGGTAGTATCTTGATACGACGATTGGTTTAGGCGAACATAGTTTGGGTAGGCAAAATTTAGGATTTGTGGCTTCGGTTGAATGTTGGAAATTCCGTGGAGTGTTTGAAATTTTGTTGAATAGTTTTATTTTTCCGCACTAAACATGTATTCATTTGGCCGGGGGATGCCCCGAGGTATCTGTATTTATTTATTCATCGGGGAATGCCCCGAGGTATCTTGTACCCGAAGGATGTTCGTGATGAAGGCCCGAGGCGTCGGGTAGAGCATTAGTCTAGAATTAATTTAGAATAAGATTTATTTTTATGCATTTTTCTATTTTTGGGACTGTATAATTGGACTGGACACTAATTTTGGATTTGTTTTGTTTCATGTGTTTGATGGATTATTTTATGTGTTTTTGTGTGGTTTATACATTTGTAATGCTAAATTAGTCGATACCCTCCACCAAGCGACTGTGGTCAAACCACGGGATCGAGGGGTATCTTACACCTTCCCCTTGGTCAACAAAATTCCTTAACTGAAATCTCTGTTCGTAAAACCAGTTTAAGAGTCAAATGGTTTCGAAAAGGATTTTCTAAAGGTGACTTGGCACACCGGATTATGCCAAGTGGCGACTCTGAATAAAAAATATAAATAATCCTTTTTCCGAAACAAATTTTCATTCTTGTCACTTAAATAATAAAACCCTTTCGAACTTTAAAATGAATTTTTAGAGTACGTCAAAAAGGGGTGTGACATTAGCCTACATCATTTAGCATACCATTACATTCAAAGTACTGATCACATATTTTTCTTTCGCGCTTTGATGTCTCATATCATAGGTGTTGATGCTCAGTTCCTAGATTGCACCTAGATTCTCAGATTATTAGTATTACAGTAGCAGTGGTGAATCCTCATTATCCGAGGACAGATCTTATTATTTCATGTCTTTATTTCTGGTATTAGTAGAGTTAGTTAGGGGCATGTCCCATCATCTCTCAGTTAGTCAGTTTTAGAGGCTTTTCAAACACCACAATAAGTTAGTTATTTAGTTTATCAATATTTTTCTCAGATTCAAATAGTTGTTTTTTCTAGATTTATAATTCAGTTTTGAATCCAGTTGATAAAACGTTATGGCAATGTCAGTATTTTTCTGCATTTATGATGTTATTATTCAGTGCTCACAGCAGGTACCAGCTCATGGGTTAGCTCTTGGTCCCTCAGGACCGTAAGCACCGTGTAACGACTAGGGGGTAGTCTCGGGTTATTACAAACTTGGTATCATAGACTATGGTTTTAAAGTGTCCTAGGAAGTCTGAAAGCCGCGTCGACTAGAGTCTTATGCATGGGTGTGTAGCGCGCCACACTTATGGACGAGAGGCTACAAGGAGTTTAAGAATAGTTTCCCTTCTCTCAGTATTCATGTCATACGAGTGAGCATGAGCTCAAGTTAAACTCTTAGTCTAATCCATTTTCTCCTTCCGTTTACAGAACATGCCTCCTAAAAAGAAGAAGAACAGGAACTCAGCCAGCCCCTTAGCCCGTCCAGGCAGATCCTCTGGATGAGTATGTCTCTCACGCAAAATTCAAGATTGTGTTCACTACTCTAGTAAACTCTGTAGTAGCATAGAATGAATGACCAACTGATGTTCTGGCCAATCCAGTGGACAATATTGCTGCAACTAGAATTTGGGATTTCACCTAGATAAATCCTCCTTTTTTCACGGGGTCCAAGTCTGAAGAGGATCCACTGGAATTCTTAGATATGGTTCATAAGGTAACAGATGCTATGGAGGTGACATCTAGTCAGAGTGCTGAGTTGATTGCATATCAATTACAGGATGTAGCCCATACTTGGTTTAAGCAGTGGAGAGTTGATAGAGGTGCTGATGCAGAACCTATAAAATAGGAAGAGTTTGTTATGACTTTCCTAGATAGATTCTTTCTATTAGAGTTGAGGGAGGCCAAGGTGCTAGAATTTATTAAATTAAGACAAGGCGATATGAGTGTGAGGGAGTATTCTCTCATGTTCACTCAGTTAGATTGGTATGCTCCTTATGTGGTAGCTGACAATAGACCCAAGATGAGTAAGTTTGTGTCTGGCATATCTGATAGCGTGGTCAAGGAGTGTAGAACTGCAATATTGATTAATGAGATGGACTTGTCTAGGTTAATGGTCCATGCTCAACAGATAGAGGAGCAGAAGATTAAGGAGGGGGAGAGAGAGAGGAAATAAGAGAGCTAAAACGGGTAATTTTAACTTCAGTCAGCCAAAGTCAGAAGGTGTTAACTGTCCTCAGTTTTATCAGAGGTCTTCAGCCTCAGTACCTTCTTCAGCCAGTTCCCCAGTACCCAAATTCAGAAACGATAATAGGGATAGGGCACCAGGATCTATGTCCTAGGTCAGTGTTAGTAGTGCTCGTATCAATCTTTTATGTCAGAAGTGTAGCAAACACCATCAGGGTAAGTGTAGGGCAGGTAGTGATGTGTGCTTCGGGTGTGGCAAGCCAGGCCATCGGATTCTGAAGTGTCGGGTAGTTGCTCAGAAAGGTAGGGATGTGCACCAACAGGGCCAGTCTTATCAGTCATATGTTCCATCTGGTTGCCCAAATCAGCAGGGTGCCGCTTTCAGTGCTACTAGTGGTCAGCGTCTGAACAGATTATATGCTCTTCAGCCCCACCAAGATCAGGAAAATTCTCCTGACGTAGTTACTTGTACGTTGCAGGTCTTTCACTTACATATTTATGCTTTACTAGACCCTGGAGCTTCTCTTTATTTTGTAACTATATATATAGTTGTCAATTTCGGAGTCAGTCCCAAAACTCTATCAGAGCCCTTTTTAGTGTCTACCCCAGTGGGATTTTCCATTGTAGCCAGACAGGTATACAGGAACTGTCCGATCACAATAGCTCAAAATTTTACTCCAGTTGATCTCGTGGAGTTAGAGATGACGGATTTTGACGTCATCCTCGGCAAGGATTGGCTCCACTCATGCTATGCCTTAGTTGATTAGGAACAAAATAGTTCATTTTCAGTTTTCAAATGAACCAGTCCTTGAATGGAGGGGTAGTACTACAGCTCTTAAGGGCCAGTTGGTTTCATATCTTAGGGCCAGAAAGATGATATCCAAGGGGTCTGTCTACCATCTTGTACGAGTAAAAGACTCTAACTCAGAAACCCCTACTCTTGAGTCAGTCCCAGTAGTAAATAAATTCTTAGATGTTTTTCCATAAGATCTTCTCGGAGTTCCTCCCGAAAGGGAAATCGACTTCAGAATAGACCTTTTCCCAGATTCTCAGCCTATATCTATTCTGCCATACAAAATGACTCCAGCTGAACTCAAAGAACTGAAAAAATAGTTAAAGGATCTCTTAGATAAGGGATTCATAAGACCTAGCGTCTCCCCATGGGGTGCACTTGTTCTATTCGTGCGTTAGAAAGATGGTTCTTTCAGAATGTGTATTGACTACCGTCAGTTGAACAAGGTCACAGTCAAGAATAAATACCCACTTCCTAGAATTGATGACTTATTTGACCAACTTCAAGGTGCCAGTTACTTTTCCAAGATAGACTTCAGATCAGGCTATCATCAGCTTAGAGTCAAAGAATGTGACATTTCAAAAATGGCTTTCCGAACTCGGTATAGTCACTTCGAATTTCTAGTCATGACCTTTGATCTTACAAATGCCCCAACATCCTTCATGGACTTGATGAATCGAGTGTTCCAGCAGTACTTGGACATGTTCATCATAGTCTTTATTGATGATATTCTTGTCTATTCTCTTAGCGAAAGAGATCATGCAGACCATCTCAGCATAGTGCTTCAGACTCTTAGAGCCCATCAATTGTTTGCTAAATTTAGTAAGTGTGAATTCTGGCTAAGATCAGTAGAATTCCTTGGTCATATTATTTTCGGTGATGGCATTAGAGTTGATCCTTAAAAGACTGAGGCGGTGAGAAACTGGCCTAGACCCATCTCTCCATCAGATATCAGGAGTTTTTTGGGTTTAGTTGGCTATTACCGTTGGTTTGTTAAAGGGTTTTATTCTATTGAATCCCTCTTGTCCAGATTGACTCAGAAGAAAATTAAGTTTCAGTGGTCAGATTCATGCGAGAAGAGTTTTCAGAAGTTGAAGCCTCGACTCACCTCAGCCCCAGTCATGACTCTACCAGATAGTTCTGATGGCTTTGTTGGGTACTGTGATGCATCCAGAGTAGGTTTGGGTTGTGTCCTCATGCAGAGAGGTAAGATCATAGCCTACGCCTCCAGACAACTTAAACCTTATGAGAAGAATTATCCGAATCATAATCTTAAGCTAGCAGCAGTAGTATTCACCTTAAAGATTCAGAGGCATTACTTGTATGGGGTGCATGTAGATGTGCTCAATATCACAAAAGCCTCCAGTATGTGTTATCTCAGAAAGATTTAAATTTGCGTCAGAGAAGGTGGTTAGAGTTATTGAAGGATTATGGGTTAGAGTTATTGAAGGATTATGACATGAGTATTCTGTATCATCCGTGCAAGGCCAATGTAGTGGATGATGCTCTCAGTAGATTGTCTATGGGTAGTGTAGCTCATGTGGAGGATGGTAAGAAGAAGTTAGCTCAGGAAATTCATCAGTTTACCCGACTAGGTATTTGTTTACTCGATTCAGCAGAAGGTAGTGTATGGGTGCAGAGTAGCTCAGAGTCATCTCTAGTTTCCAAGTTGAAAAAAAAGCAGGATAGAGATCCCAGTCTAGTTAAGTTGATAGAATCAGTTAGAGACCAGAAGGTGAAGGTTTTCTCCCAAGGGGAATATGGTGTTTTGAGCTATCAGAATAGATTGTGTGTGCCTGGTATAGATAATTTGAGGCAACGAATTCTTACAGAAGCGCATGGTGTGCGTTACTCTATTCATCCTGGGGCCACTAAGATGTACCGCAATTTGCGAGAGATCTATTGGTGGAGTGGGATGAAAAGAGATATTGCAGAGTTTGTAGCTAAGTGCTCTACATATCAGCAAGTTAAGGTCAAGCACTAAACACCTAGTGGGTCCATGCAGGAGTTCGGTATTCCCATATGGAAATGAGATAAAGTGAACATGGACTTTGTGATAGGTTTGCCTCGTACCCATCATCAACATGACTTTATTTGGGTTATCGTAGATAGGATGACCAAATCAACTTATTTCTTGTCAGTCCATACCTCTTATTCAGCTGAGGACTATGCTAAACGCTATCTCAGAGAGTTGGTTAGGTTGCAGAGTATTTCTTTATCTATCATCTCAGATAGAGGAACCCAGTTTACCTCTCACTTTTGGAAAGCGTTCCAAAAGGGTCTTGGTACCAAAGTCCACTTCAGTACAACCTTCCACCCTCAGACAGACGGTCAAGCAGAAAGGACCATTCATACTCTTGAGGATATGCTGAGAGCATGTGCAGTTGATTATAAAGGTAGTTGGGATGACCATTTACCTTTGATTGAATTCATATACAATAACAACTATCATTTCAATATCCGTATGGATACATTTGAGGCTCTCCATGGTAGGAGATATAGATCTCTAATGGGTTGGTTTGAAGTAGGTGAGGTTGTAGTAGTAGGGCCTGACATGGTGTTTGATGCATTAGAAAAGGTTCAGTTGATCAAAGAAAGGCTTAGGGCTGCCCAGGGCCAATAAAAATCTTATGCTGATGTGAGGAGAAAAGATCTCGAGTTTGAGGTCAGTGACTTTGAGTACTTGAAAAATCTCCCATGAAGGGAGTAAAGAGATTTGGCAAGAAAGGGAAACTCAGTCCCCGATATGTCGGTCCCTTCAGAATCCTCAGTCGTGTCGGAAAAGTAGCTTACGAGCTAGAGTTTTCTTCATATTTAGCCTCAGTACACCAGTGTTCCATGTCTCATTGTTGAAAAAGTGTATTCGTGATCCAGCTGTATTTGTTCCAATAGAAAGTGTAGATATTCAGAACAGTCTTTCCTTTGAGGAAGTTTCAGTCAAAATTCTTGATCATCAAGTTCGTAGACTAAGGAACAAAGAAGTTTCACAAGTCAAAGTTCTTTGACGGAATCAGTTCGTTGAGGGAGCCACTTGGGAAACAGAAGAAGATATGTGGACCAACTACCCTCATCTTTTCTCTGAAAATCCAGATTCAATATAAGGTACTAATCTTCTTAAGATTTTCTTTTCTCTGTCATGCTCAGTTTCAGTCGTACATCATGTTTCTGGCAGTCGTGCGTTCATGAATCGGTTCAGTCATGCATGCCATGCATCAGATATTTATATTTAGTGTGTAACCTCAGTTCATCAGTTTCCTCAGCTTAACAAGTTTCATTCGAGGATGAATGATCCCAAGGGGGAGATATTGTAACACCCCATATTTTCATAGCGTAATCTAAGTCCCTATACATGAGTATTTGTATATAAAATTTCTGAAACACTCATTATTATTCAGTTTAGAGCTTGCCATTGAATAGGAAATTGAATTAGCTTTCCAACGATATAAAATTTGCCTAAATCCGATAACCTGGTAAGAAGTTATGGCAATTTAAAGTTTCAGTCGTAAAGCACCATCATTTTAACCCTTAGCGCGTCACGTAGGTAACCCAAATGATAATTGTAGATTTCTAGTGTGACTCCGTGATAATGGCGCATCGCGGAACTGGCCAAAATGGCATCCAAAGCTTTAACGTGATGGCACCGCATCGCAGTGTTTGTCCAGGTCCCAATTGTCCAAATTCCAGTGGCTTGGCGCGATAGTTGCGCATCGCGCCAAGGCCAAAAATCATATTTTTTGGTTTTCAGCTTTTATTTTTAAATTCATTTAAGGGTATTTTAGTCTTTTTTCACGGCCCTAATTAACCTAAAACACGAAATTTAACCCCTAAACACACTAAGTAGTCATCATTGTTCAATTCTCCTTCAAAAATTTAAAGATCCCCTTTCTCAAGAACAAGAAACCCTAGCTCTCAAATTCAAGGCAATTTCTCAAGAACTCTCCATCAATTCTTTCAAATTCATTAACCCAGGTATGTTAGATGTTCATCCATGGATACCTTTCATCCATGGAGTCCAAGCAACCATTTTAAATTATGATTTCATCCATGAATCTCCATGTACTATTGATTTATACTATGTTACCATAAAATTATTATTAATATTCAATCTTCTCTTTTTTAATACTATGATTTACTGAATTAAACCCTGATTTAATGCTATTATGATAAATTCATGCTATTTCTACAAGTTCCATGACATTCCTATGATTGTTTTAAAACCATGAACTACAAGTGTTTGATAAAATGCCTACAAGAGTGATTTATTTATTAAGAGCCTTCATGTTTTGGCCTTCAAGCTTTAGTGTCCTTTCAGTATTGTTTTTTTGAGTCTGGGGGTATTGAATACCCGAAAACCATAGCTATTTAATTAGTCTAGTCTCATTACATTACAAAATAGTCTTCAGATTATACTATGAGCATTATTAGAATAGTCAGATACCAGTCATTAAACTCAGAACAGTCTAGTATCTCAATGTATTTCAGTTGGGAGTCGGACTTAGCACCGAGCGAGTGTAGGGATGGCGGCTTCCCCGTCAGATAGGCAGAGTCATTAGTAGTAGTCCCTATACTCCAGAACTACGTAGCCAGCGTAGGATATGAGTAGTCACCCATCAAATTAGGCTTGACTATCTCGCAGGAGTCACCCACCAGTTCAGGCTTGACACCCTTAGTCCTTTGGACATTATATCAGTTTAGTGGATTCACACAGCCAGCGTTAGTACCCATGATACGGTATTAACTCCCATCCAACAAGGGTTATAGGTTGGACCCCGATTAGCTCAGATTGGGAAATATCGGTTAGATGATACCTCCATAGACTCAGATACAGTCTCAGTTCCAGTTCCAGTTCAGTTAATCAGTCTCAGTATTGTTTGACCAAAGCATACAAATTTAAGTTATTTCAGTATTTAAGTGATTATAGATTTCATCCAGTTTATGTCATATGCTTGGTTATGCATCTTTTGTGTCTGCAGATTTTTATGTATTTTCAATATTTTACAGACTTTCATGCATGTTCAGTATCTACAAATTTCATGTTCTCTGTTCAGTATCATATGCCTTACATGTATACTCAGATAGATTATTACTCCTACTCATGAAACCTTGCATATTAGCCTACCTCATTTAGCATACTAGTACATTCAAAGTACTGATCACATACTTTTCTTTTGCACTATGATGTCTCATATCATTGGTACTGACGCTCAGTTCCCGGATGACACCTAGATTCTCAGATTATCAACAGTATAGTAGCAGTGGTGAGTCCTCATTATCCGAGGATAGATCTTATCATTTCATGTCTTTATTTTAGGTGTTAGTAAAGTTAGTTGGAGGCCATTCCCATCATCTCTCAGTCAGTCAGTCTTGGAGGCTTTTCAGACACCACAGTCAGTTAGTTATTCAGTTTATCAATATTTTTCTCAGATTCAAACAGTTTTCTTTTCTAGATTTATAATTCAGTTTGAATCCAGTTGATAAAACCTTATGGCAATGTCAGTATTTTTCCGCATTTATGATGTTATTATTCAGTGCTTACAACAGGTACCAACTCATGGGTCAGCTTGTGGTCCCTCGGGACCGTAAGCACCGCGTAACGACTAGGGAGTAGTCTCGGGTCGTTACAAATTTCGTGTGTGGAAGATTACTTGGGAGCTTACCTTGATGCCTACCCGAGAGTCCAAGTGATGAAGAATAATTGCAAAGGCTAAAATAACACACATGGGTTGTCCCACAAATACATATAGACCCTTGTGTCATATATGGGCCGACCCACCAATGTATAGTGGGCTTTGGAGTGTTACAGGGCCACTTTGGAGTGTAATTCTCATTAAGGGTGTTTTAGTAATTTCACCCCTTTATGTAGTAGACTATAAATAAATAGCTTAGGGTTCTTTCTTACTTAGTTTTTAATGATATTAGACATGATATATTCATGAACTCCATGGGGAGTGTTTTTAGGGTAGGACTTGGAAAAGGCGATATTGAACTTTGCTTAGAAACATTGGTTGTAAGGAGAATTTAATCCCCTTTGCGGTCACCGTAAGAAGTTGGTGCTTATTATTATGAGTTTTAGGGGTTTTTGCGTTTGATACACGCATTGATTCTTATTTCTTCGTAGTCTCTTATGTCAACTTATCTATCTTTCATTCCTTGCATCTTGTGGTCTTCTAGCTTCCCGAGGTAGGTTTCGATCTTACGTTGACTGATCCGTATCATTTGGTATCAAGAGCAAGGTTCGATTTTGTTCCTACGAAGTCAATCTTGTGATTGTTATCTTGAAAAAAAAAGTTATTGTTTACGTTTTTTAGGGTTTTTCGATTTTTGAGACTTGATTTTTGTGTGTTTTGTGTGTTTCTAGTATTAGATCTTTGTTTCCTAACACTAGAAGAGGTGTCAAAAATGAAAAATCACAAAAAAAGAGTTGTATTCCCGTTTTACCCCTAGACTAAAATTTGAAGTGTAAGATTTTTTTGTCTTTTGACGTTTCTAGTGTTAGATCCTCGTTACCTAATACTAATAGAGTCTAGATCTTGTATTTGAGCATATTTCAGGTTGTTTTGATCCATCCACCATTGTTGAGCTTGAAGTTGAAGAAACTTGAAAGGTGGAACTCAAAATTAGAAGTGTTTTTGTTGAGATTCTGGCTTAAAAACTTGTTGGTGGTGTTTAGGAGTGCAACGTGAGCTTTGAGAAACAAAAATCATCAAATTCTGAGTTTATTTGAGTTAGGTTCCATTTTTGAATTTTCTTGGTGTTATTCATAAGTTATTGAAGAAGAACATTCAAAAGGTGGTTGTTTGATCCAAAAAGGAGAAGAAAGAAGGTGTGGTCCTTGTTTGTACAAAGAATATTCCAAGCATATTCCAAGTCTTCCAAAGAAAGAAAGAATTCAAAAGGCATCAAAAGGAATATTCTCAAAGAAGAGGACAAGGGAAAGTACAAGGGGGAGGGGGGACCACTACAAATTCAAACTTTTTTGAGCTTGAAAAAAGGTTCAATTCTTGTATTTTCTTCTTCCAAAACTGATTTCTACACCTTCTAGTTGAAGATTGATTGAACACAAGTTGGAAACAAGAAATTTTCAAGACACCAACCAACATTTCAATGTTCAATCAAAGGCTGCCACGTTATCAACCACCCAAGTACCTTAAAGCTCAAATTTTTGATTCTAAGTTTCTTTTCTTTGATTCTTTGGTTTCTTTTCTTGATTTTATTGCTAATTAACAACTAATAATCACCTACTTAGTTGTAAGTTAGTTGTTGAATCCATTTTCTTTCGTGTCTTCTTTCTTTGTGTGCTTTTCTAGTTTTGATTTGTTGAACTTCTTTATTTCAAGGTCGTAAGTAAATTTTGTTTTGTGTCTTAAGTCGATCAAACAAGAATCTATTCCGGCCGTAAAGTAGTGATTGACACCTTATTGACTATCAGAGTATAATTAACTTTCAATATTCGTCGCTCTAATTGTGAGGATCACAAAGGTGAGTACATATGAGTGTTGGTAAGGATATTTTACTACTAATCTTATTTGTTCATTTTGTAGATACAAGGTGATATAAGGGGAACATGTCTTCGATAGCCTCAGATTATTATGACTACGACATGGGAGACTATGATTGTAGTGAGGGATGTTATGTCTACGATGATAATGAAGATTATGGGGGCTATGAATATGGCCATGATCAAGACATAGACATAAATGCGGGTTACTATTTTGAAGAAGAAAGTGAGATGAATGAAGTGCCTAGTGCTTACGGTGAATATAAAGATGATGAAGAGCCTTGTGATGGTTCTTATGATGAAGATGGGGCGTGTGAGGAGTCTTACGCTTCCCACTCAGAACCTACAATTGGTGTAAAGTACAACTCCTTCATTTGCAAAGCTTATAAGAGCTGTGGTGAAAATGCACATGTGGAGTATGAAGATTCATATTCCTCACCTTGTTGTACTTCTTATCAAGGTCGAAGTGGTGTGAATGGTTATACTAGCTATAATGGAGGTTGTCCCATGAGAAGAAGAGAGTATGCATCTCCAAAACCGAGGGGTATTGCATCTTGTTCATCCTATTCTAGTGCTCAAACATATGGAAGCAGGAGCTAAGGTAGATATGGAGGGTATAGTAGGAGTCAAGATCATCCTACTCTTCCTATCTTTATAAGAGAGTCGGGTCCCGAAGACTATCTTGATTGGGAATGGAAGTGTGAAAAGATCTTCATGGATTATGATATGAGTGAAGTTGAAAGAACTATGTGTGCCCTTAAACATATTCAAGGTCCGACATTATTGTGGTGGGAACCCATAAGGAAGTCCGTCCGATCATGGAGTGCCTTGAAAGAGCTCATGAGGGTTACTCATATGCCCATGGGGTATACTAAGCTTTACAACGTTGATTGACAACGCTCAAGCACACACACAAGTGTACGTGATCTACCAAGTAGTAAAGTGGCCTTTAAGAAGCCAAGTATCGATCCCACAGGGACTTATGTTGACAACTACCCAATTCTAGTTTAACAATTGAGAAAAAGTAAAAAATAAAGTTTTAGAATTGAAAACTAAAAAGAAACTAAACTAAAGAGGAAAATAAATGACTTTGGACAATCAAAGGATAGAAACCCATGGTTAAGGCTTAAGAACAATCACACTACGTTATTGGACTTCATTCTTTAATTTGCTTATCTTGGTTGTTGATTCGTAGGGTTAATTTCATGATCATGATCTCCCAACCTCTAACCGTTTACCTAACTTGGACCTTACAACTACATCATTGAGCGAGGATGTAATAATCCAATTAAGTATTTTAAAGCTATCATCCTACGTTGGATTAAGTAAGGCATCTAAGTACATCCCTGTCCTTGAGACTAATTCAAATTCTTTATTTAATAAAAGAATAAAAATCATACTTTGTTTATTCCCATGTTCTATCTCCCTATTCCCTCTCCCGAGATCAAAAGGTTGACAATTGATGTATTCTAAGGGTAGCTAATCCTTAAAATAGTTAAATTAAGAATAAACAAACAATCAATAATGACAAGAAAATTAAATGAAATTAATTCAAAACGAAAGTATTCATAACTTGGCCTTAACCCCAGAAATGGAATTTAGCCTTGAATAGAAATATTCATCATCCAATCCCTTGGAGTGATGATACAAACCATACAAAAAACTAAATTAAAGAATGATAAAACCTAAAACAGAGTTTGGGATGTTATATTTATAGTATACAAGTCATAAAACGACTTGGATTGAGTTTCCTCACTGTTTTCTTTCAGCTGGGAAGAATTATCCCAATTTTGGGCATCACCGTGTCGCGGTGTTGAGACAAATCGCAATTGTCAAAAATATGTACAAATCCAGAATCTCGTCCCGATTTCACCGCGTCACGGAGCCTCCTTAAACTCCATTAGGACCTACACGCACCAGTGGGTCACTATTTTGGGCCTCCTTTGAATCCAGTGGTGTTTTGTACGAGTGCATTGGCCCCTCCTACAACTCACACGCGCCCAATACATTTCAGGGGTCCAAATTGCGTCAATTTTTGTATTGTGCTTTTGTTGAGCCATTTCGAGCCTTCTTGAGTTGTTTCCACTTGATTTGAAGCTTGTATATCCTTGATATATCATCATAATCCATTAAAAAAGTATACTATAGAATTATACACAACAATTTAGAGCTCAAAACAACACAACATCCTCAGTGGTGAACTAAAAACACGAGCTAAGCATAGGCTAATTTCACTTTGATCTTTAACTCATTGTTTCGACTCTTGTCTTGATCCAATTGAACATTATCAACAAGTTTTTTCACATATAAATACACAATAAAAACCTTAGGAAATCATTAAACACATTATAACCCAACATGATAGACTAGACAAACACCTAGCTCAAGCTAGTAACACTAGTTTTCTCGGTTGAACTCTAAATGCTCAAATTGAATCAAAACTCATGTGAAAACACCATTCAACATTGTAAAAACATACTTGGACACATAAATGCTCATTTATATAATTATTAACACATATATCATAAGAATCATCCTTAAAATAAGGCTAAAAAGGCTAGAAGAGTAATGCTAGAATGCATAATATACCCAACATTACCACCCCCCACTTAAAGTTTTGTTTGTCCTCGAACAACTCTTCACTATAAACACCATGAGTTGAAGAGACTCCACACTTCTACTAAATGCAAGACACTCAAGCTAGTACTACAATGACTACACGGAATGCAAGTTTCTAAACTATGCATATTATACACAATTTAAAGCTCAAGAATCCTACTTCAGAACATCCTAAACTCAAGAATTGACTCCACAAGTGGAAAAATCATGCATATTTATCAATCAAAGACATCATAAGAATCACCCATATTCATCAAACATGTGCCCTTCACCATAAGAGAGTTACCCATAATCACTCACAATAATGCAAATTATTATAATGGGTCACTCTCACAAGGAATTCACAAGTTACACACAATGAACCATAAGCGTTACCTTAGTGTAATGCTCCACTAATATCCGAATAATAAACTTAGGACCAATTAGAATTTTTTTGGGTTGTAATGTAGGCTAAGAGATGGGTAGAAACTATTTGGGAATAGTGACTAACCTCTCTAAGCGCTTTAATACTCTACATTATACATTTAAAAAAAATCTCCAACAACCAATATACACCATTTTTTTCTACCCCATTCTTTTGTTTTGCCCCATCTCTTTTAAGCATTTTCACAAACACATAGTGGGTGTATTGTTCATTCCTTCAAGATTCAATTTTTCTCATTTTCTACAACCATGAGAATATTTCTAGCATAAATTATATCACTCCCATCCACCACACATCAAATATAAACACCAATAATTATTACCCTAGGGCATCAATTTCATTTTTTTCTTCTTTAATTTCTCAAACTCCTTACTAAATCAATTTTTCACTAAAGCACTTAGGAGATTTTTGGATCAAATTATGATCTATCAAAGAAGGGATTAGGCTACTTATGCGGTTACCAAAGAAAATAAGTTAAAGGCTCAAAGGGGTTTAACTAAGATAATGCACAAAGTTAGGTCAAAAGGAAGGTTAAAACAAGGCTATCAAAGAAATGCCTAAATCCTCTCCTAAACCCACACTCTTTATTTTACTTTACACACACATCGGGCAAGTTCTAGACATCACATGCAACAAGGAATATACATAAATCTCACTTGCACATGGCATATGCTCAACTCAATAGGATCGTCATAGACTCCCAACCAAATAATAACATGAATTCAAATTTAAGCCAACAAGTACAAGAGTAACAAAAATGAGCCTAAGAGTCTCAAAAGTAGAAATTCACTTATTCCACATGCTTTTACCAAACAAAACACTTGCACCATGCGATAAAAATAACACCAACAAGAATATATCACTTATTCCTAACCTAAATTTTTTTAAATTGAGCCAAAAATTGGAAATTTCTTCACCCCACACTTAAAAATTTACTTTGTCCTCAAGGTGAACTTAAAAGTAAGAGATAGAAATACTCTTTGAGGCCTCTAGGCCTAGCTAGTAGCATCTTTTCACATTTGTAAGATCCGTGGGACCCCACACTCAGTTTTTGCCACGCTTTTTAGCTCCGATTTCCGGTACTCAGACTTTCCATAAACCTGCGACTCAATCAAAAACAAAAACTATGTGAGAATAAAAAAACTAAAAAGAAAACATACCTTAGCTTGGGTTTCCTTCCAAGAAGTGCCTAATTTAGTGTCGCGGCATGACCCAATCAATTTTTTCCTCCACCTTGAGGATATGAATTTTACCCCCAACATCGCATCCATCTTCTTGCCCCGCTCATATAGAGGTGGTACAAACATTAAGGAACTGAGTAATGGAATATGCATAGTAAACCACTCGGCCTTAAAGTGAGGTATGTTTTTGTATTGCTTATCCGGTGTAAAATTAAAAATATAGGATTCTTGTTCCTTATCTTCACACTCTTTCACTATTTTAAATAATTCCACAGACAAGACATCATCTAAGCATAATGTAGAAAAGTGCTTTGAGTGTGGTCCAACAAATCCTACTTTAAAATTTACACTATCCTCAACACCTTCACTTATATACACCTTTTCAATTCCAGTCTCAAAAGAAATATGACAGTCGAGTGGCTGTGATTCTTGTGGTGGTGGTGGTATCTCTTTAACCTGTTCAACAATTTCAGTTTTTGAGAACTCAGACTTCCTCGAATTGTTAGCAACTTTGTTTGTATCTAGTTAGAGATTCAACTCTACATCTACCTCCGTAGTTATATTTTGAGCATTACCCGCCAACATGACTGAATAAGGATTAAAATCACACATATCTGCAGAGTGATATAGACTGTAACAAACTACACACCAACTTGTGGGTTGCTCCATAGGTTGGAAACAAACAGGTCCCCTCTAAATGCTTGGATCAAAATCTGGATAAGAAACCTCATGGTGGGGTCCTCCATAATAATGACAAGAATCATCATCCCTCGAAAACCATCTATTCAAGACTCACATCTCAAGAAGAATGTGATATAAAGAGAAATAAAAGAAACTAAAAAAAAATACTATTTACAACTCAATATAGAAAAACTAAAAATAACATAGTTGCCAATTCAAGTCCCCGGTAACGCCGCCAAAAACTTGACAGCACTCAAGCGCACATGCAAATGTACGTGATCTACCAAGTAGTAAAGTGGCCTTCAAGAAGCCAAGTATCGATCCCACAGGGACTTGTGTAGACAACTACCCAATTCTAGTTTTACAATTGAGAAAAAGTAAACAATAAAGTTTTAGAATTGAAAATTAAAAAGAAACTAAACTAAAGCGGAAAAGTAAATGACTTTGGACAATCAAAGGATAGAAACCCAGGGTTAAGGCTTAATAATAATCATACGACATTATTGGACTTTATTCATTAATTCACTTATCCTGGTTGTTGATTCGTACAGTTAATTGCATGATCATGGTCTCCCAACCTCTAACCATTTACCTAACTCGGACCTTACAACTACATCATTGAGCGGGGATGTAATAATCCAATTAAGTGTTTTAAAGCTATCATCCTACGCAGAATTAAGTAACGCATCTAAGTACATCCCTGTCCTAGACGCTAGTTCAAATTCTTTATTTAATAAAAGAATAAAAATCATACTTTGTTTATTCCCATATTCTATCTCCCTATTCCCTCTCCCGAGATATAAAGGTTGACAATTGATGTATTCTAAGGGTAGCTAATCCTTAAAATAGTTAAATTAAGACTAAATAAATAACCAATAATGATAAGCAAATAAAACGAAATTAATTCAAAATGAAAGTATTAAAGATCTTGCCCTTAACCCTGGAAAGGGAGTTTAGCTTGAATGGAAATATTCATCATCCAATCCCTTGGAGTGATGATAAAAAATATATAAAAAAACTAAATTAAAGAATGATCAAACCTAAAAAAAAGTTGTGGTAGCCTCCAATGATGTCTAAGTTGATCTAAGGTGTTCCAAGATGTTTAAAACGGAGTTTGGGACGTTATATTTATAGTATACAAGTCATAAACCGACTTGAATTGGGTTTTCACACTGTTTTCTTTCAGATGGGAGGAATTATCCCAATTTTTGGCATCACCGCGTTGCGGTGTTGAGCCAAATCGCAATTGTAAAAAATATGTCAAAATTCAGAATTTCGTCGCGATTTCATCGCATCACGACGTCTCCTTAGACTCCATTAGGATCTACACACGCTAGTGGATCAATATTTTAGCCTCTTATGAATCCAGTGGTGTTTTGCACACGTCTATTGTCCACTCCTACAACCCACACACGCCCAATACATTTCAGGGGTCCAAATTGCGTCAATTTTTCTATTGTGCTTTGGTTGAGCCATTCAAAGCCTTATTGAGTTTTTTTCACTTAATTTGAAGCTTGTATGTCCTTCATATATCATAATAATCCATTCAACAAGCATATTATAGAATTAAACACTACAATTTAGATCTCAAAACAACACAACATCATCAACGGTGGACTAGAAACACGAGCTAAGCGTAGGATAATTTTACTTTGATCTTTAACTCGTTGTTTCGACTCTTGTCTTGATCCAATTTGCCATTGAACATTATCAACAAGTTGTTTCACATATAAAAACACAATAACAACCTTAGGAACTCATTAAACACATTATAACCCAACACCTAGCTCAAGCTAGTAACACTAGTTTTCTCGCTTGAACTCTAAATGCTCAAAGTGAATCAAAACTCATGTGAAAACACCATTAAAAATTGTAAACACATACTTGGACACATAAATGCTCATTTATATCATTATCAACACATATATCATAAGAACCATCCTCAAAACAAGGCTAAAAAGGCTAGAATAGTAACACTAGAATTGCATAAATACACCCAACATCATTGATCCAAGAAAAAATGTTCACTCCAGAAAGATAAGCATTGGTGGGGTTTCGGGTTGCCTCCTTATGCTAGATGATTGGTGCTATAGAAACTACTTCATTCCACTCATGTTTGACTATCTAGGGATATATCGAGAACATCTACTTGTTTCATACTCCTTGGATGGGTATAAGTTTATCGAGAGAGTGAAGGTTTTATTCACTCGATTTGGGTACTATGAGGAGGTGTGGTGCGATATCTTCCTCTCAAAATATGGACATTTATGCTTAGGTGCCAACTGGTTTGCACAACATAAGGTTCCAAAGGTACAAAATTAGCCCAAGAGTATAAAATACCAATGGAGAAATCATGCACTTCCATCCATTCTTCCCAAATATCAAAGAGATCTGACCACTTACTAAAAAATGAATGATTGGGAGAGGCAAAAGATTGAGAGGAGTAAGGGTGGCAACCTAAGAAAGGAAAAATAAGAGGTTGTGAGGAGTGAAGTGAGGGGGTTTCCACCAAACCGAGCTAACTTTGTTCGTCTTTCTATTTCTAAGGATATTTGTGTAGGTACAACATGGCAAGCGGAGGAGAACAAGTGTTAAAGGAGAAGATTCCCTTTAAAGACTTAACTAGGGAAATCTTAGATGTTTTTGAATCTTTTGGAGGACCTTCACACCAAGATAAATAAGAATGTGCTCAAGAACTTTAAGGTAAAACAGCTAACTCTTACACTTTTGTGCATGTGAATGATGATTGTGTGGCTAGTAGCCCATTGAGCGTGAGTAGTAGCTTACCTATATATGAGTCTATTGATTTTTTCCACTTAATGATGATGTACATATTGTGAGTATGGATACACTAGTTGATCCTATTGATGAACGAATTGACTCTTCTTGTAAGATCAATTTATATCCACCTAGTGTTGAAGCCATTGTATTGAATGATAGTACATCGTCTATTGATTCTTTGCCTCTTGATGATGATGTACATGTTGTGAGTGTGGATACACTAGTTGATCCTATTGATGATCAAATCAACTTTTCTAGTAAGATCAATTTATGTCCACTTAGTGTTGAAGCCATAGTCTTGAATGATAGTACATCATCTTGTGGATATTGTGTTGATCAACTTGTATGCGAAATTATTCATCCACTTGAGGTTATGTGCGTTGTAATTAATAGACCTCAAGTGAGTAAAGAATTTGAAAATGTTGGTAAAAAAAAATAGGAGTGACCCCTTGAGCTTGTCCTTTAGTAAAGGTTCTAATGTTTGCTTGGCTCATAGGGATAATCATATGCTTGAAACATCTTTGATACTTGATAATGATCTTTTAGAGAATGGATTTGCATGTTTATATCCTCTTCATGGATAAATACTTCTCTCTTTAAGGACAATATCTTATTTAAAGATGAAGAGCTCACTCCTAATGAACCTAATGGTGAGAATGATGTTAAAGGTATAACTTATGTTGAAGGATATAACCTATTTACTAACCCACTATGGTGTGACAACATTCCTCCTAAAGATGGAAATCTCTTCTTGGAATATGATAGTACTCTTAAGGGAAAGGAATGTGAGGTCTTGGAAAGGAAAAATCAATTGGGTGATGATAGATTTGATTTGCTTGAATATTTAAGAAACCCAATAGGTAATTGTTCCTTGAAAAATTATAGAGGATGTGATTCTTTTTATGACACTTCACCCTTGTTTGATACCTATGAGGATGAATTGCTTGCTTCTTGTGAGACTTAAGTAATAATACCTTTGATTTTGGTGGTGGTATATGTATATTTGTGAATGTTTCCATAGAAAGAGAGGTTGTGTCTTTGTTTGGAAATTACTTCCTCTTCTACTTTGTGTGACCTTATTGTTGAGAGTACTTATGGTGATGATTTGAAAACTAGTAGTATGTACATACGTGAGGACACCTTAATTAAAGTTGACTTGAGTGATACCTTTCTCTACTCTCTATTTGCTTTTGATGATATGTATGTTTTTGTAGAGAGTATATCTTCTAGTTTGGATAAAGCCTATGGGGAAAAAGAGTGTTGTCTAGACCCGTGTCTATAGCCCCTCTTTTTATTTGACCCAATGTAAAATGTGGATATGATGATGTTGGCACACCCAACTTGTTGCTTGGTCTACATGACAAGCAAAGTGTCGTTCTTGAAAACCCGAGGGCAAAAGTGTCATTGTCTTCTTGGGGTAATGCTTCTAAATGTGCATCCTTGCTTGACACACTTGTGCTTAAGTTGCATGAATCCCAACTTGTGGATGCCAAGTTGATACTTTACTTGAAAGGAAGAAATCATATGTACTTAAGTGCCTTAATTCCATCCTTGTAGGCCTTATGTGCTATATCTTTTTGGCTAAATGGCGTTCGTATAGATGATAGCACCCTAGATGATTCCTTTACACTTGATTCCTTCCTATACTACCTTTTTGGTTATGATGACATCCATGCTAGTTTTGGATTTGTATTATGTAGAGATAGGGGACTTGTTGGTTGGCCTACTTATTTGAATGACAATGTTATGTGGGTTTGGTGGACTTTAAGACTAATAGTGGCACCATGTTTGATGAGGTCACTTGAAAAGGTAATGAAACAATTGTGTCTTATGATTCCTAAGATAAAGGTAGTCTTACCTTTTGGATTTAGTGATACCATTAAGACCCTTGTAGTTTTTTTATCTCCTGATACTTGTCATAGCCATTTCCTTTGTGATATTTTTACTAAGTTTTTCATGACTAAAACAAAGGACTCGTGGTTATATTTCAAGTGTGTACCACCTTCGCATGATGATGTTATTTGTTGTACTAACCCTAACCCTCATGCCATGAGGATGTTGTGCTTGTTTGTCCTTTCTTTGGTTTTGAAAGGTGTGGATTCGAGGTTGAATTCTTTTTAAGAAGGAAAGGATGATATGAGCTAAATGGCCATCATAACTTTTGATGACATCATGCGAGGCCAACACATAAAGAATCCGATTGTGGTCACATTGAGGGCACGAGAACATGCATGAGAGACCCATTTTGAGCCCACAATAGAGCAATTCGGTGTGTGGAAGGTTGCTTGGAGCTCGCCTTGATGCCTACCTGAGAGTTCAAGTGATGAATAATTGCGAAGGCCAAAATGACACACATGGGCTGCCCCACGAATGCATATGGACCCTTGTGTCACACATGGACCGACCCACCAATGCATAGTGGGCTTTGGAGTGCTAAGGGGCGGCTTTGGAGTGTAATTCTCACTAAGGGTGTTTTAGTAATTTCACCCTTTTATGTAGTAGACTATAAATAAATAGCTTAGGGTTCTTTCTTAGTTTTTGATGATATTTGACATGATGTATTCATGAACTCCATTGGGGGTGTTTTTATGGTAGGGTTTGGAAAAATCGATATTGAACTTTGCTTAGAAACAATGGTTGTAAGGCGGATTTAATCCCCCTTGTGGTCACCGTAAGAAGTTGGTGTTTGTTATTACTAGTTTCAGGGGCCTTTGCGCTTGATACACGTGTTGGTTCTTATTTCTTCGCAGTCTCTTATGTCAATTTATCTATCTTTCATTCCTTGCATCATGTGGTTTTCTTGCTTCCCGAGGTAGGTTTCTATCTTACGTTGCTTGATCTGTATCACATTTGTATTTATATTTTATAGTTCGTATTTATATTTATATGTTATAGTTCGTACTTGTATTTGTACTTGCTAGTTCACACAAATGAAAAGGAGAAAAAATAAAAAGGAAAAAAAAGAAGGAGAAAAAATGAGAGAAAAAGAAGGAGAAAAAATACAAAAAAAAAAGAGGAGAGTAATAGAAAATAGAGAAAAAAAATGAAAAGAAAAAAAACGAAGCAGGAAAGAATGTGAAAAAATAAAAAATAAAGAGAAAATAATAAAAAAAAATGAAGAAAAAAACTGAAAAAGAAGAAAAAAAGGAGAGTAATAGAAAATAGAGAAAGAGAGAAAATAAATGAGAGATACTATGAATTATAATTAAGGATAATTAATAGGCAAGAGGGGCTATATATTGTAATTAATTGAAACTTAGGTTAAATAGGGTAATTAGAAGTCTATGTTTATTAAGCTATGTAATTATCCCTAAATTAAATATTAAGAGAGCAATTTTTTTGGAAAAAAAAGAGTATTTTCCATGGAAGACCTTTAGACCCAGGAAATTAAAATAAGAGTTTGTACGTGTAACTGTATAAGGTTTGAGATTCCCAGAGCTTGTCATTTGTTGATTCATCGTATTATTCGTAAACAATGACTGATTTACAACTTCATTTCATATAATGAATGCTATGTGAATTGTCCCTTTTAATAATAATAATTACTTATGAAGAAAGAAATATCTCTATTTTTTCGTTAGAAATTAAATGAAGAGAAGAGAAACTTATTGTGTCGTTTTATGCTTAAGGTAGATTTATATGAGGAAAAGTTTATGGATATCCGATTTTGGGACCCTCCTCCCATTAAAAATTGACCCCAAGGCATAAAACGGCACAATATCTCCATTTAGATATACATATTTGAAGTCCATATACAGAAATGTGATTGAAGTTCAAACACAAATAATCAAATTAAGTTTAGATATTTACGCTTGAAGTGTGAACCATGTTTGCCTAGAAATTAATTCATTATTCAAAATTTCAACAATTCAACAACACACAATCGATATCAATTGATCTATTGCTAATGAGCTCAAATGTGAAACATACAAATGGTCCAAATCAATAAATTCAATTTCAATAGCGTGTTAGATGTGGACTCTTTGTTTCTATCACTGGATTTTTCTGTCACCTTATCTTGGTTTCAATGGTGTAGACATCATAGCCAATCAAAGGGAAATTAATTCCAACTATAATAAAGAACACAAAAAGTTAAACGTAACGTTTTCATTTATAAACTCCAAAATTGACAAGTAGGGTGGCGGCATGAAGAAAAATGTTTTTCAAGTATGCTTAGTTGTAGCGCAATAACGCTTTATTACTAATATAATAGAAAGTCAAGTTAATAGTGTAATGATGCAGCGGAAGGTCCCCCCCCCCCCCCCCCCCCTTGCATTTTCCTTGATGTTATTGAGTCAGATATCTACCTCTTGGATCTTTCATTGTTAGTCATTCGTAAGTTAAAAAAAAAAATATATTAAAAATATTTGTATATTATATAGACAAACGTTAGGTGGGGCAAAAGTAGGAGGTGGCGTAGATGGAGGCTATGGAAATGGAGTTCGATGAGGCGTACTTTGAGGCTGTAGAGGATAAATTAATATGGAATGTTATTTGTAGAATTTTTTTTTTTATTTTTTTTTCTATTTTCACTAGGAAAGTCATTTTTTTTATTTTATAAAGAAATTAATTTTTTTGGAAAAAATATTTTTTAAAAATAATGGTCAACGGAAGAATGGAAAACATTTTATGGTTTTCCCATACTAAACACACCTGTAATGTTCTATTATTATTATTTATTACTGCACTTTTCATATTTATTATTGGTGCGGTGCTGAAGTCAAATATTTTAGATTTAGTAAGATAATTCAAAAGGTACAAAAATTATACACCTAAGATTCAAACTAGTAACGTCACTTTTACTACTATAGTAGACACGTATTTATTCGACGGATTTCATCAACTCATATTTACATAGGAAAAATAGTTTTATTTCTATTTTGTAATAATTATTCGACGAAGGACATTGAATAGAATGTTCATTCAGACAAGTTCTAATGATCATGACAATTAAATAAGTTTTACAGCTGACATTATAAAAATTGTTGCTGATATTGATGAATTGCATCATTACCCCCTAATTATTTTTATATTGGCCATTTATCAATACTAATAATAAATTAAAATAATCACAACTCAAGTTGGACTTTTCAAGTGATGAAATTAAAATTTAAGAACGAAAATCTATGTTATACAGATGGCGGGCACATGCTACTCTCAAATACCGTTAGATTTATTATGATGATTCTATCAGAAGAATATATTCTTATTCTGTTTCCTCATAATTCAAAATTAATTTCTTATCATAAGTACAATAGATTAATTTAATTAGTATATCACATGCTCATGATGATTACCTCAAATAATATCGCTATACCTGTATAGTATATAGTGATTGACTAACTAATTATATTGCACAAATTGTATGAAAGATTAGTTTTGTCTTATCTCAAAATATGTTAAGTAATTCAAGGCCAACAACTCAACCTATGACATGAAATGTATAAGATGAAGAAAACAAAGAAGCAATCTAATTTATTAATCTGAAATAATTTTAAGCTTACTGAATTTTCTTTTATTTATTTTAAAAAAATCGGATTAGGCTCAATGACGATTTCAAAATTTAAAATTTATGGATATTTTAGATGACTCTAAATTTTGAATTCTTCTTTGATCATTACAATTCGTATGTATAACATTAGATCAACCTTGACTGTAGCAACTCATTATTATCCTATTTTCCGAGTTATCATATTAACCGTGGCTGACGTGATATAAAAATCACATGAATTTCAGTAGAATTTCTTATTTTCACTCTAACATCATGTATAAATACGAAAAATGAGTATAAATAAAGGTTAAATATATTATTTCAGAACCTATATTTTAACTTAACATCCATCTTAATTCTGGATCGGACATTACTCACCATATTATTATTATTAAACATTACCTATTGTTATATGTTAATATTGCCAATGCATAGAGCTTAAACTCGACTATAAATGAAAAAACTTTACTCGAGAACCTTCTTTATACTCCATTTGATTGGTGTAGAAGTGTACAAACGACTTATGTTTATGTATTTTAGTAAGAATTCTATTACTAATTAATCAAGGAGAGGCCATTAGCATTTTAACATTTTGTCTAACAACTGATGACATCTTGTAATAAGTGGCACTAATTTAATTAGTGGAAATCATAGTATTAAGTTTGTGAAACATTGCATGTGCTATATAGTCAATGGTTGTAAATTATGTCATACTGTTTCCAGGCCATACCTAAACAGTACCAGTTGGAAGCCCTGTTCTGATTCTTCAACTAATTTACTTACTATGTTTCGATTTTTTATTCATTAGAACAAACTATGGTAATTTTTGTAATTATTGTTAATGAGTGGAGAAGTTGAAATTTTTACTAAAAATATATAAAAGTAAATAGATAAATAAGTGAAGAAAAATTCAACATTTACTATATATGAAAAAGAAAAAAAATTAATAATAAACAATTAATTTTTTGAAGATGGGAGTTCACATAACCTATTGTGTACTCTATCTCCAACTCCACCCATGCTGCAAACCATAGATTCTTTATACAATTAGACTTATCCGGAAATGATTGCAGTGGAGTGATTCGTTCATTCTTAATCAAGGATTTCGAGTTTGAGTTTATTAAACACATAGTAGCTTTTATTAGGGGTGTTTTAACCTCAAATGAGGGACTTTCTAGCGCGAATTCAAATTTTATCATACACATATCAAACTTTTATAGTGATCTGAAGAAAGAACAAAAAAAAATAAGATAGAATCACAGTGTGTAACTAAAAAAGAAGTGAAATATGATACTCGTTTTGGTGCTCTATCTAGCCTTCTTTTGCACAGGTCTAGGCTTAAAATTATGATATAGGCAGTTGGTCTTATTGAGTTAAAACGGTCTGAGAATACTCTTAATACGGTGTGATATTGACACTTTGGATCAAGGCCGCGCGTAGATTATATCCAACACTAAATAAGTTGCTTCTTTTTCTTTTCTACTAACGTGGGGTTTTGTTCGCAAACTCAATAATTTTCCACTTAAATTAAGTTTCAAAGGGCTCATTAACATATTCCATGGATCAATTAAAGATTCACCGTTTTTGTGTGTGATGACCAACTTTATAATAAGAAAGACTAAGATATCGTTATTTACACAAGGGCGAACCCACGTGTTATTTTGGGTGCTTCCGCACCCACTAAACTCGACATAAAATAGGTATTATTATATAAGAAACATTGAAAAAATGATATAAAAAATAAAAAAGCATCCACAAAACTAAAACATGTTTGGGTGCTTTGACTTTAGGTGGATCTTTCATGTCCAGGTGCTTGAGAATGATTCCAGCAGCTACGCTGCATTTTTGTATAAAATTTTTTGTAACTTTTCAGTTACATTTAATGCACACAACACGCACAAGACCCAAGTACTCTTGTACACTAGTACACAAGCATGTTTGACTTTTTTTGTATTAATTTTATTTTTTGCTTCTTAATTTATTAAATTAAAAATACTTTTTGTATTTTTTTAATTACTCAAACAAAAAATCTGAAAATCTTTTGGCCTTCTCCAACAAAAGTCTTACTCTTTCAAAATTTATACACCAAATTTTAATGTTGCATTTAAATAGTTATATATTTATATTATGTCATCATTAGCAAATTATGTTAAAAAAAATAATTAAAGTCAAAGGCGGAGTCAAGATTTGAATTTAAAGAAATATAAAAAAAATAAAAAATAGATATGCTGCAATGGGATTCGAACACACAAACGTGGCAAAAGAGAGGCCCTTAATGTTGGTCCATCTACCACTAGGCCAAGCCATAATGTTTGTCAATGGGTTCACCCTATGTAATCATATACATATATTTAAAATTTTAGTGTAAATATAAAGTTTACGTAAAAGCTACTGGATTCGCCCGAATACCCGTAGGGTACTGTAGCTCCTCCCCTGATTAATGCACCCACAACCTTAAAATCCTAGATCCGCCACTGTATTTACACATTGTCAAGGTATTTACAATCACCAGCCCGACCAAAGGTTGCGTAAGCATCTTCAAAGCTAGGAGTAAATGTCGTAAATTGACTTAAGTTTTAAAGGGCTCATTACCATATAATCCATGGATCAAAGATTCATCGTGTTTGTATGTCATAAGAAAGACTAATGTATAGTTATTTACACATTGTCAAGGTATTTACAATCACCAGCCCGGCCAAAGGCTGTGTATGAATCTTCAAAGCTAGGAGTAAATGTCGTAAATTGGCTCATATATGAGAAAAGCCACTAATAAGTAGGTCCCATGCACACTTTCATCGAATTATTGACTCTGATATCAACTGTTGAGATAAAATGATCCAGAAAACTCTTACTACAATGTAATGTTATCTATTTTGGACCAACTCACTTTTATATGTCGCTCATACATATCATTTTAGGTTTAGTTTGAGGACAAGAGAAACTTTGAGAGAATAACCACCTTAAAGGCAAAAGAGAAAGAAGATGATGCAAACTTTTCGCTGAAAAATTAGCTTGAGAATCAACTTTTTTTGGCAATTTTATCTTTGCTTAAAAACTATCAGAATAAAATTTTAATCTTGTGGCTTCAAATTTTGACCCGTGAATAGTAGCCACATCTTTGATGATTTTCTTCCAATCCTCTCTTTTGTTTGCTTGTTATTCTTGTTACTTTTATTTCTCTATATTTCCGATTGACGTTGTACTTGTAGCCATTAATAACCGCCCTAGGTAAAAGGCCTTAACCACTGCAGGAATTACAGCAGAAAATGAGTTTATCATTATTGGGAAAAAAAAAACAAAGAAAATAAAACAAACAGAAATGCCTTATAATTGGAACTCATTTTTCTTTTTTACTTTGAAGCTTAATAGTAGTGTATATGATATTTGAAATTTAAGGATGAAGAAATTGATGGCTTCTATTTATACAAGTTTACTATATAGTTTTGAATGCATAAATAATAAAAGGGATTATATCATCATCTTATGGTGGATTGGCTAATTATTCGGCTAAGTTGGATGATTGGCTAATCAACCAAATACTTGTTCATACTTCAAAAATAATTACATAATTAATTTTACTACTTGTTATGAGTGTTACGTAGTATTTTGTTCATTTCAAAACAAATTATATTTTCTATTTATATTTCTATTTTTAAATAAATGGTGTCTTACATAATCAAGAAGGTATTAACTCTTCACTATATCAATAAGAACGAGGATACGATTACAGTTTTAGAATCTTAATAGTAACACTCAAAATACTGAATTACAATAAGAAATATTGAAGTTACAAGTAACTAATGGACAAAAATAATTACTAATAAAATTTGGATGAAAAACTTAGAATCTAAGAAGTGAAATGAGAGAAACTAGATTCTTTACTCAACATTTTGCATAATCCTCTCATTTCTCACCCCTAGAGGCCTTTTTAATCGGTTGCTATTTGTACCAGGATTCCAAATAAAATTCTCCAATATTTTACTCGGCTCAGTTATCCTAATTGGAATGATCTCATTCACCATTTCTAGTCCATATGTTCTTAAAGAGTCAATTTGGTTCATAACATTATGTGTAGGTGGATTCTTTTAGTCTCAAGCCCGCTATGGAAAATGCTGACTTAGAACAAAGTTTTCGTATTGTTGATTCTTAGGTGTAGCACTTTTTCTCCTATGCTGCCTATTAGCCCTACTGAAGTAGGATTGACCCATTATACAAAATTTCTAGGCGTATAATAATATTTATACCTTTACTAGCTCCTTATTTATCTCCCCACACTGACGAATACTTATATACTCATAAAAGTATAAGAAAAACTCTTATCTCGTATCTCAAAATAATTTCTTGTCTACAATATGTTTCAATATAGTTATTCCTTTAATTTGATTTTACAACACTTTATTAGCATGAGATGAGATGGGAAGATAATCTTTCGTCACGTCATGTAAATAAAATATTACATGTTAGATGGTTTCTAAGAAACAAACCACTTAGCTGAGTCTAGGCCGTTGGCATGTCTATATTATGTTATATATATAATATATCATGAAAGAGAAAAAAATTATTTACGTAGTTATGGAAAGTCTTTGTTGTTATTTTATATTTATATTGGTTAAAGGTATCTATATGCATGCATCCAGTTAAGTTCATGGGATTACAACTGTTTAAAAGTATATTATTTTACTAGTGGAGAAAAAGGTGCAAAAAAAAATATTTATACTTTATCGAAATTTGCATTCATGTATCCTGAACTTTGTGGGGTCCTATGACCCCATATGTCACACCCTTTTTACGATCAGAAAGTTTTGATTTTAAGTTCGAAAGAATTTTTATTATCAAAGTGACGAAAAATAAAAATTTGTTTCGAAAAAGGATTATTTACGTTTTTTATTCAGAGTCGTCACTTGGCATAATCCAGTGTGCCAAGTCACCTTTGAAAAATCCTTTTCAAAACAATGACTCTTTAAGACTGATTTGCGAACAAAGATTCCGGCTAAGGAATTCTGTTGACCAAGAGGAAGGTGTTAGACACCCCTCAATCCCGTGGTTCGACCACGATCGCTTGGTGGAGTATATCGGCTAATTTGAACACTATGAATGTATAAACCACACCAAACACGCAAAACAATCATTCAAGCAAACAAAATTCAAAACCAAAATAATGTCCGAGTTATACATCCCAAAAAATAGAAAAATACGGAAATATAAATCTTATTCTAAACTAATCCTAGACTCATGATTTAATGCTTTACCCGTGCCTCGGGCCTTCATCACGAACCCCCTTTATGAACATGATACGACGGGGCATTCCCCGGTGAATAAGTACAATGTGACCTCGGGGCATTCCCCGGTTAAATGAATACATTTCTTTCAAAACGAGAAACCAAACCATTCAACACAATTTCAAACATTCAACAAAACCACGAGTCCTAAGTTTGCCTACCCTGAACCTAAGATTTGCCTAGCGACCCTCAACCTAAAACATGCTACTATCGAGATCAACATAATTAACATTCATTTCAATTTAAACAACCAACAACAAATCGACATAAACCCACATTCATGTTTATTAATTCTTCGATTCCCGCCCCAATTTCACTCTTAACCAAGGATAATCAACATTAATATGAAATCAACCAATCAAAATCACCACCGTGACAATCAAAATTGCTCAAAAACACACAATCAAAACATATCAACAATTCACACCATCACTCACATAAGATTGACAAAATTATAAAGAAAGAGATGAAAATTGGACCTCAAATGTTGCCTCAATCAACCAAATTCCTTTAGCAATCTCACGAGTTCATAAAAAGAGCATCGACCAGAACCACGCCAATCTCGAACCAACAATGACCTCAACTCGAACCCAAAACTGAATCGAATCTGACCAAAAAAAATAGAATCTAGAACAAGATTTTTGTATCCGTTTGAGCTACGAATGGAATTCCGATAAGATTTGAACAAGAAAACGAAGGGGAGAGTGGCCTTCCGACGTGAGTTCGATCGGAGTGAAGCTAATGATACTTTTTCTGTGGGTTTTGCCGGATTTCTCTCTCTCTCCCTGATTTGTTGGTTGTTTCGATCTCAACCTCCTCTCTCTGTTTGTTTTTCTCTCTTCTCTTACCTCTCTCAATAGATTGTCTATGAGTGATGTCATGTGTGTAGAGCTGTGCGTACCTGGTGTTAATGGAGTATATCCGTGAGTGTGTGGTGGTGTGCGTTCTTCAGGAAAATGACGTGGCTCATTGGTGAGGAGTGTGTGTTCCCATGGAAATTTCCCTGTGTGTGAGATTGTGAGTGAAGAAGAAAAGAAGAAAAATGGGGGTCTGTGTGTATGTTGAAAAATGAAAAAAATGGTCCCCCCACCCCTTTTTTGGTGTGATCTCTGTATATGTATATATGTGGTCCCTGTATGTTTTTGTTGTTTTCTTCTCCAAGGGATAAAAAATGTGAGTGGGTAGGGAGGTGGAAGCTTTTGATTGGGTAGGTTGTTAGGATAAGATAAATTAGTTAGAGGTATTTTTTTTTATTTATTTTTGTGGGATATAATTATATGGAGTTGGACACATGGTAAGGTGAACTAAAAATGAATAAAATTAGACTTCGGAAGGGACAATATTAGGTGTCTACACTATAGATTATTTTTTATTGTATTTAACTGACATATATTTGGCATTTGAACCACTACGTGTATTTCACGTATATTGAGCGCACGCGTGAGAAAAAATGTTTGATAAGGGACAAATATATATCAGTTAAATACAATAAAAAATAGTCTAGGGGGTAATAAAACTCCCACAAAATTCAAAATGCGTGACTACAAATTTCGTCTAAGCATAAATATTTTTCGCACATATTTTCTTTACTAGTGGGTATTGCACATCCTATTATGTTATAATACATGAATGTGTATTTTATATCTTTGGTGTTTATCTTGCCAATAATCATCTTTGACTTTGTTCAATTCTATTTTGATGAGTTTAGATATATACTAATTAATATTTCTCAAATGTTACAGAGATGTTATTTCTTGAAATCATTCGAATAAGCATATACTTACATATCTAAGCCCCAAAGAGTCAACTCTTTCATATATATTCATATAGATGAGATGATTTTTACACCCATTATTGAACATGTAGGTGTAACTGTTGAGTTTAATGACTGTTACTGTGAAATAATATGTTAGACGTTCTTAATTGGGTGAAATTTTTGAATTAGATCATGCTATTTTGAAATCCGATGGTGTTTACTGTATTATGCTAGTGATGGAGAATAGAATGGTGGATTCAACTCTCATTGCGTCAAAATAATAAGATATTAGGTTAGAATCAAAATGTACTATGATGATATGCTACTAAATTTAAGTTTCATCGTATTATGACCTAATTAACATTATCTCTAGCTTGTATGAGTACGATATTGGATTTAAACTCTAATACACTATATCAATGATACAATGATGACCGATGCATACAGAGGCGGAGCTAGGATTTCAACGAAGGGGGTTCCATATTCAAAGAAAACTTAGGATTTCAACTAAGGGGGTTCCATATTCAAAGAAAACTTAGTCGAAGGGGGTTCAACACCTACTATAACCACATAAAAAATAATTTTAATCATATATAAATAATATATTTTTCCGTCGAAGGGGGCTCGGCTGAACCCCCGAACAGAAGGCTGGCTCCGCCCCTGGATGCATAACACAATTTTGATGGTAAAAAAAATTATGTCGTCCGTCCACTGAATTTGCTCCATTCTTTGATGTGAATATGATGGACAATTGATATAAGTCTATAACAATATAATTACTATAGTTGCATGAATAAACGTAGGCGTGACAGTCCGTTGGTAGCGTGACAAAAGGACAAATTAATAATAAGTCATAGTAATTATAAAAGAAAGGGCATTGTGAATTCTTAAATGGTCTTTCTAAGTGAAAATAGTTTTCAAATTAATGTTGAGGTAGGTCCGGTAAATATTAAATATCAAGATATAATAATATGATCTTAAAATGAAAATTTGTGTAACATGTACATATAATTATAGTTCATTTCTTGAAGAAAAAATAATTTCCGATAAGTATTGTGAACGCAGTGCTCCTTCCCTACCTTTACAGTTTACTCCCACCTTCGATAGTATTTATATACATTATATAAAAATGCATGTTCTTAAACGTAATTTTTTTTCTAATAAGAGGAATAATATATATAAAAGACGAAAGGGCTAAAGTTGTGATTTAATCACCATGATAATACTCAATACATAATTTTATTTTCTCGAATTGAAACTAGAATACAAAACACACAGACACACTCAGGAGTGTGATTATTTACTAGAGTACCAAAAAACAAAAAGAAAGCTCGGTGCATTACAATTTTCGTTATGTGTCGAATTCGTAGAACGATCGGACCCCAAGAATGATCTCCTGTTCTCCAGATGATACTAACTTTTATTCCGATTACTCTAAAACTCCCCTTCATAGTCTTAATTAATTAATAAGTAAATGCAAAAGCCAAGCTGGTCACCAAACTCACAACAGTCACAGCAATTGTTACAATATTGTTCGTACTTGCCATGTTACTAATATGATCAGCCGCATCTTTAGAAAGGTCAATTGCTCCTTCTGCCCTTTTAGCTGCATCTTTAGCATCTTTAGCTGAAACATCAAAATTAATGTATGGTATTAGTTAAATTTTTATAAACAGGGACGAATCTAAAATTTTATGTTTACGAATTCTGAACAGCGGTGTATGTAGGCTTTTTTGTAAGAGAACAAATAAATGAGTAGATCATTACAACAATAAGTGGGTGTCATTTTTTTTTTCAATGTACACCCAATACTTCATCTTTTTTATTATCTATACATATATATTTAGAATTTTTTTTGTATACTGAATTCAAAATAGATATACGTGTACTTTTTGTGGATGTCGTATTTATGTTATTTTTTCATGTTCTATGTTTTTGATGTTTTTGTATACTGCCTTTTATCTTGAGTCGGGGGTCTATCGGAAACAACATCTCTATCTCGTTAGAGGTAGTGGTATGGACTGCGTACGCTCTACCCTCTCCAGACCCTGCTATGTGGGAATATACTGAGTTTGTTGTTGTTGTCGTTGAATTCAAAATAGATATACGTAAAAAAAATATATATATAAAATCTGAACCAAAACTTTAACGTGTACTATTGTAAATCCACCCTTAACTAACATGTATTCAAGATTTTCAGTATTGTAATAATAAATAATTAAGAATGTATTCAAGATTTTCAGTATTGTAATAATAAATAATTAAGATTGAACAATTTCAACATAGTATTATTAGACCAAACTAATCGTCATCAGCTGCTCTCGGTAAAACGTTCACAGGAGGAATATCTGGAATTATAGCAGCATGTGAGGATAATATTATTGAAAGAATTGCCAAAGAAAGGCAAACAAACACAAATGCCTTGGAACTGCAAACCATTTTTTTTTTCCTTTGAAGCTTAGTGTTTATGATATTTGAAATTATTAAAGGATGAAGAAATTGATTGCTTCAATTTATATAAAATTTTGAATGCATATATAATAGTAGTGGGGGGAGTTATATAATGTCATGGCTAGTTGACTGACTAGTAAGCCAAGTTGACTGATTGGTTACTTATTTGGCTGATTGGATTTGAATGAGTCTAAACATAGTTTGCTACTTTTTATATGTATATATTACTTGGTAATTTCCTTCATTTCAAAATAAATAATATCTTTATTTTTTTTTATTTCAAAATAAATGATGTTTACATAATTAAAATGACATAATATCCACCATTTTATGTTGTAATACTCACATCTTCACTACCTCCAACTTATTGATCTCCCATGCTTGGATACTTGGAAGAGAATAAGAAAAACTTCATCTCGTCTCTGCATTTCTTGTCTATAATATGTGTTATATTCGGACAGAATAAGCAAATCACAAGTAAAAGAAAAACAAGAACAACACACACAAGATTTACGTGAAAACTCTTGCGAAAAAACCACGGACAGAGGCAGAGGAGGTTTTCACTATGATGGAGAAAGAGTACAATGTGGAGAAGACTGAATTTTCTGAATGTACAAAATAACCCACTAAATGCACTTATATAATACGTGCATACAAATAAGTCTTAGGCCCAAAAACATAAAGGTCCATTCAGGGCCCACTCAACATAATTCGGGTCACAACTCTAACAATCTCCACCTTGACACAAATTCTAATTCAGAACTCAAATCCATTTCAAGACAAACTCTCCACCTCTTCCATAAAGGACCCTAAGGGCACATCTCAACAGCTAACACTAACCAAGTCCAAGCAATGCTCAAACTTGGGACTTGGTAGTGTCTTGGTCATCATATCAGCAGGATTATCATGAGTACTAATCTTGATCACCACAATATCACCACGAGCAATAATTTCAAGCACAAACTGATACCAAACATCTATGTGCTTTTTCCTCTCATGAAACATCTGATCTTTCGTAAGAAAGATAGCACTCTGACTATCGCAAAAGACCGTAGTAATTTGTAAGTCTTTACTAAGTTCACCAAACAGACCCTTCAACCAAATAGCTTCTTTGAAAGCCTCTGTAATAGCCATGTACTCTGCCTCAGTAGTTGACAAAGCAACCGTAGTCCGTAAGGTAGCTTTCCAACTAATAGCACAACCACTAATGGTGAAAACATAGCCTGTAAGGGACCTCCTTTTATCATGATCTCCTGCAAAATAAGAATCAACATACCTGATTACTCCATCTCTATTTCGCCCAAACTGCAAACAAACATCAGCAGATCCATACAAGTAGCTGAAAATCCACTAAACTGCTTTCCAGTGTTCTTTACCAGGATTTGCCATGTATCTGCTAACTGCACTGACAACATAAGATAAATCTGATCGGAAAAACACCACCACATACATAAGAGACCCGACAATACTAGAGTATGGAACTCAAGACATATAGTCACGCTTATCATCTGTCTTTAGAGATAAAGTGGTCGAGAGTTTGAAGTGAGCTGCCAATGGAGTAATAACAGGCTTGGTATTTTGCATATTGAACCTGTGAAGCACTTTTTCAATATATCTTTTCTGACTCAAGTATAACTTACAATTCTTTCCATCCCTCAGAATCTCCATGCCAAGAATCCCCTTTGCTGCTCCTAGATCCTTCATATCAAACTCCTTACGGTGCTGGGCTTTTACTTTTATCATCTCTCTCGTATCCTATGTTGCAGTCAATATATCATCAACATAAAAGAAAAGATACACGAATGAACCATCACTTACCTCCTTGAAGTAGACACAACTATCATAGCTGCTCTTCTGAAACATATGAAAGGTCATAAAAAAAGTCAAACCTTTTATACCACTGTCTGGGCGACTGCTTTAATCTATAAAGAGACTTCTTCAGCAAACATACATAGTCCTCTTTTCCTGAGACTACAAAGCCCTCTGGTTGCTGCATATAGATGTTCTCCTCAAGTTCTCCATGTAAGAATACAATTTTGACATCCAACTGCTCAAGCTCAAGATTATGTATGGCCACAGTACCAAGCAATGCTCGAATCGAACTATGCTATACAACTGGAGAAAACACATCTATAAAGTCAATACCTGGAACCTGACTGTAACCATTAGCAACTAGTCTTGCTTTGTACCTAGCATCTTCAACGCCTGATGTTCCTTCTTTATTTTTGAATACCCACTTACAACGGACAACTTTCTTATCTTTAGGCAATCTCACCAGAACTCATGTGCTATTCTTATGAAGTGATTCTATTTCCTCTTGTATAACAATCATCCATCGACCAAAATTATCACAACTAACTGCATCTGAGTAAGAAGAAGGATCTTCACCGAAATCAATACCTTCTGCTACACTCAATACATAAGCAACCAAATCAGCTTCAGCATATTTCTAAGGAGGTCTAATATCTCTTCTAGGCCTGTCTTTAGCAATAAAATATTATGGCGCCACTGGTGGTGAAGAAGAAATAGTATCACTTTGTATCTCTGGGCTAGGCTGAGAAGTAGGCATTGGTGTAGACTCTGCTCCAATCTGCAATTCAATGTGGGTGCTTGACTGTTGCTGATTCATATCACTAAGCTCATCTGGAGGCGAAGTACTAGATTCGGATTGAGCCCGAAGCATGGCAGTTTCATCAAACACAACATCCCTGCTAATTATAACCTTTCTGCTTTCTGGACACCAAAGCTTATAACTTTTAACACCAGGCTTATAACCCATAAATAAGCACTTGACAGATCTAGGCTCCAACTTTTCATTATCAACATGAGCATACGCAGGACATCCAAATATCCTCAAATCAGAATAACTAGAAGGAGTACCAGACCATACCTTTTGTGGATTCTTTTTATCAATCGCAACTGAGGGAGAGCGATTACTAAGAAGACAAGCTATGGAAGCAACTTCGGCCATAAAAGACTTGGGTAAACCAGCATTAGAGAACATAAACGCATTTTCTCCATTATAGTCCTATTCATTCATTCAGCCATACCATTCTGCTACGGAGTATGACAAACTGTCAAGTGCCTCACAATTCCTTCTGACTTGCAAGAGCATTAAATTCATTAGAACAGAACTCTAAACCATTATCAGTCCGAAGGCATTTTACCTGTTTTTCTGTTTGCTTTTCAATCATAATCTTCCACTCCTTGAAAGTAGGCAACACATCATTCTTTTGTTTCAGGAAGAACACCCAAACTTTTTTGGAATAGTCATCAATAATAGTTAACAAGTAATTAGCGCCTCCTCTAGAAGGTACTCTAGCAGGACCCCAGAGATCAGAATGAATGTAATCAAGCGTGCCCTTAGTTGAGTGGATGCCTTTAGTGAATCTGACTCTCTTCTGCTTACCAAAAAAGCAGTGCTCATAGAACTCCAATTTGGTAATACTCTGCCCATCAATATGTCCTCTCCCGCCTAGTCCAGCCATCCCATTTTCACTCATATGCCCCAGGCGCATATGCCAAAGTTTAGCAACATCACTTTCTGATAAAGAGGAGATAGAAACAACTGCATCACCTGTAACAGTAGAGCCTTGCAGGACATACAAATTTGAAGACTTTCTCTGTCCATTCATCACAATAAGAGCACCTTTAGTAACCTTCAGGACTCCACCTTCACCAGTGTACCTATAACCGTTCGAATCAAGGGTACAATAAATATGATATTTGCTTAAATAATAAAGATGAATATAATAATTAAATTTAATATCTTTTGAGTATGTAAAAATAGAGAATTTATTTATTAAACCTAATCTTTACCAAAAATATTTTTAAAAGTCGATCAACATTCATCTATCATCTGTAAATTGTAACAAAGCAATACAATGATAGAGACATCAAAATAATATAATTAAATCTAATCTTTACACACAAAATTTTTCTTAAAGTCGTCCGATACTCATCTATCACCTGTAAACAATAACAGAATAATACAATAATAAAGATATCAAAATAATACAGCTAAAGGTTAGAAAATCAAGCATCCACCAATCTAGACATGCAATCAATCAAGTTAAATGAGCATCAATCATATTCTCTCAATAGGCAAACCGGTTTGTTCTCTAGTTTAATGTATATCGCAATATTTATAGAAGTATTTTCCTTAATAGAATCCTATTTTAGGAGTATTTTTCTAATTGAACAGTAGAAAAGAAAATATTAATTAATTCTCCTACCATATATTTTAGGAGTCCCATATATTTTAATAAGTCTAGTAGAAAGAAAAATATTAATTAATTCTCTTATCATATATTTTAGGAGTCTCATATATATTAGGAAGTTTAGTTAATATAATAAAAAATAATTAAATAATAAATTTAAAAAATTGTGAAAAGACAGTTTTGTCTAAATAAAAGTCTTTTAATGAAGAGCAAAAAGTTCAAATCATTTTTTTAAGGATTTTAACACTTTTAATATATTATAGATTATAGATATAGATTATAGATATAGAATATAGATGGATTATAGATTATAGATATAGATTTATTTATATATTGTTGTAAAGGTAAGAGGGTTTAATAACTTTACAAAGACAAAAAAAAAAATGCTCCTCTTTAAAACGTTAGATATCTCAAAAATTAGATTTTTATTTCACCTCAGATACATATCTCAATATTGAATTAAAAGTAGTTGATATTCCTAATTACTCAAAGTTAAAACGAAAAAAAAAGTTACAATTTTAAATAAAAGAAGAAGAATTTAGCTCCTAAACTTAAATTTTAAAATAAAAAAAACGCACTCCTTAACCTCGAGCAAGTGCTCCAAAATTTGAGACTAAAATATTTAGGACTTTAATCACGCACAAAGTACAAGGCTGTCCCAATTGACATTTTAAAATTGAAAAATTGGCAATCTAATGTTATGACAATCTAATTTTGGCAATCTAATATTGTGGCAATCTAATTTTGGTGGAAAATTGGAAAACAAAAAACTCACGCACTGAGTTATATTTCTTTTCCTTATATTAATTGTTAATAACTAAAGTCGTTACATTAAATACTATTAATGTTTTTTTAATTTTGATGAAAATCATGATAATTTTTTTCTAATCATATTTTCTAAGACTCCTTTTTGATGTACACAAGGAATTATTTTTTTTTACCAATATTAGTTCTCCATATATTTTTCTCCAATCATTTTTAGGATTTCTTAGTTTTAAATATTATAAATTTAATGATATATTAATTGAAGAAAGACAAAAAGTTCAAATCACTTTTCTAAAGGTTTTCACACTTTTAATATATTATAGATATAGATTATAGATGTTCTACATGAATTTTTTGATAAGTACAAATATATTATAATCTCAAAAATATTTAAATATAATCTCACGATAAGATGGGTTGGAGAATGTGGGTGTTGGAAATCTTCCTTTGAAATTATCAGATTTTTTATTTTTCATGTACATAAATTTCTTATCTTGTTTTAAATTATTTTTTTGTTCATTTTATTTGTTATATTTGATTTTATAAAAGTCAGTTTGACTGAATTTCAAAATTAAATTGAAATAAATTAATTTATTATTTTAAATTTAAAAATAATAGTATATGTTATAAATATTTTTTTTCATATTAATATAATTAAAAATACATCTTACATTACTGACAAAATCGATAAGCAATAAAGCACCGTTGAAGACTTGAAGTAGATTTCAAACCATGTGTATGGGCATCGGTGGCCCAAAAATTGATGCACGTAGAAAATGTCAAATGGTCACGGGTAAAAGTTACACGCACTCAATGAACACTCAACCAATACATGCATAACATGTGTTTGAATTTAAAGTTCATGTTACTTAATCATGATTAATCAATATGTATTTTACTTAATTTAATTATATAACCATAATAAAGAACATTAGTTTAAACTTAGTATATACATCGGGTGCATGTAAATTTTTACGAAGGGTCACTTATCAGTTGACTTATCAAAGGCTCTTCCATCTTGCTCTTCTGCCTTCTAGAAAAATATTTTTCATTAAAAATATTACTTTTTTTTTGGTTTTTTAATTCGGTATCCAGTATTTACATTAGAGTTCGATTAATTTGGATTCACACTGCGTAGAGCTTCATTTGGGGGAAGCTGATACAAGACAAACAAGAGGAACACGAAACAGCCACAAAATAGTCGAATACACCCTCCAAAACAGTCCACAAATCAAAACAAATCGTGGACCAAATGGAGACCTCACTCGGATTCGACAAATACAACAAGAATACAAGAAACAAAGATGTATTTAACACCCAAAACAGCCACAAATTGTGAAGAACAAGATGACAACAGGAACACAAATTTTCGGATTCAACAAGACACAAAAACGACACTACAAACAATATCAAGATTACAAGAATAAAAAAAGGATAGATAGTGAGATATAGATTTGTTACAAGACTTAGGAACAAAGTGTGATTCAAACATTAAACCCCTAATTAATGTAACAACAACACCACACTCTTACGGTGACCACCATGGGAATCACTCACCTCAAGATCCACCGTTTCCAAGCAAAGAACAATATTGATTTTTCCAAGCCCTATACTAAGGATGACTTTTTCAAGCCCTAACTAAGAACTATACTAAGGTGTTGTACTCTCCAAAGAGAGAATAAGTCTTCCAAATGTTCATCATTCATTAACTAAAGAGAAATAACCTAAAATAGACTATATATAGTATATTACAAAATAAAGATAAAATGACTCCAATGCCCTTAATGAGGTGGGTGGCAATGGAGTGTCATTTAGACCAAAATGACCTTGAGGCTAAGTGATCAAAATGACCCTAATAAAAGGGGTCAAAATCGTGAACCATCAAATGTGGTCCAAACCCGTGAGTCCTCTAGTTTGCAAGGCTCCAAGCAATCTTCCACACATGGGTTTGTTTGATGGCATGCTCAAAATAACCCCTACAAGTATGATCACATGCCCTCCATGGGACCAAAACTTGATTCTTCACGTAGTGACTTTGAATAATGTCATCGAAAGTTAAGGCGGCCATTTCACTTGTATCAGAAGCGCTCCCTACCAAGAATTTTTTTCACACCCAAGACCTCTGGTTAAGGAAGTAGTAGTCTCATCCACTGCACCACATTCATTGATGGTCGTTAAAAATATTAGTACTATAATTCCTATCAATAAGGACAGAAATTATGGGCATATACGAGGTGTGTTCGATATGGAGGATCATTTCTGAAAAATGACTTTTTCAAATAAAAGTTAAAAAAACATGATTTTTTTATTTACACACCCAATATCATAATATATTTAATGTTGATATATAATTACATAATTTACATATTTATTTTAAAAAATTTGCCCAACTTGTAAGTTGTAGTACACCTTATCCTAGATTCTAGAATATCTAGAAATTGTGGTGCATACATATTCTTCAATATGGCCAATAGTTAGAGACTTAAATGACTTATTCAACATTTCAATGACTCTTTTAGGGGTGTGTTTGATACGAAGGAAAATATTTTTCAAAATATTTAAGTCAATCAAACATAAGAAAATTAGAAAATATTTTTTAAAAAATATTTTTCATCGTACTTAAACATCATTTGGTGTGAGGTATGAGGGATAAGTAGTCATGGGATAAAATGATGAATTATTTTATTCATGTTTGGTTGGAGGTATTAGTTAATATCGGGATAACTTATCCTACCATTTATATCATAGTGATGAGATAAGTTATCCCATATATATGGTGGGATAAGTTATTCCGAATAATTTCAAAATAACTAATTTCGAAATTAATTACCCCAGAATAACTATTTCCCAATCAAAGAACAATACTATCAAGTTTAAATAAGGGAGGACAAGTTGCTTTAAAACTCAAGAAAAGTTTTTCACAAAATGACCTAACAATACTACATATAACAGCTAGATCATTTGTAGACTGGTCTTTTATGCCATTTAAAAATTGAATAAAAGAAAATGACTTGTTCAAATTTTGTATATGTAAAGATAAAAATCTTTTATAAAAAAAACTTACAATGAAAGGCAAGATTATTTTAGAGTGCAAAACCAAATCTCCGTACATAACTTATCTCAAGCTAATCTAGAGGAATCCCCTATATATTATTTTTATAATCTGGATTAAGCCTATCAAACGGGCCGGGCTGATCCGGCCCATCCCGACCTACTTACAAAAATCGACTCGATTTGACTCGGCCCGATCAGCCAACGGATTGTAGGGTACTGGGTCCCAGACCGATTTATTTTTTTGGGTACAAAAATTTGGAATCAAAATGTCTGAACAAATCGAGCAACAAACTTTTGATTAACGGAATTCTTTTTATATACACTACAAAAAAAAAAAATTATGGGCTCTCAAAATATTTCTTCAAAAGGTGAAGATAATTTTTTTTTTCCCATTAATTTGGTATGAAAGGTCACTTGAACTTACAATTATCCTGCTACTTAATTTGGTAAATTTTATAAATTCTCCATCCAAAGAAAGAAATATAAAATGAAAAGCATATTACATTTCAAATTGATCTAGAAGTAGGTCATATAAATATGAGAAATATCAAGACATGACATTGAGCTTATAATAAAAATTATGTAGGGCATACAAATAATTATAGTCATTTTTCTTGAAGAAATTATGACTTAAGATAGACATTGTGAATGAAATAACACACTCTCCTAGAAGTGAAGGGAAAACAACATAATTTCCGGTAGTTTGAGGGTTAATTACAGAAAATTTGATATTTTACATGATTATTGAAAATCTCGATTTTGGGTAGGTTAAGATAAATAATTAGCTCCCGATACATCCAACGAAGATATATTTTTTTCTTTGTAAAGATACACAATTATCTCCCGATATATTTTTTTGATTTTATATCTGTCGAGATACATAATACATCAAACGAAGATACAATTTTTCTTTTGTAAAGAACATATTTAGCTCCCAATACATTTTTTTCGATTTTAGGTCTGTCGAGATATATAATTAGCTTCTGATACATCCAACGAAGATACACAATTAATTGATATTCTTGTAATTATTTTGTAAGGACAAGAATTTGTATAAATATGTTAAGTTAACATGTATGTTTATGGTATTTTTTCAGAAGTGAATGTGATATTATGAGTAATACACAAAAGGAAGAATGGGCCTCATGATAGACTTTAATGGGCCAGCTCATAACTAAAGCTAAACTCTTTGGCCCAATACACAAAAGAGGAAGAATGGGCAAATTATCCCCATAAGAATTCGCTCTTTAAATTTTGATCTTGTTAAAAAAAGGAAAAAATACATAAAGTAGAATATTTAAGTATTAAATTACAAAAAATAACAACACTTTTATCAAATTACATTTTGTAGCATATGTATTTGTATGTATTTATATTTTTATAGCAACAGTTTGTAAAAATACAAAATACATATCGATCATAAGGGCAAAAAAAATCATATGATTTGTATTTTTGTAGCAACAGTTTGCAAAAATACAAAATACAACTTGCTATATTATGTAATTATGAAATTGTTGCTATGAAACTCATAATTAAGGAGATAAGTATATTTCTGAATTTTGCCCTTAAAAAAAATATTTGCAATATAAGATTTACGATCAGGTTGACATAGTAAAATCCTGATAAATTGCATGCCAAAGTTTCAAATTTATGGAAAAACTTACTTTGTCACAATAAACATCATGTTATAAAACAAGAAAGAATAAAAAAGAAGAGTAGAGAGAATAGAGAGAGTGATTGTTATTTCTTCTCTTGAGAATGAGAGATCATCTTGATTGTCAATACAATGAACAAAATCCCTCTATTTATAGGAAAAATTTACTCCTAGTCTGGATAAAAGACGGATGCTTCAAATCCTATTAGATATCAAAGTAGATCTTGATAGACATTCACTATAATGCAAATACATTTATAACACTCCCCCTTGAATGTCTAATTGGTAGATAATGTGCCTCGTTAAAACCTTACTAGAAAAAACTCAGTAGGAAAAAAAATCTAGTGAAGGAAAAATAGTACACATCTCTAATAATACGCATTTCGACTGCCTCATTAAAAACCTTACAAGGAAAACCCAGTGGGACAAAACCTCGTAAGGGAAAAACAGTACAACGCATATTAACTCCCCCTACTGAGAACATCCTTGACCTTTGCATCTCGATCTTGTGCAACATCTTCTTGAAAGTTGCAATTGGAGAAGATTTAGTGAATAAATCAGTCACATTGTCAGTTGAACGAATTTGTTACACGTTAATATCATCATTCTTTTGTAGCTCATATATGTAGAAAAGCTTTGGCAAAATGTGCTTCGTTCTATCTCAATTTATGAATTCTCCCTTAAGATATGCTATATATGTTGAATTATCTCTGTATAAAATTGTGGGTAGATTATCATATTTCATACCACATTTTTCTCGAATGAGATGTATCATGGACCTCAACCATACACATTCTCGGCTTGCTTCATAAATAGCTATTATCTCAGCATGATTCGATGAAGTGGATACGATAGACTGCTTTGTATATCTCCAAGATATGGCAGTACCGCCACATATGAACACATATCCTATTTGAGACCGAGCTTTATGCGGGTCGGATAAGTACCCAACATCAGCATGACCAATAAGATTGGGACTGCAATCTTTAGAATAAAACAAGCTCATGTGTTTTATCCCATTTTCATGTCTCATAGTAGGAGCAGAAATATACCTTGCTAACAAATTGACTAAAAAGGCTATAGGCCTTGTAGTATTTGCAAGGTACATGAGTGCATCAATTGCACTAAGATATAGTACTTCATAACCAATCCAATTTCATATATTTCAAATTTCAGCAAATAATCTATTGCTTTGAAAACTCTCTAAGAGTTTCAATGATGTTCAAGAAATAAACTTATACAATATAAGGATTATAAATAAGTTTCCCAGAAACTTTTATATGCTTCAAGCAGTTTGAATCCTTAAAAGTTTTCATATAAGTTTTGTCAAGTGAAAATATTCAACATTTCATGAGTGACATCTTCAAGTGTCTGGACTGCAAATCAAATAAGTTTTACGCTTACCAAAATGCATCCTTTCATGTCACTTGATAAATGTTTCTACGTTAGCATACTTAAATAAACGTAGATTTCAGAACCTCGTAATCTTTCATAATATTGCGCCAATATTGTGTCAAAGATATTGATGATATATCATTTTGTATTGGTTCACAATGCGACATAACATTTGAGATCTCATCACTTCATTATTTTCAGGTACATGAACCTCTCATAAGGTTTCATGAAGTGGTATGTCGTAGTCTCTTCAAGAACTCATTGCCTTCTTATTATGATTATTTGCTCCTTATTTTTCAAGAACTATTTCATTTGAAACCAATTAGTCTACCACGCTTCACGCATGCATAGACTTTGTCCTTTAGGAATACAAAATAAGAGCACTTGCGCTTAATATGAGAAGCTTTCAGCATTTGACGTGAATTATCCTTTGGATGAGGATATGGTGATAATTCCTAATATATTTCATAGCGCTTATAATCTCCCCCTTATGTTAGAAAAACTAACATACATCCTCTACTTCTTTGAGGAATCCATCGTTGTGCATTATGGTATATTCATTAATCGTATACCGCACATCAAAATTATTAGATGGAATAATTGGTTTCCGACCTTGAACCAATTGAGAGGGAAGAAATAATCATAATTTATTGGTCTAATGCATATAAATGCTATTGCAATATATCATATTTCAGACCAATACATTAAGTTTTGTTCTCATTAACAATGGTTTAGATATTTATCGAAGACATTCAATGTTAAACCATCATCATTAAGATGAATTATCTTGATTACACAATCTGAAAATTATGCTCAATTTATATTGAACAAGTAACTTTATGAATGTCAAACGTAGGTTGACCATGAATGTACATGTGATCATCTTATTGATGCATCTTTTCAACATATCACATGATAGATGAACGGACCTTTATTCACCTTTTATAATTTTCAGATTTGAAGGGATCCAATCCCAATATTAGTTGGTCCAACCAACTTGTCATGAGAACAAACGACATAAACAATTCTTGAAGAATCTTCTAGTTCTTCAATACATGCACATCTTCGAGATGTTACAATCGTTCATACCAATTTATGAACTTTTATTCTAGTAAACTGCAAATTTACCATGACATGTACTTTTTCTTTAGTAAATTTCAGATTTACTATTACATGAATAAATTTCAGATTTACTACTTCAGAAGTAGATTTCAAAATTATTCAACCTCTTTCGGAGGTGAGTTGTGATCAAGTGAACGTTTGCATTAATAAGTTTCTCATTCCCCAGGAATGAAATATAATCGTGTCTTAAGTCTATCAAATTATGATAGCTTATAATCAATCTCTTTCAAGATTTTGCTACTTCAGAAGCAAATCGAGGCATACATATAATGTAGAGAATTTTTCTCTAGCATATCTTATAATCATATAAGCGTGTGAAAATATCATCACTTTTGATGATTATTATCATATTGTCCCTCCACGCATATATTCGTGCATTCAATCACTTGTCTTCTTTCAGACATATTATGCGCTGCTACCACATACATCTCAAGAATGAAGTAAGTTGTCATATTTCAGACTTATCATATATTGCTATCACATTCACTTCATGGAATGGAGCATATTCAATGGGTCGAATTTCATGAATTTTCATCAAATACCCATTATTTTGCCTTAACCATCATAATATATCAATATGGTGCATTTAGATTCAAACTCAACGTCTTATCCATATAAAGGCGTCTTAGGCATAAATCGATGGGACTTGAACCCAACATATTATCATCTCTTTTGATAATATTGTTCTTGAGAAATAAATTCAAAATATAATTGGTTTCAAACCAATTATTTTTTCTCAAATCCAACAATAATCATATTATTAGTAGCAAAAGACAGATAACATAAGGAATTACTAACCTTGAAATTACCTTTAGATTTATAATCTCACCTTATTTGGCAGAATCTCGTGTTGATAATCTAAATTAGTTAGAGACTCGAAAACTTGTGTAGCCACGTACGAACAGATCTCAATTGGTAAGAGACTTCGTACAGATCTCAATTGGTAAGCGACTTCATGTTGATAACGTGTTATAAAACCAGAAAGAATAAAGAAGAAGAGTAGAGAGAATAGAGGGAGTGATTGTTATTTCTCTTCTTGAGGGATGAGAGATCATCTTGATTGTCAATACAATGAACAAAACCCCTCTATTTATAGAAAAAATTTACTCCCTAGTCTGGGTAAAAGACGGATGCTTCAAATCCTATTAGATATCAAAGTAGATCTTGATAGACATTCACTATAATGCAAATACATTTATAACACATCAGAACTTTTAGATTAAGATATGATTTTTTATTGGGAAAAGGACACTCTATAACACTTTTTAAAACAAATAGCCTAAGTTTAAAACTTTTCAAAAAGTGTCCAGTCGGATATACTATTTTCGCTTTATAGCCATTTCCTAATTTGGGTCATTTTGGCATACGTAGTCCATATACAATACTGCTACAGTCTAGATACAATACTGATACAGTATTCAACTTGGGCAATTCATCCCTTTTAAACTATTTCAATTTTTTTCTTGTTATAAATTTTTTAACTGATCAAATATTCTATTTTTTTTTATTGTTTAGAAATAATAATTAAATTATATAAAAACGATATAATTGCTAAATAGAATATGTATCCATATTAGATATATGTATAGAAATTGTATAGCTCTATCAAATATGTATATGTATAAAAAATATATAAAAAATATATAGAAAGTGTATGAAAATTATATAATTGTTGTATAAAATGCGTAAAAAAATGTATAGTTATTGTATAAATTATGTATCAAAACCATATAATTTTCGTAGAGAATATTTATATGTATAAGATATGTATAGAAACTGTATAGAAGGTGTGTAGAAACGATGTAGAACAAGCCAGTAAATTGAAATGGCTAGAAAGGAAAATTTAAATTCCATAGTCATTTTTATAAAAATAGTTTAATTTGAAGTGTCGTTTCTGTCCTTTCCCATTTTTATTTGCGAAACTTAATCAAACATATTAACTGCTCACCATGTTTGTTGATGAAAAAACCATGTTTGTTGATGAATCCAAATCTTACACTTTTGTGCTGATAAATATTTGATCCACTAATTTGACAGACAAAAAAAACCCTTACATAACTAGTGCTTAGGTAGAATTGGATAATTAATCCTTTTGTTTGAATACATAATAACCTGATGGAGATTGCTGATAATAAGATATATTTCACAATGTAAAATTTGTGTATTTTGAGTTGAGCCAAACATACATGAATAGCCAACTTGTTACATAACACCATTCTTCTGATCACCAATTAAAAGTACATACATTACATTACCACAAAGTTAATTCAAAGACAATATATATTGACCAAGACTTGTTGCAAGTTGCAACAATTACAAGACTAAGTAAACAAAACACAAACTAAAAGAGTAATTTTACTAGAGGAAAGTGAATAGTAGGGATTCTATTCATAACTTTCCTTTATTCTCACACAGATACAAGTACACGCGTCTTAATTATCGACCTTCATATAGACTTAAAAAGATATTTTCAGAAAGCGTGGTTAAAGAGGAGGCCGCGGATTTCTGATCCAAATTTTAGACACAACAATAGCCACAAAGGCCATAGCAACTATTGCAATAGTTACAATATATAACTTGGCCAATTCTGAAAATTCTACCAAGATTTCTCAGTAAATGGTGCCCATGGAAAAACACTCCCTTAGCTTCAATAGTGTTGTTTCCATTCATTATTGTTGCATCAAAAATATTATGTATAGAATATCGTATTAATCAGTGGAAGAATCAAGAATTTATAACGATATTAAAAAATATTAGAGCTGTGTAACACCTATAAAAAATTTGAACATATAATATTTAGTAACTTCCCTATAAATTTGAAAATAACAAAATAGATGGAGGAAGTAAATAAACCTTGGGTCAGTGGAGCAGGTGCCTCAGAATTCATCTCCCTAGCAACAATTTGTGAGGATATTATTAGTAGAATAACCAAAGAAAGGCAAACAAAAATATTATTTTTGGAAACCATTTTGAATAGCAAAAATTATACTATTTGGAATTTTAAGTTTTTCTTTTTTTTCGTTGATGAGAAAAGACATGCATTTCTCCTCTATTTATAGACATCAATTATGCTTCATGCAACAATTAAAAAATAGTGGGAAAATGTTGAGGACTTACTTTGAATTCTCTATGAAAAAAAAGAAGAAGATTTTATAAAGACCTTTTTCTTTTGGGGTCAAAAAGATGGAAGACTTGCTTTAGCCAGACATATACTCATATAGTATTATAATATTGTAAGAGGGTATAATGGCAGAGGTCGAGTATTAAGATAAAAGGTTAGTAGGTAATTGAGCGTCGTTTAATTTTTATTATTATTATTATTATTACTCTCCCATCAGCCAATTCGATCTATTATTACTTGTTGTTTCCTTTTTTTAGTTATTGTATTATATATGTGTTGGTGTCACTATTCTCTTCTGTTGTTATTTTTTTAGCATGACTGCTTCGCTACTGTATTTTTTTTAATACTTGATGTTGATACGCTTTGCTTGTGTTGAATATCTATCAAAAATAACTTCTATATCTTTACAAAGTAGGAGCAAGTGTGCATACACATTACCTTTCTCACACCTCACAACATGTAAAATTACGCTGATATGTTGTTGGTGTATATATATATATTATCAAAAGAGTACATTTTATTTTGGTTCACTAGTCTCTTTTCTAAAAAAGCTTTTCGATGCAATTTTTGGTTTATCTATTTAAGTGGAAAATTTTATTACTTTTCAAAATTCAAGCTTTACTTTATGCATTTTTGGTTCAAGATTGTATCACAACTCATTTGATTTACTAAATGTAAACAATTATGAACAATTCTTCATAATTATTTAGTAGAGTAATTTCTTAACACATATATATAATTTGAGTTTAGTAGAGTAATTTCTTAACACATATATATATAATTTGAGTTTCCTGTGTCAAAGTTATTGAATTTCGATGAATTCGCTCCTATAAATGGTTGGGATTTCTCAATCGATGCTTAATCATATGTTTTGGATTCGAGTTCATATCATGTGACGTGAGAGAGATGACAATTTTAACAACTAAAGACTTCAAATTATAAACTTTGGCCTTTTTGTGGAACCTCTTAGAAGATAAAACCCCACTTTATTAATTTAATATAAGGAAATTAAGACTGAATGAGCTAAAGCTTTCTAAAGGATAAATTTTAACACCCAATTAGCTCTAATTTCTGGTCAAGTCAATAGTAAAGCATTATATAACTTTTTAAAAGTTTGATTTACTGAAAGACAAGGGGCCAACCACTGAAAATTTCTTTGAATGGCTTCGGTTGTATAGGAAATCTAAAATTCTAAATTAATCGACCGATTATGACTTATTATTTTTAAAGAGTTTTAAGTTATTTGATATTGAGTGAAGAGTCAAAATCATGCCTAAATTATTCGTCTTTTCGAGTTTCATACGCGGACTATCATGTGTGCGAGTTTCTTGCCTGACTTGTTACTAATCATTTATCAAAAGTCAAACACACATCAACTATCAATTGTGTACTTTTTCTACCTGAAATATCACCATCATTTAGGTAGGAAAATGAAACAACTAATCGTTGACAGGGGCAGAGCTACCCTTTGGTGAGGGCGTTTATCCGAACCCCCTTCGGTAGAAAATTATATTATTTATACATGATTAAAATTAGTTTTTATGTGTATATAGTAGATGTTGAAACCCCTTCGATTTGTTTGCATGTAATTATTTTTGAACCCCCTTACTAAAAATTTCGACTCTGCTATTGATAGTTGATGTGTGATTTGAGAAATAGTAGGTAATAGTTCATAGATAGAAAACTCGATGTGTGATTTAAGAAATAGTAGGTAATAATTCATATATAGAAAACTCCAACACCCAGATATAGTTCATGCATGAAATTCAAAAACTGAAACGCTTTATATGTTTATGACCATTACCTCTTTGATATTGAGTTAAATTTTCTTTCCTAATCATGAATCATGAAAAAATAGAGAGAAGGGAAAGAGTTAAGGAAATAAGAAGAAAATATCTATATCTATATCTATATCTATATATATATATATATTCAGGAAATGAGAAGGAAACTAAACTAAGGAAAACTATTATAATTTCATCATGAAATTGTTGGGTACTAGGTAGTTTTGATGAATGACAAATTGACAATGTGATATGAAACATGTCAGTCAAGCTGGTTCACAAACACACTGCCTCATGTAGCTGAACTTGTATAATTCCATCATGAAAATGAGGAATAATTCTTTGGAGAGTTGTGCTTAAATAGAAGATGGGTTATTCATAGTGATTCACGCACTTACAAAGTAGAAAAGGGCAATCGATAGATTGACTTCACGAAGTGCTTCTCAATCACCGGAAAAATGCATTAAAGAACCTGATCCTAGTATAGAATCTAGCTAAGAGTTTTAGCGGTTGATTGTTAGGAGTTGTTCATTGTGTTGAATATTGATGTAATATTAGTTTCAATGTGTTATAAACTGAACTAGGGACTAGTCTTCGAGTTGGGGAAAACTCAGAGACTTTGGGAACACATACTTTGGGTGGTGTATGTAGTTAGGAATTAGAGTTTATAATTCCTAGGTTACAGAGTTGAAAAATCAGTTGTTGTTGAGACTCAAGTAATTTTAATGGAGTTGGGGTTGAATCCTGTAGAGGTACAGGTCGTGATTTTTTACACCTATTTGAGTCGGGTGTTTTTCACGTGAAAATTTACTGTGTTATTTACTTACTGTTTTCGCTAGTTTGAAACACGTTAATTAGTCAACCTATTTTATCGGTAGGCAACAGTTAGGGTAAAATAAAGTAATGACACATACTCTAACAGAAACAATCACTACAACACAAGATGCATGGCTTTTATTCATAGTAGTATTTCATACTAATTATATAGTAAGCTCTAAAGTGGAGAGAGCATTACTGTATATTACATATAACTGCTCACACAAAAGCTTTAATTGCTCTAAAGTAGAAAGAGCATTATTATATATTACATAACAGCCCATACAAAAGTTTTGATTACACATATTGCTCCACATAATTACTATCAATTGTGCGGTTTGCCTTCAGTCACTTTGTCCATTGCCTCACCTTTATAGGAGCAACACCTATAACAACCATCGTCATTACGGCGGCAGGGTACCTCCACGCCGTGTACCACCGGGGTTTACGCGAGGGTATCCATCACCAGGGTATCCTCCACGTCGTGTACCACCAGGGTTTACACGAGGGTATCCATCACCAGGGTATCCACCACGTCGTGTACCACCAGGGTTTACACGAGGGTATCCACCATCATATTGGTCTTCATGTACTTCATTCTTGTTTTCAGATCTTTTTGATGCATCAAATTAATGTGGAATGTGTAAGGTTGAAGAAAAGATAAGTAGAGATGGAGTCAGAATTTTATATTCATGGTTCTGAATTAGTCAGAAAAGCAGCTCACTTACTATAATATAAAAGTTCTTTATATTGATATGTATTTTAAACGCTTTACGTTGTTAGATAGTGCATACAAGTTAAATGATTTACTTATGTACTGTTTTTCATGATACATGCATGCACAATTATATATATAGTATATACTTGATAGGTTTAGGGCATGCACATAAAATGAAAATCTTGGTAAGAGTCATCATGATCAAATTAGTATTAGTGCATGCAATTGCAAGCATGGAACTTAAAAGGTACTTATTTTAACAATAACAAACAAACATATCCAGTTTGATCCTACAAGTAGAATTAAGAGAGATAGGATGTTCACATATCTAATGAACTAGCGTAGAGAGGCTATTTGTGATAGACCTGATCAGTTCAAAAGAACTTAAGGTACTTGTTTTAACTATAAGGGGATAGAATGTACGCAGATCTTTACCTATCTTTGTGAGGCAGAGAAATTGATTCCAATAAATCTCGATTAAAAGAATTTTATGATACTTATTTTAGTGCACCAATAATTTTTCTACATAAAAAATAGTAGATAAGATATTCAAAATTTTCAAAGAGAAAAAGAATAAAAGGAGACAATGATCTTACCATTCTCAGCCAACTCACGAGCTAAAACTTCAGAACTTATCATTATAAAAATAGCCAAAAGCAGGCCAAGAAACAGAAATGCTTTGGAACCCATTCTTGTTTTGTTAAGCCAAGCCTAGTTATGATACTTGAAATTGAAGGATGAATTGGGCTCTATTTATAGTAAGATTTCAATGCATTTATTACTCCCTCTATTTCAAAATAGTTATTTTTGGTTTCTCATTCAGTATCTAATATCCGCATTGGAGTTCGACTAATCCGGATTCACGCCGGGTAGGCTTAATGTACCGCTCCCTACCAAGGATTTTTTCATACCCAAGACTCAAATCCGAGATCTCTGGTTAAGGGAGGAGCAACCCCATCCACTGCACCACATCCGTTGGTGATCCATTTCAAAATAGTTCACACTCTTGCTAAAAATATTTGTTTCAATTTAGTTGTCCATTTATAAAATCTAAAAGATTTTATCATGTTTTTTTAGGATTACCTCTATTATTAAATGACCACATAAAGTGTATATACTCACATTTATACTTTCAAAGCACAATTAATAAAGCTAATCTGATAAAATAAGTATTTAATTAATACTTCCTTCGTCCCAAATTACCCGTCCCAAATTTTCTAATTTGATTTCTCATTTTACTTGTCTTTTTTCATTAATCAAGAAGAGACAAAATATTTTTTTCCATATTTTACCCTTTGCATTAATTATTTTTTCTTCAAATTAAAATGTAAACATCATTTAATAGGGGTACTATGGTAAACTAGATATGTTATTAGTTATTTTTCTTAATCAATATGTCATCTCAATTTAAAACAGAGAAAATATCTTTTTTAATAAATGTGTCAAGTCTATAAGGCAACTAATATGAAATGGTGGGAGTAGATCGAAGGGATGGACATTACTTGGAGGTCATGTAAGGGTGCATTTATGGAGTATTTAGTTGGCAAGTAAGATCTTGAAGTAAGAGTTTTGATTTAATAATTACTTTCTCCATTCAGTTTTACTTGTTATAAATTTTTTAATTATATTTTTGTTTTTATTTGTCATTTTTGACATATTAGGAAAAAAATAATTTCATTTCCTTTTTTACTCTTAGTATTAAGTATTTTTTTCTCCAAATTAAAATGTAAATATAATTTGATAGGGGTATAATGGTAAAGTAATCTTATTATTAATTATTTTTCTTGATCAATGTGTCAAGTCAAATTGTGACAAGTAAAACTGAACGGTGAGAGTATTAAGCTAGTGAATTCGAGGCAAAATTAGAATTTTAATATTACTCTCATCTTCCAACAATATTTGTTCACTATACTAAAAATAGATGTAAAATAATATTTATTTAGTCTGAAAAATCAAAGTATCATTTGCTTATTTTGTTTATTTTATCCTTAGTATTAAATACTACTCCCTTCATCACATTTTAGCTTGACATATTTCATTTTACATGATGATTAAGAAATTTTAAATTGAATGATGAATTTTACTATTTTATCATTTACCCATATTAGTGATATTGATTGGACATAAATTAATTTTTTTATTTATTTTATTAAATTCTATATTAAGTCAAAACAGATCATTCTTTTTAGGACGGATGGAGTATATAATTTTGAATGCATAAATAATTGAGGGGAGTTATATCATCTTAAGGTGGATTGACTAATTATTAGGCAAAGTTACGTTGGATGATTGGCTAATTAACCAAATACTTGTTCAAACTTCAAAAATAATTACATAATTAATTTTACTAGTACGTAGTATTTTGTCCATTTCAAAGCAAATATATATTTTTTATTTGTGTGGGTTAATTAGCATTTTAATATTATTATTTTTTAATATTTTAATGCAATTATTTTTGTATCATTATCAGCAACCAAACATCAAGAGTTTGTATTCAATACTATAAGCTGTTACTATTTAAATTTAGGGTATTAAGTGGCATATAATGTCTTAAAAATTGTGGAGTTACTGCTCATGTAAAGGCATGCACGTGCATGGCATTATTTGTCATTTTATGCATTTAGTTCTTTTAATTCTTGGTTATTGTAATTTCATGAGCAATTTTGTATTTTATTTTAAAATAAAATGGTGTCTTACAAAATCAAGAAGGTATTTAACTCTTCACTATATCAGTAAGAACGAGAATATAATTACTGTTTTAGAATCTTAATCGTAACACTCAAAATACTAAATTACAATGAGAAATATTGAAATTATAAGTAACTACAAGATAGAAATAAGAATGTGGATGAAAAACTTAGACTCTACGAAGAAAAATGAGAGAAACTAGATTCTTTACTCAAACACTTTGCATAATCCGCTACTTTCTCACTCCTAATCCTTTTTAATCTGTTTCTATTTGTACAAGGATCCCAAATAAAATCTTCCAACATTTTACTTGACTCAATTATCCTAATTGAAATGATCTCATTGACCATTTCTAGCTCATATGTTCTTTGAGAGAACTTGGTGTTGTTTTCTATGTTTTTGGATACAAGAATCTATATTTAGGCACAACAACGTCAACATAAGTTCAAGTCTAAAAACAAGAACACCTATGAAGTTACACAACACCTTCAACACAAGATAAAAAATGATCTATCCAAGAAGTGTATTATAATTTCAGAAATAAGATGAAACAGAAAGTTGAAGCCAAGTCCTCCGAATTCACAGAGTGTCCTTAAGGAAATAATTCCCCCCAAGTAGCCGAGGTTATGGAATTTTCCTCCCAGGTTAAAATGGCTTTCAATCTAACAATAGTGGCACCTCAAATTATTGAATTTGTCGAACTCACTCAACGATTAGATGATCACACGGAGTATTTTAGTAGACAAAAAATGCTTTCGAGTGCAGAAAAATTCGTACTAAACCTGTGGAAAAATGCAGGTTTATATAACCATTAAGTGCCCCTTCTGAAAGGTGGCAATAGTTCACTGGAAAGGTGTATCCTTTCTGAACAGTCATGTCTGTCCATTCGAAAGAATGTGTCTTTTTCGAACAGCTACAACCATCCAAACAGTCATACATTTTTCCGAAATAGTGTATCTTTTACTCGAAAAGTTGTGCCTCTCACAAGCAACTTTTCGTTTTTCATTCACACCAATTGAACCCAACACTTGGTTCATAACATTATGTGTAGTATATACTTGTATCTTTACTAGCTCCTTATTGATCTCCCCACACTGATGAATACTTGGATACTTACAAAAATATAAGAAAAGCTCTTATCTTTTTTCTTTAAATTTCTTATCTACAATACGTTTCAATATTATTATTCCTTTAATTTGAGTTTACAACACTTTATCAGCATGAGACCGGAAGATAATCTATCGTAACCTCATGTAAATAAAATATTACATGTTCAGTAGCGGAGTTAGGATTTTCATTGAGGAGGTTCAGAAGTAAACATACGGACTAATCGAAGGGATTTCAACATCTACTATATATACATAGAAATATTTTTAATCGTATAAAAATAATATAATTTTCCGTCGAAGGAATTCAAATGACTCCTAATTATAAGGTGGATCCACCACTGTCCATGCTACATGGTTTTTAAGAAACAAAAAAACTAGCTGAGTCTAGGTCTTTGGTATGTCAATATTGTGTTATATACATCATGAAAGAGAGAGAAAATTATTTACGTGGCTCTGGAAAGCCTTTATTGTTATTGTTTTATATTGGTTAAAGGTATCTATATATGATGTATCCAGTTGTGGTAAGGTGAGATACCAACTGTTTAAAGCTATATTATTTTCCTAGTGGCTATTATTTTATATCTTTGGTGTTATCTTGCCAATCATCTTTAACTCTTTCCTATTTTGATGAGTTTAGATATACATACTAACTAATATTTCTCGAATGTTACAGAGGTAGTGTTATTTGTTGAAGTCTTTTGAATAAGCATATATTACATATCTAAGCCCCAAAGAGTCAACTCTTCCGTGTATGTATTACTACTATATATATAAGAGCGAGTAGCAGCTCTTTGAAGTAGGCAGCTGGCGGTCGACATGTCTGCTTCTAGCTGTCTGCTTGTTTCGTAATTTTACTATATTATTCCTAATTAATTATTAATTGACATTTTCATATTAGAAAATTAATAAAATTGATACTACTATATATAAGAGCGAGTAGCAGCTCTTTGAAGCAGGCAACTGACGGTCGACATGCCTGCTTCCAGCTGCCTACTTGGTCCGTAATTTTACTATATTACCCCTAATTAATTATTAATTGACATTTTCATATTAGAAAATTAATAAAATTTAATTTTAAAAAAATAAAATTGATATTTATGACATGTCCCCTTCAACTGCTTAAATCTTAATTTTTCTATTTCGACCCTAAGTAAACATTTTCGTATTAGAAAATTAATAAAATTGGCATCTTCTATGAGGATCACTTAAAAAAATTCACAAGTATTTTTTATAGCAATTTTGCTATATCACTTTTAATTAGTTATTATGAATCATTCAAGATGTGTCAGTTTCGCTACGTCAATCGTATTACTATATGTAAGTGTGAGTAGCAGTTGCTGGAAGCAGACAGCTGACGATTGTCATGCTTGCTTTCAGCTGTCTGCTTGCTCCGTAATTTTATTATATTAGCTCTAATTAATTATTATATGACATTTACGTATTAGAAAATTAATAAAATTTAATTTTTAAAAAATAGATATTTATGACATGTATGCTTCAGTTGCTTCAATCGTAATTTTATTATATCACCCCTAAATAATTATTATAAGTCATCTAAGTATTAAAAAATTAATAATATTTAATAAAAAGGTAATATAAACATAAAAATGATAAATTAACTCTTGATGTTTTAAATTAATTTGACATCTTATATGAGGCCCACTTAAAAAAAATTCACAAGTATTTTTTATAACAATTTTGCTATATCACTTCTAATGAATTATTATGAGTCATTCAAGAGATGCCTGTTTCGCTACTTCAATCGTGATATTTGATTGACTCTCGAATTATATCAGTGTCTCTTAAATTGAAATAGCAAAAAAAATTACAAATCACAATAATTAAAAAATTAAATTATTTTTAAAATATAAATTGACTATCAACATCACAAAAGTTTGAACAAAAGAAATGTATTATAAATTACAATAGCAAAAAACTTAAAATAGAAAATTATAATGTTGAAAAAGTATTATAAATTACAATAGCTAACAGTTTAAAAATAACATATATTGGGCCCATGCTGGTACGGGCCTTCGATACCTAGCATATATATATATATATATATATATATATATATATATATATATATATATATATATATATATATATATATTTGTTGAAGTCATTTGATTAAACATATTACATATCTAAGCCCCAAAGAGTCAACTCTTCTGTGTGTGCATATAATATAAATGAAATGATTAAGTGGATGTTGTACTTATTCGAGTTTCTAAGGTGAATATTTTTAGTTAGTTTTTTGTCATCTGAATTTCTTAACTTAATAAAATTTAATATTTTAAATTCTATTTCAATGTGTGTAGCATAACTATCTCCATGTCAGCATTCGCGTTATTTTTAAATATTATATTAAATTTTACGTTATTTTTTAATGACACATAAAAAATTAAATATTAAAATAAATTTAATTAAATAAATAATTTTTATAAATTATAAAAAAAATTTAATCACAAATTCAGGATCAGAATTCATTTTTCTTTAATCCCCTAACCCACCCACAAACACACACATACCCTTTTTTTCAAGAAAAGTTTGTTGCTTCGATCAAAAGAATAATTACGAAATACAAAAAAGAGAACTTACCAAATAGAACTCAAGGAATAATTCTTGTGAACTAGCCAAATCCATATATATACAAAATTCTCTCTCACACGCACATCATTTTTTTTCAAAAAAAAATTGTTGATGTTCAACACCCTTCATTTAGTAGTAGCACCATAGTATGAATGTTCCAACGAAATCAGCTCCTTCAGTCATCAAAATATTTTCTTGATGTTCAACATTCATTTTAGAAAACAAAAAAAAGATTGAATCTTTGCTCAGTTGTTGTATCAAGAAGCAATTTTTATGGAGAAATATTAATTTCTCTCCAATAATTTAAATTTTCAACTATACATTTAAATACACACAAACATAATATATTTTTAATTTTAAATTTTAAATATCTTTAACAAATCCTCAAAAATCACTACTTTTACTGTCCTTATACTTATTCGATATCGAATTATCCATTTTATGAACTGAATAGACCAATTTACCCTTCAATTGCTTATACCCAATTCATGAATTCCTACAAGGAGCATGAATTTCTCTTCAAAACGAATTTATCGAAAATACTTTAAAAACTTATGTACATATGCGTCAAAAGAGTTTAAAATGTTGAGTTTTAATGGATTAAAGGGTGTAGATGACAAAAAGCTAAGTAGAGATATTCACTTTACAAACTCCTTGGATAAGTATAAGGGTTCACTAGATTATTTCGCCATTATATATATATATATATATATATATATATATATATACACACACACACAGTAGACAGAAGAGCTTGTGCAAGCATGGGCCCAACATGTGTTACTTTTTTATCTCATTTTATATGATACAGATAAATTTTAGAGAGTCAATTAAATTTTTTGTGTGGTCCTTAAATATTTTAAATTTTTAATGATATACAATATTTATTATATAATTTTTAGACAATACATGTTATGTTCATTAGTTGAATTTAGGTGCCACTGGTGTAATTTAGAGAGTCAACCAAATTTTTTATATAATTTGTAGATGTTTTTATGATCAATAAATTTTTTAAGTTGTTAATTACTATATTTTATAGTATTTTTACATAATTTTCAGATAATATATGCTACTCTTTCTGTTTCAATTTATGTGACACTGATGGAGTTTAGAGAGTCAACCAATTTTTTTTATATATAGTTTTCATATTTTGAGTTGTTAATTTATTATTGTGATTTAGAGTACTTCATACTATTTTCAAATAATAATTGTACTCTTATTTCAATTTATGTGATTGCGATAGTATATATAGAATCAATCAAATTTTTATATGTCGATATTATTTTAAATTATTAATTATTATAAATTATGATATTTTTTATGTTATTTTTAAATCATATATGTTACTTTCTATGTCCCAATTTATATGGCTGATACAATTTTGATAGTCAATAATTTTTTTATATTCTTCAAATATATTAAATTGTTTATTATTCTGATTTACAATAATTTTTAAATATATAGTAAATAAAAAATAAGATAAATAAATTAAAATAGAAAATTATTACTAATATTATAAGTAGCTTAAAACAGACAACAGAGACACAAGAGCCCGTGCATACATTATTTTTCTGTCTCAACTTATATGATACATATAATGTTAGAGAGTCAATCAAAATTTTTTGTACGATTTTAAAATATTTTAAGTTTTTAATTGTATACAATACTTTTTATATAAATTTTTAGACAATACATGTTACTTTTAAAGTTTGAATTTATGTGCCACTGATGTAATTTAGAGGGTCAATCAATTTTTTCTATACATTTAGATGTTTGTATAGTCTTTAAATATTTTAAGTTTTTAATTATTGCAATTTATAATATTTTTACATAATTTTCAGATGATATATGCTATTTTCTCTGTCTCAATTTATGTGATACTACTGGAATTTAGGGAGTCAACCAAATTTTTTACATATAGTTTTACATATTTTGAATTGTTAATTATTGCCATTTATAGTACTTTCACCTATTTTCAAATAATATGTGTTACTTCTCCCAATTTATGTGAGTGTGATAGTATATGGAGGATCAATCAAATTTTTTATATGTCAATGATATTTTAAATTGTTAATTATCGTGATTTATGATATTTCTTACGTTATTTTTAAATAATATGTGTTACTTCTTCTGTCCCAATTTATGTGGCTGATGGAATTTCGAGAGTCAATCATCTTTATGTCCTTCAAATATCTTAAATCGTTAATTGTTGTAATTTATAGAAATTTTTATGTAATTTTTAAATAAATAAAAAATATAAAATAAGACAAACAAATTAAAATGGAGAAAATAGAAATAATATTTTAAGTTGTTCATTATTGCGATTTATGATATTTTTTATGTTATTTTTAAATAATATATATTACTTCTCTTGTCCCAATTTATGTGGCTGATGGAATTTCGAGAGTCAGTCATCTTTTTGATGTCCTTCAAATATCTTAAATTGTTAATTGTTGTAATTTATTAAAAATTTTATATAATTTTTAAATACATAAAAAATTTAAAATAAGATAAGCAAATTAAAATGAGAAAAATAAAATACTATTTGATGTTGTTAATTATTGCGATATATGATATTTTTTGTATTATTTTTAAATAATATATTTTATTTCTCCTGTCCCAATTTATGTGGTTGATGAAATTTCGAGAGTCAATCATCTTTTCTATGTCCTTCAAATATCTTAAATCATTAATTATTGTAATTTATATAAAAAAAATTTATGTAATTTTTAAATACATAACAAATAAAAAATAAGTTAAATAAATTAAAATGAATAATAATAATAATATATAAAGTAGCTAAGCTGGCAGGACAATCTTCTCCTGCTGTAAGCCACTCATATTTATTATTTACTTGGTTATGAAAAGTCATTGCTGTTATTTTACAATAATAACCTTGTAGACACGTAATTTTGTCCTTTTCCAAAAATATTTTAATTATTATTATTATTTTTTTTTTATTTTAATTTTATTCACCTTACCATACTTTTGTTTAATTGATAATTTCTCCTAAAAAAAGAATTAAAAATAATTAAATACATAGCATCTTTGTCACCTCACTATGCCACCTCAACACCTCACTTTCCATTTTTTATTGGATACATGGAAAAGGCACACGCCCTACTCACTTTTTCACACGCCACCCTCATCTTTCCACATGTCACACTAACTTTTTCACATGCCACACACTTATTCCCACAAGCCACCAATTATATGCTTCCACATAGGATAATAAATAAAGAAAAAGAAAAACCAAATAAAAAATATAAAAGGAAAATTCTAAAAGGGGAAAAGGGGGGGCTCATTCTTTGATCATGATCTTCTCCACAATAACAACAATCACAAAATAATCTTCCCCATAAAAAAAAAATCCTCCATTTTTCTTCCATCTTGGAGAGCAAGATAATAATCCACACACACACAACAACAATTCTCCACCCATCGATCTTCCTCACAAGAACAAAAATCGAGGGAGAGAAAGAGAGAATCGCGAAAAAAAAAGAAGATTTGGTGAACAGTACCGGTGAACAGTAACGGCGTGAAAAGTAACGGTGAACAGATCATTATTTGTTGAGTTGGATTGTTGGTGTTAAGGTTCGGCTCGAGGTTTCCGGGTGCGGACTCTCTTTATTCGAATAACATTGAGTTTAAAAGCTTCAAATTGAGGTCCAATTCTACTCTTTTTCTCTTTTTATTTCATTGTTTATTATATTTGGTGTTGGATTGAATATTGTGTTATTGGGTCCTTGTTGGTGATGAATGCGTGTTTATTTTGACTCATGGTTGGTTTGCTTGATTATGGTTTGGTGAAATGGTATCTCGTTTGAGAATTGAAATTGGTTGTTTGGGGTGAAATTGAGAAATTGATAAAAAGGGTGAATTTATTTTAATTTTTGTTTATTGTTGTTTTGTTTAATTCAGAATATTTGTGAACTCGATAGAAGCATATTTTAGGCCGAAAGCTTAATAGGCAAAGCTAGGTTTGGGTAGGCAAATTTAGGGATATCGTTGAATGTTGAAAATTTGAATGTGTGGTGAATATTTTCTAGTTTATCGTACTTGATTCAATTGTACTCATTTGGCCGGGGAATGCCCCGAGGTACTTGTATTATTTTATCCGGAAAATACCCCGAAGTATTTTGTACTCGGAGGACGTTCTTGATGAAGGTCCGAGGCATCGGGTGAGGCATTGGAGCTTAGTCTAGGATTAGTTTAGAATATGATTTACATTTTCGTATTTTTCTATTTCGGGACTGTATAACTCGGACTGGACACTATATTTTTATTCGTTTTGTTTTGTTTGTTTGTTTGATTGTTTTACGTGTTTTTGTGTGGTTTGTACATCATAGTGTCAAATTAGCCGATTCATTCTACCAAGCGACCGTGGTCGAACTACGGGATCGAGGGGGTGCCTAACACCTTCCCCTCGGTCAACAGAATTCCTTAACCAGGATCTCTGTTCGCAAACCAGTTTTAAAGAGTCAAATCGTTTTGAAAAGGATCTTTCAAAGGTGACTTGGCACACCGGATTATGTCAAATGACGACTCTGAATAAAAAAAAAATGTAAATAATCCTTTTTCGAAACAATCGTTTTCTTTTGTCAGTTTAATTAATAAAACCCTTTCGAACTTAAAATCATAATCTTCTTTGGAGTACAAAAAAGGGTGTGACAAACCTGATGGAGATTGTTTAAATACATAATAACCTGATGGAAATTGCTGGTAAGATATATTTCAAAGCAGTGAATATAAAAATTTTGTATTTTGAGTTGAGCCAAACAAATTTTTGTATTTTACAAGTTGCACCAATTACACAAACTAAAAGAGTAATTTTACTAGAGGAAAGTGATTAGTAGGGACTCTATTCATAACTTTTCTTTATTCTCACAACAATACAAGAACATACGTCTTAATTATCGACCTTCGTATAGATTTAAAAAGGTATTTTCAGAAAGCGCCTCCCCCATAGGCCATAGTAGCGTGGTTAAAGAGGAGGCCGCGGATTTCTGATCCAAGTTTTAGACACAACAATAGCCACAAAGGCCATAGCAACTATTGCAATAGTTACAATATATAACATGGCCAATTCTGAAAATTCTACCAAGATTTCTCAGTAAATGGTGCCCATGGAAAAACACTCCCTTAGCTTCAATAGTGTTGTTTCCATACATCATTGCTGCATCAAAAATATTATGTATAGAATGTCGTATTAATCAGTGGCAGAATCAAGAATTTATAACGATTTTAAAAAAATATTAAAGCTGTGTAACAACTATAAAATATTTGATCATATAATATTTAGTAACTTTCTTAAATTTGAAAATAATAAATAGATGTAGGAAGTAAATAAACCTTGGGTCAGTGGAGCAGGTGCCTCAGAATTTATCTCCCTAGCAACAATTTGTGAGGATATTATTAGTAGAATAACCAAAGAAAGGAAAACAAAAATATTATTTTTGGAAACCATTTTGATTAGCAAATTAAAGTATATGGAATTTCAAGTTTTTCTTTTCGTTGTTGTGATGTGAAAAGACATGCATTTCTCCTCTATTTATAGACTTCAATTATGCTTCATGCAACAATCAGGAAAAAGTGGGAAAATGTTGAGGACTTGCTTTGAATTCTATTTCTCCAAGAAAAAAAAAAGATATCATGAAGGCCTTTTTCTTTTGGGGTCAAAAAGATGGAAGACTTGCTTTAACCAGACATACAGTAAATTAATAAGAGGTATGGAGGTTGAGTATTAAGGCAGAAGGTTAGTAGAAAATTGAGTGTCGTTTAGTTTCTGTTATTATTATTACTGTCCTATCAATCGATTCTATTATTACTTGTTATTTCCTTTCTTTTGGTTATTGTATTATCTGTAGTTGTCACTATTCTCTTTCGCGTTATTTTTAGCATGATTGCTTCACTAATTGTATTTTATTTCAATACTTGATGTTGATATGCTTTACTCGTATTGAAAGAACCTCTCTATATTTACAAGGTCGGAGCAAGGATGCATACATATAACTTTTCTCACACCTAATTTATGAAATTATGCTGGATATGTTGTTGTTGTATAATTATATATTATCAAAAGAGTGCATTTTATTTTGTTACATTGGTCGCCTTTTTTGTAAAAATACTATTTGATGCAATTTTCGGTTCATCTATTTAAGTGGAATTTTTTATTACTTTTCAATATTCAAGCTTTACTCTGTGCATTTTTGGTTCAAGATTGTATCACAACTCATTTGATTTACCGAATGTAAACGATTCTTCATACTTGTTTAGTAGAGTAATCTTTTAACACATACATAATTTGAGGCTCTTGCGCCAAAGATATCGAGTTCCGATGAATTTGCCCCTATAAATGGTTGGGACTCCTCAATCAATGCTTAATCATATGTTTTGAATTCGAGTTCATATCAAGTAGACGTGAGAGAGATATGCCAATTTAAACAACCAAAGACTTCAAATTATAAACTTTGGTCTTATTGTGGAACCTCTTAAAAGATAAAACCCCACTTTACTAATTTAATATAACGAAATTAAGACTAAATGAGCTAAAGCTTTCTATAGGATAAGTTTTAACAACCAATTAGCTCTAATTTCTGGTCAAGTCAATTGCAAAGAAATATAACTTTTTTAAAGTTTAATTTACTGAAAGACAAGGGGCCAATCGGTGAAAATTTCTTTGAGTGACTTATTATTTTTAAAGAGATTAAGTAATATAATTCGTACTCTACTTTAAATTATGCTATTTGATATTGAGTGAAGAGTCCAAATCATATCTAAATTATTGTGTTTTTCGAGTTTCATATCTAGATTATCATGCGTGCGAGTTTCGTGCCTGAGTTGTCGCCAACTATTTATCAAAATACACATCAATTATCAATTGTGCGCTTTTTCTACCTGAAATATCACTATCATTCAGGTAGAAAAATGAAACAACTAATTGTTGACAAGGGCAGAGCTATCCTTTGGCGAGGGGTTCATCCGAACCCCCTTCGGTAGAAAATTATATTATTTATACATGGTTAAAATTAGTTTTTATGTGTATTATAGTAGATGTTGAACCCCCTTCGATTTGTTCGCATGTAATTATTTCTGAACCCCCTTAGTGAAAATCCTGACTCCGCCATTAATAGTTGATGTGTGATTTGATAAATAGTCAGTAATAGTTCATACATAGGTGTAACGACCCGAAACTACACCCTGAGCATCACACGGTGCTTACAATCCCGAAGGACCACAAGCTAACCCATGACTGGTACCTGATGTGAGCACTGAATAATAAAACTGAAATCATATACGGAAGTATAACTGAAAGTGCCATAAGGTTCTCAAAATACTGAAATAATAACTGAGTGTAACTGAAAATAACATCTGAAAAACTGAATATCTGACTGTGCTAGTCTGAAAGCCTTTATCTGTCTAAATATGGAGTTGACGGGACAAACCCCCAACTAACTCCGGCTGAAATAACTACTGAGCTAACTAAAATGTACTGGTATGCTAAGTGAGGTAGGCTAATATACCTGGGTTCATATGCATAATATGATAACTGACTGAATGAACATCATGAAGTAACTGGATGAGAGTACATGCAAAACTGTAACTACTGAACATGCTGAATATGTAATACTGCGTATATAATGTCTATCTGAATTACACGGAAACTGAAGTACTGAGTTCTGACAATTGAATACTGATAACTGAAAGTTTATACCGGTATTGAAGTACTGAATTCTGATGGCTAAGTAACTGATAACTGATAGCCATGGTTCTGTAGAACTGTCTGAGTTCTTTACTGATTACTGAATACTAAAACTGTAACTGTAGGATTGTTCATCTAACCGACATACCCCGGTATAAACTGATTTGGGGTCCAACCAGTGACCTCAGTTGGAAGGGTGTTAGCACCTTGTCATGAGATACTAACAATACTGGGTCAACCCTAATCTAGTAGGACGACTCATGAAAAATATATATTTATGATTGAGTCAACCCTAATCTGGCAGGAGGACGTCTTACCCTACGCTGGCTATGTAGTTCTGTAACACAGGGACTTCTACTAAGGGTCAAACCCTCTGCTGACAGGAATGTCCCCATCTCTGGGTTCGCTCGGTGCTAAATCATACTCCCAACTGAATCGATAATGAACTGATCACTAGACTGTCACACCCCCATTTTCGACTCCAAAAAAGATATGTATTTTAAGGTTTGAAAGGGTTTTTTATTAAAGTGACAAAATGAAGATTGGTTCAGAAAAAAGATTGTTTTTACATTCAAAATCAGAGTCGCCACTTGGCATAATCTGGTGTGCCAAGTAACCATTGGAAAATCCTTTTCGAAACCATTTGACTCTTTAAACTGGTTTACGAACAGAGATTCCGGCTAAGGAATTCTGTTGACCGAGGGGAAGGTGTTAGGCACCCCTCGATCCCGTGATTCAACCACGGTCGCTTGGTGGAGCGTATCGGCTAATTTGACATTACAAATGTACAAACCACATAAACACACAAAACAAGCAAACAAATAAGTCACACAAAATTCAAAACAAACAAAAATAATGTTCAGTCCAAATTATACAATCCAAAATAAAAGAGGTGCTGAAATATAAAACCTATTCTATTCTAAACTAATCCTAAACTAAACTCCACCCGACGTTCCGGGCCTTGATCACGAGCCTCCTTTGCGTACATGCTACTTCAGGGCATTCCCCGGATAAATCAATACAAATCCTTCGGGCATTCCCCGGCCAAATGAGTACAATTTAAACTTTTCGTGCAATAAAGTAGAAAGTACCATTCACGCACATATTCAAACACTCCAATAAATCGTTATTCCTAAATTTGCCTAACCGACCTACGTTTGCCTACCAAGTTCAACATATCACAATTCTATCATGTTTAACATTATCAATACATCAAAATTAATCAATATTCATTTTCCTCCATTTTTAGTCCTCACCTTAATTCATTTTTAACCACGTGATTAACCCATTTCAATACACAATCCACCAATCGAGAATAACAAAAATTCACCAATCATGCTTAGCACATCACACACCCAAATGTCACCAACAGTTCACATCAACAAACAAACCACGGTATCGAATCACACGCAATCACAATCACATAAGAATTAAATAAAAGAGAAGAAAGAATTGGACCTTAAATTTGAAGCTTTCAAACTCAATGTTATTCGAATAAAGAGAGTCCGCACCCGGAAATCTCGAGCCGAACCTTAACACCAACAATCCAACTCGACAAATAATGACCCGTTCATCGTCACTTTTCACCGATCACTGTTCACCGGTTACTTTTTTTTTTTTTCGTTGTTGTTCTTGTTCTTGTGAGGAAGATTATTTGGTGATTCTTGTTATTGTGGAGAAGATGATGATCAAAGAATGAGCCCCCTTTTTCTTCTTAGAATTTTTCTTTTATAATGAGCATGGATTTGTTATGACGTGGAAATTTTGGTGGGCCCCCCATATATTCTTTCTTTGTGGACAAGAAAAAGGAGGGGGGGAATCACATGGGTAGTTAGGGTAGGTGGAAGCTTTTGATTGGGTAGGTTGTTAGGATAAGATAAATTAGTTAGAGGTATTTTTTTTGTTTATTTTTGTATTTTTGTGGGATATAATTACATGGGGTTGGACACATGGTAAGGTGAACTAAAAATGAATAAAATTAGACTTCGGGAGGGACAAAATTAGGTGTCTACATCATGCCCCATTTGAATGTAAACACGAAGTATTTTCAGACAAAGAAGTAGACAGCGAGACCAAATTTTGACCCGATCATTATTCAAAGAAAGAAACAGAAGGAAGAAGGACAACCGGGTCTTGACTTAAGATATCCTTCCTACCCAAATTATGAGAGAATCAAGTCACGGGTAGTTCAAAGGATTGGAAGAGAAGTGGACTATACCGAGTTGGAGAGTCGAGTGAGGTTCCATCGAGGTTTCGGTCCACGGCTCTGTCATTACATCAAAAAATGAAAATTACAAGTTAAAATATAAATGAAATTACAAAAATCCTATCTATACAACTTTTGTTGGTTCTTGACTCGACTTTCATCACCCTATTCTTCAGGTGGGCTCCTGACTTGCTATTTCTTTAACTTGTTGCTTGCCTTTCAATTTCTTCACCCTGTTCTCCAGGCGGGTTCCTGACTTGCTATTTCATCAACTTGTTTCCATGCTTTCAACTTCTGCACCCTGTTCTGCAGGCGGGCTCCTGACTTGCTATTTTTATCAACTTGTTGCTATGCTTTTAATTTCTTCACCCTGTTCTGCAGGCGGGCTCCTGACTTGCTATTTCATCAACTTGTTGCTATGCTTTCAATTTCTTCACCCTGTTCTCCAGGCGGGTTCCTAACTTTCTATTTCATCAACTTGTTGCCATGCTTCCAACTTCTGCACCCTGTTCTGCAGGCGGGCTCCTGACTTGCTATTTTTATCAACTTGTTTCTATGCTTTCAATTTCTTCACCTTGTTGCTTGGTTTTCCATTTATTCGAACTGTGCTTCAGGCATGCTCCTGAAATCACATCAAAACTGAAAAGAAAATTATCCCAAATAAAGAAATGCAATTTCTATGAGTTAATTGGAATGACTCGAATAAAAGGTACGTCTTATAGGAATCAAGGAAAATGACTCGACTAAAAGGTATGTCTTCTAGGAATCAAAGGGGATGACTCGACTAAAAGGTACGTCTTATAGGAATCAAAGGAGATGACTCGACTAAAAGGTACGTCTTATAGGAATCAAGGGAAATGACTCGACTAATAGGTACGTCTTCTAGGAATCAAATGAAATGACTCAACTAAAAGGTACGTCTTATAGGAATCAAAGGGGATGACTCGACTAAAAGGTACGTCTTATAGGAATCAAAGGAAATGACTCGACTAAAAGGTACGTCTTCTAGGGGTCAAAAGGGATGACTCGACTAAAAGGTACGTCTTATAGGAATCAAAGGGGATGAATCAACTACAAGGTACGTCTTATAGGAATCCAAGGGGATGACTCGACTAAAAGGTACGTCTTCTAGGGGTCAAAGGGGATGATTCGACTAAAAGGTACGTCTTATAGGAATCAAGGGAAATGACTCGACTAAAAGGTACGTCTTCTAGGAATCAAAGGGGATGACTCGACTAAAAGGTACGTCTTCTAGGGGTCAAAGGGGATGACTCGACTAAAAGGTACGTCTTATAGGAATCAAAGGGGATGACTCGACTAAAAGGTACGTCTTATAGGAATCAAGGGATGACTCGACTAAAAGGTACGTCTTATAGGAATCAAAGGGGAATGACTCGACTAAAAGGTACGTCTTCTAGGAATCAAAGAGGATGACTCGACTAAAAGGTACGTCTTCTAGGGGTCAAAGGGGATGACTCGACTAAAAGGTACGTCTTATAGGAATCAAAGGGGATGACTCGACGAAAAGGTACGTCTTATAGGAATCAAGGGATGACTCAACTAAAAGGTACGTCTTATAGGAATCAAAGGGGATGACTCGACTAAAAGGTACGTCTTATAGGAATCAAGGAAAATGACTCGACTAAAAGGTACGTCTTCTAGGAATCAAGACTTAAGTTAGGAAGTGCATTACCTAAGAAGCAAAATTCGAATTACCCAATCAAGGAAGTGTGTTTCCTTATCAATGTTGTTTGAATTATCAAAACAATGAAGTGCGTCTCCTTACCAAAGCTGCTTGAATTACCAAAACAAGAAAATGCGTCTCCTAGAGATCTTGAATTATGAATTTTACCATAGTTTTGATTACCAAACTTGTGCAACAACCTTGCCTCTTGCATTTGTTGAGGTGAGAAATTACGGCCTTTGATGTTTAGGCTCTGAAATCCTTGATCTGAATGCAACATGTATTCCTATTACATACAAAGAAAACTTGTGAGTTTAAAAACATGGTGGCTAGCTTGTGGCTTCTGCTTTTGAGGCAATTGCTCCTTCCCTCGTCACATTTAGCTTTGCTTCCAACCATTAGCATATGTCATTGACTTGCTGTATCATTGACTCAAACTCAGCTTATTAAGAGTGACTCTGAAACAAACACAATATTTCTGCTTTGTCGTGTTTCTCAAATAAACCCTTTGAACCTTGGTATTTCTATGAGTTCCCCGACTTCTCTGTTGACAAAAACTTCCTGCATGCCTCCTTTTTTTTTTGGGCTCACAATCATGTCTCTTTCATGTGCTAACTTTTGTCTTGCTTTGTACAATTAAAGAAGCTGGTAGCCAGTTTTGAAATCTTTTCTCACTTGTTTTGACACGGACTTGACTCAAAAACAAGAAACGAAAAAAAAAGAATGACAATTTTTGTTTTGATAACTGACTCAAGAAAGATAAAATTAAAATAAAGAGAAAAAAGAAAAGACAATGAATGTCCCCTTTTAAAACAAACAAAAATTCATCTAAAAATGACAGTCAACACTAATGATTATGCCATGCATTTTGAATTAAGCAACTTGATCTTTTCATCCAAACTTTCTACCCATTGTTGTTGAGTTAATGGCCTTGAAACTGAGTTGCTTTCTTAGGTTAATTGCATTTAAGACCCCATTCGTCTAGTGGCGCCTTGAAGGGTTTTAGCCAACAAGCTTTTTTCATTTTCTCTCAGCTCACTATCGTCTTATGGTGCCCGTAAGGGTTTTCACCAATAAGACTCTCTCATATTTATTTCTCTCAACTTACCATCACCTTATGATGCCCGTAAGGGTTTTCACCAATAAGACTCTCTCATTTTTATTTCTCTCTTGATTCCCTATGCTGAGGAAAACAAATAGTTCCCAAATGCATCATCATATTCCTTGCATGCTCCGCCTTAACATCCTCAAAGATTGATCTGGAGGTCTTTCTTTGGTTGTAACTTGGCTTTTGGATAAAGTTAGAAAGAAAGGATGACATGGGGCCCAAACGACACTTGAAGTGGGGTAGGACTTACAACTTTTGGAATCGACTCAAACAATGAGGATTAACTCATGCCCCAGTTTCTTTTGACTGGGTGACACTAAATTATTTATTTGGTTGGACCGAGCCCTGAGTGGGGCAGCCTACGTATCTCACCCTTGAGAGAGGAGAATCAGGTCATGCGTAGTTCTGGCAGCTTATTTTGCTTGATTCTGATTTTTTTTTTTTGGGGGGGGGGGTTCCGACTCTATTTTTCTTCACTCTTTTTTTCTCTTTTTTTTGACACATTTTTTCTCTCTTCTCTTCTTTTTTTTTTGAACTTTTCTGACTATTGTTTTGCTCGACATTTTTTCTTCGAGCTTTTCTGACTATATTGATTCTAAAAGAGGTGTATGAAAGAAAATAAAACTAAAGCTCAAATGGGGTAAACAAAGGATGACACGATGTTTGGATGGCAGAATGAAATGCCTTCGTCATATCAATCTTTGAAAATACAAGTACATATCATGCAATATGAAAGTGCACGATCAAGATCACTTATGAAATGTTTTACAACACTAACTTGCCCCGAGCATGTGTGCCACCTCTTTTCTACACTTGCCCAGCATACAACTCCACTTTGCTGTACATTCCTCATGCTGAAGGACTCATGACTTCGTGGAACTAATTTTCTTCCTGTTCCTTTTGATAGGATCACGTAGACACTGTTTGACCTAATTAAGACATGTCTTTCAATAGATGACCAAGTTATTCTCACGATTTTCAAAATAATAGCCTTAATTTTTAAAGAAGGTTTCAACTTGATCACCAAATGCCCCAGCACTCTATCTATTTCCTCAGATGCTCTCTTTTTCTAACTTTAACCCTCTGATTCAATGTTTATTCTTAAACTGGATGTTAAGATCTAGCTGTAAATTTCACTAGCATATCATATCACTAGAGTCAACATAAAATGTACTATGTAAAAAAAAATACATATTTAAAACACAAAGAAAAAGGGGACACTCCATTTAATAAAAATAAAAGATAGAAGGGTTTGAACATAAACGACAAAGGGACAAAACAAGATAAATCCCGAACTACAACCCTGAAATAATTCAGAGAACAGAAAATAAAACAAAACAAACTACAAACCCCTTCCTGGTAAGAAGAGGGGTGACTTCTCCATTGCTCAGCCTGACATCTTATCCACTGGCTTGCATATCAACATGACTGGAGCTTCCACCATTGTCAGACACATTTCCTTCAACAAATAAGCTCTGGATCCCCATGCTTAACTCATTGCCTCCCACAGATTGTGCAGTACCGCGTGCTGGTGAAGAACTCTGTGGGATGGTCGAAGGGTCAATGTTTTGCACCACAATCAATTTATCTTGAATTATATTTTCTATTTCTCTTTTCGAAGTGCGACAATCTTCAGTACTATGACCCTGAACATCAGAATGATATGCACATCGCACATTAGGATCAAAGCTTCTTGAATGCGGGTCAGGAGTATACCCAAGGAGAGAAGTGATCATGCCCTGCTGTACCAATCTCTGGAATAAACTGAGATAGGATTCCCCAATAGGAGTGAAATTATCTTTTTCCTTCCTCCTCTTTGCGAACTCTGGCCTCGGATGAAATTTGGATTTAGAGGTCCCTTGGTAAATTTGTGGGGGTCGAAGATGATGTTGAGGGACAGGGGCATGCCATTGTGGATAAGAAGATGTATGAGCATACAATTGTGCATTATTCACAGGATATCGAGGAAGTGGAATAAGATTTCTTGGATTTTGGAGAAAGAAACCTTGTTGTAAGTGGTTATGTGGATCAGTTATGTAAGCTCGGTATTGAGGCTGACAGTATTGGTGGGTTGAACCTCTCAAACTCTGCTTTGGCCCTGTTATGACAATAGGTGCGTTTTCCTTCTTCTTTCCTTCAGTTTCCCTTGGTTGATTGCAATGTCATCCCGAATATTTCACAGAATCCTTCTGTCCATCAGGCTCCCCAAAGTTTGATGTCTCAAAGCTGGGAGAAAGGTTAACACTTGAATATATGCCCCAGTTTTTATATGAAACATCTTCATAGCCCATAAGTCCAGGGGAATTTTTCATATCATTTTCTACACTCTTCACTTTCCCAACCATTTTCTCTGGCTCTTTTGGCATGCTAGGCTTCTTAGTAAGAAATTTTGGTGGTTCACTTAACTTAACTGTAGGCTCAAGAGTATACCAATGATCATCAACAGTATTGAACGTGGAGTCACTAGTGGACTGGGAAATCACAATCGTTGGATTGATAGACAAAGTGGAAGCCTTAGTAGAAGGTTGAGCAACAAAAGCACAGACGGTATGTGGTGTTGTGAATGTGGTAGACTTATACTGAGGAGATAAAGAAAGAGTGGTGGAAGTATTGAGGTGCATTTGACGTGGAATGGATTTTGAGGCATGCTGTGGTGCATCAACAACAGTAGGAAACTGACTTTGCAATTTTGGTGGAAGACTCAAGGTATTTGCAGGGTCAAAAGTGGGGAACGGAGGTGGAGGCAGCCCACTGGCCCAAGCTCGGTACATTCCCATCATTTGTTGTCTCAGTCTCAAATTTTCTTTCTTTAAACTCTCAATTTCCCGACTCTTTGTTTCATCCATGATGCCACTCTCTATATCCTTGTTGGACATAACTAACCCTTCCTTGGATTTGGTGTGATATGGAGGACCAGCCAGGAAACCACAAACCAACCACCTTAAACTAACTGAACAAGAGGTAACAAATATGTTAGAGTTCAACATTATTTTTTCTTCAAAACCTCTTTTTTTTTTCTTGAAGAAAAATCACCGAACCCAAGAAGGGCGCCTACGTATCTCACCCCCGAAAGGGGAGAATCAGGTGTGCGTAGTTCGTGAAGTTTTGCCAAAATGGCCAATTAAAATCTTTTTTTTTCATTTTCTTGAAACTTTAAAAAGAAAAGAAAATAACAAATTATCAAAAGAATTGACGAAAATCTTTTTGCATTTTTTAGGTTTAAACTCCCTATACAAAAATGGAATCTATGATTACCAAAGAAGAATCTTTTTGGGTTTTCGATTTAGAATTTCATAGGAAAATGAAACTTGAAACTATTAAAGAAAAATCTTTTTGTAGTTTTCTTTTAGAGATGTATATGAAACACCTACTCTAAGTGAAGAGTGAAGAAAATCTTTTTGAATTTTTCAGATTCCTGTACAACATGAAATCTATGGTTACCGAAGAAAATATTTTTGGATTTTCGCTTTTAAATTTCATACGAAAATGAAACTTGAACCTATTAAAGGAAAATATATTTTTTTGCTTTTTTTTAAAGATGTACATGAGACACCTACTCTAAATAAAGAGTGAAGAAAATCTTTTTTTGAATTTTTGAAATAAGATTCCCGAACCTAAAATAGGTTGCCTACGTATCTCACTCCCGATAGAGGAGAATCAGGGGTGCGTAGTTCGTCCAGATTGGACAATTAACGATTAACTAACAGATTGACCCTAACTTAAGGGCACAACCAAAGACAAACGAATAAAATCTTTTGGAGGTTTTTTTTTTCTTTTAATTAGACACTTCAACTAAACTGACACCAACAATTATGAAGGAAAAAAAAAAATCTTTTTGGTATTTTCATTACATGAAATGTACAAATTTCTACCATTTTTTGCATTTTCTTTTATAAAAACTGCTAAAAAAATCTTTTTTTGAAAATTTCGAATTATGAATGCATGCTAAAGGAGACAAATGAAAAATCTTTTTGATATTTTCGTTTTTGAGAAATGAGTGCAAAAGGTAAAAATCTTTTTTTTTGAATTTTTGGATTGTGAAGAACAAAAGCCATAAAGAACACTAAAAGCTACGACACTCTTTTTTTTTTTCTTCTTTTCGACTCACTTCACTTTTTTTCTCTATTTTTTTCAACAGTTCTTGCCTACGCACCTTACTTCTAACACATGTTTTTACCAAATCAGTCCGTCAAATGACCCCATTACCCTCAAAGATGCAACATTTAGAACGTAGGGATGCGTTAGAGGTGAGTCTCCTACAAAGGACCAAGTGGGCCCTGCTAGGTCTCAATATGATGCACATAAGCATGACCTAAAGGCTGACCTACGTTGTGGTTTACTAACAAGGCCGTTCGGGGGAGCATATGGTCGCTAGTGGCTGCTTTGCTTTCCACCTACTCCATACATCCAACGGCTCCCCCCCTAAAATAAAGGTGACTCAACTAGAGTTCGTGCGCACGACGTGCGCTCCGAGACTTGTTGCGAAAAAAATTGACTCGGGTTATGCAAATGATGCCAGATATAAAACGTTAACACATAGGATAAATACTGTAAACAAAGAGCACGAAAATGCACAAAAGTGAAAACACAAACAAAAATCACAAACAATGCTTATACACTCGTAATGCCAAACAAAGCCTATACGATTCCAAAAAAAGCTCGAATTTTGAAATAGTCCCCAGCAGAGTCGCCAGAACTGTCACACCCTCATTTTCGACTCCAAAAAAGATATGTATTTTAAGGTTTGAAAGGGTTTTTTATTAAAGTGACAAAATGAAGATTGGTTCCGAAAAAAGATTGTTTTTACATTCAAAATCAGAGTCGCCACTTGGCATAATCTAGTGTGCCAAGTCACCATTGGAAAATCCTTTTCGAAACTATTTGACTCTTTAAACCGGTTTACAAACAGAGATTCCGGCTAAGGAATTCTGTTGACCGAGGGGAAGGTGTTAGGCACCCCTCGATCCCGTGGTTCGACCACGGTCGCTTGGTGGAGCGTATCGGCTAATTTGACATTACAAATGTACAAACCACATAAACACACAAAACAAGCAAACAAATAAATCACACAAAATTCAAAACAAACAAAAATAATGTTCAGTCCAAATTATACAATCCAAAATAAAAGAGGTGCTGAAATATAAAACCTATTCTATTCTAAACTAATCCTAAACTAAACTCCACCCGACGTTCCGGGCCTTGATCACGAGCCTCCTTTGCGTACATGCTACTTCAGGGCATTCCCCGAATAAATCAATACAAATCCTTCGGGGCATTCCCCGGCCAAATGAGTACAATTTAAACTTTTCGTGCAATAAAGTAGAAAGTACCATTCACGCACATATTCAAACACTCCAATAAATCGTTATTCCTATATTTGCCTAACCGGCCTACGTTTGCCTACCAAGTTCAACATATCACAATTCTATTATGTTTAACATTATCAATACATCAAAATTAATCAATATTCATTTTCCTCCATTTTTAGTCCTCACCTTAATTCATTTTTAACCACGTGATTAACCCATTTCAATACACAATCCACCAATCGAGAATAACAAAAATTCACCAATCATGCTTAGCACATCACACACCCAAATGTCACCAACAGTTCACATCAACAAACAAACCACGGTATCGAATCACACGCAATCACAATCACATAAGAATTAAATAAAAGAGAAGAAAGAATTGGACCTTAAATTTGAAGCTTTCAAACTCAATGTTATTCGAATAAAGAGAGTCCGCACCCGGAAATCTCGAGCCGAACCTTAACACCAACAATCCAACTCGACAAATAATGACCCGTTCACCGTCACTTTTTACACCGTCACTGTTCACCGATCACTGTTCACCGGTCACTGTTCACCGGTACTGTTCCCCGGTCACTGTTCAACGGTTACTTTTTTTTTTTTTTTTCGTTGTTGTTCTTGTTCTTGTGAGGAAGATTATTTGGTGATTCTTGTTATCGTGGATAAGATGATGATTAAAGAATGAGCCCCCTTTTTCTTCTTAGAATTTTTCTTTTATAATGAGCATGGATTTGTTATGACGTGGAAATTTTGGTGGGTCCCCCATATATTCTTTCTTTGTGGACAAGAAAAAGGAGGGGGGGAATCACATGGATAGTTAGGGTAGGTGGAAGCTTTTGATTGGGTAGGTTGTTAGGATAAGATAAATTAGTTAGAGGTATTTTTTTTGTTTATTTTTGTATTTTTGTGGGATATAATTACATGGGGTTGGACACATGGTAAGGTGAACTAAAAATGAATAAAATTAGACTTCGGGAGGGACAAAATTAGGTGTCTACATAGACTATACTAGGCTTGACTGAACTGGCACTGCTCGTGTTGACTAACTGAATTGGACTGAGTTCACTGAGTTCTATCACTGACTGAGTACTACGGTTCTTGACCTTTACTGGGACTATTTTATAACTGCTGCAACTAAGTAAACAGCTAGATTTCGGGTAATAACTAACCCTCAGACTGGATAGCATAAATAATGAAACATAACCAATCTTGAAAGTACAACAATAGTCAATTGTTCACAATTCAATAACTGAGACATTTTGTCAAACACTTGGAGGTCATGAACTTGTACATGAATAAGAACACATGATAACATGCCATGAATACACTATTCAATTCTCATGGACATTCTATCAAACACTTGGGGATCATAATTAATGCACATGTTAATGAACAATGCATAAGAATCATGAATACAATATAAACTTACAATTTCAAAGGTTTTAACACGAGAATTACATCAAACTACATACATGCTATCATATATATGTTCATGAAACTTATAATTAAATCTTGAATCGAAACCCATACAACAACACAAACATGAGAATAATTCAATTCATAACATGAAAATCGTAATTCAAGTTTTAAAAAAGATTCTTGAACTCCAAGGGTGGAAGAAAACCCAAGGATGAACACCTAACATACCTCTTGATTGTTGATTTCGTGAAGATTGTGGGAGATTTCTTGAAGCTTAGATTTGAATTTGATGAACCTAGGGTTTTGTTCTTGAGTGGATTTGTGAAAAAGATGAGCAATTATGCTATTTTGGGCTTTAATCTCGTGTTATGGACTTACTGGGTGAAGGAAAAATGATCTATTTACCCTTAAAAACGCAGAACAAAACTGCAGAAATTACACGAATTGGACTGGCCAGGGCTCCAACGCCACGGGGTAATCGTCCTGAGCCTCTATTTTGGAGTTTCAATAAACACGCCCTTACTCTTGTCCGAAAAAATTGAAACTCACCCGAGATGTACTATTGACTTTCCCGATCATGAATTAACTTGAAAACTAACTTTCCGATGTCGGGAAGGTCGTCGAAAATAAATTCATCAAAGTTTGAGGGCTTTAGAAATGACTAAGTTCTAACACTTCACTGAAATTTTCTAAGTCTGGGGGACTGGGACCTCTTTTGTAATGCTATAAAGGACTGAAACGACTAGGATTTTGCGGTGTCTTACAATAGAAAACTCTGACACTCAGATATAGTTCAAGTATAAAACTCAAAAAATCGGAACGCTTTATGTGTTTATGACCATTACCTCTTCGATATTGAGTTAAAATTTTTTTTCCTAATCATGTATCATGAAAAAATAGAGAGAAGGGAAAGAGTTTAGGAAATGAGACGGAAACTTAAATTAAACTAAGGAAAACTATTATAATTCCATTGTGAAACAATCACTACAACACAAGATGCATGGCTTTTATTCATAGTAGTACTTCATACTAATTATATAGTAAGCTCTAAAGTGGAAAGGGCATTACTATATATTACATATAACTGTCCACACAAAAGTTTTAATTGTTCTAGAGTAGAAAGAGCATTATTATATATTACATAACTGCCCACACAAAAGTTTTAATTGCTCTAAAGTAGAAAGAGCATTACTATATATTACATAGAACTGTCCACACGAAAGTTTTAACTATCCATGTCTTCAAGGGTGTCCTCCACCAGGGTATCCTCCATGTCCACCACCATGGTGTCCGCCACCGGGGTATCCACCATGTCCACCACCATGGTGTCCTCCACCATGATATCCACCACCATAGTGGTCTTCATGTAAGGTTGAAGAAAAGATAAGCAGAGATAGAGTCAGAATTTTAAATTTGTGGGTTCTGAATTATTCAGAAAAACAATTTACTGAGCTTTAGATAAATTTTTTCTACTTATAATATGAAAGTTCTTTATATTGATATAGATATGTATTTTAAACGCAAAGATAGTGTAATATAAGTTAAATCATTGACTTATGTACTGTTTTTCATGATACATGCACAATTATATATATGTATAGTAACAGTAAGTATATATATTTGATAGAATTAGGGCACATGAAATGAAAATCTTTGTAAGAGTCGTCATGATCAAATTAGTATTAGTGCATGCAAGCATGGAACTTAAAGGTACTTGTTTTAACAACAAACATATCATCCTACAAGTAAGATCAAGGGAGGTAGGATGTTCACATATTTTACGAACTAGGTAGAGAGATTATTTGTGATAGACCTCAGTTCAAAAGAACTTCAGATAGATCTCAGTTCAAAAGAACTTAAGGTACTTGTTTTAACAGTAACAACATATTTAGTGTAATTCTACAAGAGGAGGTCTAAGGGAGGGATAGAAGGTACGCAGATCTTTCCTTATCTTTATGAGGCAGAGAAATTGTTTCCAATAAATTTCGGTTAAAAGAATTTTAAGGTACTTATTTTAGTGCACCAATAATTTTTCTACAAAAAAAATGGTAGATAAGATATTCAAAATTTTCAAAGAGACAGAATAAAAGGAGAAAATGATCTTACCATTCTCACTAGCTAAAACTTGAGAACTTATTATAAAAATAGCCAAAAGCAGGCCAAGAAACAGAAATGCCTTGGAACCCATTCTTGTTTTGCTAACCCAAGCCTTGTTATGATACTAAAAATTGAAGGATGAATAAAGTGATGCATCATTGGGCTCTATTTATAGTAAGATTTCAATGCATTTATTACTCCCTCCATTTCAGAATAGTTATCCCTCTTGCTATAAATATTTGTTTCAATTTAGTTGTTTCATTTATAAAATTTAAAAAAATTTATCATGTTTTTTCAAAATTACCTCTATTATTAAATGACTACATAAAGTGTATATATATACTCATATTCATACTTTCAAAGTATAATTAATAAGGCTAATTTGATAAAATAAGCATTTAGTTAATATTTTTTTAATAAATAAGTCAATTCTAAGAGTTTTGATTTAACAATTACTTCCTCCGTTAAGTTTTACTTGTCACAAATTTTTTAATTGTATTTTTTTTACTTATTATTTTTGACATATCAAGAAAAGACAATTTCTTTTTTTCCTTTTTACTCTTAGTATTAATTATTTTTTTTCTCTAAAGTTATTATTTATTTTTCTTGATCAACATATCAAGTCAAATTGTGACAAGTAAAATTGGACGGAGAAAATACTGAAGTAGTGAATTCGAGGCAACATTAGTATTTTAATATTACTGATCACCCCTTCCAACAATATTTGTTCAATATACTAAAATAGATATAAAACAATACTTGTTTAGTCTGAAAAATTCAAGGATAATTTGTCTATTTTGTTTATTTTATCGTAAGTGTTAAATACTACTCGCTACATCACATTTTAGCTGGACACATTTCATTTTACATGATGATTAAGAAATTATAAATTGAATGACGAATTTTACTATTTTACCATTTATCAATGTTAGTGGTATTGATTGGGCATAGGTTTAAAAGTCTTCTTTATTTTATTAAATTTTGTGTCAAGTTAAAATAGATCATTCTTTTTTAAATCAGGGGAGTATACAATTTTGAATGCATAAATAATCGAGGGAGTTATATCATATTAAGATGGATTGACTAATTATTTGGCAAAGTTACGTGGGATGATTGGCTAATTAACCAAATACTTGTTCAAACTTCAAAAATAATTGCATAATTAATTTTACTAATTGTTATATGTATTAGGTAGTATTTTGTCCATTTCAAAGGAAATATATATTTTTATTTGTGTGGGTTAATTAAGAATTTAATATTAATTTTTAAAAATATTTTAATGCAATTATTTTTGGATCATTATCAGCAACCAAACATTAAGAGTTTGCATTCTATTTACTCTATCCATCGCTGTTTCCTCTTTGCATAATGTTCAATACTATTTATGATATTAAGTGGCATATAATGTCTTTAAAATTGTGGAGTTACTGCTCATGTAAAGGCATGCACGCAGAGCCGGCTCAAGGCCAAAGCAAGTGAAGCAATGGCTTGATGCCCCAAAAAATTTTAGGGCCACATTTTTTTTAATTATTGTACGTGATACAGTTTGATTTGATACCAACTCTTTTGAAATAAGTATAACTAACATAAATATCAACTCTTTTGAAAGTAATTACACTCTCTCCCATTTTTTTAATTACTTTACTATTTCTCCCTATTAATATACATAAAATAGACGACATATACATAACATTCTGTGTATATGTTGAGATTTTTGTAATATGTTTAGGGAGTTGGGATTTTTGGTAATATTAGAAACATAAGTTGTGTATTTGTATAATTTTTAGTTTTTTTAATTATTGTATGTGATACAGTTTGATTTGATACAGAATTTAAGAAATAAAAAATTATTTTTTTTGAAATAAAGATCAGAACTAAGTCATAAGTATTTGTGTGGTATAAATCATCTCTATATAAATGAATTTAAGATAAATTATTTTTTAAAAGATTGAAAAGTATTGTCTTTTTATTAAAAAAAATCATGATAGACAAGTACAAGATTTTTATATAAAAAGTTACTTAGTGAATGTGATTGATAGTTAAGGATAGTTAATTTATATTCTAATAATGCCACTTTCATTTTAAATTATATATATCTTAGTTACTATGTGGAGAGTCAACAATTATTCGTTGAGCATAATTTTTTTTAAATATTTTGAGTTGTTAACTAAATAGATACTATTTTATGTATAGTTTTTAAATATATAAACTATTTATATAGTATATGTAAATAGACTTATCTAATATTTTTTATTTCAAAAAATTAAAGATTTTATGTCCAAATTTACACAAAATATCAGCAAAATTTAAAATCTTTTATTAGAGCTTTGCTTTAGGCACCCGACGTTCTTGAGTCGTCCCTGCATGCACCTGCATGACATTATTTGTCATTTTATTCATTTAGTTCTTTTGATTCTTGGTTATGGTGGCTGAATTTGACCTATCATTTTTTTTTTTTTGAGATTCATGTAACTTCGCACTCTTTATTCCTTCATTATCCTACTATTTATGTGTTGTAACTCTTGTAACCTAATGAGCTATTGATATTCCATCTTTACTATCCCTCATTCATTCTTATTCATTGCATGAAAGACTTCCTTTCCTATAAATAAAGGTGGTTTTACATAGTAAAAAAGAGAGTTTATTAGTTGAACGAAGGTGTTCTTTTTGTGGAACTTTGAAGTCAACTCTTGTCTAGAGTTATTGAGTTGTTCTTTCTGAGAAGACTGTTATATCTTGGAGGGGACAAATCAAGAAGATTACTGTTGAACCGGTGAAAACATTTGTTGCAGTGGACTTGAATCTCCTTAAAGAAAGCGAGATATCAACGCCTCAACCAAGAAGAAGATTCTTCTATTTTCTTCATTTATTTTCTTTTCAGTTGTAATTTTATCATAATTTCACCAGCAATTTGTATTTTATTTTAAAATAAAATGGTGTCTTACAGAATCAAGAAGGTATTAACTCTTTACTATATCAATAAGAACGAGAATATAATTATAGTTTTAGAATCTTAATCCTAATACTCAACATACTGAATTACAATGAGAAATATTGAAATTATAAGTAACTATAGGATAGAAATAAGAATGTGGATGAAAAACTTAGACTCTACGAAGAAAAATGAAAGAAACTAAATTCTTTACTCAACATTTTGCATAATCCGCTACTTTCTCACTCCTAGTCCTTTTTAATTAGTTGATATTTATACTAGGATCCCAAATAAAATCCTCCAACATTTTACTCGGCTCAATTATCCTAATTGGAATGATCACATTCACCATTTCTAGCTCATATGCTCTTAAAGAGTCAACTTGGTTCATAACATTATGTGTAGTATATACTTATATCGTTACTCGCCACTCTTATCTTTCGTCTTTAAATTTCTTACCTACAATACGTTTCAATATTATTATTCCTTTAATTTGAGTTTACAACACTTTATCAGCATAAGACAGAAAGATAATCTTTCGTAACGTCATGCAAATAAAATATTACATATTACATGGTTTTTAAGCAACAAAAGACCTAGCTGAGTCTAGGCCTTTAGCATGTCAATATTGTGTTTTATATATCATGAAAGAGAGAAAATTATTTACGTGGCTATGGAAAGTCTTTATTGTTATTATTTTATATTGGTTAAAGGTATCTATCTATATGTGATGTATCCAGTTGTGGTAAGGTGAGATACCAACTGTTTAAAACTATATTAATTTCCTAGTTGCTATTATTTTATATCTTTGGTATTATCTTGCTAATCATCTTTGACTTCTTCCTATGCTATTTTGATGAGTTTAGATATACTAATTAATATTTCTAGAATGTTACAGAGGTAGTGTTATTTCTTGAAATCATTTGAATAAGCATATATTACATATCTAAGCTCCAAAGAGTCAACTCTTTTATATATATATATATATGCGAAATGATTCAGTGAATCCTTGTACTTATTCGAGTTTGTAAAGTGAATACTTTTACTTACTCTTTTGTCATCTGAACCTCTCAACTCAGTAAAACTTAATATTTTAAACCCTATTTCAATGTGTGTAACACAACCGCCTCCATGTCAGCATCCATGCCATTTTTAAATATTGTATTAAATTTCACGTTATTTTTTAATGCCATATAAAAAATTAAATATTAAAATAAATTTAATTAAAGAAATAATTTTTACAATTTATAGAAAAATTTTAATCACAAATTCATGATCAAAATTCATTTTTCTTTCATTTCCCAACTCACCCACAAAGACACACATACCCTCTTTTTTTTTCAAGAAAAGATTGTTGCTTTGATCAAAAGAATACTCATGAAGTACAAAAAAGAGAATTTACCAAATAGAACTCAAGGAATAATTCTTGTGAACTAGTCAAGTCCATAAACATACAAAATTTTCTTTTTCGTACACATCATTTTTTTTCAGAAAAAGATTGTTGATGTTCAACACCCTTCATTCAGTAGTAGCACCACAATGTGTGTTCCAATGAAATCAGCTCCTCCAGTCATCAAAATATTTTCTTGATGTTCAACACCCATTTTAGAAAACAGAAAAAGGTTGAATCTTTGTTCAGTTGTTGTATCAAGAAGCAATTTTTATGGAGAAAGAATAATTTCTCTCCAATAATTTAAATTTTCAACTATACATTTAAATACACACAAATATAATAAATTTTTAATTTTTAATTTTAAATATCTTTAACAAATCCAAAAAAATAACGACTTTTACTCTCCTTATACTTATTCGATATCGAATTATCCATTTCATGAACTGAATAAACCAATTTACCCTTCAATTGCTTATATCCAAATCATGAATTCCTACAAGGAGCATGAATTTCTCTTCAAAACAAATTTATCGGATCAAAATACTTAAAAAACTTTTGTACATATGCGTCAAAAGAGTTTAAAATGTTGAGTTTTAATGAATTAAAGGGTTCAGCTGACAAAAAGTTAAGTAGAGGTGTTCACTTTACAAACTCCTTGGATAAGTCTAAGGGTTCACTAGATTATTTCGCCATTATATATATATATATACACACACACACACACACACATGACAGAAGAGCTTGTGCAAGCATGGGTCCAACATGTGTTACTTTTTGATCTCATTTTATATGATACAGATAAATTTTAGAGAGTCAATTAAATTTTTTGTGTGGTCCTTAAATATTTTAGATTCTTAATGATATACAATATTTATTATATAATTTTTAGACAATACATGTTATGTTCATTATTTGAATTTATGTGCCACTGGTGTAATTTAGAGAGTCAACCAAATTTTTTATATAATTTGTAGATGTTTTGATGATCTATAAATTTTTTAAGTTGTTAATTACTATATTTTATAGTATTTTTACATAATTTTCAGATAATATATGCTACTTTTTCTGTTTCCATTTATGTGACACTGATGGAGTTTAGAGAGTCAACCAATTTTTTATATATATAGTTTTCATATTTTGAATTGTTAATATATTATTGTGATTTAGAGTACTTTATACTATTTTCAAATAATATTTGTACTCCTATTTCAATTTATGTGATTGCAATAGTATATAGAGAATCAATCAAATTTTTTATATGTCGATATTATTTTAAATTATTAATTATTATAAATTATGATATTTTTTATGTTATTTTTAAATCATATATGTTACTTTCTATGTCTCAATTTATATGGCTGATACAATTTCGAGAGTCAATGCTTTTTTTATGTTCTTCAAATATATTAAATTGTTAATTATTATGATTTACAATAATCTTTAAATATATAATAAATAAAAAATAAGATAAATAAATTAAAATAGAAAATTATTACTAATATTATAAGTAGCTTAAAACAGGCAGCAGAGACACAAGAGCCCGTGCATACGTTATTTTTCTGTCTCAACTTATATGATACATATAATGTTATAGAGTCAATCAAAAATTTTTGTATGATTTTAAAATATTTTAAGTTTTTAATTGTATACAATACTTTTTATATAAATTTTTAGACAATACATGTTACTTTTATAGTTTGAATTTATGTGCCACTGATGTAATTTAGAGGGTCAATCAATTTTTTCTGTACATTTAGATGTTTGTATAATCTTTAAATATTTTAAATTATTAATTATTGTAATTTATAATATTTTTACATAATTTTCAGATGATATATGCTACTCTCTCTGTCTCAATTTATGTGATACTACTGGAATTTAGGGAGTCAACCGAATTTTTTATATATAGTTTTACATATTTTGAGTTGTTAATTATTGCCATTTATAGTACTTTCACCTATTTTCAAATAATATGTGTTACTTCTCCCAATTTTTGTGAGTGTGATAGTATATGGAGGATCAATTTATTAAATTAGTTTAGAAGTTCAAAATCTGAGTGTAAAATAAATTTTTTTTCTATCCATGATCTACATCTAGTTGTTACCCTTGAAGGATGTGTTGGAATTTCATTCAATACAGAATATGACAAGACTTTTTTATCTAAAAAAAAAACCAACATAAAAGCTATAAGGATAAAAGTTCCAATAACCTAAGTTGTTGTGGTATCGGAATGAAAATTTATTTGTAAATTGAAAGAATTACATCGTAGGTAGTACTAATGAATAGGTATTTATGGCATTCGTAATATTGTATGTGTCTCTTTCTTTTGAAAATTTTCATATTCAGTGAAGAATATCATTAATTTGGTTTAAAATTTTGTAGCGGATTTCTCTTATGCTCATGCTTGATAACATTTTGAAATCTTCGGACATTAGGTCTTCAAATCTTTCCCATAATTCTCTGAAATTAGTTGGATTACAACAGATCAACAACATAGCAAATAATTTCCTTAAATTGGAGGGCATTTTGTTGGAACCCTTAGGGGTTGCACTACACAGTGAGGGACTAGGTCCCCAGAGTTAATCACAGGCAATCAAACAATAGAGTGCAGAAAAACTAAAGACAGTATAGAAAGAGTAAGAACACAAGATTTTTACGTGAAAATCGATGAAGGAAAAAAACACGGCTTGCCCTCACAAGCATCTTAGAAATTCACTATAATCAACTTCGAGACTGCAGTCTAGATTTCTGCCTACCTCTAGGCTCCTTTCGCTTGTAATAACTTTACTACAAGCTCATCTTGGCAACACTATCAAGGACTCTCTACGTTGATTAACTCTAATCAGCCTCACACTTAGGCAACTTACCTAAGCACCCTCTACTTACAGAGAAAAACACTACTCTTATAGCATGAGTAGTTTAGTTACAAATCAGTACTAACTCAAGAATAATTTCTATTTAAGCTCACATAAATAGCTAAGAACTTGAGCAGTTGAGTTTTTGTTTCTATCTCTCTTTCTCTCTTAAATTTGCAAAACCTCATTTGATGAAAAAACATCTCTTTGCTTTTATAGATGAGTGATGATTAGGGATGAAATATCATTGGACTAGCTGTCCTAATCTGTACAAAATATCACCTGCAAGTTTGTTACACAAGAGGACAAAACTATGCAGACAATGCGTGCCAGATGTACTGTTCCTTGCACATCCAGGGACCTGTTCCCTTGTAGTTTAGCTGTTCATCATCAAAACTTCATATAGAAATTTCCCCTTTATTTGTCGATGACAAACCAACCATACAGTTTTGAGCATCAATGCACATTCATCACATTTAATCAGTGTGATTATCAACTAAAGATAAATATTCCCCCTATCATCATGCTTCCTCCATCACCATCATGAGACACAGGGACCTGGTCCCTTGTTGTCAATTTCCTAACAACCTTCAATTAGTTTCTTTACGCACTATAACTCATTTAGTGCATTTGCATATTCCCCCATGTCATTATGCCTGCATATCTTCACTGTAGCTCATCACATCATTTCTTTCCTTGTCAACATATATACTTATCTGCAACCTTACCTTTGTTTATTAACACTTTCCAGGTTTCCTCCCTTGAGATCCCTTCCTTCTCGTGAGATTAGTGAGTATTCCTCTTTTTAGCATCATTGAAAAGTGAGAACAGTAAACCAAGAGTAATAGTAAGCACAAGTTAGTTAGCTCATGGTCACTGGGGCAACACTAACATAAAGAATAGCTTTGCAATTTAAGGAGAACAAATGTAACACATAAATAAAAGATTCATTAATAAGTAAGATAAGTATCATTGCAGTGCAAAAATTAAATGTTCCGAGGGGAAAAGCCACAAGAATCAATAAGGATTAACAAGTGAATGACTGAGGAAAATAGTTTGAAGGAGTAGGGTCAGGTTGTTGTTGAGATGCCTTATCTCTGCATTTGAACTAAGGACCTCATAAGTTAAGATTGACACCCTCTTCTTCAGTTCAACATTCTCAGTTCAAAGCATTTCATTGTCACATGGGTTTCCTTTAGAGAGATGCTAAATTGTCTCCTTAAGCTTGCTAATTTCTTCATCCTTGGCAGATGAATTGCCCTTTAGTTCCTCTATTTCTTTGCTGAGCTCTCTTTGATAAAATGCTACCTGATTTGACATATTCAATCTTGACCAATGTCTTTGTGCAAAGCATTTGACGCACGATCCCTTGGGTTCCATTCTCACAATTAATACCAAATTGGTCAAATACCTTGTTCAATCAATATCCATAAGGCATACCATACTTTCCAAGAACCACTTTGTAAATGTGTTCTATCATCAATGCTGGTAGAGTAATGAAATCAAAGCTACTCAGGCATTCCATTACATACAAATCAATGGATGAGGCAATATTTTTCTTTGGTGACCTAGGCAGAATCACCTTGTTTACAAAGTCAAAGACCAATTGAAACTCACTCTTGAGTGATTTACTATTCACTGCAGCCACAGATTTTTCTTTGATTTAGGATTCATTTGCTAAGAAGAATGCTATTGAAGACAGTTGTTTGGAGACAGTTCTTACCCTATACATAGGAACTTCCAAAATTATTCCCAGTGTTTCGTCATTCAGCTTAATTTTCTTTTCTTAGACCTGTGCAGTCAAATTCATCTCATCTTTTGAGAATTCCAAAATGAACTAAAATTCCTTGACTCTCTCATAAAAACAATGGGAATAGGTCCTTCTATGAGATTCATCCAACTTTGATGTTTAACCAGCTCAACTAATTCAACCATACCAGGTTCTGTTATCATATTTGAAAAGAAATTCTTCCAGTTAACACCTTTTGATTCTTCAAGAGCCTGTTTCTTTCTTCCTTGGATACAACCTTATTTTTCTCCCTATTCTTTCTTCTAGTATAAGTGATCACAAATTTCTTTCAATTACTTTTCTCTTCTTATGACTAGGTCCCTCAAGAGTCAACTTCTTCTTAGTAAAGCTTCTAGACCATTTTCCAAAATATTTTGGTGTTTTACTGACCTCGATTTTCTTGTGATCAACTAAGATCTTTATTGGGCTATTTGAAAGCAAGATGATATTTTTATCAACCCAGGTTTCATCCATTACAACATCATCAGACCAGTTTTAAAGATTCAGGAATGGTTGTTCATCAGCAGATTGAGTGATGAAGGGGTTAGTCTTTGGAAGAGAAGAAGAATAAGGATGTTTTTCAGGAAGGTTTGGAAAGGGATTTTTCACAATCCTAAGCTTATAATACTTTGAAGGAAAAGAAACTGGGAGAGATGCAACCATCAAGAAGGTTTTTTTTTCAGAAGGGCTATTTGGAATTTGGATTTTTCCCTTTTTGATACGCGGAGTGGGTGCATCAAGATTTAAGGAATAATGAACACAAGGAAAGTTTTTCTGGGGAAACAAGATATGATCAACAAGTTTTTCTGGGGAAACAAGATATGATCAACAACAGGCTTTAGGTGACTCACCTTCCTTCTTAGAATACAACTTTGTTCTGACACAAGGACAGGAAGGACGCAATTTTTTCTTAATAGAACATACAAAAATTGCACATACAAGATACTAACCCGAGAGATGGGACCAGGTCCCTTTCTAGTTTGAGTAAATCTCCAAATTTGTGCTTATCACATTTATCCACCTCTAAAGTTGTTCCCATGGGTGTATACCTGCAAAGGTATGGTACTGAGTTAGACCAACATGTACCTAGTTTACCAAGGATACCTGCCTTCTAAACATAGATAATTTTTTGAAGAGACACTAATTCACTTGATAGTAGGTCTGGATAATCTAATCAATCCAAGCACCAGCTTGTTAGATTCATTACACCACATGATACCGCGACTTATTCTGAAAATAGGTCTGAGAAGTAGATCCTAAACTTGGCATTCAGAATTAATATCACTCTCATCTGCACCTTTCAGCCTTTCACCATCATTATGAATGGATTCTTCAATTTCTGAGACTTTACTGCCAATAGAGATCAATAGCTTTTCTAATTGATCAAGAGCTCCTTGCATTTCTTACTTTGAGAATTTTAGCTTTTTATGCCAAGGACCAGGTCCTTTGAAATCAACTATTTCAACATGTGACACTTTCACTTGAAGTGTTCTGAGAGAAAGGTTAGTCAGATCTTCTAGAGATAAACTTTTTGCACTTATCAATAAACCATTTCTGACTACATTCCCCTTTCTCATTCCTCGATCCATGATCACAAGTTGAATTTGGAAACCCACTTGAGTTTGAGTTCCCAGTAAGAGGACAATGGTATAATCAAATCCCTTTGGGCTCATCTATGTAGAGAGTTTCTTTTCATAATTTTTTCATCTTAAAACCCATAGAGTGTGCATTCCCTTGCTGAATATACTTGGAACTATTCATTTTAGATCTTATCCAACTCGCACAATTTTCCTTTATGCATCCATCTCTTCCATAATGAGTACGTAGAGGTTTGTGGACCTTTTTCTTAGCATCATGAGGAACCTTGCTTTGAGACCCGCGAAGTTGGATTCCTTCTTGATAACCAAGACCCTTCCCATTATTAGCACCTTGACTAGTTAAGTTAAAAAAGATTTGAGAGGATGTAGTCCATTGTTGGGATTTTTAAAGTTCTTCCTTCAGACGGACCAGGTCCTCTTCCAATTCCTCATTCTTCTGGAGTGCAGACATAAGATGTTTTTGGGAATCCTCCAATTTTTCTTCAAGATCAATCTGAGAATTTGATTATTCTTTCTTCACTTTACTTTCAGAAGCATCTACTTTCTCCAGTTAACTTACCAAGCTCAGATTTTTAAATTTGAGTTTAGCAACCTGTTGCTCAGTTTCAGATATCTACAGAGTCAAATCTATCAATTCCAACTCTTGAATTTCTATATTTTCTTCCAATGCAATTTTCTCATTTGTCATTTCACACATGGAATCAATCAATACATTGACAAGCCTTTTTATTTTTCTAGCAGAGTAATGCTTAAAGTTTTCTTTAATATTAGAAAGTGTTACCTCGTTTTCTTCTTCATCTTTAGTGTTTGACATAAAAACAAATTAAAGAATCAAAGGGCACTTTTTTATCCTCCACTGCCAGCATGGAAACATCTTCCTGCTTCTCATCTTCCTCAGATTCACTAGAGGAGTCTTCCTACATTACTAGAGTTTGCCTTACTGCATAATCAACTGCTGCCTTTTTGCTTGTTATTACATGGATTTGGTCCCTGTTCTTTTCTTTGTCACCACCAGTCTTGAAATATTCCTGATAGTCTAATTTGTGTATTGGACAATCTTTAATGAAGTGCTCAGGACTTCCACATTTGTTACAAACTTTCACAGTGGCTCCTTTTCTGCTGCTGCTTCCACTTCTCTGGAACTAATCATTTTTCTCACAGCTTCAAAAATTATTTTTTCCAGGTAGGCGACATCAGTGTTAACTTCATTTAGATCATATTTTGGATCCTTCAATGCCAGGGATTTTTCTCTTTTAACTTCCTTCTTCTCTAGCTCTTGTTGTTTTTTGAGATCATGGATTTTTAGATTTCCTATTAGTTTATCCATAGTGAGGGTCTTCAAATTTCTAGCTTCAGTTACATCATCTACTTTGCTTTACCAGGACTTAGAAAGAACATCAAGAATCTTTCTTACTTGCTTATACACTGAAATGACCTCTCATAAGCAATGAAGCTCATTTATGATTGAAGTGAATATTGTATTCATTTCTTGGATAGTTTCTTCTTATTTCACGGTGAAGGTTTCATACTAAGTAGTCAGCATATCAATTTTTGAATCTTTCACATCAGTAGTACCTTCATGTGCAGTCCTCAAGCAATCCCAGATCTCCTTGGCATTTTCATAAGTTGAGATCCTGTTATATTCATCAGGCCCTATTCCACAGACTAATAATTTCTTGGCCATGTAGTTTTTCTCAATCTTCTTTCTATCTTCTTCATCATACTCATTCTGCTTTTTACTATTATTCTTGTCATTTCTCCTTCTTTGAATTCTCTAATTGGAAAATGAGGACCATCAAGAATTATATCCATAAGTTCACTATACTCAACCTTAATGTAAACAAACATCCTAATTTCCACCACCCATAATACTGTCCATTAAATCTAGGTGGTCTAGTGGTTGACTGCCCTTCTTCCAGGTTAGGTGGAGCAACCATGTTGACCAAGACACTCTAGGTGTGAATCTTTTAGAGTGACATGACTCTGATACCAATTATTAGAACCCTTGGGGGTTGCACCACACTGTGTGGAATCAGGTCCCTCAGAGTCAATCACAAGCAATTAAACATTAGAGTGCAGAAAAACTAAAGACAGTGCAGGAAGAGTAAAAACACAATATTTTTTTGTGGAAACTTAGAAAGGGTAAAACTACGGCTTGCCATCACAAGCACCAAATAAATTCACTATAATCAACCTCCTGATTACAGTCTAGACTTGAGCCTACCTCTAGGATCATTTCGCTTGTAATAACTTTATTACTAGCTCATCTTGGCAACTCTACCAAGGACACTCTATGCTGATTAACTCTAATCAGCCTCACACTCAAGAAACTATACCTAATCACTCTTTACTCAAGGAAAAAACCACTACTCTTATAACATGAGTAGTTTTATTACAAATCAGTACTAACTCAAGAACAATTTCAATTTAAGCTCACATAAATAGCTAAGAACTTGAGAAGTAGAGTTTTTTCTTCCATCTCTCCTCCTCTCTTGAATTTGCAAAACCTCATTTGATGAAGAAGTGTCTCTTTCTTTTTATAGATAAGTGATGATTAGGTCTGAAATATCATTGGACCAGTTATTCTAATCAGTACAAAATAGCACCTGCAAGTTTGTTACACAAGAGGACAAAACTATACAGACAACGCGTGCCAACTGTATTGTTCCTTGCACATCCATGGACCTGGTCCCTTGTAGTTTAGCTGCTCATCATCAAAACTACATATAACATATTTAATAACTTGCAGCTTCAGACATGCTTTCTATTAAATTATTTTCTCAAAGTAATAGTCCTTTTTTTTCTGCCACTTCTTTAAATGAGTTGTAATGTAATTTATGTTAAGTTCATAAATCTTTATATGATTTTGATCCTCTTACATTCATTAAAAGTACACTAAGATAGTATCTTTCTCTATCGGTTGGATGACATGTCGTAACATAACCAATAACTTGACCTTGTTTATGACGTGTCCATATTTTATCTGTGTTGATCATACAAAATGTTTTGAAAATGATAGAAAAAATTCAATTCCATAGCATTTTTATTTAATTGATTTATTAAAAAGAAATCAGTTAACATTGTCTTTTAATCATGAGATTATCTATAATTTTTTTAATATTATTTGTACTTTTGAATGAAACAAATTGTTTCTCTTCAAGATGTAGTTGAAGATGATATACACTTGGATTCATTTCACTAATTGGTGTCGTACCCTATTTTAACACGGGTAGAACCGAGGTACAACATATTGGAAAACTTCTAATTAAATTAAGGAAGTCTCCACCTAATTAGTTATATGGTGAATTAGGACACCTATTGTAAACTACACGACTAAAAAAAAAATAAGGACTTTATTTTTTATCTACGCAACTTAAAAGATTCTAGGTAAGGGTTTTACATATCCTAAGGGAAAAGAATTAGGCACCCTAAAGAATCCGCCAACTACGATTAACTGGAAAAACTTAGATTAGATAAGGAAACCAAATGTTATATTAAGAAAAATATAAGTAAAGCATTACAAAAATCTATACATCTTATTAAATAAAACATGCTAATTATTTATAGAAAAATAATAGAAAAACTTTTAAAAAAAGCCTCGTCATAAAATCTTCTTTTAAAAAATTATCGAAGATAGCAAAAGAATAGTTGCTTATGCGACAAGTAGTTTTGATGAAGAGCAACTAACTATAAGGGACCAGATCCCTGGATGTGCAATGAACAGTACAGCTGGCACATTGTCTGCACAGTTTTGTCCTCTTGTGTAACAAACTTGCAGGTGCTATTTTGTACTGATTAGGACAACTGGTCCAATGATCTTTCAGCCCCAATCATCACTCATCTACAAAGGGAAAGAGACGCCCTTCATCAAATGTTTTTTGGCAAATACAAAGCGTACAGAGAGGTAGCAAAAATCCCATTTCAACACTACTCAAGTTCTTAGATGTTTATGTAACCTTAAATAGAAATTGTTCTTGAGTAAGTTCTGATTTTAAATGAATTACTCATGTTAAAAGTAATATCTTTTTGAGTAGAAAATGCTTAGGTGAGTTTCCTAAGTTTGATATTGATCAGAGCTAATCAGTGTAGAGGGTCCTTGGTAGAGTTGCCAAGATAATCTTGCAGTAGAGTTACTATAAGCAAAAGGAGCGTAGAGTTAGGCTGAAATCAAGACTGTAATCAAGAGTTTGATTATAGTGGATTTTGAGGTGCTTGTGAGGGCAAGTCGTATTTTTTTCCTTCCTAAGTTTTCACGTAAAAATTCTTGTGCTTTTACTCTTCTTGCACTATCTCTTACTTTCTGGTTATTTTTGTGTACTTTGCCTGTGATTGATTTTGAGGGACCTGGTCCCTCACTGTGTGGTGTAACCCCCAAAGGTTCCTGCAATTGGTATCAGAGCAAGGTCACTCTAAAAGGTTCACACCTAGAGTGTCCTAGTTAGTATGGTTACTCCACCTAATCTAGAAGAAGAGAAATCTACCACTAGACCATCGAAACTCAATGGGCAGTATTACGGGTGGTGGAAAAATAGGATGTTTGACATCATTATAGCTGAAGATAGTGAAATTATAGAAATAATTATTGATGGTCCTCATGTTCCAGTTAAACAAGTCAAAGAAGGAGAAATAACAAGAATGATAGTAAAAAGCAGGAGAAAAGATGATGATGAAGATAGAAGGAAGGTTGAGAAAAACTACAAGGCCAAGAAATTGTTAGTCTGTGGTATAGGGCCTGATAAATATAACAGGATCTCTGCCTATGAAAATGCCAAAGAGATCTAGAATTACTTGAGGACTACACATGAAGGTACTATTGATGTTGTCATGACCCAGCTTAACGGATCGTGCGGGTACCTACGCTATTCTAAGTAGCTAGGAGAACCCTTATTACCCAACTAAAAATATGCGGAAGACTTCTGTTTTCAAGGGAATACTGAATTAAATATAATAAGTAAATTAAATACTAATAAATAAATTTCTTCAAAAAACTGCTTACAAATGTCCTTCACTATCCCAAGACTTGGCCAGACAAGTACAAGAGCTACCTATTACAACATAGATTGACAGTAAAATAAATAATACAAGGACTCTAACATATGTCAGGAAGAAAGTGTAGAAGTTAGTGCTGAATATTGTCATCCATCTAGTGACTGCAAACTAACCTGCATCCAGTCTACACCCCAAGAAGGAATGTAGAAGAGTAGCGTCAGTACAGCCTCACGTACTGGTATACATCATCGGCCGACCATGTTAGTCCATATAATCATAAAAGAGAATTAAGGAAAATAAATCATGACATCTTGAATGGAATAGAATTCAACTAAGGTTGTAATAACATTATTACTTTACCTATATAACTTACATCATCCAACTACTCTTCCAACTCCATCAATATTATATTCACTACTAACATACTCTAGCCTCATTGATTCAAACAATCAACCACAATCCAACACTAATACATCACTATTCCTCTTTATTCACCTTATTTTTTTCATACTCATATTCCATAGGAACAAACCCGTAATCATAGACAACCCACACTAAACTCTCGAGCTAACAATCAAATGCTCTCTTATAATATTAAAGAATGATAACTAGCCATTCTGGTAAGCTACGCTTAAAACACGTATAAATGAAGCAAGTCAACCAACATATAAGTAAGTACAAAGTTTCACTTTTTCAAATACCTATCACACAATCAAACACCCAATGAATCAACAATACAACAATACCAAATCAAACAGTGCTCACAAACAAGCCACATAACCATCGAGAGTATCAACCATACTGTAAACATCCACAGACTCAACACAAATATGTACACACATGCTATGGGACTTATTTTTGCCCAAATAGTCTTGACCTGCAGGGAACAATCTATGTTCATGTACCGTACCGGCGTGGTACCCGATCCAACATATACATATCCGTACCGGCGTGGTACCCGATCCAACATATACATATCTGTACCGGCATGGTACCCGATCTAACACACACATATTCGTACCGGCGTGGTACCCGATCCAATATATATACATATCCATACCAGCATGGTACCCGATCCAACATACACATATCTGTGTCGACGTGGTACCCGATCCAATATATACATATCTGTGCTGGCGTGGTACCTGATCCAACATACACATATCCGTACCAGCGTGGTACCCGATCCAATATATATATACATATACGTACCGGTATGGTACCCAATCCAACATACATATATTCGTACCGGCGTGGTACCCGATCTAACATACACATATCCGTACTGGCGTGGTACCTGATCCACCATAAACAGGTAATATCAATATCAAATTTTTACTACCTCACAACATACAACATGATGTTCCGAGTTTACAAGTACACTTAAGGTCATAAGACAATTTCATTAAGTAAATTTCCAATAATTATTTATACACGCATCAACAATCCAAACATCAATAATTTCAAGCATGTACGACTACTAATCGACAAGTATACAAATTAGGAGCATACACACAATTAAATCGAGTCTAAACTCCAATTAAATCGCAACCTACTGTCTACATTTTACTAAATTCACACTATCATTCGGGATGCAATACGACGTACTAAATTTATAAGTGTATTTAAAATCATAAGGAAATTTGATCAAGTGTTTTCATTTATCAATATTTTGACCCTCTCACAGGTATTATTTCAATAATGCATCACGATCATCAACAAGCCATTCATGACATTAATTCAAGGACTTATCATTATCAAGAAAGCCTCTCATAGGCACAATTCAATAAATCGTCATATCACTAATTTAGCCTCTCATGGACATCCAATAGATAATGTTCTTTAATCAATACCAAAACAAGAATATCACAAAATAAGTCACAATTCACCACTTAAGCATGCAAGTCACTATTAGAGCATTACTTACTCATTAATTATTAAAATGTCACTGCCTTTTTCCATATAATACAATCATTACACTTATTCAAGTCATCTATCCTTTAGATATTATTATGCCCATTAATACTTGATCCTATCATGATTCTCCTCATCATATTATTGTCCAATACATGAAACTTAAGATCATTATAACTCAACTAGGTTCATCACTAGAACAACTAAGAACTATCATGTCCACATACTTCATTTACAACAATCTCCTAGCGGGGACTTAGCACATAATATCACAATTATTACATAATTAATCAATAATATAGTTTTAGGGATTAAAGTTAAACTCTTGTGTCTTAATCCACCTCAACTCCATGCCCGCAGGCCTAGATATGCTTTCTCCCATCAATTATAAATTATGAAAATATAAATTAACACAATCTTCTACTCATTAAACCTAGCCTACCTGGACGTCAAGCTTTTGGAAGAAACAAGCTGCAACAAAGATACCCTCTCCTTTCCTTCATGCCTTGGAATAATCAATCTTCTAAAAATCAAGCAATTATAAGAGTAATAAGTAATTATAAGAGTAATAAGTAATTACTCTTCAATAAAATATCTTGGGGATTCAAACCCGCTAATTCTACCCTTAATTCAAGGTCTGTATCATCCCTCAAATTCAATTAATCATTAATTATCTCTTTCAAGCTTAACCCATCTCCATTAATGGAGTTTTTATACTAAAGGTCTCATCTTTATGAAATTTAGAGTTCCTAACCATCAAAATTCATAATCTAGTTTATGAAATTCATGTTAGAAATCTTTAATTTATAGTTTAGAATCAGTTCTAGGTCATATTAAAAACACCTATGAGTATTCCCCAAAAGAATTCCACCATTAAAGATCTTTCTAAGGATTCTAAGATATTAAAGGATTAAAAGTCAAAGAAAATAATGAAAAAACTTACCCCAACAAAGCAATTTCACCCTAAGCTTTGGAAAATCACCTCTCTAGGGCTGGGAAATAAAATTTGGATTCTTAGACCTAAAATATGGTTGAAGCTGATTTAAATACAATCAGAATTTTCGCTACAGCAAAATCCCATTTCAGACCGAACAGTGCTCAGTAAAACAGTCATAACGTTTTACTCCGAGTTCAGATTGAGGAACGATTTATTGCATTGGAAAGAGAACTCAGAGATCTTTGATTTTATAGGTATTGGGACCCGTAAATCCTTATATTCTATGAGATATTATTGTTTTAAGTTGACCCTAATAGAAACACATATTGAAACTATATAGAAAATAAGGTTTTATACTTAACTTTGTGTTAGGGATATTGTAAGACCTTAATTCATACCTAAAGTATTTTACAATTAAAGTATTGATATTAGAACTCATAAATAAGTAAATTCATTAAGTTTGAGTCTATCTAGACACATTCGAAGGCTAAAATCTTTGTTGAAGAGTTTGAGGTGACGTAATAAATAAGAGATTGGCTATTTTGGGCCCAAGTTAATACTGAGGAATGAAAATAAAGAATTTTCATGAATTTATTATGAATAATTTAGCAAAGATAAAATGGCTTATTACAGATGTGAAGAATTCTAAAATAGACATGTTGACTACTTAGTGTGAAACCTTCTCCATGAAAAAAGGAGAAACAATCTAAGAAATGCATACAAGATTTACTTTTATCACTAATGAGCTTTATTGCCTGGGAGAAGTGATTCCATTGTATGAGCAAGTGAGAAAAAATCTTGGTGTTCTTCCCAAGTCCTGGGAAAGCAAAGTAGATGCCATAACTGAAGCCAAAAATCTGAAGACCCTCACCATGGATAAGCTTATTGGAAATTTAAAAACCCATGATATCAAGAAGCATCAACGAATAGAGAAGAATGATGCAAAAATGGGAAAATCCCTGGTATTAAAAGCTTCCAAACATGATCTAGATGAAGATAAAACTGGGGTTATCTATTTGGAAAAAAGAATTATTAGTGTTAGAAAGAAGGGTGATCAGTTCCAAAGGAGAGAAAGCAACACCAAAATAGAAGGCAATGTTGAGGATTTTCACAAATATGAAAGTGCTGAGCATTTCATTATGGACTGTCCTATACACAAAATGGATTATCAGGATTACTTCATGATTGTTGGTGACAAAGGAAAGAACAGGAACCAAGTCCCTGATAATTCAAGAAGAAAGGCAGCAGCTGAATATGCTGTAAAGCAAACTCTAGTAGCATAGGGAGACTCTTCCAGTAATTCAGGTAAAGATGTTTCCATGGTAGCAGTGGAAGATAGTCCAGTTATCTATGATTCACTATTTGCATTCATGGCAAACACAGAAGATGAATAAGAAAAGAAGGTAACTCTTTTTTATACTAAAAAGAATCTAGATAATTATACTGCTAGAAAGATAAAAAGGTTTTCTAGTGTCTTAATTGACTCTCTATGTGAAATGACTGTTAAGAAGAATGCCTTGAAAGAAAAAGTAGAGAATCAAGAGCATGAGTTGATTGTTTTTGCTTTACAAAATTCTGAAACTAAAGAGTTATTCACAAAAATAAAATATAAAAATCTGAGCTTAATGAGTAATCTGAAAAAGGTAAATAAGGTAGATGAAAAAGGGAAGAAAGAATTTAAGGCTTTAAATTAATCTTGAGGAAAGGCTATGGGATTCTCAAAAACACCTTATGTCTGCACTTTACAGGAATGAAGAGTTAGAGAGGGATCTGGTCCGCTTAAAAGAAGAATTGAATAAATTTTTTAAATAGAATGCTTCTTCACAGTTTTTTTTATAATCTGACTATTCAGGATGTTAATGATAACAAAGGACTAGGATACTAAAGAGAATTCCAACCTACAAGGTGGCAAGGAGAGACTATCGATGATGCCAGAAACAAGCCTCCCAAACCCATGTGCAATCATTATAGGGAATATAGGCACACTATGGAAAATTTTCTAAGTTGGATAAGTACTGAAATAAACAAATTCAGATATGGTCAACAGGAGAATACACAGTCAAATGGGTTCAAGTATTTGAATAAGATGAAGAAGAATTCTCTACCTAGATGGACCAAGAAAGTTTTGATCACACCATTGTCTTTTTACTAGGAACTCAAACTCAAGTGGGTTCCCAAATCAAACATGTGATCAGGATTTTAGGTATGAGAAAGGAGATTGCAGCTAGGGATAATTCATTTATTTAAAAGGTTCAAAGCTCGATGATGGAAGGTCTGAATGTGTTCACTCTTTCAAGACACTTTAAGATGGAGGTATCTCATTTTGAAATAGATGATTTCAAGGGACTTGGTACTTAGTAAATCCATCTCAGAAGACGAAGCTTTAGCAGAATGAATATCATGGAAATCAGTGTCATCCCAAAAAATTTAGCTATGATTAGGAAGCAGGTATCCTGAGTAAAATAGGTGCATATTGGTATAACTCAATATTATACCTTTGCATGTATACACCCAAGGGAACAGCTTTGGAAGTGGACAATTTTGGCAAACACAAATTTAAAAATTCACCCAAAGAAGAGGGACCTAGTCCCATCTCAGGTTAGCACCTATACTGGATGCCTTAATGAACATAAAATACTGTCTGAAAAGGGCCACACGTCTTTATTTCTCTGTAATAATTAGTCAGTTCATTTGCAAAATGAAGAAGTTATATTTGGTAGGATCAGATGTGTCAATTTAAAAGAAACATCTTTTTATGACATTGGTCATCACTTAAAATTGCTAAATCAGACCTTCTTCAACTAAGTCCATATCATCTACCCAAATCTACAAGCCTAGCTGGTTCTAGCTCACTCTCCTTCACTCACAAAACCAAATGACTGACATTACTGCTTCCTTAAACCCATCTAAGAACCCTGAAGTTGATAAAACTCCAAAAAATCAAATTGATTATGCCCTCACCGAATATCTTAATTCTTCAGCAACCAAAGCCATAGAAAACTTCACCTTAGGTCCTCTAAGTCAAAGTCTTATAACATTATTGGAATAAGGCAGAAACATATATCTGTCAAGAAAAGAAAAGACTCTGAGAGACCTGGTCCCAAGAAGAAAAAATCTAATGAAAAAGGAGAGCCAAGTAGTGAGCCCAAAAGAAAGAAATAGAATGAGAAAAAGAAAGACATATACAGAGAATGATATGTTGGGAACGTGAGAACACAGAAGGTTCTTTCTGGGAGAGTGTTTATCTAAAAATTTATGAAAAACTAGGAATGGAAGAACTGGTAGAGTATGTGAGGCATCAGGGTTGGTTGGACCTACAAATAGAATCAACTCCCATTGTCTTTGAAGGTGAGGTGAGAGAATTATACTACTCCATGGAATTCTTAGATGATGGTTTAAGATTGAGTGCACAAGTACAGGGAACGTATCTTAAGCTGGATGAAGAAACACTAGGAGAAATCCTAGATATACCTATTATAGGGGCAAGGAGTGTAGTAAATCAACAGGCTACTACTGAATTCATGATTGAGGTATCAAGATAGGAGGGACCTCAACATCTGCAGTGAAAAAGAAGTTTCTAAAAAGTGAGTATCAGCTGCTATTTGAGTTCATCAATAAGGTCCTGTTGCCAAGGTAAAAAAAGGAATAATTGCCTCTAGTGTTGACTAGTTTTTGATTGAATCCTTGAGCATGTTTAAATTGATAAGTCTTCCTACTCTAATGATAGAGCATATGCATAAAGTGGTTCATGAAAAAAAGGCAAACATGGAATGCCATGTGGATGTATTCTGAATAAGGTGTTTGAGCATTCTGGTTTGGATGGAACTAAGGGAACACCTGGAACAACCAAGTAAATGTTCAGTCTAACAACTCTTATGGAAAATGAATGCATATAGGGCAAAGCTAGATCGGTGTCTCGAGTATCTGAGTTGCTAGCTATTCAAGAGATGTTGGGAATAGAAGTGGAAGAGTTCAAAATCATGTTGGCTGTAAAAGATATTAAAATAGTGCACCTGAAGTTGCAGAATCAGAAATTGTCTTCTGAGGGACCAGGTGCCATTGATGAACTTACAACTGAAAATACAAGACTTTAGGAAAAAGTGACATAACTGACTGGTGAAGTTCAAAAACTAAATACTGAAGTAAGGTTCTTACCAAACAATTTTTGAATGCCCACAAGGCTGAAATGACAAGAATGGAGATGCTGCTTAAGTCTCTTTCTTCCAAACCCCCTCTACCTAAGCCTTGTTATCCCTGTCCTTTAATCAATTTTATGCCAGTCTCATATTTTGCTTCTTATATTGGCTCTTGAAGAAAGTTTATTTTATCTGTTAATTTGGTATAACTATACTGGTACCGACTTCTGGTTGTAAAATGAATGAATTTTGCTTGTGTGCCTCATTTGTCCCAGTTTAAAGCTGTTCATTCTTGTTAGTGCTGCCCCAGTGGCAATGAGTTAATTAGATTGCACTTATTTTTACTCTTGGTTTACTGTTAATCTTTTTCAATAATGTCAAAAGGGGGAATACTTAGTTCGTGTAGTAACTGAGTTTATATAGTAGGGACCAGGTACCAGGTAATTTAAGTTGCGGATTTGAATGAAATGCTAATAGGGAGAAGTATGTGATGTGCTGAATAGATGAATAAAGGGAGTCATGTTAACCAAGGAAAGTGTGCAAATGCACTAAATGAAGGTACATGATGACAAAGGGAGGAAATCAGAGGTTTTTGCTGCAAATGACAACAAAGGATCAGGTCCCTATATTGCATGATGATGGAGAAAGCATGATGATAGGAGGAACATTCATCTTCAGGTGGTAATCACATTGATTAAATGTGATGAATGTGCATTGATGCTCAAAACTGTATGGTTGGTTTTTCATTATCAAAAAAGAGAAAAATTACTATATGTAGTTTTGATTATGAGCAGCTAACTGCAAGGGACCAGGTCCCTGGATGTGCAAGGTACAGTACAGCTGGCACACATTGTCTGCACAGTTTTGTCCTCTTGTGTAACAAACTTGCAGGTGTTATTTTATACTGATTAAGATAGCTGGTCCAATGATCTTTCAGCCCTAATCATCACTCAGATATAAAAAAAAAAAGACGCCTCTTCATCAAATAATTTTTGGCAAATACAAAGAGTGAAAAGAGGCAGCAAAAGCCCATTTCAACACTACTCAAGTTCTTAGCTGCTTATGTGAGCTTAAATAGAAATTGTTCTTGAGTGAGTTCTGATTTGTAAATGAATTATTCATGTTATAAGAGTAATGTCTTTTTGAGTAGAGAGTGTTTGGGTAGAGTTGCCTAAGTTCGATACTAATTAGAGCTAATTAGTGTAGAGGATCCTTGGTAGAGTTGCCAAGATGAGCTTGTAGTAGAGTTACTATAAGAAAAAGAAGCCTAGAGTTAGGCTGAAATCAAGACTGTAATTAAGAGTTTGATTATAGTGAATTTTGAGGTGTTTGTGAGGGCAAGTCGTGGTTTTTCCCTTCCTGGGTTTCCAAATAAAATTTTGTGTTTTTACGCTTCGTGCACTGTCTCTTACTTCCCGATTATTTTTGTGTACTTGGCCTGTGATTGATTTTAAGGGACCTGATTTCTCACTGTGTGGTGCAATCCCCAAGGGTTCCTACAGTTTAAATCTACAATAACTTGAGAATTTATTACAGCTAAAATAAATAAATAAATAAAATATTTTTTGATAATTTCAAATCCTAAAAAAGGGCCTTGCTAAGTCGGTTTGGCAAAGCTGCCATATTTTATTTGAAATTGATGAAAAATGGAGTTGATTTACCATATCCAAAATTATTAAAGCCAATTTTCGAGTCTAGCGATGAAATATTCGCCTACCGCAAAAATCTATATTTTATTAATTCGACATTAGCAACTAATGAGAAACTATTTTTAATTCTACATAAAAGGCCATTTATTCTAAAATGTATGTTTTAACGTACAAAATTTTAAAACTTTTGATGATGTAAATTAAATGTCGAAGCCTAGTGATTATGCTTAGAAAAAAATTTAAGAGGTAGAAAGGAAGCAATTTAAGGACTCATACCAATTAAAAGAACATATAAAACACAAAATTCAAATAATAATCTGTGAAATATTAAGCAAAAATAATAATAATCATCTACAAAAGAAGAATAAAGTTGAATGAGAGGGAAAGAGGCGGTAGACTGCTAGACGAAAATATGTAATGTGATATTTGATCACTTCTCTGATTAGGATAGAGATGGATCGAGCCATGAGACCCCAAGCGCTCTCCCGAGCGTACATATGAAGTAATAAAGAAGAGGATTAGAAGTATGTGTATAATTAAGATCATGACAATATACAACACAAGTTGATGGTCATAAACTAAATTCTCATTTGGGCAAATATAAATCACTCAGCCATACCTATGCGGGCTTATAAAGTTTTAAAAAGAACCCATTGATTAATTTTATCATGTTCTCTATAAGAAAACTAGTTTACGTAATCATACTTGAAACTTGATAATTAGCCAATGGAAAAAACACTATTGACAGTTTACTTTCCTAACGTCATGTTCTCCCAAAAAAAATAGAACAAAGATTGCTTGGAGAAGTATAACTTGATCAACATGACTTCCATATATCATGTAGACATAGAACGGTTCATAGCTTCCAACAAATATGATAAATACCCAGACAGTAGTTTAGAAAAAGAAGCACCCATTTAGCAGTTCAAGGTATAATAAACAACTAAGAACATACTAAATATTGCTCTCCAACAAGAATATTAAAGATATAAGTCGAGCAAACACCGGAGATTAAGTTTGGCCAACACTTGGTGTCTTTCTCATTACCAGCAAACCTACCTAAATACTCTGAATTATTTAGTCAATGTACTACCAAAAGAATTCCTAACAACATGATTTCTATAGAAGATATGCTGTTTACATTTTTAGCATGAATACTTCTTAACCACGATAGCTATATATATGAACTTGCATGAACTCGAAATCTGGTTTTTAAACAAATGTTTACACACAAAAAAAAAGTAAAAAAAAATTGGAAACTCACAGTCAACAAAAAAAATCCCAAAAAGAAGCTCTTTATACCGTGCTTAGACACACATTTTGGACGAGGTCAAGAATTTGATGTGTCCTAAGGTGACTAATCGCGAGGCTGAAATATACTCATCTCTAAAAGTCTAAACAAAACACTTTTACGTGGGGGACTAATGAACATCAGGAAACATGGTTCAAGTATGCAACTAAAGATTAATGAAGTAACATCCAAACAGTATGGCTAACGACCTTTTAAGCAATCCTCTATGAGCATGTTATATAAACTATAAAGCTGGAAAGAATGAGTTAATTATCAGAAATAGATTTTAGGCATCAACACATGAGCTTAAAAATGATTCATGGATCGAAAACACTGGTTACTGCAAGAACAAAATCACTAAGAATCATTAAGGCAAGCTAAAACGCATATGAGTTCTAACTTTGATATTCAGTCATGGTGACAATGTAGATTACCAAACTAAAATCTAATCATCAGATAGCATATACAGTTCACGATCTCACGTAGTTTCTAGTTTACTATCAAAAAGAATTCTTATTTGCTCACTTCGTGAGCCTCTTGGTTATGAGGGACAACACACTCAATTCAGACGGCAGGATATTTAAGTACATAACAACAATAATAGGAAGAAACCTACTGCACACAACTTATTATTTGTAATCATGACGATAAAAAGAGATTATCGAGTTAATATTTTGGTTCTACTTACACATACACTTATTAACAAACAAAATAAGTAAAAATCCTCGGTTCCACCAAATTATATGCCACTGCTATGCTAAAATGATGGATGCAAATTATCCCAAAAATGTGTCTCAGACAATTTTAAGAATTCTAAACAGAACATTACAATCAAAGTTAGACTTACAACTTCACATTTTTGACATAGCTAAAACTTAGATCAGATACTTAGCCAATTTTGGATTAACGAAATTGTCCAGTAATGACTTTCAAATAAGCTGAATATAAACTGATTTTCAAATGTGCTGAACCTGAGATGGAGATGAGTAAGCTAGTAAAAGAGCCTTTTATTCACACACAAATCCTCAAAGCATATCAAAGTGATTCCATCTACCTAAACATTCAAGTTTATTTTTTAAAACCTCTTGACATAGATTTTGGAACAAGAACAAGCATAACCAGTTTCGATGGATTCCAGAACATAATGACATGAACGACATACTTATTCACCAAAGTAGTTTCTCTAAATGTTATCAGTTATTGTTAACCATTTTTTTTTACAAATTGAAACTACAGGAAACAGTAAAAAACCAACACATACAAATAGGTAGAATTTCGACAAAGCAAAAAGACTATTGAACGACTGCATTTTTATTTCTAGAAACCGAAACAAAAGGTGAATGTGATTAATGACCTTTTGTGGAGCAGCAAACTTGGGTTTTCCATCGAAGACTCGAACTCAAACTTGAACTTCAAACTCGAGAATAGAGTAAGAAAAATAAAGAGAAAATAAAAATATGAGCTTCTTGATGTTTAGTGTAAATTTGATAATTGATGATTCTTGACCCCTACTCTTGTTGATGCAAAATGGGAGCCCAAAGACTCCTTTTATAACAAATTTGAGGGGGGTTCCAACGGTCCTCAAGTGAGGACTCAAGAATTCAAATTTGAATTCTTGGAAAGGACCCAAATCACAGAGAAAAATTAGAGATAGAGAAAAGATTAATTTTTTTTAGTCGATGTAAAAAGGAGAAACAGACGATTTGAATTCTTCCTTTTCTCGTAAAATTAAGGGGTTAACGCTCCTGAACACAGAGATCCTTCTTGTTCTTTACCTTTTCAGGGACAACAGTGGCGGATGGAAGTTTTTGCAGCTTTGATTTGATAAAAAAAGGATAGAAGAGATATAAAGTTGATGGAAAATACATGGGATTGATGTATGTGGGTTGAAAGGTGACGGAGAAGGTGGAACGCCATTAGAATTGCTATTATCCAATGGTCTGAGCGATTTGACGTTTGTAGAGAAGAGAGAACGGCAAATATCGATGTCTGTGAAGAAGAAAGATATTTAGGGGTGTTGGGTCGGCTAGTTTAACTGTTTTTAAAGGGATGTTGGGCTGGGTAAAGGTCCAATTAGGTTGGGTTGGTGGGATAGTCATAGGTTTTTCATTTGGGATGTTGTTTAGGCTGAAAAGTAAAGAGTAAATGACTCAAATTCATAAGTTAATTAATCTAATTCTTCTAAACCAATAATATATATTTATATATTTATATATATATATATATTCATTTTATAAAAAGAAATAAAATGACAATTTAAAATATATTTATTTATCTATTTTTTTCCGAGCAAATTTATAAGATGTGATATTAGTATTTTAATAGCAAAGATAAGAAAAAATGTCATTTTCAAACTGTTAATTTTAGAAACAAGGAAAACATATATTGAAAAAAGTATTCAAAAATTCTAAGCATCGAGAAATTAATTTTATGAAAAAGAAGAGCTAAAATTGGTTGTCAATAGCTTGTTCCTCTTAGACCAAAGATGAGTCTTTGGCCAAAGACGTCGACGTAGACCAACTTTGTCTCGACTGGTAAATTAGACCGATTCTAGAAAGGATACACCCCAAAAGAAGAATGGTGAGGCTAGAATTTTCATGATTGTGATTATAAATTCGACCTAACTTTAGTTTTTGAGTCGCCTAAATATTCCAGATTTCACGAGAATCAGGTCAATGTAGTTCAAAAGATATGTTATGATAAAATTTTAAGAGGACTTCAAAATTTATCCCAGTTTCATACTTATGATGACACTGAAATATAAGGACATATTTGTGAATAGATTTAGAGTTACGTGAGAATTTATAAAAACTGAGTCAAGTTGAGTTCTGAATCATTGACGTTGCTAGGAATGCTTGACATTCCGCTAACTTGCCCCAGTTTGCTGCTATGAGATAGTTCTACGTTATGATGTATATCCTATTGTCGCAAATTGTATTTCTTATAAAAAATAAAACTCAGGTAAAATTACCGGTTGAATAAAAAAACATTAGAAAATATATAAGGATAAAAAAGAGGATGAAGTTGTGTGGCGCATGAGATGATGCGGCTGTATAGCCAATGTTGACTTCTATTTCCTTCAAGGATTTGATGGTAAGTAATGACCCTTAATGTTACATGACATCTTCAGTTGTTTTTGTAGACTTGATGACTAATGATATCTGTAAGATTTAAGGTAAAGTAGGTAGAGTGATTTAAAGTAATTAGTAAAGTAGAGGGTAAAGTAAGAGTGTATTCACTCGGCTTATGTTGATGATGTAATGAAGTCTTCGATTGTCTTCAAAAAAATTTAGTGTTGAATGAGGCCTCCGATTGTCTTTAGAGACTTAATGATAAATGATGTCTCTGATTGTCTTCAGAGAGTTAATGGTTCATGACATCTCTAATTGTCTACAAAGACTTGATGATGAATGATGACTCCGATTGTCTTCGGATATTTGATCATGAATGATATCTCTGATAGTCTACCGAGACTTAATGATGAATAATGTCTTTGATTGTCTATGGGGACTTGATGATGAATGATGTCTCCGATTGTCTATAAAAAATTGATGATGAATGACATCACCAATTGTCTATGAAAACTTGATGATGAATGACGTCTCCTATTATCTACGGGGACTTGATTATGGATTCCGATTATATACGGAGACCTGATAATAATGATGTCTCCGATTGTCTACGGGACTTGATGATGAACTCTGATTGTTTTCAAAGAGTTAATAATGAATGATATCTTTGATTGTCTACAGGGATCAATGTTGATAAATGATGTCTTTGATTATCTACGAAGACTACGTTGATTGTTACAAGATATCTTCGATTGTCTACGAAGATTGTTAAGTGAATAAAGTGAATTATAAAGAAATTAATAGAGTAAAGAATAAAATAAGTGAAGTTGCTCGACCGTAGATGGTGATTGTGATTGGTCGAATGTTGGCTTTTAATCTTCGATATTTATCCTTGATGAGCAATTCCTTGTAGGGGCTAAATGATGTTTTTTCCATGATTGGTAGTCTTTACGTTAACCTAGTGTTGTTATCATGTATCTTTGTTGTCCTTGTACTCTAAGAAAAAATCTTACTTGGGATGGGGTTGTTGATTCGTGCTGACTCAAAGTTTGACTTTGTTGACCCTCCATCCATCTTCTCTATTCAGACTTTGTGATCTCCGTTGAGACTTGGTAAATGAACAAGTAATGAAAGCTTTTCAAGAAAAATATTTAAAGGATATATATATATATATATGCAAAGATATGTATAGTTTTCAAAACTTCTGTCAATTTTATACTGTGACACTTTGAAATAAATGAACGTCTCTTATTTGTTTACTCTTTTTTCGGTCGCTCGAGTCAAATATATATTGATTATGTCCCATCGTTCTCGTTTATGTCTACGCAAAATTTATCTCAGTTTTGGCTTTATAAGTGTATACTAAGTTTATGTTGTGGTAAGATTGAACCTTATATAGGTTGCCTACATATCTCGCAAAGAGAATCAGGTCAGAACGTAGTTCAAGGTAGATAGAAATAATTTAAAATTTTCTAATAAAGAGATCGAACCCGATATGGTTTTCCTACCATTCCCACCAAGGGAATCAGACCATGCATATTTCAAAATTACAAAACTAAGGATTTCTAGTTTCTAGACCGAACCGTATGTGGGAGTCCTGCGTATCCCACCGAGGGAATCAGGTCAAGCATAGTTCTCCTATTACAAATAGGAGGATTTTTGAACTTTTTCTATAGTAAAATCGAACCCAATGTGAGCCGCCTACGTATCACACCAAGGGAATTAGGTCAAAATGTAGTCCATAAATTACATAAAACAGTGAGGGTTACATACAAATAAAGCCTATTTAAAGTCGTCCTATGATGTAGTGTCTTCACTTCTCTTGAATTCATATTCTTTGTGCTCGAACATTTCCATGTTATTTTTCTTATTTTGTTGATCGAACTAGTAGCCAATTTCAAAGTTTTTTTCATTTGTTTAATTATGTCACAGTCGTAAATTGACAGATATGATAATTCATATAAAAAGGATAGAATTTAATACGCAATAGAAAGTTAAAAGGGAAAATAGAAAACATATTCATAGATTTTGCAATTAAACTTTCAAAAAATAAGGCAAAACAACATGAAGTTTTAGGCACGACCAAGCATCAATTTTTAGAATCGTGTTTTTTCAAAAGTGTTACAACTTGTTCAATCTACCAGGACCCCCGACGAATCAGATATGAAGTATAAGTCTAATTCTTCAAAGTCTCATCTGGTTCAGCACCCCAAATGGTCAGTGTCTCAGTGCTAGTAGTAGTAACCTCCATTGATGTTGGTTATTGGACTGTTATCGTAGGAGCTCAAAGATCAATGATGTGTCCTTTTCAACCTTGCCAATTGGTACAATGGTTCCTATCAAATCCAAATCTTCCTCAATAGTTATCATGTTCGCATTAGCATTCTTGTGGTTAGGCAAATGGTTGTTGTTTACATTGGGTTGAGGACTAGTAAGTTTGATCACTCCTTCTTTAATTAATGCTTCAATCTTATTTTTAAGGTTGTAACAATTCTTAGTATCGTGCACAACAACTCCAGAATGATATGCACAATGCTTGCAACCATCAAACCATTTTGGAATAGAATTTGGGGTTTTTTCTTCAATTGGTTGTATCACACCTGTTGTTTTTAATCTTTCAAACTGATCTTATGACTCTGCTATTTTTGTGTAGTTGCGAGTGTTTTTTATATCAGAATTTGGACGAACTTTAGGTGCAGCATGTGGTTGATTTTAGTTGGTTGGAGCTGGGATGGCTGGTATGGATATGGAGCTTGGTAAGCAGGAACTGGAGGTTGGTAGTAATTTTCTTGGTTATTATAGACATGGTAAGGAGTTGGTGGAAGTTAATGGAATGTCTGGGAGGCTCCAGCATATGGGTAAGGATAAATAGGTTGATGTGGTTGATTTGGGTGTAGAGGAACTTGATTTGGCTTGTATCCTTGGTCAATCGTGAGGGAAGATACATCTTCTTTCTTTTTTTCCCATTGATGGAACCATATTAAATTACTTTGCTTGCAGCTTGTAAAGCTGTACAGTCTTAGATTCTTCCTACTTTGATCCCATCTTTCAAGATTTCTCCCATTCTAATGACTTTCATGAACTTTTGTCCCATCATAGTTACCATTTTCTCATAGTAGAGGTTGTTATCTTGGCATTATAATGAAGATATCAGTCATTTCACTTTCACTCATCGGTGGATGGACTCTAGCTACTTCTGCCGTCCAACGCAGAGCATACTCACGAAATGTCTCTGTTGATTTCTTCTTTAACTTAGCCAAGTAGAACCTATCTTGTGTGCTTTCAGTGTTTAAACTAAACCGATCCATAAAGTCTTATGCCATATCATTCCACCCACGCCATTTACGAAGATCCTGTTGTGTGTACCAACTTCACCAGACAAACTTCTTATGAACAATTTCATTCTAATCATTTCATTTCTCCTTACTCCTACCAACTTGTCACAGTAGACTCTTAAATATGTATGTGAATATCCAACTCCATTGAACAAATCAAATTTTAGAGGCTTATACCCTACAGGCAAGTCAATGTCAGGTTATACACACAAATCTTCATTCTCTAGGCTTTTGCTCCCCCTAGTAGTTTGGAGGTTTCTCATTTCTTCTTTAAGATCGCGAATCACCCTTGCTAATATATCATCGGCTTTTGCCTTGAAATCCTTCTCCATTCCTTCATACTGGCCTACCTCGAGTTGGAACATGACTGTAATTGGATTAGTAAAGGTTTGATTTTCTACTGCATATATAGGAGGAACATGTTGAGCGTAAGGAGTGGCAACACATGCCCTTTGTATATGTTGGGCTGGATAATTTTATATGGTGAAAGTATTTTGGATTGGATGTGGTGGAGGATTATAAGAGGTATTATAGGGAGGTTGATTTGGGTAGTTTGTGAGAGTAGTTTTAGGTAGTGGATAGGTGTTAACACATGGTGATACGTGGGGATTGTGAATGATTAATGGATTAGGAGGAGTAGCATAGGTAGTGTAGGTAGGTGGTTGACTTTATGAAGGTGTATAGAGGGGTTGTTGAGTTGGTGGATTTGCAAGAGTGGTCGGAGGTGCATTGTTGGTGGTAGGTGGAGGATGTTGAGGAGGAAAATGTTCGAGAACTGGTGAATCAAGTGATGAAAAATGTGGTGGATTTGGTGCGATGTTTATAGGTCCAGGAGATGGACTTTGGATACTAGAAAAATTGGTCAAGTACTTAACCCGATTCAGCGCTCCACGCAGATCCTCAATCTCTTGGGTCAAGTGGGCAATAGTTTCATTTATGGGAGTCTTAAGAGGGTCACTAGGATTCACAGTTTTACTAGTTTCAATTGGATTAGATATAGTTGGATCAGACATAGTGATTCTTCTTCCTTGAATAGCCAAACTATGTCGCAGTAATGTTGAATCCTTGGACCTTGTGAAGTAAGGATTTTCGGCCAGCTCGATTGTCAACACGAATCAAGTCTTTTGGGGAATAAAATAAAAAGTGGAGAAAAATAAGAAATAAGGAGATTAAGGAAAGTCATGTTCATGTAAATTTAATAGATCATCTAGCAAGTACGTTGTCAATTATAAGATAACATATAGACAAATACATCAAGCAATAATAACGCATCCTAATATGTGGGTGACTCCTTTATGCCGAAGGTAGGCCTAAGCATCAAATATTAATTGAGATTTAGATAAAGTGATCCAATTTATCATTATCTCTGCACATAATATGAGGGTCATCATTGGATCGTGAAACCATTTGCGTAAAAGGTGTTTTCCTATTTATGGAATGACACCATGGGTCAAGCCACCTAAGGTTTATGCATGCATGGCCTAAATTAAAGGTGGTAAAGCTCTATCTTAAGTTTTCTAAGATTTGGGTAGACGCGGACTTGGATTTTCTATATGAGAAGGCTCGTGGTTTCACAGCAGTAAAACTCCCGCTCACCTCATGTATGCGTCGAGTCTCGAAAGTAAGGTGATTTGAAAGAATTTTGAAAAAGTACAACGCACAATTTGCGTGTACATTGTGTGTAAGTGTCAGTTTTTTGAAGTGGAGGACATATGAACGGAATGTCAATTTATATAAAGCGATAAACAAATAAGCCATTTATAGCAAATAAATAATTTCTGTCACACATACATGATAAATCAAGACCAATAGGGCAAAATAAATAACAACATAAAAAACATAATTATTAACCTAAGTTTTTATGATTAAGAACGTAATAGACCCCAATAGAGTCGCCAAGCTATCGTACCCCATTTTAACACGGGTCAAACCGAGGTACAACATATTGGAAAACTTCTAATTAAATTAAGGAAGTCTCCACCTAATTAGTTATATGGTGAATTAGGAAACATATTGTAAACTAAGCGATTAAAAGAAAATAAGGACTTCATTTTAGATCGACGCAACTTAAAAGATTCTAGCTAAGATCTCTAATTATCCTAAAAGAAAGGGATTAGGCACCTTAAAGGATCCGCCAACTACGATTAACCGGCCAAACTTAGATTATATCAGGAAACCAAATATTATATTAAGAAAAATATAAGTAAAACATTACAAAAATATATACATTTTATTAATTAAAACATGCTAATTATTTATAAGAAGAATTTAAAAAAACTTTAAAAAAAATCCTCGTTATAAAATCTACTTTTCGAAAATTATCAAAGATAGCTGAAGAATAGTTGTTTAAATCTACAATAACTTAAGAATTTATTATTTATTACGATACGACTAAAATAAATAAATAAAATATTTTTTGGTAATTTAAGATCCTAAAAAGAGCCTTGCTAAGTCGGTTTGGCAAAGCTGTCAGCTTTTATTTGAAATTGATGAAAAATGGAGTTGATTTACCATATCTAAAATTATTAAAGCCGATTTTCAAGTCTAGCGATGATAAAGTCACCTACCGCAAAAACCTATATTCTATTAATTCGACATTAGTAACTAATGAGAAACTAATTTTAATTCTAAAGATAAGGCCATTTAATCTAAAATGTATGTTTTAACCTATCAAATTTCAAAAAATTTAATGTTATAAACTAAATGTCGAAGCCTAGTGATTATGCTAAGTAAAAAATCTAAGAGGTAGAATGAAAATAATTAGATTTGCTAAAATTTAAGGATTCACACCAATTCAAATAAGAACATATAAAACATAAACTTTAAATAATAATTGCGAAATGTTAAGCAAAAATAATAATAATCATCTACAAAAAATAAAAAAAGCTGAAAGAGAGGGAAAGAGACACTAGACTGCTAGACGAAAATATGTAATGTGATATTTGATCGCTTCTCTGATTTAGACAGAGATGGAGTCGAGCCATGAGACCCCAAGCGCTCTCCCGAGCGTACATGTGAAGTAAGAAAGAAGAGGATTAGAAGTATGTGTATAATTAAGATCATGACAATGTACAACACAAGTTGATGGTCATAAACAAAATTCTCATTTGGGCAAATTTAATTCGCCCAGCCATACCTATGCGGCTTGTAAAGTTTTAACAAGAACCCACTGATTGATTTTATCGTGTTCTCTATAAGAAAACTAATTTAAGTAATCATACTTGAAACTTGATAATTAGCCAATGGAAACAACACTATTGACTGTTTAATTTCCTAAGGTCATGTTCTCCAAAAAATAAAAAAACTGAACAAAGATTGCTTGGAGAAATATAACTTGATCAACATGAATTCATATATCATGTAGGCACAGAACGGTTCATAGCTTCCAACAAATGTGATAAATACCCATGCATTAGTTTAGAAAAAGCAGCACCCATTCAGCAGTTCAAGGTATAATAAACAACTAAGAACATACTAAAGATTGCTCTCCAACAAGAATATTAAAGATATAAGTCGAGCAAACACCAGAGATTAAGTACGACCAATACTTGGTGTCTTTCTTATTACCAGCGAACCTACCTAAACACTCTGAATTATTTAGTCAATGTACTGTCAAAAGAATTCCTAACAACATGATTTTTTTCACGATCTAAACCGAGGCCCTGGCCGCGACGGACATCCCGAACCGTGGAGGCCCGAGAGCCCTTCTCTAACTAGCAATCATATACACAATTCATATACTGTAAGGAAATGCGGAAAAACATGATAAGACGGAAACATGGTCATTCTTTTACTTCAGCTGAACAAATGAAAATGAGTTCATGAAACATTCAAAAACATCTGACACTAGTCTGCGAAATCTCTAACAACTCAAAAACACTATTGTCTGAATACGGGGACAAGGCCCTCAGTCGGACCATAAACCAACAATGAAATAAAAATGTCAAATCAACAAGGCCTTCCGAAATAAGGAAGGCTCACCAACTGCAAACTTCGGACAACCCAATCTACTGCTTAGCGGGACCCTGGGTCTGTGCCTCAGATCCTGAAATATAGGGGGTCAATACAGATGTACTGATACGCAGAGCAATTCAAAATAAAGTACTTTTATACAACATAAGTGAGAGAAATTCATAAAATATTTTACATACGATGTATGAAAACACATGGTCATACTGTAAAGGACTTTGAACAACTCTTTGAAATCATAACTCATTCTTTATCTTACTTCTGAGCTAGAATGTACACCCTACAAGTCTAGTACCCACGGGCTATATGGGTCCGCCATTAACTCGTCAGCCAAGCCCCCAGATTCAAGTTTGCCACAAGGATAGAGGTCCTACATACTATTCTAGTATACCAGTGTCTCAAGGACAAGTATACATTGTCCTTAGCCAATCATATCACCCGAATCGGCAAAACTCAGTTTCTAGCGATGAGCCCTTACACTCAAACGCCTTCTTTAGGTAACCATCCAACTCTCTTTAAGCCCATTTTTAACATTTTAAATTATGCATCTTTCTGAAAAATGATCTAATGTCTGAAAAATCCTGTAGTCCATTATGGTCTGAGTCTATTATGGCATTCGTCTGATTTGGTATTGTCATATCAAGACTTGCAAGTCGAATAAGACATATAGTTTTGTGTCACAGTCTTTTCATATAGTTTTGTGTCACAGTCTTTTCATTCAAAATATGTCATTTGGACCATCCAAATCATTTAAACAGTGCAAGAGAATATGTCATTCAAAATACATGACAACTTATGGAAAGGTTCTCATCTTTCAATTCTCAAACATATGGTGGCCAATCACTTTGTATTAACCAATGAACTTCCTTAAATCATCACTCTTCATTAATATAAATAAGAAAGCACCCTTTCTTCACTTCATAACCAAAATCAAGTCTTAAACAACAGTAGAAACATTCATCTCATGCTTCTCAATATCCAATCGAATAATTCATAATCATATGAAAACAAAAGGCTTTATAACAAGAGAGGGATTATGATTGTTCATGTTCTCAATTCAATATTCAAACTCAAAATACATACATACTTATATATGAATACAAATCAAATTTAGGGGAAGGCCACAAGACCAAAACATTCTCATCAAAAAGGGTTCACCGTGCATATTTGTTATTGTAACTTCAAAACCATTCGAAAATATATGATTCCATGACTTTAAACATTACTCAAAACGTTTTCAATAAGACAATGTAATTTAGGAAAACCCCACATACCTTAGATTACTTAGTGTGAAGAATAGGACCCGAATCTTGACTCGTTTCTTGGAAATCTTGGATTGAAAGGCTTGGATTCTTTCCTTGAAGGAAAACCCTAATTTCTTTTGTTATTGAGAGTTGAGAGGATTGATATGTGATTAAAACTAATAAAAGATGGATTATAATGTTTAGGGTATGATTTAAATTTGTAGGGAAGGAGTTTGGGATGGAAAAATACCAAAATATCTCTTTAAAACGACACTTTAGCGTAGGTCGGCCCTTACCGACGGCTTGAGTGACGGACCGTCACTCCCGTGACTGGACGTCGCTCAAACCGTCACAAAAAACAAGTTTTTAAGATTGTTGTTTCAAGTTGATGGCCTAGATTGACGGGCCGTCACTGGCTTGACGGTCCTTCAGTCTGGCCGTCGCACCTCGGCAGACTGACACCTCTATGGCAATCAAGCATAATGTTTTACTCCAAAATCGAATTAAGGCAAAACTAGTGGAGTTGGAAAGAATACTCAAATAACTTTAATTTGATATATAGTAGGCCCTCTAATTCGTTATATACAAGAAGTTATGGTTGACGAAAGTTGACCCAAGTTGAGACGTTCACTAAAACTTAATCGATAGAAAAGTTTTCAACTCGTCTTTGAGTTAGGAGATTTTTGTGACCTCAATTCATATTCAAAGGTATTCCCAAACTATGAAATTGATCATCACACATATATTAACAAGGAATCATTGGGTCCGGGTCTATACGCGTGGAAAAGATGGTTCAAACTTTAGCCCGAAAGTGCAGGGTGTTACAGATTTCTATAGCAGATATGATGTTCACATTTTTAGCATGAATACTTCTTAACCATGATATCTATATATATGAAATTGCATGAACTTTAACTCTGGTTTTATAATAAATGCTTACACACAAAAGTAAAAAAGATGGAAACACACAGTCAATAATTTTTTTTTCAAAAAAAGCTCTTTATACCACACACATTTTGGTCGAAGTCAAGGATTCGACGTGTCCTAAAGTGACTAATTGTGAGGCTGAAATATACTCATCTCTACTTACTATATGTAAGAATAAAGAGAAATTTTGAAGCAAACCCATTAATCACAAAGTCTAAACAAAACACCTTTACATGGTAACACGATTCAAGTATGTGACTAAAGATTAACGAAGTAACGTTCAAACAGTATGGCTGATGACCTTTTAAACAATCCTATATGAGCATATTTTATAAACTATAAAGATGGAAAGAATGAGTTAATTTCCAGAAATAGATTTTAGGCAGCAACACATGAGCTTAAAACATGATTCATGGATCAAAACCATTGTTTACTATAAGAACAAAATCACTAAAAATCATTAAAGCAAGCTGAAACGCAAATGAGTTCTAACTTTGATATTCAGTCATGGTGACAATATAGATTACCAAACTAAAATCTAATCACTAGATAACACATACAGTTCATGATTTCACGTCGTTTCTAGTTTACTATCAAAAAGAATTCTTAATTGCTCACTTCATAAGCCTCTTGGTTATGAGGGACAACACACTCAATTCAGATGGCAAAATATTTGAGTACATAGTAGCAATAATGGGAAGAAACTTATTGCACTCAACTTATCATTTGTAATCGTGAGGAGAAAAAAAGATTATCGAGTTAATGATGAGTGGTCATTTTACCACTCATTTACGTTCAAATTAGTACACACTACAATGATTTAATGGTATGGATGAGACAATTTTGTCATTTGAATGCACTAATTCCCACATTTTGCAGGTATATATGTGATAAGAATAAAAGGAGTAAAATGAGCTGAAAAGAGATCAAAAGGGGAAGAGAAATGCAAAAGCTGAAAAAGAAGGAGGTGAATCTAACCCTCATTTACTGCGATCGCGGTATGAGGGTCGCAATTGCGAATAGTCAAGCTTGGTCAACTGTCCGCTATCGCAATGGTCTTACAGTGGTCGTGGTAGACGCGATCACGATATGCATAGGGGAAATTGTGTAATTTTCTGTAGCCGACCCCAAATCCCATATAAGGCAAAAATCCTTTCTTATTTGGGATTCTACACTTTGAAAAAAGTAAATTTGGAGACTCTGAAACCCTACCAAATTGGGAAAACTATTGTATTTAAATTTTCAATTTGATTTTGGAGCAATTGAAGTTAAATTGAAGAGGATTCTTGTTTGAAATTTTCATGGAAGCATTGAATGATCCGTTTGGTATATCTTTTGTCCCTAACTTCATGAGTAGCTAAAAATCTATCTTGAGATTATGTTGAAATAGGATACAAATATGCGTGGGTTGTGATTTATTAGTGTAGATTCTTGATTATTGATTATGGATTTCACTAATGCTTGCTTGATTTAGTTGGGATTTATGGCTGAGAATCCCAAATTTCTAAAATGGATTTGTGGGTGAAAACTTTAAATTTTCAAAAGCTCACATCATCCTTGAAAGAAGGGTGTGCGTGTACTTTTGGATCCTATATCATCCTTGAAAGAGGGATATGAGTGACAAGGCAATAGTGACCAATAGTTAGATGTAGTTTGTTCTCTTTTCACTATCTTAGAAATAAGGGTGGATTGAAAATTAGCTAGATCTTGGGCATCATCCTAGAAATAGGGGTGCCCAATTGAGGTATTTGATGATTTTACTTGCCATATCCATGAGGTATCCGAAAGGATCCATGAGTGATAATCTTGAGGTTTGGTTGAAAGATTAGCCTCAAGAACTGCTAACTTAACCTACCCATGTAGTTGATGAATAGAATTTGCATTCAATTATCATAAACCCATGCATTATTTGCCTCTAGGAAGACATAATCCCAAAACTTGTCTCATAGTGGAATCTTAGTCACATTTGTTGTTTGATTTGATTTTGGTAGCATAATTTTCCACCCCCCACCCACCCACCCAATTTTAATTCATACATTTCATTTCGATTACACTATGGGCATACACTTAGACACTCTCGACACACATAAGGTTTGAAGACTAGACTCACTCCTCGAGGATTCAACCTCAACGTAAGTTGAACTTTATTAAAAATGATTTTCCTATATCAAAACTACGATATAGGTGAGCGTGATCAGTTAACACTTTGATTCTATTTATATATACAGTTGGTAACAAACAAAACAAGTAAAAAATCTCTATTTCATCAAATTTTGCCTCTGCTAAGCTAAAAGGAGGGCTGTAGATTATCCAAAAAAAATGTGTCTTAGTCAATTTTGAAAATTTCAAACAGAACATTACAATCAAATTTAGACTTACAACTTCACATTTTTGACATAGCTAAAACTTAGATCAGATACTTTGCCGATTTTGGATTAACGAAATCGTACAATAATGACTTTCAAATAAACTGACTATAAACTGATTTTTCAGATGTGCTGAACCTGAGACGGAGATGAGTAAGCTAGTAAAAGAGCTTTTTATTCACACACAAATCCTCAAAGCATAGCAAAGTGATCCCATCTCCTTAAATGTTCAAGTTTATTTTTTAAAACCTCTTGACATACAGGTTCCGACGGATTTCAAAACATAACAACGTGAACGACATACTTATTCACCAAAGTAGTTTCTTTAAATATCACCAGTTATCGTTAACCCTTTTTTTGTACAAATTGAAACTACAGAAAATAGTGAAAAACCAACACATCCAAATAGGTAGAATTTCGACAAAGTGAAAAGACTATTGAACGACTACATTTTTATTTCCAGGAATTGAACCGACACGCAAGGTGAATGTTATTACTGACCTTTTGTGGAGAAGCGAACTAGGGCTTTCCGTCGGAGATTCGAACTCAAACTTCAAACTCGAAAAGAGAGCAAGAAAAACAAAGAGAAAATAAAAATATGAACTTCCTAATGTTTAGTGCTAAATTGATAATTGATGATTCTTGACCCCTGCTCTTGTTGATGCAAAATGGGAGCCCAAAGACTCCTTTTATAGAAAATTTGAGGGGGTTTCCAACTGTCCTCAAGTGAGGCCTCAATTTGAATTCTTGGAAAGGCCCCAAATCACAGAGAAAAATTGGAGTTAGAGAAAAGATTAATTTTTCCAGTTGATGTAAAAGGGAGAAAAGGACGATTTGAAAGCTTCCCTTTCGTACCCATAGAATTAAGGGATTAACGCTCCTAAATATAGTAGTCTTTGTTGTTCTTCACCTTTTCAGGGACATCAGTGGTGAATGAAAGTTTTTGCAGCTTTGATTTGATAAAAAAAAAAAAAAAGAATAGAAAAGATATAAAGTTGATGGAAAAGCTATGAAATTGATGGATGTGGGTTGAAAGGTGAAGGAGAAGGTGGAAGACCATCGAAATTGCTATTATGATGGACAGAATGGCAAGTATCAATGTCTGTGGAGAAGAAAGAGATTTAGGGGTGTTGAGTCAGCTAGTTCAGCTGTGTTTAATGGAATTTTGGGTCGGGTCAAGGTCCAATTGGGTTGGGTTGGGTTGGTGGTATAGTCATAGGTTTTTCATTTGGGTTGCTGTTTAGGCTGAAAAATAAAGAGTAAATGGCCCAAATTGATAAGTTAATTAATTTAATTATTCCAAATCGATTTCACTTGATTAATTCAGCGATGCTTATTTTGCTCTAATTAATCTTCTCAAAAGCGTTATGTATGTATATATATATAAAGAAATAAAATGATAATTTAAAATATATTTATTTATTTATTTATTTTTCTCCGAACAAATTTATAAGATGTGATATTAATATTTTAATAGCAAAGATAAGAAAAAGTATCATTTTCAAACTGTTAATTTTAGAAACAAAGAAAATATATATTGCAAAAAGTATTCAAAAATTCTAAGCATCGAGAAATTAATTTTATGAAAAAGGAGAACCAAAATTGGATGTCAACAATAGGAAAAGCGAATAATTCTTCATGCAGCTTTAGGTGGTGATACTCGCCAAGCAGATTGGTATTTCTTTTATTTCATCTATCTCTATCTTCGTATCATTAGAATGTAAATGAAATGCTATTTTATCGTGCTCCTTGCAAATGTACTTATAATGTGCTTTACAACTTTAATGTCTAAACAAATCTCTACATTCACATGACAATTAAACTTACAGAGTAAAAATAAATTATAAGGAGCAACTCATATATTATCAAGAAAGTGTCCTCTAATTTTCACATTTTATTATTATTTCGTCTTTTAGATATTGGGTATGATTTTTTTCCTTTAGTTTTTTGTTCTACAAACTCCTTCGAATACTTATGTTTACAGTAACTCTTTTTTTTTCACACAAGAATTTATTGGATTCAAACTACCACAAGGACCATGCATCATGTGTTGTGTAACAAGTGAGTATAGATAGAGATTTATTTTCTCATCAAGCAACTCAACACACACGAACAGATCATATGCTTCGGGAGTTAGTAATTTATAATTCTCATCAAGTATAATAAAAAAGTGAGCATGTGAAAATTCTAGTTTTTGAAATTCAACGGTGTACATAAATGCTGCAACTTTTCAAATATGACTTTTCAGTATATCATTTTTCAATTCTTCTAACTTTGATCTAAACACTCGACTAACCAAACCATGTCTATTTGGTGATTCATCACTTGGCAAAAGATTTTCTTCTATTTCAGGTCAAGAAAAATTATATGTCATGGTAAAAAATATATCAAATTTTTCAAAACGTTGTACTAATACAATAATATCCATTTATTACCTGCGCATATCCCTTGCGCCTCCTATAAAGATAAGAGAAAGTATGCGTTGTTTTTCTATTTTTGAAGTTTCTCTTTCTCCACGTCGTAAAATATCTAAAATTTCTTCTAATACATTTACTTTGAATAAATCTTGATTAGAAGAAGTAAAGTCAAATTTTTGACTTTTAATTTTTATCCATTCATCTACTATGTATTGTTGAAATAATCTTTCTGAATGTAAGATTATATTTACATCATCTCTTATTTGTAGATGATAACAATAATATTCACGACAAGAGATAGTGTCTCTTTTCGTTTTTCTTTTTGCATAACTTTTAACCTTCATACTAAGAAGACCATCAATTGAAGACATATTCATTACATTTAGTAATTGTTTTTGCTCACAATATATTCGTGTAGACGTGCTGGACGAATGCTAAAAAAAATTAATACCACAATGCCAATCATTTTGATCATATAAAAATAATAAAGGATATTGTAATGGATCATAACAATCATAATGATAATTTACTAATTGACTTCTATCACTTTTTATATATATTCGGATATGTGGTGTGGAAATAGTATTATTGGTATCTTGTTCAATCCATATGCCTGCAACTTTTGATACAGTTGGTAAGTTATATATTCGTTAATCTAAACAAGAATCATACTTAAGTGCAATATAAAAATCAAATAGTTGTGGCACATTTATCAAAGGTTTCAAAAATATAGAGTACGAATTATTTTTAATATGTCCATTAAATTTGTAACGATACACTCATTTAGTTTTTCTTACCTCATTCTCACTATTAAAGAAATACAACTGCAGATTTTTTTCTTTTTGATTTATCGAAATTACATCATTGATGAAATAATACATTTGTCCTTGAATCCAAAAAGTATAAATATCATTATTTTTTTCACCAACTCTTTGTCATAAGATACCCCGAAAGAGGTGAATGCAAATATGTTATCGTATAAAATGTTTTGATTCCTCTGTATTTTCTAGATAAAGCTTTTTTAATTCTATTGAAATTTCATGTGAAGTTAATTGAATAGAACCATTGCTACAATAAAATGCATGTGGCTCAAATTCAAATTTTTTAGCTTTACAAAATTGATTTTTTAAAATATCTTTTAATTTAATGTAACTTGTTTTTAATGACATAATAGTTGAGCAACTAGGTTCTATTGAATCATACCTTGTATATGAGAAATTCAAAATGAGGACATAGTAATTTGTGTATAATATTATTATTAATTGAATTAATAAATAGCTTTTGAGTAATAATTATTAATGATCCTATTTATCTCTGCCTGCTTCTAATGGGGGCATTGATTCTCTTCTAGGAAGAGATCTTTGTTCAGCGAAAATGTTAATAGAACTGGAAGACGATGCAATAGTTGTATCATTGTTCATCGAACTTTCAGACAATCGTTGTTTTTTTAATTCTGCTCTTCTTGCTCGTCGATGCTAAAAAAGGACCTTTTTTTTTCAAGCAGTATCGTTCTATATAATTCACGTCTTCTAGCATTATTTGTCGGCGTTGATTTTTTAAAAGTTTGATCAATTTTACAATCTCTATTACTCGATATTTTTGCGATTCAGTTTTTTATATGAAGTCTTGGAGAAAACAATAAGAGTAAAAGTTTATTACACATTTCATATAAAGTAATAATTATATTTGTGCAAGGCATGTAATTTAAAAAAAAAATATAAGAGGCATTCATTAACAAGAAAAAATAAGCATTTAATATTTTATATATAAAAAAATTATAAAGTAAGATATTTATAATTAAAAAAAGAAATTTAATAAATTATACTTACCACACAGTCAAATAGACAGGGGCGTACAAACAGCTAGCACTGAAGAGAGAAAACTGTAAAATAGACAGTTCAAGATATATAAATTTAATAAATTAAAAAATAAAATATGCAATTTTTTTAAAAATAAAATGTGAAGATCTAAAGTTAGTATCACTGGAATATCTATAAAAATTTTAAAAAATGAAAAAAATTTAAAGTTGGTATCATCGAAATAATAAAAAAACTTTGCTTTAATATCTGAGACCTCACATGTTTTAACTTATGTTTTCTGAAAAAAAAAAAAAAATGGTTCGAAATGTGTAGAAATTGTCCAAGCATGCTTTCGCTGGTCGCATAACAACAACTTTATCGGTTACTTTAAGATTACTTTTCATGAAAAATGAGGAGCAATTTTAATAAAGGTTAAATTTTGCTAATTATGAGTGCTCCAAACTGTTGATCTTTCAGAAGTACACATATTAATATACCAATGATGTACAGTTTGACATTCAGTCTTGTCTTGAGCAATGAGACATGATTTTTATACATAAATCATGCTGCAGATGTGATATGAGAGGTTGGAATAGGACCAAAAGCAAATGTGAATCCCTTATTTCCTTCTGTGCAAAGTAAGTATATGCCAATTTTGGTTATGCTGCGGAGTTAAGTCTAGTTGTGTTGGTATCCAAGTAATGTGGGTTTAAACTTATAAGATAACCCAATAGTGAAGTACTCAAATTGTAACTTATGATAATTATTAACAGTCTCAAAAAAGGAAGATCAACATATTATTGTGAGATCATAAAAGAAAGCCTAAAAAGAAGAAGGAAGAAGAGATGACATGTAATAACAGAACACGAAAACAGACTACATATAACAAATTCATTAAAACAGCTAGTCACTGAAAATTTGTTGTATTTGAAATTAAATTTCAAAATCAAATTGTGGTAAACTACAGGATCAACAACTAATAAATCTCAATCAAATTGAAGCTAGCTATATGAATCTTCACTATGTATGTCTCTCCATATAAGCTATATCCAAGCTTGTAAATACATAAGTTGAGAAAGGACTTTGAAATCACATGAACAAGAACTTTTCATACTAAGTGATGAAAAAGGAACATGTTGTAATGGTCACCAGATATAAATTCTTTATTGTAACCTATACAATGTTTGATTTTTGGTTAGTATAATCTCTATATATCTAATGCAGCTTTTGATTTTCTTTATTGGACTCAACATAAGTAATCTGGAGCTTACTATCGAAATCAGATGTCATATTAATAATATTAGTACAATTACTCTATAGCAAGCTGATCTATATTAAGAGCATATAATTGTATAGCAAGTTCCTCTATTGGATATTAATGAAACTAATATTCATAACCACTAGAAAGGAAGATCAACACATTATTGTGAGACTTTTTACCTCTTTGATTGTTCTTTATATTCCCATGTTCTTAATCTTTTTCTTCATTTATTCATCATAATTGATTTACGATTTCTCTGTTATTAGTGTATTTTTATTTATTTATTTTTGTATTCTTTATCGATTTTATTACCTCGAAAGTTTAATATACGTTTTTATTTTATGAGTGTTTGAGAAAATCAGAGAACTCCTCAAAAAAATCAAGATTTCAAGGAAAAAGTGTTCCATCTGATCTTTGAACGCTCGAACTTCTTTCAAATTTGAAGCGTGGCCATTTTGAAACTTTTCTCTCTATGCAACTCTTTTAGAAGAGTTGTAATAGATCTCCTAAAATCATCAGTTGCTTTGTTTGTATCTTTATAAGAAAAGTGTTTCACCAAGGATATTGGACCTGAAAATGATTTACATTCAAAATCAAACATCCCATGATTTTTCAAGGCAAGCTCTCTGTCTAGCAGTAGACACCAATTTTAACTTTAAAATATTAGTTAAGATAAACGTGACAGTCCAAACAATCAAGTAAACTTCTAAATTAAGTCAATTTCTTAATTTTGTAGTCATGTAATCTAGTATATACAAAATTAGATTCAAGCACCAGAACTGTAAAATAATAGCTAAGTCCTTGCACTATGATATTCTCGATGTCGCCTCTATCTTGTTTTTATTTATTTTTCTTATTTTTTCCCCTTAAATAATGAGCTATGTCAGTATTGCAAAAAAGAAACTACGGGTGTGTTTGGTATGAAGGAAAATGTTTTTCATGGAAAATATTTTTCTAGAAAATGTTTTCCTGGAAAACAAGTTGATTTCTTACTTGTTTTCTTATGTTTGGTTGGTGGATGAAAAATATTTTCTGGAAAATATTTTTTAGTATTTGATTGGTGAATGAAAAAATATATTTCGAAAAATTCATTTTAGTGTTTAGCTAAAGCGTAAAAATACATTTTAGAATCCTTTTTTAAAAAATAAATTAAAAAAAATTAAATCTTTTTTTGGAAGGGGGTTGGTTGGCGGGGGGGTGGGGTGGGGGGTGGGGATGTCAGAATAGATAGTAGGGGTGGGGTAAGAAAAAGTTTTGAATTTCTTTTGTGAAGAAAAAAAATTAAAAAATTGGTCCGGGAGGGGGGAGGGGGTTAGTAGGAGCTGGAGATCAAGGTAGGGGAGTGAGGGGGGGAAGGGGGAAGAATTTTTGTTTTTAAAAAAATATTTTGTTTTTTTAAGGTTGGGGTGGGGGAGGGGGGGAGGGGTGGGGGCAAATCTCACTTTGTGGGAATACCATGGATTTGTTGTTGTTGTTGTTGTAAGGTTGGGGGGTGGGGTGGGGGGAAGGGATGGGAGAGGGGGCTGGTAAGGGGGGTGGGGTGGGGGGGAAAGGATGGGAGAGGGGGCTAGTAAGGGGGAGGGGGGTAAGAGAAAAGTTTGAATTTTTTAATAAAATGTAGATATTATTTTTGGAAGGAGGTTGGTAGGGGTGGGGATATGAGATGGACTAAGAAAAAAAATTAAAATACTTTTAAAACAATTAAATATTTGGGGTGGGGGTGGGGATAGGGGTAAGGGTGGTGTCGGGGTGATAGGGTAATGGGGTCGGGGTAGATGATTTTGAGAATTGTACGAACATTTCAACTTTAAAGTGAGGTTGAAAGAAAGTTTTGAAAAATTTTCCTTACTTTTTGAAGGGAAGTCATTTTTTTTAGATTTAAGAAAAATAAGTTAGTTTAAAAAACATTTTTCAAAACATATAAGCCAACCAAACATAAGAAAAATGATTTTCCTTCGTACCAAACACACCCTACAAGTAAAAAACACCAACAATGCTGCTCGCTCTTTCTAAGCACAAAAAGGCAAGTAGAAAAACTTTATAATTCACACAAAATAGTAGTACAATTTTCTTCACTTCACATCAACTTCAATGCTATTATAAATTTTACTACTTCCACCCATTCTCAAGGAATTAACCATCACTAAGAAAGAAGAAACTAAGTGTTTGGTAATATATTTTAGAAGTAAGACTTTTTCAAAACATTTTCAAGATAGGATATTTTTGGGACGTCCACACAGAAATTTTAATTTTATTGTAGATCAACTGTCAAAATTCACAACTTCAAGAATCAAATTTTCAAGTTTAAAGTTCAAAATCAATGACAAAATAAGAGTTAATACTGCTACTAACACACATCTAGTCTGCATAAAACAACAAATCAAGATCACTATCAATTTTAGCATTAGGGTAACTACTAAACCCCCTCTTCCCAAACAGACGCACACACAAAAAAAAAACTTTCATTCAAGAACTACACACAACTAAAACCAACTAAAGTTAAAAATATAAATTTTTAGTGCATTATTTAGTTGTTATATTAGAGAAAATAAGACCCCAGTCCCTAGCTCATTTTCAGAAAATGAAGAAACTTGGGGAGGGTAGAATGTATGCATATTTTATCTCTATCGTATGGAGGTAGATCGGTTATTTTCGAAAGACTCAACTAAAATGTAGCAAATCAAAGTAGTAATGAAGATGAATAAAAAGAAAAGAAACAAATAGTAGTGAAAAAATATGATAACTAATAAAAAAAATAAGGCGAAATAGTAAAGAAAACAAGGTGCGACCTCCTAAATATAATAAATAATAGCAGATAAAAGTCAAAGGTTACGTGAATAGAATAACATTATCACAGACTCAGAATCATAAACAGCCGCCAAACATAAGACAACAGGAATATGTTAATATTGATACAACACTCAACCACCAACTTAATTTCTGTATAATAATAAATTCTAAGATCTAAAAAATTAAATATGCAAAATATTGTTAGGAAAAAATGAGCAGATTTAAAGTAAGTTTCATTAAACTAAGAATTAGGAGAGTTGATAGAAGAATGGAGACAGTACAATGATCTTACTTGTTGTGCATTTGAGAAATTCGAAGAGTTGATATTCATACGTAAAAATGAATTTCATGAGCTTATTTAAACGTATATATATGGGATAGTTTCTAGAAACTTTGTGATGGATATTTAAAAACCTGTAGATAGAGTAGTGAACAAATACCATAATATCTGTGTTTAAAAAAATAATACTTATTGAATAAAATAACTATTATACCCCTGACCTTACTTCTACTCACTACTGGTGAAGGTGAAAGCGTGGAGTTGCTGTGGTGCTGCGTCTTTTTAGGGCTGCACTACCATTTTTCGACGGTGCCTTCGATAATTTTTTTTTTAATACATAAATTTCTTAATAATGACTTGAAGGAGGGACAATTTGATAAAATCATTAGAAAATTAGGATGAAAATTAAGTGTAAATCTAACCTAAAATTGGAGAACCAAATAAGAAATATTTTTAACAAAAAAGAAAAAAGCAAGAAATAATTAATTACATCATGTATAGCAGTGTAGTTATCCCAATTAAATAAGCTCGCCGAGTTTGGTTCAAAGTTGAGGGTCGTCGTCTTGTTCCCGTCTCATGAAATGAAATCCCATTATATATCGGTATTCACCCGTCCCAAGGCAACGAGAACAGTATCCAAGCCCACTTCCACCACAAGTCTTGCACCATTTTGGCCATTCTCCTCTTGGAAGCACTTCTAGATCCACAAAGTTAGTCCTCCCTCTCCCATGGCAATTGTAGCACTTGGCTCTCCCAGTCCCTTTACACACAACACAAGGAGGATCTGGCTGCTTTCTTCTTACTTTGCGTACATTCGACTCAGTTCTAACCACCCAACACGGCTTTGAAACGGAAAGGGGAGGAGGAGGAACCTTTGGATTGCTTAAATTGGGGGCTTCCCCTCTAATGGTGCTAGTAAGGAAGCAAGTCAATCTTATCACCCCCATATTCTTTCTTTGGTACACATACAAAATTACAAATGGGGGCAGCAGATGGAACCAAAGTTCTCATAAAAGAAAATCTATGGGCTCTAATATTGTGGCCCTTGGGCCCAACACTCGCTTGGCCCATTTATCTGTCTTCTCGGGTAAAAATATCAAAGGCAAACTGTAAACGGATAACGAAACAGACCGGCAATTCAAGCTGATGATAAGCAGACATGCCACTTCTTCTTCTTCCTTGTAACTCTTCCTCTATTTTCAATAATCCAATTCTACTCCTCAACACTTCTCTTATTTACAACACTGCCACCCAATTCTCACCTTTCCCCAAATGCCCACTTGCTAAAACCCCAAAAAAATCTTCCAAGAATCCATCATTCCATTGGGATTCTCAGTTAAATTTGCACACCCATGTCTTGTTTTGCTCTAAAAATGAAATCTTCGAAGAATTTAGCAACACCCAAGTGAATGAATCGCCTGAAAGTGAAGTGTCTGAAGAGCTTGAATTGCTTAATAAGCCATATTTAAAGAAAATTAACAATGGGGTTGGTGTAGACGTAGAGGAAGGGGAGAAGAAAGTTAGTAAAGATGAAGTTTTGGAGCCATTTTATAAGTTGTTTAAGTCTAGTGAGTCTAATGAGCAAGAAAGTGACAATGAACAGGAGGAGGAGGAGGAGGAGGAGGAGGAAGAGAGTAAGAAGGTTAGTGTAGAGTATTACGATGTGAAACCGGGTGATTTGGTAGTTGGTGTTGTGGTTTCAGGAAATGAGAATAAGCTTGATGTGAGTATTGGTGCGGATTTGTTGGGTACTATGTTAACTAAGGATGTTTTGCCTTTGTATAATAAAGAGATGGAGTATTTGTTGTGTGATTTAGAGAAGGACGCCGAAGAGTTTTTGGTGAGGGGGAAAATTGGAATTGTGAGTTATGATGAGGCAGTGAGTGGTGGGGAGTTGATGTCAGGGAAGCCTGTTGTGGAGCCTGGGACTGTTCTATTTGCTGAGGTTCTTGGAAGAACTCTTAGTGGTAGGCCATTACTGTCGACGAGAAGGCTCTTTAGACGCACTGCTTGGCATCGAGTGAGGCAGGTTCTTTTCTCACTTTCTTTCTTTTGTAATATGCAAAGTTTGAATTTGCATCCTACTTGTCAAGCATATGTATTTCACAAATTATCACAAACGCAAGTTATTACTTTGTCTAAATTTTGATAAGTTCTTCAGTATAACAGAACATCATAGTTGTGGAAGCTGTTGTTGGAATCCTTTTTTTTTTTTTTTAAGTTAATGGTCGAGTAAGAAATAAGAGTAGTAGATCATATTCGAAGAATAAAAACTAGAGTAATTGGAATTCATAGTTGTGATACATTGTTGTGGATCTCGATCCAAAGGTTCTTTCTTGATCTAGCTACAAGGATGGGGCATTATGGAAAGATTAAAAGTGGATAGGGACTTGATGTTTTAACTAGTCCAATCAATCGGCTGTGCTTCAATCCCAAACTAGTCGGGATTAGCTTTATGTTTTTCCTTATTAGTGGAACTGCTAAAGCACTCTATGCTTTATAATCTCGATCTTACCATGAATTGTTCTAGATCATTGTTATTCAATGCTATTATTTCTTCACTTAAATTTTTAAAGGGATAATCCTGCCCTGCAATTTCATCAGGGAGATATTAGAAACTTGTTAGAACTATGAATCTGTACTCAAAGTTCAAAATTAGATTACCTTGTCCATTCTGAGCATGATTATACTTTCATCTTTATTGCTTGGTTGTCTTTTTTGTTGCACTGCTGACTGGAGGAGGCACTGGTCCTATCTTTCGTTCCGGAATTGTTTTTCCTTAACAAATATCGTAAAAGGCATGTGTTATTCTCCTATGTTTGAGCCTGAGTGACTTATCAATCAGTCAACTTTGCGCTCTTCCAAATTGGTTCAGGTCGATTATATGAATCCTCTGTATCCATTGCTCTCTATTCAGGTTCATCGCATTCCTATAGTATATACTAAATAGAAATAGGGACTTCATGAATGTTCTAAATGTTGCTGCAGAAACACAAAAATTTGGCTCTAAACATATATGCTATTGATAATATTATTCCTCATAAGCACCAAATGTCATCATCATATATTCTTCATTCGTAAATTTGGAACCTGAAAAGCAAAAGAATAGTTGTCTTTGTGCCCACCGCATTACTTTATCAAAAATTTGGGACCTGAAAATCAGCGTATTTTTCCTATTCACCAGACTTTGATACTTTTCCACATTTTAGATTGTAAATTAGGAGAATGTTTTTGGGTACTGTCGTTTGAACATCTTGAGTAGCTCTATCATTGACCTGTTTACATGCGCAACTTATGTTGATAAATGCTCTATCATTGACCTGTTCCTAGTATATTTACTTCATCAAATTTCTATTCTAATTTGTTTTATCCTAGGGCTTTTAGCCTAATAACTTAGCATTTTTACTATTACTATGCCACAGATTAAACAACTAAATGAACCTTTTGAGGTAAAGATAACAGAGTGGAATACTGGTGGTCTTCTTACAAGAATAGAGGTAATCAAGTCACCCTTGCCTCCATGACTGGTGCAGGTCTATTTCTGTGTTAAACAGGTTGAATGTTGTTGTGCAGGGTTTACGGGCTTTTCTTCCAAAGGCTGAATTAATGAACAGAGTTAATAGCTACACCGAGCTGAAGGAGAATGTAAATTGGAACCTTTTAGCTTTCACCAATCGCGATTATTGTGTTCCTCACATTTAATTTACCTCTGTATGGACTTCATTAAACATTTTTTCTGCTGCATTTAAAACAAGTGACATTCTATCCTCTCTCACAATTCAACTACTAAACTAAAGTGCTTTGAGGCGCTGCCTTTCTTAATAACAAATGAAATCACATTTATCAAGTTGTAACAAAGATATGTAGGAAGCATAGCTATTGTATATGTTGCAGGCCACATTCTTCTAAGCTCACTGGGTGCATACCAAATGGTAAGTGGCAAAGTGCTGCTTCTTAGGCATCTTTCCCATAAATATAAGATTGTTATAAAAATACAATAAAACAGAAAGCGCATATTTTTGGTGGCCAGAATGTGCTCTGCAATATGTAATCATTTCGTGCACCCAAAGGTGTGGCCTAGTGGTCAATGAAGTGGGTTGAAAGCCTGAGGTCTCAAGTTCGAATCCTAGTAGAGAAAAAAACACTAGGTGATTCTTCTCATCTGTCCTAACCTTCATGGACCGAGTTACCTGATATCTATTGCTGGTGGGAGGTAGCAGGTATCTCGTGGATTTAGTTGAGGTGTGCGTAAGCTGGCCTGGGCACCACGGTTATCAAAAAAAATGGAAACATTTCGTGAAATCTCCACAATGTACATCTTCTGCTCCATCTTGACCTGGATTGCTTTTATATTTATGTCTGCTTATTATATCTATTTCTTGTTAATTCAGGTGGGGCGTCAAATTAATGTGCTTATTACCAGGATAAACGAAGACACTAATGACTTAATACTTAGTGAGAAAGAAGCTTGGGTTAGTTCTTGTCACCATGATTCCCTAGTTTCCTGTGCATAAATATTTCATTATTTTTGCTATTTATGCTGTTTATCACATTTTTCTTTTGTTGGGGGTGGGTCCTTTCTTCTCTTGCCTTTTCAAATTCTATCAAGATTTCCCTCCTCCAATTATTTATTGTTTGAGAACCTCTCTTGATTATTTCCTTACTATATATCTTTTCGTCTTGGATTCCACAGCAAATGTTGAATCTGCAAGAGGGGACCCTTGTGGAAGGAACAGTGAAAAAACTTTTTCCCTTTGGTGCACAGATAAGGCTTGGTGAAACAAACCGAAGGTAATTTACACTAAGCTTCTCACAGGAAGGAGTTGGACTTAGCTGTTGGTTGGTACTGGCATGTAAAATTAAGAAACTTAATAACTCTGATGTAGAATAGCTTTGAATTTTTGCGGTTGGAGCATGGGGCAAAATGTGATTGACATTTCTTATCTCATTTTTATGCACAATGAGGTAGAGTTGTAGAGTAATGTAAAGCACTATAGTTGTTCAATATCAGGTAGAAATTAAATTGTTTCGAGGGAAAAGGTCCAAATATGTACAACCTGAAATTGCGCAATTTTGCCCTCCATTGCAGTTTTGACCCATTCATACTTTGTTGTTAGAAAATCGTCTCATATTTACTCGTCATTAACGGAAACTCCAGTGTGAAATGTGTGGACTCCGCGTGTCCAAATTCTTTGAGAAAAAGGTTCAAATATACCCCTCAACTACGACTAAGGTTTAAATTTACCATTATATTGTAGCTTTGTTTGAGGTCAAGGCAAAAATGAGACTTATTCCTAGTGGTGAGGTAATATTGGGCCAAATGTTTAACGGCGGGCAAAGTTCTCAATTCTGGATAATACAGGGGCCCATTTGACCCTTTCCTTGCTTCAATTAAGAGGCACTATTAATCCTATCTTGCGATTCAAAAAAAAAGAAGAAGAAAGTTCTTGTTTGGTGTTTTGAATCTTATATGCTCGTCTTACTTTCAATTGATTGATGCGTGAACTTGGTTCTTAATGATAAATTTGAAAAAAAAAATAGTAGGATATATCTTCGGTTTGCAGGCTTTCTGTTGATTTTATCTGTATTTTCTTGATAGTGAAATTTGTGGAATTACCATGTTTTATGGCATGTCTACACTTGTATTGGATTATTGTATCTATTTCTGTAATTCCCTTACGATGGAACTCTAGATGCATGTGCATATGTTTAAGAAGCAGTAGAGGTGATGGGGTTGGGGAGTCTAGCTCCTGTGCAATTCAATTAAATAGCATTGTGATTGTTGCCCGAATAGCTGTCATTCAGGTGTTTTAATTCAAGAGATATGTTTAGGAGTAGGAAAGAAGAGATAAAGTATTGTACATTCTTGGACTAAAGCGAGCCATGCTCTTTTTTCTTCCAGAAAAAGAATGCAACTTGTTCACATTTTTATACGGTTTTTCTTTTCAATTCTCAGTGGCTTGCTACACATCTCAAATGTCACTCGAGGCCGGGTTACTTCCATGGGTAACTTGTTGGCAGTTGATGAGAAGGTGAAAGTTATGGTTGTGAAATCAATGTTTCCAGACAAAATATCTCTCAGGTATGTGGTAGAGAATTTGCCTGATTATGCCTATTCAATGGTAGGGATAAACGCACCTATATGCTGATAACAGTTGTGGCTTATGGATTACCTTAATCCCTTTTGTATGCATGCCCTACCATGCTTGGTTATGTTTCGACTTTTTGATATTTGAAATGGGAAGTTTTCAACTAGTAGTGTGTTGCTTGTAATCTCTAAATCTTCAAAAAGTGTTTTCAACTATCACATTTATCCATGTCCTATTTAACTTCGAAATAATCAATTTACTATGCAAGGCATACGAGTAGTTTCCCTAACTAGGAAATTTTTTTGGAGATCCTAAGATCGTATCTCATTCACCCCACTTATGGAGACCAAATTTACCCTTCCCCCTGACCTACAACAGACCAAAAATTACAATGCAACAACTGTGCCTTAATTATAGTTAGTCGGGGTAGGCTATATGAGTATTCAGTGTCCATTTCACTTCATTTGAAATGAACCTCCTAGGTGCCCACTACTCGGTGGCCGTTATAATCACTCTTAGCTCAAAGCATTGCTTATTATGTACGTTGGGTCATTGAACATCTTTCATCGTTCATTAATGTCCTTTCCCAGGTAATACTCACCTAACTAGAGTTAAAATTCGTGACTCAAATTTTGGATGTGGGATATAAACATGGGATTATAGTTCTCATGTGAGTTTGACTGTGAACGGTTATCAATGTGCATGGCATGGGCAACCAGTTTGGATCAAATAGCAATTTCGGAATTTCCAACTGAAGCTCCGGTTTTTTCCAGTTTCTACTTCTTCAATGTTGAAACTGCAAGAATGATTAATGATTATAAAATTTTTGATGGTCCAAATTGTCATTATACTACTGTGGTAAGCCTTCCCCTCTAATATTATTTAGAAAGAATCGATAGTAATGAGTTCAAATGATGAAAAGTTGTAAAAATAGTAATATTTGTGTGGGCTAATTTTCGAAATCTTGGAAAAATTTTCTAGAGATTATGTTAATCACAACATCAACATACCTAGTGTAATCCCACAAGTGGGATTCTGGGGGAGGGGTGATGTACATGTAGACCTTACCCCTACCCCTGCTTTATGAAGCTAGAAGTTATGTTAATTCTGGCTGGAAAATTGAGCCAACTTTTCCACTTCAAGTGAATGGGAGATGAAACATAAATCTTGTGCGCTTTATGTTTAACAAAAACATCATACCCTCCCACAAGTGTGGTCTGAAGAGGATAGTGTGTACGCAGACCTTACCCCTGTCATGGGAGGTAGAGAGGCTAATTTTGATAGACCCTCGGCTCAGAAACTTATAGGAGCGAAGAAACCAAGGCAAAATACTAAACAAGGCATGACAAAACATTCTGAAAAAGAAACAATAACTACAACAAAATAATATAATAATCGAAGTACAAGGAATATTAAGTAGTAACACAGATCGAAGAAGCCAAAAACTACAACGGAGTAATACTAAAACTACTAGTATGGAAGGATAAGCAAGACTACCCTCAACTATCTACTAACCTTCACCCTAATTTGTGTCCTCCATAATCTCCTATCCAATATTATGTCCTCGGTAAGCTAAAGTTGTGTCATGTTCCGTCTAATCACCTCTACCTCAATCCATGACCAACCTTTCACACCTATGCATTGGGGCATCTTGCATCTCCTCTTCACATGCCCGAACTATCTCAGTCTCGCCTCATGTATCTTGTCATCCACCAAGGCCACTTCCACTCTGTCCCCGAGATCTTCATATTTTATGTTCATATTTTTATTTAATGTTCTTTTTTGCATTAGTTAAGAGGGTGTCTCCGAAGAACAAGAAAATAGATGTGGAAATTTGTCTTGTACGGAGTAAATAACGCTTGCGCCTTTTTTTCGACCGAATGGTTTTTCTTCTTTCACATAAAAACTAGTACTCCCTCTGTCCCATTTTATGTGTCATAGTTTGGCTGAGCACGGAGTTTAAGAAATAAGAAAAGACTTTATAATTTTTACCAAATTGTCCGTTATTAAAAAATGTACTACTACTATCTTAATTAAGTGGGACCAATAAGGGTAAAAGTGGAATTGTATTTTTTAATAGTTACCAAATAAGGAAAGGTGACATTCTTTTTGGGACAGACAAAAAAGGAAATGGCGACACATAAAATGGGACGGAGGGAGCACCATTTTTCGGAATATGAGGCAATAGGAGTCCTCAATGGATCTGATCATGCCACCATACCTATGCCCATACTACTGGTACGAATTCAGCACGATTGAAAGGCTAAGCCCGAAGTCTGAGTTGTTAGCCATTCAGCTATCCCATGGAGCAAACATAAATCTGTAGATGAAATTATAGCAAAGGCTCTACAGTTAAGTAAACATTTGTTATGCCATGACCTGATGATCCCTTAAACATGATAACTGCAGCAGTATATTGTTATTACCAGACCCAGCACTACTGTCACAACAGATGTCTTGATACTAGTACATAATGTAGTTTCTGAACAACCTTTAAAGTCTGGGTTTGTTTTGGGGTGCTTGGACAAGACTATTTTTTTAATTGTCGTGGTGTCCGGGCCATCTTGCCCGCTCCTCAATTAATTCTGCGGATACTGGCTACCTCCACATCATAAGTACCGACCATCGGGTAAACACTGTCCACCAAGGCTTGGGCAGATCAGGAAAAAACAACCTGGTTTGTACCTCACGCTGGGATTTGAATATGAAATCTCATAGTTCTCAACCCATTTCTTGACCACACTTTTGAGTGCATGGACAAGATTATAACACAATACATCTCACATCAGTCCAAAGGTTTTACTGCATGAAACATGACTTAGTTTGTTTTTGCAATTCCTTGCTCATGTGTGCATCTCCTTGTTGAGGCCCTGTCCTACTTAGCATGTCGCTAACAAGTAACAAGAAAACCAGCTAGATACTTTTGAAATGTGAGATGCAAAGGCTCCTGCCAATGGATTTATTATTTTCCTGCTTATTCTCAGTTCTGCTCCTTGTTTCCATGATTAAATGAACTGAAATCAGATCAAGGAGTTGTTATTTGATTTCCTGGAACAGACAATTTCTGCCGATCTGATATCCTCTTGTTTTTTGTCAAATGCAGTATTGCGGACCTTGAAAGCGAGCCAGGGTTATTTTTATCGGACAAGGAGGTTTGTCTCTCCTAAATATTGCTCACTCATAGCTAGTTATGATCATTCATCCTTGCTTGTATCCCTTATATGGTGTAACACTGCATCTTAATGCACCAGCTTAGAGTTAAGACTCCATGTGACGTTACAAATACAATTGCATAACAAGTGTACTTCCTTTGCTGCAGAGAGTATTTTCTGAAGCAAAAGAGATGGCGAAGAAGTTCAGACAGAACCTACGAAGTGTTTCAGCAATAAAGAAACCCGAACCCCTTCCAACTGATAGACTACCGTTTGAAGATGAAGAAAATATGTATGCTAATTGGAAATGGTTTAAGTTTGAGAGGGATAATGTAAACATGGAATGACCTCCCAACACAAAATATATTGAGTTGTATATCCTTTCGGCACGTCTTTACGTCATTACTCATTAGGTAATTTAATTTACATTGTTCAAAATCTCAGTACATTCTTTACTGTACTGAGTCCCATTGTTACTTAGCTTTCCTTTTTAGCACACTTTTGAAGTCTCGCATCCCTTTTGGAAATATCATGCTTTCATAAATGGACACATTTGGTATTAAAAGTCCATTATCAGTTGGCTCATATAATTCTTGGGAAAATAACATAAACACTGTACCTTTAACTTACTATATTTACACAAATTCCTCTCCGTACAAAGTAATTATAATATTTCAAACTAATTATGTATCTTTGTTGGATATATCGGAAGCTAATTATGTATTTCGACAGACCCAAAATAGAAAATAATATAGTGGGAGCTAATTATGTATCATCTATTTTCATAGAATAGAATGTATAAATTGAAAATCAAAATGTATATTACTGTTAATTTCTTAAAATAAATCTTGATAAATTTTATTCATAGTAGGATATTTGATTCAATTTTAGTGAATTTTATAATTGTACTAGATACTTTAGCCCGTGTCAGCACGGGCACAACATATGTTATTTGCGTTATTTCTATTTATGTAGCACAAATAGCATTTAGAGTGTCAATCAAATTTTTATTAATATAATTTTTTAAATAATTTAAGTTGTTAATCATTGTAATTATAGTACCTTTTACATAATTATCAAACAATTTATGTTACTCGCTTTGTCCCAATTTTAGAATTTAGAGAGTCAATCAAAGTTTTACGAATATATTTTTTTAAATATTTTAAGTTGTTAATTGTTGTGATTTATAGTATCTTTTAATGTAAATTCAAATAATTTATGTTATTTTCTTTATCGCAACTTATGTGACACTATTAAAATTTCAAAAGTCAATCATATTTTTTACTATATGTTTTTAAAATATTATAAGATGTTAATAGTTATGATTTATAATTATTTTTTTGCATAATTTTTAAATATATAATATTTTACCAAAATATAATAAATAAATTAAAATAAACAAAGTACTAAATTTTTAAAATATGTTAAATTCGAAAACATCATTGGATCAACAAATTACTAAATTAAAACATTCAAACATGCAAACTATAAAATGCCAAAACTATCCCTGAATTTATGTGACACAAATATAATTTAGATAATCAATCATATTTTTAATATGTTTTTAGATATTTTAAATTGTTAGCTATTGTAATTTATAATATTTTTTATGTAATTTTTAAATAATATATGTTACTCTCCTTGTCAAATTTTTGTGGCATTGATAGTCAATTATATTCTTAAAATAATTTAAGTTTTTAATTATTATGATTTATAATACTTTTTATTCTATTCCAGTTTAAGTGACACTGAAATAATTTCAAGAGTCACCCAAATCTTATGATTGAAGCAACGAAGCGGATATGTCCTAAATGACTTATAATGCCTAATTAGAAGTGATATAGCAAAATTACTATAGAGAAATATTTGCGAAAAAAATTTAAATGAGTCTCATATAAGATTTCATGTTAATTTAAAACATCAAGAACTAATTTTTCATTTTATGTCAATTTTATTTTTTATTAAATATTATTAATTTTTTAATACCTAAATGACTTATAATAAATAATTAGGGGTAATATAATAAAATTATGGTTGAAGTAGCTGAAGTAGACATGTCATAAATGTCTATTTTTTTCCTTTTTTTAATTAAATGTTATTAATTTTCTTATATGTAAATGACTTACAATAATTAATTAGGGGTAATATAGTAAAATCAGGGAGAGAAAATACTTGTGAAAAAAATTTAAATGAATCTCATATAAGATGTCCTATTAATTTAAAACATCAACAATTAATTTATCATTTATGTCTATATTATTATTTATTAAATATTATTAATTTTTTAATACTTTGATGACTTATACTAATTAATTAGAGGTGATATAATAAAACTACTATTGAAGGAGCTGAGATAGATATGTCATAAATATCTATTTTATTTTTTTTTTATTAAATATTATTAATTTTCTTATATGTAAATGACTTAAAAATAATTAATTAGGAATAATATAGTAAAATCATGGAGCATCTGAAGCAGGTGAAGAAGCAGACATGTTGATGAAGAGCTGCCTGCTTCTTCACACTTATTAATAGTAGTAATATAAGTGATTTAATTGCATAGATTTTTATGTGGGTATGCATTTTTTTTTTCATTTGTATAATTTTATATACATATGAATGTATTGGATGTATGTTTTTTGTATATATGTAGATTTTGGTATAATATATATGTATACAAGTTTGCTCTGTGTTGTACACATATACATATGTATATGCATATGTATGTGTTGGTTCATATATACTTTATGCATATGTGTATATATATATGTTTTATATATGTGTACATATCTCTCTACCTCTTCGGGGGTAGTGGTATGGACTGCATACATTTTACTCTCCCCAGATCCCACTATGTGGAAATCTACTGAGTTTGTTATTGTTGTTGTTGTTTTTGTTGTTGTTGTATATGTGTACATATACATATGCATATATGTATATCTGTACATACATATGCATATAAATATAATTATTTCTATATACATACACTTATTTTTATACATTGTGTATCACATATTGGAATGAGTATCACACTATAAAAAAAATAGCATTTAGCAACGAAATTTAACGACAGAACAGTTTCCGTCATTGATTAGCGACGGATCAGCAACAGAATATTTATTTTTGTCTTGAACATAGCAAGTCCCTTTTTAATTTATGATATAGCAATGGATCTGCGACGAATTTTTTTTTCATCGCCAAATGTAGACACGTGATTTTTGACCCCCCCGAGTGTAATATATATATTTTTCGATATTAAATATTTATATTTGATCCGATATTATCTTAATTCTTATTTTTATTTTTAATAAATATTTAGTTAAAAAATAAATAACTAATTGAAGTTAATTTTAGGATATTATTTTATTTTATTCCAATTTTAAAAAAATAATACAAAAATCTAAATTTTTTTTTTTTAAATTTTAAATAAATAAATTAATAGTTTTCGTACTATCTTAATTATATTATTTTTGGCTATTTTTAAACTTTTATTGTATTTTTCTTAAATTTAAAAATTAATTAGTTATTATTATATTATTTTTTTTATTATTATTATATTTATTTATTTATTATTTTTATTTTTTATTATTGTTATCTTCTTCTTCTTTTTTAAATAAAAAAATTATTAATTTTTGAAATCCTATCCTATTTTAAACTACCCCAACCACCCTCCCTTTTTCCTCAACTCCCTCAACCTCCCACATGACACCCCTATATTACACACACAGAGAAGAGACACGGGGACGCACAAAAAGAGAAAAAAAAAAGGAAGAGAAAACACTTAGAAAGGAGGAGAAACAAAAAGGGAAAAACACTTAAGAAAAAGAACGGACAGAAGGGAGAAACAAGGAAAATCAGTAGAAGAAAAATATTTAAAAAAGGTACGGACAAGAGAAAAAATAAAGAGTGGAAAAACAAAGAAAATCATCACTTAATTTGAGAAAAAGAAAATTAGGGAAAAAGGTATAAAGTGAAAGGAAAACCAAAGAGAGGGGAAAAAGAGTTTGAGATTTCTATTGAGTTTTCGGTGACAGTTTTCTTCTTTGTATATTCAATTTAGTTCTTCATACAGGTTCTCATCCAACTCTGTATTATATTGTATAAGTTTTCGTGCGAATCAAAATATGAATAATGTTGTTTATGTAATTTTGTGTATTATATAGTAAGTATGGTTGATTATTTACATGAGATTTATAGTGAATTTGAATACTTAGTAGTTTGAGAATTTACATGCATGCGTGCATGTTTTAATTTTATCAAGTTGGTATCTTTTTTTTTTTTTTTTAATCTTTCATAGTATGTAATAAAGAGAGAGACACATGCACACATAAACTAAGGAAAATAAAGGATGAGAAAGCAATGAAAAAAAAAGAAAGAGATAGAGACACAAAACCAATAAGGGAACAGACGCACAGAAACATATAAAGTAGACACCAAGCATTTTTTTTTTTTATATATAAACATAATACATGTAAAGGGATAGGAATAAAAAAGAGAGAGTTTTTTATGTAATGCTTACACTCCTATTCTCCAAGAAACTTTCAGAATATAAGTTGCAAAAATATTTTTTTCGTTCCATCCAGTTTTTCTATTTATTTTCTTATGATTTTGGACTTACAGAATATTTAGTTAATTTGGTTGTTCTATTTTATGTACTTAAATTCAAGGTTGGTGAAAAAAAAATAATATTTAAGTAAGTATAGTAGAATCCTAATTTTAATTTTAAAGGCTAGAGCTTATGAGAAAATAAATAATCTCTAGTTTATATTTACACATTAAAAATGAGAATTAAATATTTCAGAGATGAAAGAATTGTCTTTTAACGCTAGATAAGTTTTAGGCACGTTAATATATTTGTCTCTATTAAGAATGCGACATACGCATCTTTATGAGACGTTTAAAATTTCAAGGATGCAATAATGCACCTTGACAAATATTTTTCAAAAATTTAATTTTCACTGATTTAATACGAGTTATAGATAGCTATTAGACATTAATAAATTGAGCGAATTTAGGCCTTAACACGATTTATTCAAATAGTTTAAGTCAAGATAAGTTAATAAAAGTGACCGTGCTAGAACCACGGGACTCGAGGGGTGCCTCACACCTTCCCCTCAGTCAACCGAATTTCTTACTCGGTCTTCTGCTTTCGCAAGCCAACAAAGAGTCATTTCCTTTTGATTAGGGATTCAATAAGGTGACTTGAAACATCACAACTCAATTCCAAGTGGTGACTCTGTAAATAAACTAATCCCTATTCAAAATCGTCACTTTAATTGGAAAAATCCTTCGACCTTCGACTCGATTCCTTCGGGCGAAAAAGGGGTGTGACACCAAATATTCGCGTGAAACTTTGGCGTCTTAATTTTGCGACGGATTTAACAACAAATATGTGTCATCATTTAATTAATTGGTAGTAACGAATTTAGCAACGGAAGTATTCATCACTTACCATTATAAATCTTTTATTTATTATTAGCGACGAAAAATTTTGCCGCAATATTTTATAATTTTTAATAAGTTATATTTCTAGGATTTTTCTCATTATATCGACTTCTGTTTCTCTCTCTAAATATGCAGCTCCCGCTTCTCTCTACAAAAATCCTTCGTATCATTAACAAAAGTATGCGAATATTTTAGTTTTGGACATCGAATCAGGTAAAAAAAATATTCCATCTCTCTAAAACGACTTAAATTTGGACTATTTGAAGAAAAAATTCGTATGTCTTTTTTTTTTTTGTAAATATGTAATTTTTGTTGATTTTATTGACTTTTTGGACTGATTTTATTCTACCAATCTACCAGTTTAACAAATTTTAGATTTATTGACTTTGTGGACTGAGTTAGCGTTCATGCAATCATTTAAGGGCTAGGGTTCATGCAAATATTTGGGTGTATAGTTTAGTTCTATTGAATCTTTGATTACCAAGGTTGAGAGTAAACTTTGACGTTGATATGACTTCTAGCTTATAGAAACTATGATGATAAGGGAATTTCAGGTTTGTTGCAATCTATGGATCTTTAGCTGCTATTCGAGATTGGGGTTTGTTAGTATAGCTTAATTTATGTCTTTTTGTTCTTTCGGTTCTTTTTTCTGGTCTTGATTTATCTAATCTTTGCATCTTTTTTGTTGTTTTTGATCTATATCAGGTATTATTTGGTCCACTAGAAGAAATTTTTTATATTCCATTTAGTTCAAATTTCAATTAATTTGTCTTTCAATTTTTGGGTTTTATGATTTGGTTTTGATACATTTGTTTGTTTTGTTGGTGCAGTGAGGAAAGGAAGTTCTTTCATGGTTAGATCTGACAGGTGTTTGAGCTATGGCTTGAATTGACGTGGGGGGAGAGCTGAACAATTAATTACTAATGTTGTTGCTGTTAGTTATTCTTACTCTCTATTATGATTATGTGTTTATGTTTATGTATGCATGTAATCATTTACTACCAGAAATGGGCATGGATTATTGGACTATTTTCTGCTATTATGATTATGTGTTTATGTTTATGGATGAATGTTGGATTAGCATGGTTATTCAATTATTGAATTGTTTTCTGCTAAATTCTACAATTGAATCTGTCATAGCTACTAAACAAGAAACTGTTAAGTGAATTCTGCAATTATTATTTAGTCTGCACACCTGAAAGATAGAGCAAGTAACTACAAGTGTAATATAGATCTTTGTTATGCAGTTACATCTGTTTTGGTTAATATGTTACGGTTTGATATTTTAAAGTTAAAAGTGGTTCTCACTCTAAATTCTGAATTTTTTTAGCTATTCTTATTTTTCCAGAGGCGTTCAACTATCGATGCCTACATTAGTAGCAGTTAAATATATAAATTATAGATTATCGTATTAACTGGTTGGTTGGTTGCCTCATCTCAAAATGCTAATTTTGTATTTGAATCATCTCTACTTTTGTTCATGTTAGGGAGAGAGTTGAAGTGATTATTTTATAAAGCTAAATAACTGCAGCTGCTGAAAGAAAAGATCAAGTGTATTTGTTCAGTAAGTTACTTATTCAACACTGCCTTTTATATATAGTACTACGTGTACGCAAATGGTGTTGTGGATTAGCTCACTCACCAAGTGTTAGTGGATTGATTATACGGCTTTTGTCGTAGGAATATTTTTTTTTTTAGTACATATACATAGGAAGTGTGTGCATACTATTACTGATACTTCATGTTGGTTGTGCATTAAGTGCCATACTCATAACTGTTTTATGTGTTGTTTTCTTCTTTGAGCTGCTAATAGAGCTATTTTTTTTATTAATTATTTTTGTTTTCTTCTTTGAGAACTTCACTTTAATTAGCATTGACTATCCCGTTTCTTTATTTCAATAATTAATAGGAACATGAATAATCTAGAGTGTGGTTGGATGTATGAGAGGTTAGATGACCGAGGGGTTTTAAACTCTAATTTTATAACCGATGTGAATGAATTTATTTAATTCGCATGTTCTCAACAGAATCACATGAGTGGTGACAAAGTTAGATGTCCGTGTGAAAGATGTCAAAACTATAAATTTATGAATGTCGAAACTGTTAAATGTCACCTTTATCACTCTAAATTTATTGAGAA